>CM035418.1:190784587-191384587 GCA_020310875.1 Ceratopteris richardii | reverse complement strand
ATCGCCCAATTCCCCATCACCGAACGACAGTGGGTCTTCCCTTCCCTCCCATATAGAACCGTCATCACCTTCCAAGCCTTCTCTGCAGCCTACCGCCTCACCCCGCAAGGTCGCGAAAATGGCCCTAGCATCCCTGTCGCTCGCATGACCGAACTCTTCCCCCGCTCCTCATCAAACAAATATGCCATTCTCTGCCGCCCGGAACCCGAACGATCCGCCCTAAAGTTCCTCGTAGCAATCCTCAACCTGCAAAAACGAACATACGGCATCTCTCGCCCCTTCTATTCCGCCTTGGAGTTAGCCGCCCACGAACCCATGAACTTTGCCTCTTACTTCTTCCAACGAATTCATAAGGAATCCGTAGCTATAGTAAAGCAACTCCAAAAGGGCATCTCTCCGCGCTCTCGCCTTCCCCACATCATCTCCTTCCTCTTCCCAACCATTCTCGCCGCACAACCCCCACCCACAGGCCCAGCACTTAGCCACGAAGAATCAGCACAACCACTCGATGAAACTGAAGAAGAAGACGAAGAGATCAATCAACTCTTCCGCACTAAGTGAATCCGGATCAGCTCTTCAGAAAGCGAAGTCCAAGGATCCGCCGGAAAGAAACAAGACACCGAAGAGGACAAACAAGAAGAAACATACCACGACACCGCCACTTCAATACACAACGACACCTCGACGGAGCAACAAGACTAGCAAAACCAAGCAGAGATAGAGATAGTGTCCACCGAAAAAGAATCCGAGCATCAACAGGACGAACCGGAATCCGCCACAAAAGCACTGGATCAACTCATCGCAGCCATCAATCATACAGCAACCGAACAACAGACAGTTACCAAGGTAACCACGACTCACACTGTTCTTCCCACACCACCTGTCAACCCCGACCTCCCACCGGAACCACCCCGCCAACCCAGTTCTGAACCTACACCATCCTCCTCTTCCTCCCCTAACTACTCTCTGCCAAACTCCCAGAACCTACTCACCGATACGTCCTCTCAGCCTCGTCAACCACCACCACCACACATCGTATTTTCGGAACTAGCATGCATGGGGCAGTTCCTCATGCAATTATCACACGAGCTGCCAGCACAGTTTAAGGAAGCCACGGACAATCTGAAGGCAGAATACCAATATAAGGTCGACGTCCTGGAAGCTGACATCACCCCCCTCCAGGAAGAAATCGAAGCTATAAAGACTGAGAATCATCAGCTACAGACACAGTTAGCAGAACTCCAAGCAAAATTTTCGGCAGAACAGACTCTAGTAGAGCAAAGAGATGCAGCCCTCGAGCAAGTTGCAGCCAAAGAACGACTCCTACACGCCGCACATGAAGAAATCCGAGCCCTGAAGACCAGCCTCCACGAACACGAAGATATCAACGCCTCTCTCGAAGAGTTGATCGCAGAGACAAAGATTCAACTGCAGGAGACCATCAAGAAGAATCAGGACCAACAGAAAGAAACCGAACAAGTCCAAGAACAGTTACGACGAGCCCAAGAATGCGCAGATGAGGTTAACAGTATCCTAAAACGCCAACTGATATGGGAAGGCCAATACCTAAAGGATATCGACAAGATGCGCAGAGACCGAGATGCGTTTAAGAAAACTCTCGATTTCCAAACCCAGCAGTTTGAATGCCTAGACAACCAAGTGCGCAACCAGAAGGAGTATATTACAGAGATGAAGACCAAACTGACCGAAATGCAGACAGCCCGAGATGCGGCATTAGCTAACGAATTTTACTTACAAGAGGCTTTCCTTCAAACCCAAACCGAAATTTTGTTAAATCAAGCCATAGCCCTTAGTGCAGTAAGAACCGAAGCCCAATTACTAGAACCCACCACCTTAGTACAGATGTTAGAAACCCTCAAAAAGAAAATTACCCGAACATTTAGGCCCGCTTCAAACATTGTAATTGTCTTACTGTAATCAATCGGTAGAAGCTTCCAAGGTCTATTTCCTCTCCTGGTCTTTTCCTTTTCTCCTACAAACCCTCAAACTCCTTCTTGTCTAAGAATCCCCCAACGACTACTTGCCACTGAACGAGTTCACTTCTACAAGTACGATTTCATCACACTCGATCTATAACCATCACGAAGGCACCTTGGCTGAGTGTTCCTCGACAACGACACCAAAAACGTGTGTATCTAAGTTAAGAAGACTTAAGGACTTATGCCAAAGAGACTAAACCTCATTTGCAACACAAGTGCATATAGTGTGAAATTGACACACGCTTGCTTGTCAATCCGATCAAATGACCTAACCAAGTGTATGAGGACATGTGCACACATGATGGAAAATGAAGTGGTTTAGCTTATATGTATGAGAAAAGACTAATCCACCTCTCTAACTCACTGAAATACTGAAAGTGTCTGCCTCGATACCACTTACAGCAGTCTTCAGCTCGAGGATTTCTCCCAGCTCCGGACTCCAAATATAGTCAATAGTGGACTTTTTTGAAGTTCTCGACGAGACGCATCTATTGGAAGTGGTCTCACTTGATTTTGACAACCATACTTCAAGTTATGAACAAAATAGTGAATGGTGGGAAACACCCACACTCACTCCACAACTTCTACAAGCTCACACACACACTACAGTAGCTCAAAAACAGTGGGGAGGGGTAGACAACAGTCCTACACACACATTCCAAGCATTACACACACATAGAAGATCAAAGAGAAGATGGAAATCTGCAAGAAAGAAGCAATTTTGAAAATCAAGAGCTCTCCTTCTTCACAATGGCAAAAAGTCCTTACAAAGAGTCACAAAGTGACTTATATACATGTGCCCTAAATTTGGTCCTTTCACACAAGAGACCGACACTTTATTGCTAAAAAGTGAATTTCCTACTAATTTACAAGGAATATTTTAGAGAAAGTTGGGATTATGCAACTAGAGGACTCCTCTGGTGCATTTACATGGCTTGAGGGAATTTCCTAAGACTTTGAAGAAGACAAATATGCCCATAAATTTGAAAATTTTGGGGCTCTCCTTTCTCGTGCCACTTTGCTCTGCAACACTCTCCCCCTCTTTGTCTCTGGCATCCCTTGACAGGCTTCACTTTCTTGTTTGACACTTGTTTTCCGCATGCATCCCTTGGTCAGTTTTGCTTGTCTGTCAGACTGGCATTACGGTTCAATGGCCCTGATCTTGATTCTTCTTTCACATCCTCTGGGCCTCATGCATTGCTTTGAGCCTGTTTATTTTGTTTCCAATGCACGCTATCAGCGAAAGGATTATTACCTGCCAAATATTGTCTTGCACTTCTTCATGGATACTTCCTGGCCCTAGTCCGTCCTTCCCATGAGATGTCCTGTTTTTGATTGTTCTTTAATTCCATTCCTTAGGACCTGGCTATTTTGCGTTGTTGCCTGATGCGTGCCCCTGCGGGGCTTTGGGTAGAGGGTGGTTCTTTCACTTTATGATCTTCATTCTTTATTGAGAAATTTTTGACTTTGATCTTCTTCTTCTTCTCTTCTTGCTTGATTCCCCTTCCACAGGTATCAGAGCAAGTTGAGGTAACATGGGAGATGGTTTCCCCTCTTTCATTCAAAAATTGGACAGAAATAATAATCCAGCATGATCCTTGAGGATGAAGACCTATCTACAAGGAAGAAGTCTCTATGGATACATATCAAGAGATGAGGAGATGCCCACATTTAGAAGCAAATATTAACCTACAAGAGAGGAGCAAGAAAGACTCAACTCATGGTGTGCCAAAGATGCTTTAACCAGGCCATATCTACTTAACTCTATCTCTAACTTCCTTCTTCCTCATATTAGGAATTGGAAAACTTCCCAAGGGACTTGGGATACTCTATCTTCATACTTTTCTTCCCATACAAGAGCTAGGAAGAATCAATTGTGGATGGAGTTTACTACTCAAAAGAAGCAACCTAAGCAAAATGTTTTAGAGTATGTGATCAAAGTGAAAGATGTGGCTGATCAGTTGGCAAGCATAGGAGAGGAGATTGAAGAGGAGCAAATAGTGAGAGAGATAATCAATGGCATCAAGGCAGAGATGATAAGTGGGAATCCTTCACAACTGCAATGGATCTTTATATGGATATGCAAATCTCTGATCTAACCACTATCATGGGGCAACTCTTCACCCATGAGGCCAAGCTCAAAAAAATGGTGAACCATCAAGAGGTAATAATTCTTCTGCCCTCTATACAGATAAAGGAAAGTCTAAGGATAAAGGAAAGAGGAAGAAGTTTGAAGATGAAGGTGCTACTTCTCAAGCTAACTATGCAGGGAGAGGTAGGAATTCAAGAGGAAGGGGCAAAGGAGGTAAGCAAGGTAGGGGGAGACCTTTCAACTCTTCCCCATGCAATATATGTGGACTGTCTAATCACACAACATATGAGTGCTATAGGAACTTCAAGAACCAGAGAGGAAGAGGATTCCAAAGAGGTGGCTACTCACAATCAAGAGGAAGATTCAATCATAATCAAGGTTATAATCATGGCTAGAACAACAACTACAACAACTATTATCAAGGAGGATAAAAATCAAGAAAAGACTTCAACAACTATACAGAGGATCAAGAGGATTCTCTTCTCATTATGAACATGACTTCAAAACAAGGTATGAATGATGAGAACCTCTTCTATATTGAATCAGGTTCTTTAAACCATGTAGCATGCAATACAGCTTTCCTTTCTAATCTTGAAGAGCCTAAAGGAAAGCACCAAGTGCAGACAGGTGACGATACCAAGCACTCAGTTGTCAAGGTAGGAAATGTCAAAACTTCTGATGGAAATAGGTTTGTTGAGCGGAGTTCTCTATGTACCTACTATCACAAAGAGTTTGATGAGTGTTGGAAAGATAGTGGAAAAGGGTTTGCAGGTTAGGTTCAATAAATTTGAAGCCTTTGTGGAGGACCCCCAACATGGATTCAAGAGAATTGCAAAAGGAGAGAAAACAAGTTTACATTTGAACTTGAGGACACTTGAAACATTGCACTTTATAATTATAAGGATCAAACCTTATCTGAGTTAGAGATATGGCACAAAAGACTAGGACACATTGGTAGAAGAACATTGACGTAGATATGTAGATACATGCTGTCAAAGTTTGAAGACATTCTATTCAGCCATTTTGGAGAAACCTGCGTCGAGGTGATCTTTGGTCATTTTCTGCTACAGTCCTAAAAAGTCGGGGGTATAGCTTAACTTGCTAAATTGATTTCTCTTAGCATAGTTTGTTATTTTACATCATTCCACTTGGAATAGGTAGCTTACTAAGCTAATTAGATACCCCTAAAAGGAATTTTTCCAATCCCTACTGTGCTGGTCATATTGAGCAGAATACCTAGCAGGTGTCAAGACATAAATAGAAGTTTTTCTTGAGTTTGTGACTTCCAAAGTTATCTGTTTTGATTCAATCATTACACACATCATCTCCAAAGTACATAGGACATTTTATGGTGTCATTAGAAAGCTAAGAAGGTCTAGTTATCAACTCTGAAGTAAAAGAGGGCTGGTACAAAGCAGGTTTTAGCAGTGCCTACTCAATCTCTTGGTGCATCCATCCATCTACCCAACAATGGAATCAGATCAAACTAAGGTAAAATGGGAGATGGTTTTCCTTCATTCATTGATAAATTGGACAGGAACAACTACCAAGCATGGTCTCTAAGGATGAAGACCTACTTACAAGGAAGAAGTCTCTATGGATACATCTCAGGAGATGAGGAATTGCCCTCATTCAAAACAAGAGGATTACCAACCAAGGAAGAACATGAAAGACTCAACACATGGTGTGCTAAGGATGCATTGGCAAGGTCTTATTTAGTCAACTCTATATCTGACTTTCTTTTGCCACATATTAGAAATTGTAAGACATCCCAAGAGACTTGGGAAACCTTGTCATCATATTTTTCCTCCAACACAAGGGCTAGGAAAAATCAGTTGTGGATTGAATTCACAACACTAAGGAAGCAACCTAAGCAAGCTGTTTCAGAATTTGTAACCAAGATTAAAGATGTAGCAGATCAGTTAGCAAGCATAGGAGAAGAGATGGAAGAAGAACAGATTGTAAGGCAAGTGATCAATGGGATCAAGGCTGATGACAAATGGGAAAGCTTCACCACTACCATGGATCTCTACATGGACATGCATACTCCAGATCTTACAACTCTCATGGGACAATTATTTACTCATGAAGCAAAGCTCAACAAAAATGGAGACACATCTAAAGGTAATAACTCTTCTGCCCTATACACTGATAAGAAGTCTAAAGATAAAGGCAAGAGTAAAAAGGTGGAAAAAGAAGGCTCTACCTCCCAAGCCAACTATGCAGGGAGAGGTAGATCTTCAAGAGGAAGGGGCAGAAAAGGTAAGCAAGGTAGGGGGAGATCTTATAACTCCTCACCATGCAACATTTGTGGTTTTATCAAATCATACTACAGATGAGTGTTTCAGAAATTACAAGAATCAGAGAGGAAGAGGATATCAAAGAGGTGGCTACTCACAGTCAAGAGGTAGATTCAACCATCACCAAGGCTACAACAACAACTACAACAATAATTACAATGGCAACTACCAAGGAGGTTTCAAATCCAGGAAAGATTACAACAACTACACAGAGGAGCATGATGAATCACTTCTAATCATGAACATGACTTCAAAATCAGGTACAAATGATGATCACCTATTCTACATTGATTCAGGATGTTCAAATCATGTGGCTGGCAATGTAGCATTGCTCTCAGATCTTGAGGAACCAAAAGGTAAGCATCAAGTCCAAACAGGTGATGACACAAAGCATTCTATAGTTAAAGTTGGAAATGTTAATACTTGTGATGGAAATCAGAATTTGTTGAGCAAGGTACTTTATGTACCAACCATTACCAAAAACTTGATGAGTGTTGGTCAGATTGTGGAAAAAGGTTTGCAGGTCAGATTCAACAAATATGGAGCATATGTGGAGGATCCAAGACATGGGTTCAAGAGGATTGCTAAAGGAGAAAAATCAGGTAGACTTTTCACTTTTGAGTTAGAAGATACAAAGAATATTGCTCTATACAATTATAAGGATCAAACACTTTCAGAGCTTGAGATTTGGCACAAAAGGTTAGGGCACATAGGAGAAAGAACCTTGAAACAAATGTGCAGGGACCAATGTGTGCTTGGGATACCTAATGTATCCAAGCAACATATGATTTATAAGTGTGGTGCTTAACAATTTGGGAAGTCTCACAGGTTACCCTTCTCAAAGAAAGGATACATGCATGAAGACTACCTAGAGCTTGTCCACACAGATGTATGGGGACCAAGCAAAGACCCCTCAGTTTCAGGATCAAGGTACTATGTGTCTTTCATTGATGATTATAGCAGATGGAGTGTATTATACTTCATGAAGCACAAGGATGAGGTATTTAATTGCTTTAAAAAATATCTTGCATTAGTTGAAAATCAGACAAGAAGGAATTTGAAGAGGCTAAGGTCAGATGGAGGAGGTGAGTACTTCTCCAATGAATTTGAAGACTTCTTGCAGGACAGAGGCATCAAAAGAGATATAACCACAAGGTATTCTCCTGAACAGAATGGGGTAGTTGAGAGAAGAAATAGGTTAATTGTGGAGACAGCTAGATCTATGCTTAATGAGAAAAAGTTACCTAACTATCTATGGGCAGAAAGTGTTTCCACTACCACTTACCTCATAAACAGGTTACCATGTAAGTCACTTGATGGTATGACACCCTATGAAGCATGGCATGGTAAGAGACCCTCACTTGACCATTGAAAAATTTTTGGATGTGTAGCATATGTACACATTCCTTCTCAGATAAGAGGTAAGCTAGACCCAAAGGCTGAAAAATGCATTTTTATTGGGTATGATTTAAATAAAAAAGTTTACAGGTCTTATAACCCTACCAATAAAGGATTCATGGTAAGCAGAGATGTTGTCTTTGATGAAAATGATTCTTGGTATGAGAATGAATGCAGGAAGGTCAAGTTACCCTATGATTTGGAAGAGGAATTTCCACGTCTTACAAAGGAGGAACCTACTCAGAATGTGTTGGAGTTTATTGATCTCCAAAGTACAGCTAGAAGTAGGTGAAACCCAACATGACCTAGTTGACTTTTTCACAAACTTGTATGCACAGACCAATTTTCTTGCAGAGCAAATTGCTCTTTACTCACTTGGAATTTTCCAAAACTGTTTCACATGCATAAACTAGACTCTAAGAGCTTTCCAACAAGATATAGAACACCTCAAACGGATAAATACACAATGAGCTATGACCTCTGCAATATGCAGCTTTAATGGAGACCTTGAAACAGAGATGAACCTGAGAACACACATCACTTGCAGAGACTACTGCTCTTAACTCACACCTCCAATGACTTTGAAACTTTTCCGAATACAATTAGACTTAAAGATATTTCTAACAAACCAAAGAACACATGATTTCGATACATACACAAGGAGATATGACCTCTGCAAGTTTGAGGTTTAATGGAGACCTTCAGGAGGGATAAAAAACAGAGAACACACACTACTTGCAGAGAGTATTGCTCTCAGCTCACAAATCCAATGATTATGCAAATTTACAGGAAGCTAGTAGACAGTAAGAGCTTTCCAATGAGCTATCAAACATGTAATTTGGATATATAATGAGGGAGATACAAGCTCTGCAATCTCTGCATACAAAACTACAGCAGTGTAGAGATACACATATGACTCTCTTGGACATCCCACAAGATCACGACTTTTCTCCTCTTTTTATTTCATGGGAAACTAGTCTAAAACCTTCCTAATACATCTAAATTCGTGGTAGACACTTGGATGGAGGTATTACATGACTCAAGTGCTCAAATAAGCAAAGTATTGATGGACTTTGAGAACTAGCCACATCGACTTTCCACTAGGACACCACTGAAGCTCCCTTGTGACTCACTAATTTTACTCACCATGTTCTAAAACTCACGTGGTATTTTTGCTACATTTTATCAATAATATGAGCTCTCTTGAAGTATTTGAAGACTTCCCAAAGGTATTTACATAATTTGAAACTTGTACCCTACATAAAACAAATGTTCGCAACATTCTCCCCCTCAAGTTTCAAAGGGTATTCCCTTCATGCCAAGAATATAGTTGAATCTTTGAAGCTTTGGTCCATCCAAGGATTTGGTGAAGATATCTGCAACTTGATCCTTTGTTCCAACAAAAGAAACCTGCACTTCATTGTTCATGGCCTTCTCTCGAACATAATGATAGTGAACCTCTATATGCTTTGTTCTAGCATGAAAAATAGGATTTGAGGTCATATGAATGCTGCTCAAGTTATCCCCATATATCAATGGTAGATCAACCTGCACATTCAAGTCATGAAACAACTTTTTAAACCACATAACCTCAGTAGTAGCCAATGCTAAACCTCTATACTCAGCCTCTGTAGAAGATAAAGCAACTGTAGGCTGTTTCTTTGAACTCCATGTTAATGTCGTGTTTCCTGCTATTACCACATATCCACTTGTGGATCTTCTGTCATCTTTGCTTCCAGCCCAATCTGCATCACTAAAGACTTTAAGAGTTAGATCAGCATCATGACTATAAAATAATCCTTCGTTCATGGTACCTTTCAAATACCTAAGCACTCTTTTCGCTGCATGCATATGAGGTACTCTAGGTTCATGTATAAACTGTGACAATACTCCCACTGCATAACATATATCAGGTCTAGTTTTTGTTGCATAAATCAAAGATCCTACCATGGATCTATATACATTCATATCATGCAACTCATCACCTTCCTTTGCGCTTAGCTTTACATTACATTCCATTGGAGTAGAAACAAATTTACATTCCTGCATACCAAACCTTTTTAGCATATCATATATATACTTTCTTTGTATCAACCACATACCTTCATCGCTATACACAACTTCAATCCCAAGAAAGTATCTGAGCAAACCAAGATCTGAAATTTTAAATTCCTTTCCCAAATTACCTTTTATCTCATCAATTGCTTTTGCATCATTCCCTGTAATCAACAAGTCATCCACATAAATGCATACATAGACACACATGCCATCTACATGTTTTACATAAAGTGAAGGATCAGCATGACTCGTTGTGTATCCTTGCAGCATAAGATACTTTACCAACCTTGCATTCCATGCCCTTGGTGCCTGCTTAAGACCATACAATGCCTTCTTTAACCTGCATACATGATTAGGACATTTTGCATCCACATAACCATCTGGTTGTGACATATACACTTCTTCATTTAACTCACCATTAAGAAAGGCATTCTTTATATCGAGTTGATATATATTCCACCTTTTACTTGCAGCTAAAGCCAACAAAGTTCTCACCGTTGCCATATTTGCTACTGGACTAAATGTTTCCTCATAGTCCACACCTTGAGTTTGATTATATCCTTTTGCTACAAGTCTAGCCTTATATCTAGACACACTACCATCACTATTTCTTTTAATCTTAAAAACCCACTTGCAACCAATTACCTTTTGCTTTGGTGTACTTGGAACTAAATTCCAAGTCTTGTTATTCTGTAGTGCTTCCATTTCTTCTCTCATTGCTTTCTCCCACTTTTCATCTCCTTTGGCCTCATCATAACATGTGGGTTCATTTTCCTGCTCAACTTTTGTCATAAAAGCATAATGAGTATTCATGAAAGATTCATAAGTATACCTTTGAGGTTGCTTACTTACTCTTGAAGTTCTTCTTACCTCCAATGTAGATGCTCTTCCTTTCTTATTAGGAACCTTTGATGATTCTCCATACTCACATACATCACTAATTTCCTCTCCTTCATCATTAACTTCAACAAGTTTGAGTTTACCTTTACTTTTAACACTTGGAGGTGACTCTTGCCTTAATCTTCCATTGAAAGGTGATCCTCTTTCTTCATCTAAACCACTCCTTTCATCATTTAAACTTCCTGATGGCTGAACTATGCATTCATCTCCTTCAACCACACCTTCTTCATTTTCATCCATGACCTGCAAACAATTCTTATCTGCATACCATGAAAGTGATTCAACACAGTTTACATCTCTTGACACAACAACCTTATTGGTATGAGGATTATAGCATCTATATCCTCTTTGAGTATCTGCATAACCAATAAATATACATTTTTCTGATTTTGCATCAAGTTTAGATCTCACCTCACTAGGTACATGTACATAACATAAACAGCCAAATACTTTCAAATGACTTACACTGCCAAATACTTTCAAATGACTTACACTTGGTTTCCTTCCATGCCATACCTCATATGGTGTCAAATGATGAACTCCAACAGTCGGAACTCTATTCATAATGTAAACACTTGTGCTAACAGCTTCAGCCCAAAAATAATTAGGCAAACACATATCATTAAGCATGCTTCTAGATGCTTCTGCTATGATTCTGTTTCTTCTTTCTGCGACTCCATTTTGTTGTGGAGTATACCTGCATGTAACTTCTCTTTTGATACCTTCATCATGCAAAAAATCAGTAAAAGCTTGAGAGAAATACTCTCCCCCTCCATCAGATCTTAGCTTCTTAACATACCTTCCTGTTTGCTTTTCGACATATGTTTTGAACTTCTTGAAACAATCAAAAACCTCACTCTTATGTTTAATGAAATACACAAATGTCATTCTACTATGATCATCAATGAATGATACATAGTACTTATTACCAACCAAGGATGCCTCTTTAGTAGGTCCCCACACATCTGTGTGTATGAGATCTAGCAAACCATCACTTACATAGCTTGAATGCTTGAAAGATTGTCTACTCTGCTTACCCATTTGACATGCTTCACAAAGATGCACCATATGTTGCTTAGTAAGATCACGTAATCCTTCAACAATCCTCTTCTTTGATAGCTCCTTTAACCTGTGTACATTCATGTGTCCAATCCTTTTGTGCCATAGATCAAGCTGTGCTATTCGATGCATACCATAAGAGAAATAGTTTGTATGATTTGGGTTTACCTTGACTGTAAACAATCTACCTTGTTTTTGACCTCTAGCAATTAACCTCCTTTGCTTTGGATCCTCAATGAAGCAACCTGCATGATTAAATCTCACTAGTAGACCTTTTTCTACCATTTGACCAACCGGCATCAAATTCTTAGTGATCGTTGGCACATAAAGTACATCCTTCAAGCAATTTGTCTTGCTCTTATCCTGCATAACAACATCTCCAACCTGCATAATCTTATGTGTTGTATCATCTCCTGTTTCAACATGACCTTTACATGACGGATTATGCATATTAGAAAACCATGAAGCATCATGAGCCATGTGATTAGAACAACCACTATCTACATACCATACATCGCTATTGCAATTCATCTTAGTTTCTACATTCATCATAAGAAGAGAATCATAATCATCACTTTTACCTTCAACTGCATAATTTCCTTGTTGTTTACCTCTTCTTGAATAGCCTCCTCTTCGATTACCACCTTGATTATTGATAACAATCTTTGGCATAGTGTCCATACCTTCCACATATATAGCAATTGTTCTTATTATCTTCACTCCTTTGTCTTTGGTTGTAGTTGTAGTAGCCTCTCGTACCTCTAGCGCTTGATCTTCCTCTTCCTCTTGTGTTGAAGAAGCCACTTGAAGTCCTTTGATCATCGCTCCTTCTTCCTCGACCTCTATTTGTACCTCTTCCACCTCTGTTTCCACCTCTTGATGATCCTACATAAAGAGCTTGTCCTTGAGATCCTTTTTTATTTGAAGTAGAACCATTTAGATTCATCTCCTCCGTGACCATGAGGGTAATAAGTTGATCAAAATCTGGTAATTCTCCTCTGACATAAACTGAAGTAATGAAGGGTTTCCATCTCTCATCATCTTTGAGTCCGTTGAGAGTATGTGCAACCAAGTTGTCGTCCTCCACATGAGCTTGAATTGATCCTAGTTGATCTGCAATCTCTTTAACTTTCAATATGTAATCATTGACCGATGTCCTTGTATCTTTCTTTATGTTATTCAACTCATTTTTGAGTTGAATCTTCCTTGCTCTTGTACCTGTAGCATACAACCTTTCCAATGCAAGCCAAACATCTCTACTTGTGTCTAGATCTTGTATGTGTCCTACCATTGAATCTTGAATATTTTGTGATAAAATGAATATAACCCTTTTGTCTCTCTCATTCCAAAGTCTAAACTCCCTCAATTGTTGCTGATTTGGGTCCTCTGGTAATGTGGGTTTGATATATGTGCCGTCAATCAAACCATACAAGCCTCTACCTTGCAAGTATGCTGTGATTCTAAACTTCCATGCTTGATAATTGGTCTTATCAAGCTTCTCTATTTGTGCATGTTGGTCTCCCATAATACAAATGCTAAGCTTCCTCCTTTAAGCCTCCTTTCCAATGTGTGTGATGAGAAGAAATATAATATTTACCTTGTAAATGAGGTATGTGCACCTTTCTTTGCTTGGATGTTGCTTCAGATGCCTCCTTGCAATCTTCTTCTACCTTTGTGTAGTGTTGATGATGAACTGCTTCTTTGATAGCTTCAAATTCTTCGTCAAGGTATGCTAACCTTCTCCAAGCCTCCAAGTACTTGCTCTGATACCAATGTTGGAGTTTATTGATCTCCAAAGTACAGCTAGAAGTAGGTGAAACCCAACAGGACCTAGTTGACTTTTTCACAAACTTGTATGCACAGACCAATTTTCTTGCAGAGCAAATTGCTCTTTACTCACTTGGAATTTTCCAAAACTGTTTCACACACATAAACTAGACTCTAAGAGCTTTCCAAAAAGATATAGAACACCTCAAATGGATAAATACACAATGAGCTATGACCTCTGCAATATGCAGCTTTAATGGAGACCTTGAAACAGAGATGAACCTGAGAACACACATCACTTGCAGAGACTACTGCTCTTAACTCACAACTCCAATGACTTTGAAACTTTCCAAAATACAAGTAGACTTAAAGATCTTTCTAACAAGCCAAAGAACACATGATTTCGATACATACACAAGGAGATATGACCTCTGCAAGTTTGAGGTTTAATGGAGACCTTCAGTAGGGATAAAAAACAGAGAACACACACTCCTTGCAGAGAGTATTGCTCTCAGCTCACAAATCCAATGATTATGCAAATTTACAGGAAGAACGTAGACAGTAAGAGCTTTCCAATGAGCTATCAAACATGTAATTTGGATATATAATGAGGGAGATACAAGCTCTGCAATCTCTGCATACAAAACTACAGCAGTGTAGAGATACACATATGACTCTCTTGGACATCCCACAAGATCACGACTTTTCTCCTCTTTTTATAGCATGGGAAACTAATATAAAACCTTCCTAATACATCTAAATTCGTGGTAGACACTTGGATGAAGGTATTACATGACTCAAGTGCTCAAATAAGCAAAGTATTGATGGACTTTGAGAACTAGCCACATCGACCTTCCACTAGGACACCACTGAAGCTCCCTTGTGACTCACTAATTTGACTCACCATGTTCTAGAACTCACGTGGTATTTTTGCTACATTTTATCAATACTATGAGCCCTCTTGAAGTATTTGAAGACTTCCCAAAGGTATCTACATAATTTGAAACTTGTACCCTACATAAAACAAATGTTCGCAACAGAATGAAGCCTCAAGTTCAGATGATGAAGACACTATCAACCTTGAAGAATTCAAAGCATGGAAGTCCAAGGGCAAAATGAAGATGAAGAAGCTTGAAGACATACCTGAATCTTCAACTCAACCATTTAGAAGATCATAAAGAGAAAGCAAGAAACCTATCAGATATGGGTATGATACATCTCTTGTTACTAAACATTCCGTTTATCTTGCCAAAGATTTGTCAAATGAAGAACCAGGATCATATGAAGAAGCAATAACCAAATCAGAATGGAAAGAAGCTATGGATGAGGAGATTGAAGCACTCAAAGAGAGTGACACATGGGAGTTAGTACCTAAGAAGGATTCAATGAAGGTAATAGGATCCAGATGGATCTATAAGCTTAAAAGAAATTCTGATGGCACAATCAATAGGTACAAAGCCAGATTTGTAGCCAAGGGTTTTGCTCAAATCCAAGGCATTGACTATGAGAAGACATTCTCACCTGTGGCCAAGATGCCAACCATCAAAGTGTTGGTAAGTGTGGCTGCATAAAAAAATTGGAATATGTACCAATTGGATGTCAAGAATGCTTTCTTGAATGGATGGATTTCAGAGGAGGTATATATGTCACAACCTCCTGGCTATGAGGAACCTAAGAAGGTAACATATGTTTGCAAATTAAAAAAGGCTTTATATGGATTGAAGCAGTCACCTAGGGCATGGAATTACAGGTTAACTACATATCTCCAAGACCAAGGATTTGTCATGAGCAAGGCAGATACTTCTCTGTTCATCAAGAGAAGTAATTAAGAGGTAATATACCTTTGTGTTTATGTTGATGACATCATCATTATAGGTAATGATGTCAATGGAATCAGATATATCAAAAGTCAAATGATGAAGGAGTTCAAGATCAATGATCTTGGTCTATTGAAGTATTTTTTGGGACTTGAATTAGTCTACACTAATTCAGGGATATATATTACTCAGAAAAAATATATACAGGACATGTTGAAGAAATTTCACTTGCAGGATGCCAAAGTAGCAAGCACTCCAATGGAGGTAAACCTAAAGCTAAGTGCCCATGAAGGTGATGAAGTCAAAGACATTACAGGTTATCAAAGTATGGTGGGTAGCTTGAACTATGCTACCTTAACAAGGATAGATATTGCATATGGAGTTAGTGTGCTAAGTCAATTTATGCACAAGCCAAGGATACCTCACTTAGAGGCTGCCAAGAGAATCTTGAAGTATTTCAAGGGTACACAGAACCATGGTTTGTATTTCCCTTACACTTCAGATATTGATATCAAGATTTATTCCGATGCAGATTGGGAAGGATGCAAGGATGATAGGAGGAGCACTTCTGGATATATTTCTTTTGCAGGTGACAAACCAATTTCATGCTCTTCAAAGAAGCAACCTACTGTTGCTTTGTCTTCCATAGAGGCAGAGTATAGAGGACTGGATAATGCCACACAAGAAGCAATATGGATTAAGCTTTTGTATATAGAATTGGGTCTATATACTAGGTCACCAATTATCTTTGGAGATAATACAAGTTCTCTTCACCTTGCAGCTAATCCTATTTATCATGCTAGGACCAAACACATAGAGGTTCATTACCATTATGTAAGAGAGAAACTGATAAGCAAGGACATTCAACTAACCTATGTATCAACCAACATGCAATGTGCAAATTTGTTGACTAAAGCTTTGGATGGAACCAAACTTTGCAAGTTCAAATCCATGATTGGATTGCAGGATATACTTGAAGATTGAAGATGAAGACTTAAGCCAAAATTTTTGGCTTGAGGGGGAGCTGTTGGTGTAAATTGCAAGCCTACACATTTGGCTCAAAGGATGCATTGAAGTTTATACACACATGAAGGAGCATAGGAACATATGCTAGTGGTTAATTACCACTTTACCTCATTGTAAAAGTCAGATTGACTTGGAATCATTTGTAATCACCTACCAAAAGGATTTGTGGATAAAATTAGCTGTTTGATTGAAAGAATATCTCCAAGCATTTAGGAGCTTGATCATAGGGAGCTAAAAGTTTGAATTTGAATTCAAATTTTTTAGTCATCTCATATAAAAATGGACATGAAAAGTCACGGGCAAGAGAGAGCACTCCTGAGCCTAGCATTACTGATTTTTGAGTGTGTGTGAGGTCTACACTCTAGCCCACACCTCTCTAAACCATTTGGCAATGATATTCATTCCAATGGAGTTGTATACAAATGTTCGTTAATACATACATTCACATTGTCCATCTCTGATTTCTCTGTTAGTCTACTCAAAAGTCTGTCCACTTGTCAAGGGCATATCTCAGTAAAATCTTCACCACATTCAGTGATTCAAAGCTTGTTGGATTAAGCTTGAAGCAATCTACATATTGGCATAGTTTGAATACATTCTATTTAGCCATTTTGGAGAAAGTTGCATCGAGGTGATCTCTGGTCATTTTCTGCTACAGTCCTAAAAAGTCAGGGGTATAGCTTAGCTTGCTAAATTGATTTCTCTTAGCATATTTTGTTATTTTACATCATTCCACTTGGAATAGGTAGCTTACTAAGCTAATTAGATACCCCTAAAAGGAAGTTTTCCAATTCCTACTGTGCTGGTCATACTGAGCAGAATACCCAGCAGGTGTCAAGACATAAATAGAAGTTTTTCTTGAGTTTGTGACTTCCAAAGTTATCTGTTTTGATTCAATTATTACACACATCATCTCCAAAGTACATAGGACAATTTATGGTGTCATTGGAAAGCTAAGAAGGTCTAGTTATCAACTCTGAAGTAAAAGAGGGCTGGTACAAAGTAGGTTTTAGCAGTGCCTACTCAATCTCTTGGTGCATCCATCCATCTACCCAACAGGCTCAACCTCCTGGCTATGAAGATCCAAGCAAGGTAAATCATGTATGCAATGTAAAGAAAGCTCTTTATGGTTTGAAGCAAGCACCTAGGGCATGGAACCATATGCTATCAACCTATCTTCAAGACCAAGTATTCATGATGAGCAAGGCAAATTCTTCTCTGTTTGTCAAGAGGAGTAACTCAGAAGTGATATATTTATGTGTATATATGGATGACATCATTCTTACAGGTAGTGATGCCAATGATATCAAACAAATCAAGAACCAGATAATGTAGGAGATTAAGATCAGTGACCTAGGGTTTCTAAAATACTTCCTTGGAATTGAGTTGGTATATACTAACTTTGGAATCTACATTACTTAAAAGAAATATGTGCAGGACATGTTGAAGAAGTTCCACTTGGAGGATGCAAAAGTAGCTAGCAGCCCTATGGAGGTAAATCATAAATTGAGTGCTCATGAAGGTGATTTGCTTGAAGACATTGCATGTTATCAAAGCATAGTTGGGAGTCTAAGCTATGCAACATTAACAAGGATTGGCATATGTTATGAAGTAAGTGTTCTGAGCCAATTCATGCATAAACCTAGAGCACCTCACTTTGAAGCTGATAAAAGAACTTTGAAGTACCTCAAAGGTACTCAAAATCAAGGTCTTTACTTCCCATACACATTAGATTTGGACATAAAGTTGTACTCAGATGCAGATTGGGCAGGATGTAAGGATGATAGAAGAAGTACTTTTGGCTATTTATCTTTTGTAGGAGATAAACCCATCTCATGGTCTTCTAAGAAGCAACCAACTGTTGCTCTATCTTCAATAGAGGCTGAATACAGGGGATTAGCAAATGCTACACAAGAAGGTATTTGGATTAGGTTACTCTACTCAGATTTGGGACTTCACACTCATCCACCAATGATCTTTGGTGATAAAACTAGTTCTTTGCATCTTGCAGCCAAACCCATTTATCATGCAAGAAGTAAGCATATATAAGTGCACTATCACTATGTTAGAGAGAAACCCTTGAGCAAAGAGATTCAACTACCATATGTATCTACAAATATGTAGTGTGCTGATTTGTTAACCAAAGCACTTGATGGTACTAAGCTTTGTAGGTTTAAAACCATGATTGGATTGCAAGATATTCAAGAAGATTGATGAAGTATTGAAAGACAAGATGTTTGGCTTGAGGGGGAGCTGTTGGTGAAAATTTTCAAGCCTATACATTTGGCTTAGCATGGAAGGCAATGTGTGCAACTAGCACTTGATGATTCATGTGAACTATAGTTTGTAACTACTTGATCATTTACCATTGTAAAACATTAATTCTTTGGAGAATCTTGTAACAACCTATAACTTGTCGAGTTAGGATGAATATTAGCTATGACTTCAAGTTGAGGGAATAACTCCTAAATCAGTGGAGTCACCTTTTAATTTGAGCCAAAGTTTGAATTCAAAATTCAAACGTAGAAGAAACTTATATAAAAGGCTTTGTAAAATCTCACGAGTTGGTGCCTTGTTAAAAGCTCACTGCTTGATCATTTTGTAGAGCTTGAGTAGCTCACACTAAAGCAAAATCAAATCATCATCATTGAGCATCATGACTCTGTACAAGTATGTTCTATAATACATATAGCTCATTGAACATCTCTGTCTACTTCTCTGCTATGACTACTTAGAACAATCAACTTCTTCTGGTCATATCTCAGTGAATACTCAAGCATTTTACATAAAATTTGGCTTGTTGGAACTATCTTGAAACCTACTTTGTGTTGTAAACATGTCAAGGCATTTAAAGTAGGCATTAGGGAGAAATCATTTTCGAAGTGCCAACTAGTCATCTACTAGTTGTTCCCTAAAATAGAAGGGGTAAGATATGTTTTGCTAAAGTTATTTCTCAGAGCATAGTTGATCATTTCAAATGATTCCACTTACAATCATTAGCTATCTAAGCTAATTGAATTCCCCCAAAAGGAGTTTTGCCAATTCTTATTGTACTGTGAGCCTTGAGCAAAAGAACCAACATGTGTATGGACTAAAATAGAAAGTTTTTTCAACACTAGTTATTCTTGAACTATTCTGATTTGGATTAAGTGTTTCAAGTATCAATTCAAAAGTACATAGGTACTTTGTTGATGTCATTTGCAAGCCAAAAGGGCCTACTTTATAACTATGAAGTTCATTAGTGTGAAGAGATGGATAAGTATGTGTTTGAAGATGAAGAGGTGTTGCAAAATCCTTGATCTACACCAGCCAAATGAACTCCAGGAGTAGATGGTGGGCCCTTTTAGCTTGCCAATGGATGTATTAGACACCCTATGTACCTTGGAAGATCACTCTCAAAAAGATAGATCAAAATAGATAAGTTGGAGTTAGCTCAGAGGTGAAAACTTGCTATTCTTGGTTCATACACCTGTCTAGTGTTTTACATAATTCTCTGAGCACAGCAGCAATTAGCTTAATTCCTCTTGGGGAAGTCTAGGTAGCTTAAAGAGCTAACTTTCAAGAGTAATCTCATCAAAAATAACAAAGCACACACTGAGAATGAGTTTTAACAAGTGATGACATCATCCCGATTTTCACGGGCTGCTATAGAAATAGACCAGTGAGCAGAAAAATCAACATAACTCAAAATTTAGAAATTCAATGATTATGAAAATTTGTATGGTTATACTAGACAGTAAGTTAAATCCAACAAGCTTTAAATTACTGAATGTGAATAAGTAATCACTGAGAAATGGCTCTGACAACATGAGTGAAAAAGTCGGGTACCTGACAGAGAAGTGAAGATGAACAGACCCTGTTGACTTCAAATGAACATAACTGAAGATTGCAACATCCAAATGACATGAACATTTGTGAGCATATAGTAGACGTATAGAGCTAACGTTACCAAGTTAAATCACTGAAAATGATGCACCAAGCTCAGAGAAAACATCTCTGCAAGCTGACTGAGAAAACTGACAGTAATGGCAGTGAGTAGTACACTTCACAAGAACATGGAAAGATGAACTCAAATAATCATGAAAATGAAAGTATATTGCTTGTACAATACAATGACTTACTGATACATATGTGTGCCTTGTAATCACACCTTGATATGGCATAAAGCTCAGCTCTTGGAGGTCTTCACATAGGTCTCTCTAACCACGACTAAAACTGCCATCTATTTATAGTTGAGTTTGGGAGGCTAACTTCCCTCAATCACTCTCCAATCAATCAATGATTGATTTGATTCTCTACCTACCACAAATCACGAATTCGTGGCTCCTCTTTCCATTCTTGATCATGTGGACTCAACCACTTAAGATTCTCTTACTTTTACATTAAGTAAACTCTTCAAAAGTTACAAGAGGTAGTTCACAAGTGAACTTTACATAGTCTTCTTTTTAAAGCTTCTTCTAAGACTTTGTGAGACTCAAGCCAATACTTAGGCTTGTCATAGACTTGCTCCAATAGCTCCCCCTCAAGCCAAGTATGCTTGAGGTCTTCAATCTTCCAAGATTACCTACAAACCAATCATAGCCTTGAATTTGCAAAGCTTTGTACCATCCAATGCTTTGGTTAGAATATCTGCACATTGTTGATGAGTGGACACATATGATATTTGAATCTCTTTGCTTAGAACCTTCTCTCGTACATAGTGATAATGAACTTCAATATGTTTAGTCCTTGCATGAAAAATAGGATTAGCAGCCAAGTGAATAGAACTCATATTTTCACCAAAAATAGTTGGAGTTCCAAACTCCAATCCAAGATCTTTGAATAATGTCTTCATCCACATAGCTTCTTGTGTAGCTATGGCAAGACCTCTATATTCAGCTTCAGTAGAAGAGAGAGCAACTGTGGGTTGCTTCTTGGATGACCATGAAATAAGCTTTGAACCTGCAAAGGTAAGATAACCTGAAGTGCTCCTTCTATCTTCCTTGGAGCCAGCCCAATCTGCATCAGAAAATAGCTTCAAACCTAAATCAGATACATAAGGATAATAAAGTCCTTCATTTATGGTTCCTTTGAGATACTTGAGAATCCTTTTGGCAGCATCCATATGTGGTTTCCTTGGTGTGTGCATAAATTGGCTTAGCACACTCACACTGTAACATATATCTACTCTTGTCAATGTGGCATAGTTGAGACTACCCACTAGACTTTGATATGATGTGATGTCCTCTATGAGTTCACCTTCATGTGAGCTCAATTTGTGATTGACCTCCATTGGAGTACCTGCAATCTTACAATCTTGCATCTTGAATTTTGCCAACATGTCCTTAATGTACTTTCTTTGAGTGAGAAACAAACCATGATCTTTGTAGACAACTTCCAAACCTAGGAAGTAGGTAAGTGAACCCAAATCACTTATCTTGAACTCTTCTCTCATCTGATCTTTGATCTTCTTCATACCATCTGCATCATTTCCTGTCAATATAATATCATCTACATATACACATAGGTAGATGACCTCGGAATTACTCTTTTTAATAAAGAGTGAAGGATCTGCCTTGCTTGGTTGAAAGCCTTTGTCCTGCATGAATGAAACAAGCCTGAAATTCCAAGCTCTTGGAGCTTGCTTGAGACCATACAATGCTTTGTTAAGTTTACACACATAATCAGGATAAACCATTAGGAAAAAAAGTGAACCCTGCATGGGCCTTGTAAGGATTCCTAATTTTTAGGGATTAAGCTTAATCTTGTACTTTAATAAGGGGACAAGTGCATTTAATAGAGCACTTTTTGGTAGGCTGAAGTAGGCTTTTTTTTAGGCTGAGCTAGGACCTTCTCT
The DNA here is from genome assembly GCA_020310875.1 of Ceratopteris richardii. NCBI lineage: Eukaryota > Viridiplantae > Streptophyta > Polypodiopsida > Polypodiales > Pteridaceae > Ceratopteris > Ceratopteris richardii. The sequence continues at coordinate 191,362,334 of CM035418.1, read as the reverse complement.
CTCTTCTGCACATAGAGAGAGAGAAAAACCACTTTCCACCTCATCAAATCCGTCCATCTTTATGAATAAAAAAATGAGTTTTCTGAAAAAGTCTCTTTTTCAGCTATTCTTTATTCAAAATGGCCCATACTTTTATGTATATGTCAGAACTTAATTTTTTTAGACTTATTTTTATAAAAAATACTTAAAAAACATACTTTTCAAAATCCCTCCAAAAGTTAAGTGCCACATCATCAAACTCGTAACTTTGGTTGCCCCAAAACATGAATTTTTGAAAAAAAACTCATTTTCCCTCTAACATACTGAAAAAAGTCATTTTGACCTATCCACATACCAAAACACACTTTTTTTCTTGCACATAGCTACTGTACTAGCCATTCCAGCCATCTGTGTGCTTCTTCCCATTCGGTGCTGGAGTTTTGGAACATCATGGTGCTCACATGTATTACGAACATGACACCAGCACCAGCGCGTGCTCCTCACTCAAAGAGTGTACATGTTCGTGTTCCTACAGAATTTGCACCAACAACTAGAGGTAGCAATGACATAGATTCTCAAAATGCACGACGTGCAGCTGGAGAGAAGAATATTGATCTTTGGGTCCATGGTGCTTTGTATCCCTTGGATCCAATGGCTAATGTTCATCCTAGATTCCATACTATCTCCACATTTCTACAATTCCTTGGTTCCGGTGAAGATGGACTCCTAGGCTATTGCAAGCGATTGTCTAACCATTCTACATCTATAGCAAATTATTGGATGCAACAATGTCATCACAACCATTTCAAGATACACAGTTTAGAGAGTGCTATACACACTTTAGAAAGTGCTATCAAATCTTTGGATGAGCACAATAATAGTCTCAAACAAGATGTGGAAGAAAAGGAGAGCACAATTACAAAGTTGAAAGCCAATCTTACACAACTAAAAGAGACTCCACTTGGGATGAGATTTAGGAAACGACCATTATCATCCTTTCAAGCTCTTTCAACTGGTGGTGGAGCACGGAAGCGACGTGTTTACGCACTTAGGTATGTATTTCCTTTGTTTAGTTATGTTAAAAGACTTTTAGATTGAGATTCTTATTGTGCAGGTCATTTGTTGAAGATGCGAGTGCTTCCTCAACAATGGAGGATCAATTGAAGTTTCTGAATTCTTGTCTTAGCAACAAACATGTGCTTATGATCTTGGAGTCACCAATAGGAAATCACATCAAAACCCAAGTGATTAAAGATTTTGCAAGCAACTTAGAAGATATTATTAGTCCTAGTGAGGTACAGATGGTATGTGATGAAGCAGGTGTTAGTACTAGAGCGTACACTGCATTGTACAATCTTTTGAAGGAGGCTCTACAAAACAAAGGTATTTTCCAGAGCATTTTTCCATGCCCTTACAAGGTATCTGTGAGGAAGAAGATAACCAATGAGGATGTAGCCAATACTCTTGGCAATTACCTGCATATAGAAGATGTTATGCCTGCATCCATTTATCATTCATCTACATCAAAGAAAGAGTTGAAAAACACATCTAGACAGGGATTCATCTACACAAAGTACAACAACATATTTGTCAATTTGGAGAGGCTCCAAAAGGAAATGGTTAAATTTTACAAATCCACACTTCAAGGTATATCCATTGTTTTGATAATGACATTCATAGTATTTTTAATAATATAATGTTTGTTATTTGATGTAGATTGTGGTTCCAAACTCAAGTTTGTATTGAAGCTAGACGAATGTCAAATCATAAAGGGACGCCGTATGGAGAGACTTAGTGTGACACTCATGAACGAAGCTATGGCCCATGCTATTATTGATGATAGTGAAGAATCTACCCATCACTTTACATATAGTGTCCAATCAGAGAAAGATATATGGTGGTTAGGTGCTATTGAAGTACCTAAAGAATCCAACGATGTTCTTACATGGATTTTCAATAGGATCCCATGGATCACAGAGGTGATAACTTCTCAAATTCATGGTGCCAAAATCAATGTAGAAAGCCTTGGTGATTTTGAAGTAGAGTGGCACTTAGGTGGAGACTTAAAGACTATCAAATGCATGTTAGGGTGCAAACAAGGTGCATCTACTCTCTATCCTTGTCCATATTGTACACGAGGTTATAAACGAACAAAGAGAAAACAAAACAACATAGATGATTTAGTTGATGACACAGATGCAACTCCATCTGCTGAATGGGATACACCTTTAATGAGGTGTCCCATGTTAGGTACACCTAATCGTGACATGTCAGATAAGGATTGGAATCCCATTATTCCATTCCCTTTAGTCAATGTCCACTTTTGCACCTTGCATGCCTTCATGAGAATTTTTGATAGACTATTGAAGCTCCATATAGAATACGCATTTGCCATGAAGCCAGTTGATAAATCTATTCAAGCTATAAAGAAATTGGAGGAACTTCTTAATTCAATTGGTTGTGGAAATGTAACCCTAGTTGTTAAGAAAGTTGGAGAATCTCAAGATAGCTTGCAACAAGTGTCAATGACAGGGAATAAAGCAAGACATTTTTTTAGAAGAGGTACTAGCACTCAAAATAATGAACGTTATGAGCTGTTGAAAGACCTATGCATGATCACATATTCAACGTCAAATGTTTCAAGAAACATTAGTGGAGTTCACCAAGTGTTTCATTCAATGTTGGGGAGAGAGCAATATAACACACTACATTGTAAGTGTAATCTTCTTCTACAAGTGTTCATTGCACTTACCTTTTTCCAATGTACTTAACAATTTTTAGCATATTTTGTTTGCACATGGAGCTTTTTTCATGCATCGATATGGGTCATTAGAGATTTTCAGTACCCAAGGAATGGAAAAGTCACACTACAAAGCGAGGGGTGTCTACTTCAAAAACACCCGACATGGTGGTGGCCCAATGCAATCAAACTACATGGAGGAGATGTTTAATTGGTTTTACCACACTACATTCTCAAGAAAGTTTTTTGTGGAACGACTTAGGGATTCAAAATTGGCAAAACTTGCAAGAAAGATGCAACACAACATTGCCAGTGAGAAATGGAAGTCATCGTTAGGTCCTCTTCATCATGCTCAGTGGCGTGCAAGGAGACAACGAGAAGGCTCAGCTTGGAAGTAAAGTGAATTCGCTATTTCCCATTATGTGGTAATACATATGATTATTGTAATCTTGATTTCAATGTGTTATTATTTAATATATAATATTCTGTATGGTTTTAAACAGGTTTTGTCCGCTCTAGTGTGAACAAACAGTTTTTTAAAAAACTCTATAAATAGAGAGAACTCACTTCATTTCACACTTTTTGCAACTCAAGAGAATGGCACGCACCAAGCAAACTGCAAGGAAAGATCGCGTCTTCTTTCCTAGCCCTCATCTAGGGACACAACGCCCACCATGGTTGCAACCCCCCCAAAGGCCTCGAAGTGGTTCCCAGAGCACATCTGTGCCTGTGTCACACAATGGCACACCACCTGGGAGCAATTCAGTGCGAGAAAATGAAGTTTCCAATAGACAAGATTATTATACTCCAGGACGATCAGAGGCCATTTCAGATGATGAGCCACCAACAAGGACACCCATCAAATCAAGACCCAAACAGAAGTTGATCAGAAGGAGTGTACCAGAGAGTGACGAAGAGTCATCCCCATATGAGGAAAGCAACAATCAACCACCATGGAATGATATGCAAATACCAACGAGCCATAGGGTGACACATGGAGGTAAGACACTTCCACAAGGACAAGGGCAAATACCAACAGAGGAGGAAAGAGAGCAAAGTCAACAACCACATCAACAACAAAATGTGCAAGATGAAGCTGGGCCCTCACATCGTGTACATCGGAGAAAAAAAAACTATCAACCTCGACGCCGACCTCAACGCCAGCCAAACATACCTCCCAACCCAAGAGCTCCACAAAGACGAAGGAAGCACTGCAGGGCTTTTGCAGAGATACGACACTACCAAAAGTCCGTTGAACTACTCATACCACGAAGAGCTTTTGCAAGGGTAGTGAAAGAGGAACTACAAAGCTACCAAACAGGTCTAAGAATACAAGGGATAGCACTTGAAGCACTTCAAGAGGCAGCTGAGGCCTACCTCATCTCCATGCTTGAGGACTCTAACCTCTGTGCTATCCATGCCAAGAGAGTAACCATACAACCGAAGGACATTCAACTAGCAAGAAGAATTAGAGGAAATAACCCATGATGTGTATATTATACCCTATGATAGGCTACTTTGCGATGTAATACAATGGATAATAGAAAATTTTGTTTTGACTTATATTCTTTGTCTCTTTTTTCTCTCACTCTCTCTCTCTCTTTCAGTCAGTTATATATGGATTCAGTTAAACATGCATGCACTTGCCTATTGTTTTATGACTAGATATGTTCCTTTTCTACATCCTGGTGTGCATCATGTCTTTTTAATACCAAAAAAACCCCAGCCACAGAAACGCGGGATTCAGCCCTGCAAAATTTTTGCAGGGCTGAATCCCGCGTTTCTGTGGCTGGGGTTTTTTTTGCAATATTTGGTCTTTGGTAAGCATAAGACATATGGTAGAGATGCAAGGGTCTAGGTATTAAGAGGTTATACCCTATAGGAATTGAGATCTTTAGCTACTAAAGGCTGAGTTTATACCCTACTGAAAACTTCTGGTCCTGATAATACCAAAACCAATTGAAAATCTGAAATTACATAGTTTCCTATGTATTGTAGCACCTAAAAAGCTTAAAAAAGGCCAAAAAAGCCCCAGCCACAGAAACGCGGGAAACAGCCCTGCAAAAATTTTGCAGGGCTGTTTCCCGCGTTTCTGTGGCTGGGGCTTTTTTGGCCTTTTTTAAGCATATAATCATACAGAGGACCAAAGAAAAATACAAAGACCCCCAATTAGATACAATTTGTGGAGAGAAGATAAGTTCAATTTTTTAGCACATTCATAAACAGAACTAGACAAATGATGAAAAAAAAAGCTTGTATTATCAAGACATTACATCATTTCTCAGCTGCCTTCAATTTCTCCACAACTTTCTTTCTCCTTTGGAGAGATTGAGGCAGCTGGTAAGTCAATACAGATCTTGATATTACATGGGGGTCTTGCATTCCAAGACTCATGGCAATACCTATTTGCCCTAATACTTTCCCTCTAAAATTAAGTCCTAAAGTAGTTACAACTAAGGATTTCCTAACCAAAATGACACAATTAGTGCCTTGGGTAATTGTACATAAACACAAAATCTTGCTAAGGGCCTTCAAGCACCAAGTGATGAAGTGCCCATCGGGACTGTAGTCTTTGTGTATGATAACAAAATCATCCTTTGGCAACTTTCCGATGTAGTTTGCCAAGGATGCACCACTCCCACGAGAAGCTCGATCCCCACCAGACCTTGCTGCGAACTTGTCGAGCTCAATTGCTTCCTGTTAAGAACAAATGAGAATTCAAGCTCTTACAATGTTAACTTAAAATTATCGATTTATTTAATTCAATTACCACTTACATCATGAAGCTTGTCTTCTTCCTCCCCTCTTCCAATGGCATCAAGATCAATGCTAGAGTGGGCCATGCCACTCTGCTCTGCTACATGGGATGTAGGAATTTTTTGCTTCAGTATCCTCTCCTGTGCTGCACTGAACTCCTCCTCTGTAGTAGAATTGTTGTCATCATTTAAAATATCAGCACACACCATTGATATGGTGTCTGCCACAGAATCCCCAAGTGGGATGGACTTCTTTTCAAGTATGTCAGATGTGTTGTCAAGTGGAACATCTGACATTGTGGAGAAAATACTCAAGCATTCATCTAGACGTAGACCGAATGCCTTCTCAATGTCATGGAGTAAAATAAATTCCTCTCCATCCACAACGATGCAGGAGAGATATTCAAGTTCCACCTCTGGTAATGTGGGCTCAGAGGGGTTGAGATTTGAAGGGGGGGCCTCCTCCATGCTTGATTGCACATGTAGTTTATCCTCAACACCACCAGGGAATTCTTGGTGGATTGTAATGCTTTCTTTGGAAAAATTTATGGCCTCTGGTTGAGGCTCATTCTTCTCCTTAACAAAACCCGCAGTGACAAGGTTGGGGAGCTCAACAGGTGTAGGTTCCGGCTCCTCATTAATAATAAAATATGTTGTTGCAGTGTAGGATAGGTACTTTGTACCCATCCTCTTCTTTTTGTTAAGTTTTTTTACTAATGGCACAGAGTCATCTAGTAAGTGCCCAGCAGTTTCCGCAATTGCCATGAAGCGCTTAAGGCGCTTCATGAAGGCTTCATCGCCTCTATGTATGTAGAGTAGAAGGTCACATGGAACCCATTTACCCTCATAAGGCGGTATTTCTATAGAAAAACGCAAGATGTAGTACTCAAGGAACTCTATGATTTCCTTGAGCACATCAGAGTTCAGTTGAATTGTTTTGTCTAGATCAGGGACCCTAGACAGTAGGTCATACAAGTGGTTCTGACCTTTGAACTCAGTTGATTCCAAGAACTCATTGAAGAGTTCACGTGGACGTTTGAGTTGCAGGGTACTGGAGGATGCGGCAGCCATTGCGCGTGATGCTAGCTTGTGTGCGTACTCTGCTAGTGATTGTAGCTCTTCTTGGTTGCAAAAGTGAGAAATGAGAGAATAAGTGTTGCTTTTATAGTAGTTTCAAAATTTTAAAGTGAGTGGGACCCATTTTAAAACTAAAACTGATACCTTCAAATAAAACAATCATGCACAGAACTCTCAGAAAAAAAACTTTTGCTCATAAAAAGATTGAACAGAATCATTAACCAGAATAAGATACACGACAACACAATAGAAAAAAAAAATTCTCAGAACTTTAAAATTATAATAAATTGCCATTGGAAAAACCAAAGATTTGGCAAATTGTACATCATATTGAGATCAAAAAATTTTACATGCTACATGTCTTGCATGTTAAATACATTGTTGCAGATGTAGGATTATAAATGGAACATAGGTGTGTGTACACTGTAGCACTCAAATAGTCCTTGAGCTATGACAATGAAAGTTGAGTTCCATCCACACTCCATTCAAGGAGGACTTTAATTTTATCCTCCAACCTCTTACCAATCTGCAGACAAATAGAAAACTTTAAATGAACATATTTGAGTGTAAGAATTTGTATAAACAAAAGAAGAAATACCATATGCTACTTACCTTATGCCCTTGTATTCTGAACTTTGATTGATCCAGATCCTCAAATCCCATGATTACTAGATGTTCTCTCACGTTGGCAAGAGTCCAATGATGATTTACTGAAATAACTTCCATTTCATTGTTGGGTAGATTTATCTTAATTTCAAATGAAATTAAAACACCCTCAGAACTTTGTAATGGTATCCATTCACCAAGTTTACACATCCAACGATCATAATAGAATCTAATGTACAATGAAGTACGATGTTTCAAGTATCGAAATCCTATGCCTCTTGCACCAATTTTACAAATGTATCTATCCCCTTTGGTGCATCCTTCTACAAGTCCCCATTTTTCACCTAGCAAACACTCTACCTGCTCATACGTGATATCTTTTAACATGAACATTGTTGACGTCTCTAGAATTGTGAATATCTGAAATAAATGTACAAAACAATGAACAGGAACACACCAATGTAATCCTATAGATCTTGAAACTCTTGTAAATTTCAAAGAGTTGTGTATGTCCATCACCATCTTATGCTTCAAAGATGTTAATGTCCATACATCAGGTTGCGGCCACTCAAGCTTTAAGAGAGAATCTACCTTAATCATCTCTAACTTGCCAAAATCGTTTGATGAAGAGGGTACAACATATGTATGTGTGTAAAAGAAAACTCTCTCACATAATAGCTGAGCAGGACGGGCTTGTGGAAAGACTATCGACCCAACATCTGCATGCAATGCTTGGAAAGTACCTGTAAGACTATGAAGTGGTTGTTCTTCCACCAAGGTAGAAGGAAATATGTCTACAACAAAAAAATACACAACTTAGCTAGGTATATTCTGAAATTTGGACAAAAGTCAATGAGTAATACTTACAGTTGATAGGATATCTCATTTTGTTTGAGTTTTCCAATTTCATGGTTGACATTGTGAACACATGTTGTACAATGGCAACAGTTTCACCATTTTTGAGCTTTTTGAAGCCTAGTAACTTCCCTTTCCAATGAAGATCCAAGTTTCCACGATCTCTCACACGGTGAGGACCAACACCAGAGGGTTGCATGTACACCCATGCACCTTTGCAGAACTCCTGTCCTAACCAAAATCCTTCTGGAGCCTTGATATTGTGACATTTTATCGCGATAACCTCATCTTTTGGACGTCTATGAGATTTACGTTTCTCCATTGGAGATCAGGCTATGGAAATGACAGTAGGAATTCAAAGAAGATGATGCATAGAGAAAGAAATGGAGATGCAGGAGCTGCAATGGTGTGCTAGGGAGAGAAAGTAGTGGAAAGAGATGACTTTTTGGGACCTGGGTATGAAAATGGGAGGTTTTGGAGGGAGAAAGTTGCATTTTGAGTTATTTTTGAAAAAGTCACTTTTTTCACTTCAGTTCATGCACGGATTTTGATTTAGTACCCAAAAATAGCACTTTTGATCCTAAAAAGTGGTTGGGGGACCATTAAATGGTGTTATGATGAGTTTTATAACTTTTTGAAAATTTTGAATTTTTGGGCCCAGGTAAGTTACGAGATTCCTTTCTCTCTCTAGAGCCAAAACCTGAACATAGGGGAATCCTGTCCCCTCATCCCCCTTCAGCCTAGTGATTTATAGGCTATAGACTGTGTCCACCACCCTCCTCTCATTGGTCCATCACTAATCACTCCTTAATCCAAAAGGCCCATGCAGGGTTCATTTTTCTCCCTAATGCTTGATTCTCAAAACCAGGTGGTTGTGCCATATATACCTCTTCTGTTATCCAACTATTCAAAAATGCATTCTTTACATCTAGTTGAAGTATCTTCCAATTCTTGGAAGAGGCAATACTAAGCAAAATCCTAATAGTAGGCATCTTTGCCACAGGAGAGAAGGTCTCCTCATAATCGATTCCCTGAGTTTGTGCAAAGACTTTTGCCACAAGCCTTGCCTTATACCTGTTAATTGAACCATCATAATTCTTCTTGAGTTTATAGACCCATCTTGAGCCTATTACCTTCATGGATGAAGTCTTGGGCACCAAATCCCAAGTGTTGTTTTCCTCAAGTGCTTCAATCTCTTCCTTCATTGCATGCTTCCATTCTGTTTTTGCTTTGGCCTCTTCAAATGATGATGGCTCCTCTTGGTTTATGTCCTGTGCTATGTAGATAGAATGTTTAGTTACTAATGAGGTGTCAAACCCATACCTTTCTGGTTTTTTCTTTTCCCTCATAGATCTTCTTAGGCCATGATGTGATGATTCTGCTTCATGTCCAAGTTCCTGCAATTTTGCTTTACCTTTAGACTTCCATGCTTTGATCTTTTCCATGTGAGATTCTTCATCATCCTCTGAGGTGTCTTGTTCTTCAATCTTTGATTGTTCTCTACCAAGCTTTGGAAAATCTTCTTCAAGATCATATGGTAAATTGATCTTCCTGCATGAATCTTCATACCATGAATTGTTCTCATCAAAAACTACACCTTGCTTACCAAGAATCCTTTGTTGGTAGGGTTGTATAACCTGTAGCCCTTTTGATTGTTGTCATATCCAATAAATACACCTTTTCTGCCTTTGGATCCATCTTGCCTCTAACCTGTGAAGGAACATGAGCAAAAGCAATACATCCAAAAATTTTACAATGATCTAAGCTTGGTCTTCTTCCATTCCAAGCCTCATATGGAGTCATCCCATCAAGGGATTTTGAAGGCAACCTGTTAATCAAGTAAGTGGCTGTAGATACAGCCTCAGCCCATAAGTAATTAGGTAAATGCTTTTCATTTAACATAGACCTTGCAGCTTCAACAATTGTCCTATTCCTCCTTTCTACCACTCCATTTTGCTCAGGAGTGTACCTTGTAGTTACCTCTTTTTTGATTCCTCTTTCTTGAAGAAAAGAATCAAACTCATGGGAGAAATATTCTCCCCCTCCATCTGACCTTAGCCTTTTTAGTGATTTACCTGTTTGATTCTCCACAAGAGCCAAATATCTTTTGAAACATGAAAAAACTTCATCTTTGTGTTTCATAAAGAATAGGATAGTCCATCTGCTGCAATCATCAATAAAGGAAACATAATACCTTGATCCAGATATTGAAGCTTCCTTGCTAGGTCCCCATACATCTGTATGAACCAACTCCAAGAGATCTCCATGCATATAACCTTTCTTCATGAATGGTAACCTGTGAGACTTTCCAAATTGACATGCACTGCACTTATAAATCATATGTTGTTTTGACAAATTAGGAAGTCCAAGTACACTTTGGTCCCTGCAGATTTGCTTTAATGACCTTTCACCAATATGTGCTAACCTTTTGTGCCATACTTCCAATTCTGTGAGTGTCTGACTACCATAATTAAAGAGAGCAATGTTTCTAGTGTCCTGTAATTCAAATGTGAACAATCTACCTGTCTTTTCACCTTTTGCAATTCTTCTGAATCCTTGACTTGGATCTTCAACAAATGCTCCTGCTTTTGTGAACCTGACTTGCAACCCTTTCTCTACTATCTACCCAAAACTTATCAAATTCTTTGTAATGGTAGGGACATAGAGTACCTTACTGAGTAGGTTGATGTTTCCATCAGGTGCTTTGACATTGCCTATTTTCTCCATAGGATGTTTTGTATCATCTCCTGTTTGTACCTCATGCTTATTCCTTGGATCTTCTAAATCTGATAGGAGTGCCACATTTCCTGCCACATGATTTGAACAACCTGAATCTATGTAGAAAACATGCTCATTAGATTTACCTTGTGGCATAGCCATGTTCATGATCAATAATGAATCCTCTTTGTTTGAGTCTTCTGTGTAGTTATTGTAGTCTCTCCTTCCTTTGTAGCCTCCTTGATAGTTTGAATGATTGTAGTTGTTGTAGTTGCCATGGTAGTTGTTGAACCTTCCTCTTGAGTAGCCATAACTTCCTCTATTGTATCCTCTGCCTCTTTGATTCCTGGAATTCCTAAAGCAATTTTCAGTTGTATGATTAGTTAATCCACAAATACAACATGAGTTGGAGTCTTGGGATCTCCCCCTGCCTTGTCTACCTCCTCTTCCTCTACCTCTGCCATGTCTTCCTCTACCTGCATAGTTAGCTTGATATGTACCTGCTTCATCATCCACTTTCTTTGCCTTTCCTTTGTTATCTTTAGACTTGCTTTTATCCGTGTATAAAGCTTAAGATTGATTACCTTTAGAGCTTTCTCCATTTTTGATAAGCTTTGCCTCTTGAGTAAGTAGTTGTCCAATGAGTGTGTTGAAATTAGGTACATGCATGTCCATGTACAAATCCATAGCTGTGGTGAATGCTTCCCACTTATGATCTGCCTTCAAGCCATTGATGACCTGCCTTACAATTTGCTCTTCATCTATTACCTCTCCAATGCTTCCCAACTGATCCGCTATGTCCTTGAGCTTTGTGACAAAATCAGTCACATTTTGTTTGGGAGCCTTCTTGAGAGTTGTGAACTCCAGCCATAGTTGATGCTTCCTAGCTTTGGTACTTGAAGAAAAGAAAGCTTCAAGTGCATCCCACACTTCCTGAGATGTCTTACAACTTCTAATGTGAGGCAACAAAAAATCTGAGATAGAGTTGAGGAGATAAGACCTTGCAAGTGCATCCTTGGAGCACCATGTGCTCAATCTTTCTTGCTCTTCTTGTGTTGGTTGACTTTTGTTCCTGAAACTTGGCATAACTTCATCTCCAGCCACATAACCATATAAACTTCTACCTTGGAGATAAGCTTCCATTCTTAATGACCAAGCTGAGTAGTTACCTCTGTCCAATTTGTCAATTGATGAAGGAAATCCATCTGCCATGTTGTCCAACCTTGCTCTGATACCACTGTGAAGAGATGGATAAGTATGTGTTTGAAGATGAAGAGGTGTTGCAAAATCCTTGATCTACACCAGCCAAATGAACTCCAGGAGTAGATGGTGGGCCCTTTTAGCTTGCCAATGGATGTATTAGACACCCTATGTACCTTGGAAGATCACTCTCAAAAAGATAGATCAAAACAGATAAGTTGGAGTTAGCTCAAAGGTGAAAACTTGCTATTCTTGGTTCATACACCTGTCCAGTGTTTTACATAATTCTCTGAGCACAGCAGCAATTAGCTTAATTCCTCTTGGGGAAGTCTAGGTAGCTTAAAGAGCTAACTTTCAACAGTAATCTCATAAAAAATAACAAAGCACACACTCAGAATGAGTTTTAACAAGTGATGACATCATCCCGATTTTCACGGGCTGCTACAGAAATAGACTAGTGAGCAGAAAAATCAACATAACTCAAAATTTAGAATTCCAATGTTTATTGAAATTTGTATGGTTATACTAGACAGTAAGCTTAATCGAACAAGCTTTAAATCACTGCATTTGGATAAGTAATCACTGAGAAATGGCTCTGACAAGATGAGTGAAAAAGTCGGGTACCTGACAGAGAAGTGAAGATGAACAGACCCTGTTGACTTCAAATGAACATAACTGAAGATTGCAACATCCAAATGACATGAACATTTGTGAGCATATAGTAAACTTATAGAGCTAACTTTACCAAGTTAAATCACTGAAAATGATGCACCAAGCTCAGAGAAAACATCTCTGCAAGCTGACTGAGAAAACTAAGAGTAATGGCAGTGAGTAGTACACTTCACAAGAACATGGAAAGATGAACTCAAATAATCATGAAAATGAAAGTATATTGCTTGTACAATACAATGACTTACTGATACATATGTGTGCCTTGTAATCACACCTTGATATGGCATAAAGCTCAGCTCTTGGAGGTCTTCACATAGGTCTCTCTAACCACGACTAAAACTGCCATCTATTTATAGTTGAGTTTGGGAGGCTAACTTCCCTCAATCACTCTCCAATCAATCAATGATTGATTTGATTCTCTACCTACCACAAATCACGAATTCGTGGCTCCTCTTTCCATTCTTGATCATGTGGACTCAACCACTTAAGATTCTCTTACTTTTACATTAAGTAAACTCTTCAAAAGTTACAAGAGGTAGTTCACAAGTGAACTTTACATAGTCTTCTTTTTAAAGCTTCTTCTAAGACTTTGTGAGACTCAAGCCAATACTTAGGCTTGTCATAGACTTGCTCCAACAATTAGGGCTAGTACAAAGTAGGTTTTAGCAGTACCACCTCACTTCCTTGAGGTATCCATCCATCTCTTCCAGTTCACTCATGGAGATGGCGAGGTGTATGGTCAAGAGTCAGGCTTTACCACATAGTTTCTGGCTTGAGGTTGTTATGTGTGCAACATATCTACTTTAAAGTAGTGCAGTCTATTACTTCATATGAGGCTTCGCATGGTTGAAAGCCATCTCTTGCTCATCTGCATGTTTTTGGTTGTGTGGAATATGCGTTAGTGCCTGAACAACATCGAAGGAAATTGGATGATAAAGTGGTAAAATGTATTTTTGTTGGGTACAGTTCTAAAAGCAAAGTCTATTGTTTGTATCATCCACAGACTAAACGCATTTTGGTTAGCCGTGATGTTGTTTTTGTGGAAGATGCTATACAACCACTACTTTCATGTACTAAGGAGATATCAACTAGCTCTTAAAACATGTATGATACTTTGCTACCTCTTTTTATAGGTGGACAGTCTAGTGCCAGTCCTAATGATGCAACTTTTGAGACTTTATAGGTTTCATGTGATGATGCAAATCATTCCATTTGTGCTGCAGATTTACATGATGCACTTGTTGATGAGAGAACTGATATTGAGAAGGCAAAGACTATGCCAAAATGGCTAGTGCAAACTTTGTGTGACTCAAAATTATATGCACCTCTATCATATCATACTTGTTCAGGCTCTCATAGTTCCTCTTTTGCATCAGATTGCTATGCTATGGCTACGTCTAGTTTCTATGATGAGATTGAGCTTGTTTCGTTTGATAAAGCACAAAATTCTAAACATTGGATGGCTGTAATGAAATCTAAATATTATGCTATCATGAAAAATGGTATCTGGTCTTTATGTGACTTGCCTCCTAGCAACAAGGCCATTGGCACTAAGTGGGTATACAAGCTGAAGCGTAAACGTGATGGAATAGTTGACATGTATAAGGTTAGGCTTGTTGCAAAGGGGTATGCGTAGGAAAGAGACATTGATTTTGATGAGACCTTTGCACCTAAATGCCAAATGACTACTGTTCATAGCATCTTTGCACTTGCAACTCATCATGGTTGGAATGTACATCAGTTGGACATTAAAACTGCATTTCTAAATGGTGACTTGCATGAAGAAGTGTATGTTTTCAATCCCCATGGCTTTGTGTAGAAAGGGCATGAAAACCACGTGTGCAGGTTAAAGAAGTCATTATATGGTTCAAAGCAAGCACCACGTGCTTGGTATGAAAAGATACATGCCTATCTCATTGCACATGGTTTTGAGAACAGTCTAACTGAAAGCACCTTATATGTTAAGCATGCTAATGATGTGCTTCTGATCATTGTTGTGTATGTTGATGACATGCTGCTCACTAGTCCTCATGAGAAGCCTATTGCTGATTTTAAGGCTGCTTTGCATGCCTCATTTGAGGTGTCTAATTTGGGGCATTTGCATCATTACTTGGGCATTCAATTTATGCAAGTTGATGGCAGCATTGTTTTGTGTCAAGCGAAATACACTGACACATTATTGCAACCTTTTGGCCTTGAAGACTGTAAACTTATTTCCACTCCTATGGAGACATGTTTACGATTGAGTCTTCATGATGCTGAAGATGCATTTAATGTTGTTCTCTATTAGCACGCTGTTGAATGATTGATTTACTTATGCATTACTCGAATAGATATTCAGTTTTTTGTCTAAAAAAGGAGCAGATTTATGCATTGCCCAGGTGTCAAGCATTGGCAGGCAGTTAATTGCATCTTTTGCTACTTGAACGGTAGCCAGCTACTTGGATTATTTTATCCCAAGGGGGGATCACTAGTGCTAAATTTGCATGTTTTTTCTGACTTTGATAGGGTTGGTTGCTATGACACTTTTGTGTCCACTAGTGGTTTTTGCTTCATGCTTGGTAGCTCATGCATATCTTGGCTGAGCAAGAAGGAGCCTACTATGGCCACTTGTAGTTGTGAGGCTAAGTATAGGGCAGCTTTCACTGCGACTGTTGAGTGTGTGTGTGGCTAAGACACCTTATGGCTGATTTGGGTGTCATATGTCATGACCAAGTGTCATGCGGCCAAGTGTCGCGCTACTTCCCAAGTGTCATGTATCGTGGAATTCCTAGTGTCATGTATAATTTAGTTCAGGTATCGTGTATTGTGGCAAGGCAAGAATCGTGTATCGTCTGCTTCCAAGTATCACCGATACTTACTAAATGTCGTGTGTCGCCTGTTTTGAAGCACTTCTTGAGAGGTCCTATTTCCCTATTTTAAACCCTAGAACCCTGAAATGGCATAACTTTCTCATACAAAATCTGTTTGCCTAATGTACCAGTAGCATCCACAACACCAAAGAACCAACCACTCCGGATACAAAATTTAAGCAACCAACCAAAGATGAAGAAGTTAACAAGGACTTGTACGCATCCCAACACTGTTCTGAAATGGGTCCCTAAAATCAGGTGTCCTTTTGACATCCAATGGATACCTCCAACAAAGGCTGCATCAACATCTACAAGAACATTGAAAGCCTTAACCTGCAACAACCATGTGCCTTTGGCATAACCTTGTCTTTTGCACCATTTAGGTCATGCATTTCCAAAGTATGCATTAATATAGGGACACATTACACGGCCGTGCATAGACACCATCAAGAAATCCTAGGCACATGAAACACACTTGACATATGTAAAATATTGTAACTAACCATTGTCTTCTTGTTGTGACATTGTTCCTTAAAAGAAAAAAGAGACGAAAAGAAGAAACAGGAACAGGCGATCTTAGAATCTCATAAGTGGATCATCAACAAGGACATCCATCCTCAACAAAGGAAAAGCCCTAGGTCAATCACCATGATGAGAGTACAACACAAAGAGATGACTTTTGATAGAACTTTCACCATCGTAAGAATTGTATGCTCCAACAATATAACCATGATAGATTAGGAAACCTCTTCGTTAGCATGCCCTTGAGCGGTAAACTCAAGACCCAACCTCTTGCACCATACTTCTTCCAATGCATTTCCAAGTGTGCATGCATAGGGCTACATTACAAGGCCGTGCATAAGGCACATTATTTTTCAACCCATGCACTAATGCACTTACCCATCATCCATTATGGGTTACAAGTACTTGGCATGAAAACTATGAAAGCCATCTTTGGAAGAATCAGAGGACATCAAGGTGACAACATACAAGCATAAGGAAGCAATCCACCACCGAGAGTTGCTCTTAATCAACATTGACCACCTCTTTTGAGCAGCTAGCAATTTTGGAAAGCTCACAAATGCACCATCAAGTTGGAATACAAGGAAGAAGTACATACAAAGGGACTACAACCTGCAAGGGCTAGCAATGACAAAATGAAGAACCAGACAATTGACCAAGCTACATTTGGAAGATGGACTGCTCTTGTTGGTACATGCTACACACTACCTCTCCATGCACTACATGGAACAACCACTACAACAAGGGCCTCTCAGGGACGACAGACTCTAGAGGGGGGAGAGTGTTGACACTCAAGGTTAAGGACAAAGCATGGAAGTGCATCAAGGAAGTGGAAACACAAGAATAAGGAGCATGTAGGGAGCTCCAAGAAGCACATGTCAAATTTTTAGAAGAAACCCGTATAAAAATAGTGATTTCTATTATTAAAAACCATTGTAAATACCATTTTCCATTTTTCCAACTCCATTTTGTTCAAGCCGAGGAGTCCTCAAGATTGAGGAGTATTAGAAGTATCATCCTACAAATTTTCATAACTTTTAGATTCCGTTTGAGCCCCCAAATAAGCCCTAGAACCTATTTTTTAGCTAGGCCTGACACTAGGTCTGGACAGGGCCAAGACCACTCAAAAAACTATAAAAAAGGCTGGAGAGCTCATTTTTGAGGTTAGCTTGTTGTAGATTTGAGCTTGCTAAGAGAGTTCTTTTTCAATCAAAGATCTTTATTGTTCCACTCTTTGCTCTTACTTTGTGCACGTGTGTGTGTATGCGTGTGCATGCTTGTGTGCTTTCACTCACGCACTTGTACCATCACTTGCTCACGATCTTCGTACCGGTCCTCATGTCTCCGCGGATTGACATTTATGAGCTGAAGCTCCTCACGTTGGTACTTGCCATTGTGCTAGAGTGACACATACATATACATGAATATTGTGAAACATTGAGCTAAGCATTCTATTGGTCAAAGGTGGTCCGCGCGACCCTCTCACCATGATAGTTCAACCAAATGTCACATGTAAGAGGATATGTTCCACTTCATTGACCCTATGTCTTTCTAGGATTGTAATGTGTTTCTAAAGAAATCTAAGACTCATAAAACCAACTTTAACTCACTCACATGCTCCACTAACGGTGAGCAAAGAAAGAGAAATTGGGTTTATGAACCTATCATAGAGAGGATGTCTAAATTGAAATTGATTCTAGGAATTATGCTCTTACTAGCCCACCTTGGATCCTCATACACTCAACTGAGGGTGATCATCTCAAGGAAACCATGTGCTAGCAAGGGCCCTATGGATGCCTAAAAAAGATAATCTATGAGATTGGAGGGAGGTTTTTATAGTTTTTGAATGAATTTGGGCCCTTGGATGTAGAGAAATGAACTCTCAACCCTAAGATCAACTACGTTTTTATTACAACCATTGGATTTATCAAATGGATGGCTAGGATTGGTTCTTTATATGATATCTAGGGTGATGTGGGGGAAATTAGGTGCATTCATTCTCCACCATTAGATATTGGGCTGATCTGGACCGTAGGATTAATGCTTGCATCAATTTGGATAAGGCGTCTTTTTTTGGATGAACTTTGTAGTATTGGTCTTTGACCATAGAAAAAGGCTTATCCGATGAAAAAAATGTGTGGATTCTCCTTGGTTTATGCTTTAGTGCATCTCCACCCTTAAATGTGAGCTCATCATGACCGTACAACATGGTTCAATCATTGTCTATCATGTGGTAGCCCTCCAAGCCTCCAATTTTCTTATTCTAGGAAACTGTGGTGACCTTGGAAACTCAATTTTGTGCTCTTTGACCCTTCAAATATCCTTTGATGAAGATTAACCCTGAATTATAGTTGATTTCTTAGTAGATAAATTACTACTTAAGATACAATTTTAACTAATTAGAGAAATCATCATTTGCCCATTTGACTCAAGTGGTGTGGATGTGCAATGCAATGCAAAGATTGAAAAGAAACATGCATGAAGTGAAATTGGAAACAAGCAACAATGAAAAAAAAAGTGGAATGGAATTGAAAAAACTTGAACTTGAAAAAGAAATGATATTCCTTCTTTTTTCATGGATACTCCTGTTTACAAATCCGCCTCATTGTTGGCATCTTCTTCAATGTCCTCTTCCAAAATGTGATTGTCATTATCATGTCTCTTGATTAGTGTTATCCTTTTACCTGCACTCAAAGTTTTTAATGCAACACCATTTAATTCACAAAGAGCATAAGTACAATTGTTGTTGACTTTTGATGCAATGTATGGCCCAAACCACCATTGAGTGAGCTTTTTGCATGCATCATATTGAGAGTCAAATGTACTATCATAAATGAGCACCCAATCTCCTACTTCTATCAGCTTAGGACCTAATCGATGAGTTGACCCTTAGGTGGAACTAGGAAGCAAGGGGTTCCAAAGGATTTTGAGCAATACATAGAAAAATTTTGGACTTGTAGACAAGGCTTATGAACCTAAGATTTGGTAGACACTTATGCAAGGATAGGCAAAGCATTAGATCATCTGAGGCTAGTGTCAACCATACAACTAAGTCTTGGGCACAACAACTAAGTGGTTATCCCTACGTGATAAGTTCCAAAACAAGTGACTCAGAAATGTCCTTCAACATGGAGAGACCCACACGTAGCTCAGATACTTCCTATTTATAGACACCAGAAGGTCCCTATAAGACACAATTGGAATATAACAGGAAAAAATAATTAGGTGCTCACATCTATGAGGATGGCCTAAGGCGATCAATGGTCCAACTCAAAAATCCAGATCAACCCTTTGGACTAGAACACCCAGTGGTCAAGTTCGAAGAGGGTTCATACATTGATAAGGAATGAACCATGTATGTGGTTACCATCTTACCTGATAGGACATATGAGTTTGGAAATATCATTCATGGGAATGAGACAGGAGACCTAGAGCAAGGAGACATAGGAGGGGAACCCAAGAATCCTAGAGCTACGTCAGTCTTAACTAGAGTAATCACTCTAGATTGGATCCCTCAAGACAACAAAAGCATAGAGCTATTCATGAATAGAGAAAAAGAGGAAGCATTTTGGAGATTCAAGCAAGATCAACCTAGCCCAATAGTCACTCTCTACAAGTTCAAAGATCCTCAGACACCAGGAAAAGTTGTATATTTGGATAACACATTTAAGAATATGTTCTTGGTAACAGAGTAGGATATGCATGCATACACTTGGTAGGGTGAATCAATTTTCCCTCCATCAAGATTTAGTGTTACCCATGGTATCCAAGGAGCAGGATCATCCAAGGCTCATGAAACCGAGAGGGAAAGAACCAGAGAGAGACGTGAGGTAAGATTTGCACATACGGTGGGTAGAGACCGATCGGGATTAGGAACTGAAAGACCTAAAAGGGAGAGACAGAGAGTACATAGGCAACAAAGAGATGAACATGATTTTCCATTGCCTAGACCACGAGAACACTCAAGAACCCTTAAACCCTCTCAAGTGGTTAAGACAATGAAGAACTATTTTGATGGGTCAGGAGATCCTTATGATCATGTGGCCGAGTTCAAACAAGTGTTAAGAGCTGAAGAGGTCAAGGACGGGTTCACTCGGTTCGCGCATTTGGTTTGAATCTTAAGGGTACTGCCTTAGCTTGGTTTGAATCCCTAAATAGTCGCAACTATCGAGACATAGGCCAATTGCTAGAAGCATTCATTGTAGAATTTTCCAAGAGTGGTATCAGGCATAACACATCATCCTTGATCCATAGCTTCAAGCAGACAACCCAAGAAATAGTGCGACTTGTAGGAAGACGGTTTAAGCAATACTTAGAAAGATGTCCCATAGCAAAACTACCCACAACTACCAAACAAGTGGCCCTGTTTTTAGATGGCTTACTTAGCACAAAGTTGAGGTCATATGTGTACTTGAAAGAGCCTAGATCCATAGAAGAGTGTGTGCACATGTGCATTGACATAGGAGACAACTTGGGTGAGGAGTTAGGACTGTCCAAACTCTATAAGGACTCTGATAGTTCTACTAGCATATGCTAAATGATTTTCATGGTCATTGTCATTCTCACTATAGACAAATATATCATCAAAGAAAATAAGAACAAAATCTCGACAATAAAAAAAAATGGTATTCATCATACGTGCAAATGTAGCAGGTGCATTGGTGAGTGCAAAAGGCATTACCATGAATTCAAGTGACTAGTTTGATTTCTAAAAGCACTCTTATAAATGTCATTTTGTGTCATTCGTATCTGATGATACCCAAATTTAAGATCAATTTTACGAAAAACACGTGCTCCACAAAGTTTATCTAGCAAAAAATCTATCCTAGGAATAGGATATCTATTTTTAATTATGAGCTTATTGAGCGCTCTATAGTCAATGCACATCCTATAAGTCTTGTTCTTCTTCTTGACTAAAAGAACAAGTGCTCCAAAGGGAGAAAAACTAGGCGTGCTAAGTCCTTTATGGAGTAGATCATTAACTTGTTTAGCTATTTCTTTTTTATGTAAAGGTCCATACCTAGAAGGTGCTTTATGGGGAGGAGAACTACCACGAATTAAGTCTATACTATGGTCAAGAAATCCCCTAGATGGTGGTAGTTTAGAAGGAAAATCAGCCTTCAAACAATCCAGATAGGAATCTATAAATGATTTATGTGCATTAAGAAGTGAATGTGTATAATGAACTATGTTATTGAGAAAACAATACATGAATTTAGCCTTTCCTAAATGCACATTTTACTTGAGGATTACTAGTTAATGGAAATGGTTGGAAATCATGCATTGGAGACAAAGAAATAGCTTGATTGTTAAACTTAAAACTCATTGTGTGTGTATGATAATCAATGCATGGATTACAATGATGATGAAAAGGCATACCAAGTATAACATCATAGGATACCAAAGGAGCAATTAAGAATGTGTGTTCATCTACATATGAACCTATAAAAATTTGAATGTTATGCACTTCACTTATAACATTATATCTATTTCCTTAAATGTAGCCTTAATTTTATACATAGAAGGAAGTGGATGTAGTTGGACATCCTACACTAGTGTATAAGAAATAAGATCATGCCAACTACCATCATCATGTAAAATATTAGCAACTTTACCATTAATAGTACCTTGCATGCAAAGTAATGAATGAATAGAAATTTAATTACCCAAGGTAATTAGATCCTTTTTCAATGCTTCTTCGGTCCAATCAGGTTGCGTGTCTTCATGAAGCACCTCCATGTTGTGTACTTAAGCTCCAACAGGTTTCATATCGTTAGTTCGCAACCTACATTAAGCTTTAGTATGACCAAACTTACCACAATGCTAGCAAGTGGTACAAGACCTCTTTTGGTGAGCATCCATCATCTTAGTTTGAAGGGTTGGAGGTTTGATAGGGTGTAATGGGGTGGTCTTGTGTATTGGTGAGAAATTAGATTAAGGAGGGTAACTCGTGGAGAGAGAGAGAGAGAGAGAGAGAGAGAGAGAGAGAGAAGAAGTAGATAAAAGCAATATAGGCATGATTGAGAGAAAACAATAGATCGAGTCGGGCTCAGAGAAAGAGAGAGAGGACAAGTTGGCAATGATGGTGAAAAGATCACATGCAGAGGAAATTGGTCACTAAGATGAGAGGCACAGAGAGAGAGAGAGATCTTATGAATTTGATATGACAGCACAGTGTAGCTCGATTGAGAGAGAGAGATAGAGAGAGAGAGATAGAGAGAGATAGAGAGAGATAGAGAGAGAGAGAAGCTATTGCTATGTTTGGTTGCTAGGCAAAAATGGTAGGCACGGGCATCACACAAAAGAATGTTGCAGGAGACAAATCGATGCAAAGGCGGTGGAGAGAGAGAGAGGGGCACATATGGGATGCACAGAACAAAAGAAAATACGGCTATGAGAAATAATGAAAGAAACATTGAAAATTACATGAGAAACAAAATATGAAATTAAATCTTGAGAGGTTTTAAGGCAGTGGAATGACCTATGAGAGAGAGGGACTTAATACACAGTTTGATAGATGGAGGAAGCAATTGCATTCACAAAATGTATAAAAAAGAACAAAATGTATAAAAAAGAACAAAATGTATAGATCTTATTTATCTATATTCGATATGTTTTTGACTACACACTTAAATTTTATAAAGTTCTATTCACTATGCATGTTAACTACATATTAATTGTTGTAAACTCCAATTAATGTGTTTTGGAGGAACAAAAATTAGTTCTGCTACATTTTTTTGGCATTAGAGAGATTATGGTGAAATCAAAACATCCACTTTACTGTCAAGAAGATACGTTAATTGAAACACTGAGCAAAACAAATTCATTCAACTAATGGTACACATATAGCTCAAATTGATGTTCATGAAGTTAGTATAACATGCAAGATATTAACACAATGTAATGGTTGAAGAATACATCACCAGGTCATCATATGTTTTGTATTAAGATTCACAAGGCTAATAGTTCTTTTCATGAGAGTGTCTTTTATTTTATCAAAGGTACTTATGATTGTTTACCCCCATGGATTTTCTCTTGCCTTGCGAATTTTCTCTAGATGAGTTCTTGGTTTTCAAGTAAAGAGAAGCGATTGAAGAAAAGCATCTTGAGTTTTGAAGTAAAGGAAGAGAAGATTTGACCAAAGACTGAAGTGAAGAGGAGGGCATCTTTTTTGCATTATCATCGAGAAGATCATTTTGTATTGACTGATCCGCACTATGGCAGAATATACTATTTTAAGTTGTATCATTGATTTTGTATATTGATCTTTTCACATGTAAACTGTTGGACCATTATTATCAAGATCAGCCATTTACTTTTAGTGTTATATTTTTCATTACACATTCACGTGCGTCCGCTATATCTATGATCTGTCGTGGTCAAGGCTATTTTCCCCTTTCTCTTTCAAAGCACATTCGACGATCGACCAGTGTATAGGGCGCGGTGCCCAGCGTGCATGTGCTACTCACCATATGAGGACGGCCTACCTAGGGAGCCTGATCCAACCCCCCATCACTCCCCCAGCTTGACCTCCTTCTTCCCGATAGCAATCTCGTCATGATTTTCTCTCCTCTCTTATTCATGAAGTGCTACAAGAAACACATTCGGTGAAGGTAGCCAAAATTCCCTGAGAAGTCCAAGATGCATCAAGGATGTCAAAGGGAGTTCACATGGAAACTTTGGAAGGAATCAAACAAATCTAGGGTAGCGGTCAAAGCTGGTCAAATTTTGGAAATTAGGGCAAAAATTTCAATGTCTCCAAATCACACGAAAATTCATGTACTTGTAAAGCCTATCAAAGGAAGTCTATAGCCTGAATTTCACATGTAAATGGATTTTTAGCATATTGATATGCCATGTAAATTTTGTAAAAAATGTAATTTTTCCACTTAGACCCTACAAAATCTTATATAGGAATTTTTTTCGCCATATGGTTTGACATGTATACATATCATATGTGGCTACATATTTGTACAAATTTTCAAGGTTATCAGAGCTTCCTAGACACCTTAATGCCACCTTGCAAACTTCCAAATGTAGTCAAACTTGTACAAGGGAGATTCAGATGGGAGTTTTTTCTGCATATTCCTAAATCTTTATTTGATAAATCTGATGACTGTAATCAAAAGCAGATGATCTTAGGATTGCGAGTTGATTTCTCTACATCCAAGGGCCCAAATTCATTCAAAAACTATAAAAGCCCCCCTCCAAACTCATAGAGCATCATTGTTAGGCATCCATAGGGCCCTTGCTAGCACATGGTTTCCTTGAGATGATTACCCTCAGTTGAGTGTGTGAAGATCCAAGGTGGGCTAGTAAGAGCATAGTTCCTAGAATGAATTTTAATTTAGACTTCCACTCTAGGATAGGCTCATAAACCCAATTTCTCTTTCTTTGCTCACCCTCAGTGGATCGTGTGATTGAGTTAGAGTTGGTTTTATGAGTCTTAGACTTCTTTAGAAACACATTACGATCCTAGAAAGATGTAGGGTCAATGAAGATGAACCTATCCTCTTACGTGTGACATTCAGTTGAACTGTCATGGTGAGAGGGTCGTGCGGACCACCTTTGAATAGTAGAATTCTTAGCATGACGTTTCACAACATTCATCTATATGTATATCATAACAATATCTTCTAACTCATGTCTCTTGTCTCTTGCCTCTTAGTCTCTTATATGTTTTTACATGTCTTCTTCTATCTCTTTCTATGTGTGAGAAGGCTCTGCAGTCTTGCATTGAGCCAGTGAGGATGATCCATTGAGGTTGAGAGAATAATTTTCTATTAATTCATAAATCATGACCCACATGCATTCATACCACGCACAAATGTTATATTCTAGAGATGTACATGCTTGGAGGAACGAGAAGTTCCTTGCTCGGGGGATAGCCAAGGCCAAAAGCCAGAGAGTTCATACAAGGACCTACTCATGATGGCCAGATGAGTAGACGGACCTTAGAGAGAACTCTAGATGGTGACTAGGCAAGGGCTATAAATAGGCTGGGAGGTGAGTCCCAGGCATGTCATTCTCGACTTCTCACATTTGGTATCAAAGCTTTAGGGAGAGATTAGAGAGAGAAAAAAAAAGAAATAGAGAGAGAAAAAAAGAGAAGGACAAAGAGAAAGAACGAGAAAGAGAGAAGAAAATAAATGAAAGGAAAGAGAGAAAGCTAGAGAGATAGAAAAAAATATGGAGAAAGAGATAGAGATAGAAATGATAAAAAAAAGTAGAGAGAGAGAGCAAGAGAGGGGAAGAGAGAAATGTAAAGAAGAAAGAGATAGAGAGAGAAGAACAAAATGAACAAGGGAGAAAGAGAGGAAGTAGAAAGATAGAAGGGAAAGAGCAAGGTTAATATATCTACCTCCACTTAAATGGCCATAACTCTCTCATATGAGATCCAAATTGGACGATTCCACTTGGTATAGGACGTAGACTTCAAGGGCTTTCCAATGAGTCACTGGAAGCTACCATTGGATAATCAAAAACCACCTGTAGAGAGCATTTCATTCTCTGCATATCATTTCAAGAGGTATGCTGCCCACTCACCTAGCTTCATTGTTTTGGCCATAACTTCCTAATGGAAGCTCCAAATCAAGAAATTCAACTTGGAATAGATTCTAAACTTCAAGAACTTTATTTTGACTGGTCATAAGCAATATTTGGACCATTGGAAGCTATCTCTGCACAAGCTTTTAGATGGCTGTTGACTTGCGAGGAATCCTTTTTGAGTGAATTGAGTTTCCAATTATGATAATAGGGGTTTTTAATCACATTTTGAACCATTTTGGATAGGAAAGAATTGTTTTTTCATACATTTGCATTAATTTTTTGCTCTCATATACATTCATTTGAATGTCTCTCGCATCAAAGTTTATAATTTTGCATTATATTTTCTTCCAGTTTTATGAAATCAACATTGGAAGGTGCATGGAAGATAGTCTTTACATGAATTTATCTATGCACATAAAGTTACACTAACTAATGTTGATTCATAAAAGCATGCAGAGATCTTGTTTGCGTGTTTTAGAATCTTTTGCAGGTATTGAAAGCAGAAAAAAAGATATGGTTATGAGGGCGTGTAGTGCCCAACAACACATTTTGGCAAAATTTCTTTTTTGCAGGTTTCTAGAGTAAAGAGAGTGGTTTGCCAACCACTAGGCTCTTGCCTATCATTGTAAAGACTACTATTATTTTTTTTAGGCTTCATTTTCCTGGCGAAATGCTGCCGAAAATTTTGTAGCCACATGGCGTTATATGCCATGTGAGAACTAGAGTGATGTTGTGTTGTGAGAGAGAGAGAAAGACTTCTGTCAGCATAGCAAAAAGCATATAATTTTATTGAAGTAGAGAATAAAATGCATGAGTGAATGCATGGATGCATAGACAATATGATTGTTAGAAAGTTGAAATGCATGATGCATTTTCTGTTTATAGAAGATCACTTTTATGTATCACCACGACTGGTTAGGGTGAGCATGAGGTATGTGATCGAGGTACCAGGCATAGGCTCATTATGCCTTTAGAAAGTAAAAGATAACGTATATACATCAAGAGCAAGTAAGATGTGTTTTCGATTAGTAACGCATGAGCATATAAACTGTTTTTCATGCGAGTATATGTACTTGATTTAGATGGTTATCTCGAGTCTGCACAAGACTACTATGGTTATGATCATCAATACAAGTATTAAGTGCTTGTATATGATTGGTTGTGATGAGACTAATGATTGTGCAAGAAGCACAATGAATAGAATGACATCCATAGATGTTCACTTTTACAAAAGGGTGGATACTATGTAAAGAGTTGATTTTTTTTTCAACGAGACAATTTGGATGATTATTTGGTTTGCATTGATCTAGATGATCATTATATGCATGGATATATCTCCATGATATAATACATCCAAGATAATGAGTTAGTTTGTTTAATCATAAGGATTAACATGTCTCGTCATTTTTAAGTTTGAAAAAAAAAATCGAGCAAATAGTTAGTGAGGTAGCAGCTTCATAGAGATTTGGATGCTACTCTTTGAGAGAATGCCTAAATTTATTGAAATTTGGAGGTCAAGTAGCTCTTAGGCTTTTCTTTAAGCTGACCAAGTTTCAAGTAATTTGGAGACTTTTAGATAGTTCAAGTGACCTCTGCACTAATGCTGCTAGTAGAGGTAGAGGCCTGAAACAAGTGACATAGGTCTGTTGCAAAGGGCATTTCTCTTAATTGCTAGATCCAAATATACTTTTGAATGAGTATTTGATTTTATTTTGAATTGAAATTTTGTGAGACCAAAATAAATAAGGTCTAGATTTCGGCACAAAGAAAATGAAATTTGGAATTTGTTTGATTAGTCTAAGGGCTTCAAGAAGATGACCCTGTACATTGTTCAAAATTGGTCATCGAGTGTTCGACCCTTCTAGTAAAATGGTCATAAAACTCTGAGAAAATATCCAAATCAATTGATTTTTATGCCTAATTAAAGCTTGCAAAAAGTTACAAAAGGCTGGAAAGTTTCATAGATTTTGGACGAGTAAACGTTAGTTAAAATTAAGATTTAATCTGCTGCTATTGGAAATTGTTTATGCACGAGGCATTGTTGAAAGGAAAAGACTTTTCACAGGTTTTTTATGATGTTTTTTGAGATGGTGTGATCACCATGGGCTAGTTATGCCATAGATATGTGTTTATTGAGAATTGGTTTTTGGTGACCATTCTCATTAGGATAGAGGAGACTCTGTCAAAATTTTCAGAAATATATATAGTGTCATGAGAGCATGGAACAGGAGAACTTTGCTAGTTGTTCTCATTTCATATAATTCGATTCATACAAGTTGTATAAATTCTAATTTATTATGATTTAATATTTGATTTCTCAATTCTCAACTCAATATATATATATATATATATATATATATATATATATATATATATATATATATATATATATATATATATATATATATATATATATATATATATAATGATGTTACAGATAGTTATCAATGATAGAGTCATAGGAATGAATTTGTTCTTTCCATCGAGGGAAGGAAACATTTCATGAACATTTCATGAACACTTCATGATTTCATTACATTATTTATGGTCATGAGTACTCACCGAGTTATTCTTATCATTTTTGAGAGAAGTGTTTGACTTTAATCTCATACACGCATCTATGTGGAGTATAAAGTTTGATGGTGAACACTTCATGATTTCATTACATTATTTATGGTTGTGAGTACTCACCGAGTTATTCTTATCATTTTTGAGAGAAGTGTTCGACTTTAATCTCATACACGCATCTATGTGGAGTATAAAGTTGGTGGTATGGGACATATATCTTCTCTCATCTTGATTACCTACCCTCTCTGAGTCACTATAGGCTCTCAACTTCAAATTTGAAGTAAGGATAATATAATCCTTCCTTTATGGTTCCTTTGATATATTTGAGAACTCTTTACCGTGCAATCCAATGTGGATCCTTTGGACAATGCATGAATTATGATAGAACTCCCACTGCATAACTAAGATCAAGCTTTTTTAGTGTAGCATCAATCAAACTACCCATAAGAGATTGATACTTCCTCATATCTTTGTATTCGACACCATCATATTTACTGAGCTTGTGATTGACTTCAAGAGGAGTTGAAGCTTCTCTGCAATTGTCCATACCAAACTTCTTTAAAAGGTTTAGAAGGTACCTTTCTTTTGATACATATATTCCATGATCTGTATAAGTGACTTCCATTCCAAGAAAATATGATAACATTCCTAGGTCACTAAGCTTGAATTCTTTCTCAAGTAATCTCTTTACCTCCTTAATTTCTTCATCTGAAGTACCTGTGATTATAATGTCATCTAAATAAATACAAATGTAGATTATACCTTCCTCTGTTCTTTTGATGAGTAGAATTGGATCTGCTTTTGAACTTTGATATCCAAGATCATTGAGATACTTCACCAATCTATAGTTTCGTGTCCTTGTAGCTTGCTTCAATCCATAGAGTGCTCTTCTCAATCTGTAGACAAAATTTGGATACCTGGAATCTATAAACCCTTGAGGTTGTTCCATGTATACCTCATCTTATATGTATCCATTCAAGAATGCATTCTTTATAACCAGTTGACTCAGGGTCCATCCTTTTGAAGATGCAATAGCAATGATTGTCCTTATAGTTGACATCTTAGCTACATGACGGAATGTCTCATCATAATCTATGCCATAAGTTTGGGCATAGCCTTTCACCACCAGTCTAGCTTTGTATCTAGCTATACCATCTGCAAGCTGTTGCACTTTATAAACCCATTTATTTCCAATTACCTTCTTACCATTTGGTTTAGAAACAAGTTCCCAAGTCTTGTTCTCCTCTAGGGCATTGAATTCTTCCTTCATTGCTTCTTCACATTGCTTCTTATCTTTTGCTTCATCATAGTTCTAAGGTTCTTCATCATCTTTGACCATATATGCATAGTTCATTTGAGTGATGTAAGAAGTATCATAAAATAGCTTTCTGGTTGCCTGCTTGTCCTACTTGACCTCCTTGGTTCACATTCTTCATGTGTGTCTGGATACACCTCCTCATCAAACATAGGAGCTTCTTCATTTCTTCTTGTTAATCCACTTCTACTTGCTTGCATATAATCTTCATCTCTATTCACTTGCACACTTGATTTTCGTTTCCCATCTCTTCTTACCTCTTCTTCGAATTCTTCAACTGTATGACTTTGATCTGCATACCAACTATTCTGTGTAACATCTCTAGAAACATGAATTTATTTGGTTAGAGGATTCCACAATCTATAACCCATCTGCTTTTCATCATAACCAATGAACACATACTTTCCTACATTTGGTTCAAGTTTATGTCTAATTTCTGATGGCACATAAGCATATGCAATTGATCCAAACACTTTACAATGATCTAGTGTTGTTTTCTTACCCCACCAAGCTTCATATGGAGTCATTCCATTTAGAGCTGTACATGGTAATCTATTCACAAGATATGTAGCTTTACTTATAGCCTCAACCCAAAGATAATTTGGAAAATTCTTCTCCTTCAACATAGCTCTAGAAAACTCAACCAAAGTCCTGTTTCTTCTTTCTGTTACACCATTTTTGTTGTAGTATATACCTGCATGTTATTTCTCTCTTAACCTGCATTCCAAAGATTATCATTGAACTCTTCCGAGAACTATTCTCCCCCCCCCATCAGACCTCAATCTCTTAAGCTTTTGACATATGACTCTCTCTACATATGCATGAAAATTCTTGAAAGCTCCAGAAACTTTTGATCTTTCCTTAAACTTTTGATCTTTCCTTCAAACATACAGAGTTATCCATCTTGTAGCATCATCAATGAGAAGAACATAATACCTTGAGCCACTAATAGATCCTTCTTTTGTTGGTCCCCATACATGTGTATGAATAAGCTCTAGTACTGCATAATTTTTGAATCCTTTGTTTTGAAACGGTTACCTGTGTGCTTTTCCCATGTGACATGCTTCACATTTATAAATCATATTTTGACTCTGCACATTTGGTAATCCTAGTACAGACTGATTTGCAACCATAGATTTAATTCCTCTTTCATTGAAATGACCTAATCTCTTATGCTAGAGATCAAGTTCTGTAATCACTCCACCATGTGTGAGCAAAGCTTGACCAGTGTTCCCTTGCACTCTTAAAGTAAAGAGTCTACCTTCTTTCTTACAATAAACAATCTGATTATATCCATTCTCTGGATCTTCAACAAATACTCCTTCATTTGTAAACCTGACTTGAAAACCTTTTTCAACTATTTGGTCCCACATGAATCAAGTTTTTAGGTATTGTGGAAACATACAAAACGTTGGTTAGCAAATCTGCTCCACTCTTGCATTTCACTTTTCCAATTGAATGTACACTATGTTTTGTATTATCACCTCTTTGAACTGTATGACTAGAAATGCCTTTTTCCAATTCTGACATCAATTCTATGTTTCTTGACAAAGGATTAGAACATCCAGAGTCAATGTAAAATACCTTTAGATCTTCTTTATTTGATGTGCTGATTCAATTCATCATCAATGATGTATGACTTTCGTTCTGTGTCATTTTCATAATTGTAGTAAGTGGTGTTCTAGGATTGATTATGTCCCCAACTTCTTCCTCCACCTCTACCATAACCTCCTCTTTGATTTTGTCTACCTCTCTAAGAATAAATTTGATATCTTCCACCTCTGCCTCTGCTATTGTTATTTTGATGTTGATTTGATCCTTGGTGATTATGCTAACACTCATGAGCCAAATGAGTACTCAATCCACAGATCCAACAAGCCTTCTTATTGTTATTCTGATTACCTCTTTCTCTTCCGAAAGCTCTTGCTCTTCCTCTACTAGTGGTTCTACCTCTTGCATAATAAACTTGAGAATTGGATTCCTATTCATCTATTCCTTTACCTTTATCTCCTTTCTTCTTGTTCTTCATGTACATTGTAGAACTTTGTTCTTTATCTCCATCTCCCTTCAAGTCTTGCTCAAATGTGAGCATCAAACCAAGCAATTGATTCAAATCTAGAACATAATGATCCAAAGAAAGTTTTATTGACAAGGCAAAAGGTTTCCACCTTTCATATACTCTCAAACATGCAAGCAATTAAGCAATCAATCGATGATCTTCAATATCTTCATCTATGGATCCACGACTATCTGCTAGACTCTTCATCTTAGTGACATAATCACTAATACTTTGACTTGGCTTCTTCTAGAATGTAGTAAACTGTTGTCAGGATCTTGCTCACGCGCATACAGAGATTACGGGCACAGAAAACACACAGAGAATAGACGCAACAAGAGACGAGATAGAACACAGTATTGGGTGCAATCTCCCCCCATGCACTCTGTTTCGACAGTCCACAGAGTGCATGTATTTATAGGACTTTTGATTACGTCAAAAATAGTGGTTACATGAGGGCGGCTTCAAAAAACACGCGTGAACTAAAAGTTGATAACTTTTACAGAAAGCCATTGCTTTCAATAACAGAAACTGTGGTCTACAACGACCCTTATTCTAACCATTACTTTTCTAACAATAGAACCTTCTACGCAAGTTTATTTACAAAATAAATAATAATTATTCGGATTATTGATGTCCGCCCTTTCATGCCTTGCACGCTCCTCACGAACCTTCAGCTGCTATATCAAAAACATCAAAAACATATTAATGCATTAATAATTTAACATTTTAACAATGTATTGTTCAATAATATACAACATGCCTCCCAGTTGACAAGCAACTGACCTCAGTTGATAAAATCATTCAACACTCTAACAATTATAATGTTGTGTTCAACATAATCCATATTACTGTTACAATCCAACAATGCATTGGCCAACATATTTCATGTTACAATCGAACAATGCATTGGCACTCGATATTTCAATCCAACAATCCAACAATGCATTGGCTATTTCATATTTCAATCCAACAATCCAACAATGCATTGGCTAACATATTCCATGTTACAATCCAACAATGCATTGGCCAACATATTTCATGTTACAATCCAACAATGCATTGGCTATTTGATATTTCAATCCAACAATGCATTGGCTATTCCATATTTCAATCCAACAATGCATTGTTCAACATATTCCATAAGGTATAACATGCCCCTCAGTTGAACAATCAACTGACCTCAGGTGATAAAAGAATAAACATGGATGGCCAGTCACATGTTTCATCACTGAATAAAAAATAGGCATGTGCCATGTAAAAGTACATGCATGGAAATGTTCATGGAGTTGTGACATTAATGTGTTTGTGTATGATATACAGGATTTAAGTCAAAAATGTAATCCAAAAGTGATGACAAAAATGAATATCTGGATATGATAAAATAATAATTAATTTTTGAATCATGAATTTATACTTGAATGCATGTGCATATGAATTTTGTAAAAATTTCGGCAGCATAACGGCGTGATTTTGAAAACCGGAAAATTTCCGACAAACAATTTCCATGATACATAAAGAGACCAAAAGGGGATTACACACCCTGACATATGTATTTCTTTTTCCTCCTCGCTAACCTGCAATAAAATACATACCTGTCCCTGCAATAAGAATTCATGTACCATACAAGACAAACCATGTTTAAACGATGCGTATATTCCATGTACGATGCAAAACATGCATGTCCAAAATGTAAGTGGATGCAAAAAGAAGACAACTATGCATATAAATTGACAAGAAACGTATCTGGATGGTTACAAAGTAATTTGCCGATGTGTGCAGGTGCTGAAGATGATCCACCCCTTTATCATAATAGCAGGACAATATGCCTTCAGGATGAATGGGTAAAGTCCAAATTCTTTTGATCTTGGAAGAGAAGCTCAAAAGATATGTGATAGCTACTCTATAAAGAGATCGGAGATATCTTTCCATAGCAGTAAAACAAAATCTCAAAAATTAAAGGTAATATGCTCCTATAGACTAAATTCAATATGTAAATACATCACAATTATCAAACAGGTAAGGTAAATTGTAAAGGTAAGAATGAATCTTTAAACTCTTCTTGAAAAGCCTTCCAGGTGCGTGGACAATCTGCACGACGAGAAAGATCATTCCACCATAACTGCGCTCGTCCTACCAAATAATTGGTGGCAAACTCAATTTTCTGATTTTCTGAATATAACCCATCGGAAAAGAAATCGTTGAATAGGGATAGCCATGATAAGACAAAGCGGCCATCTTTTCGTCCGTCGAATTGAAGCATAGCATAACGTCCTTGTATGGTTTGTTGAAGTGCGTGAAGTTCTTGGTTCATAATCTCTAACTCTTGCTCGAATGAGACTCCAGGTAAAGGTGAATTACTGTGATTCTCCATGGTGCTCTTGGACCCTTGCTCTCAACCTTGGTGTATTGAACCTTCTCGTTTGCAACCTTGGTGTCTCGATCCCGTGTTCTCAACCTTGCTTGGTATCTTGAACACTCAATCAAGTGCCACCCAAATATGACCAAGGATTACACACTTGCAAGCTAGCTCATTGGAAAGTTCATTCCGAGAGCTTTCCAACGGTATATTACACGCCTCAATCCGACCTACGGATTGAAAGTTACACTTAATTCTTTGTTGGTTCCATCCTTGAAATCGCCGCGAGCGCTTTGCACAAGTACCAAAGAAAAAGAGCTTGAATAACAATTTCAAGAGATGGTGGAGTGGTCAAAGTACTTCCCTTGACAGTAGGAGGTTGTGGGTTCAAATCCTCCTACCTTAGGGACTCTAAACCTCTCTATTACCACTCAAAAATTAAAATTGTCTCACGCGTAGCCAACAGTCGCCAAGGGAGCCTTGGGTGCCAATGTATTGCCTAAGTTATTGCCTAAGTTCTTTGCCTTATTATAGGACTTTTGATTACGTCGAAAATAGTGGTTACATGAGCCGGCTTCGAAAAGCAGGCGTGAACTAAAAGTTGATATCTTTTACAGAAAGCCATTGGTTTCAATAACAAAAACTGTGGTCTACAACGACCCTTATTCTAACCATTACTTTTCTAACAATAGAACCTTCTACGCAAGTTTATTTACAAAATAAATAATAATTATTCGGATTATTGATGTCCGCCCTTTCACGCCTTGCACGCTCCTCACGAACCTTCAGCTGCGATATCAAAAACATCAAAAACATATTAATACATTAATAATTTAACATTTTAACAATGTATTGTTCAATAATATACAACATGCCTCACAGTTGACAAGCGACTGACCTCAGTTGATAAAATCATTCAACACTCTAACAATTATAATGCCGTGTTCAACATAATCTATATTACTGTTACAATCCAACAATGCATTGGCCAACATATTTCATGTTACAATCCAACAATGCATTGGCATTCGATATTTCAATCCAACAATCCAACAATGCATTGGCTATTTCATATTTCAATCCAACAATCCAACAATGCATTGGCTAACATATTCCATGTTACAATCCAACAATGCATTGGACAACATATTTCATGTTACAATCCAACAATGCATTGGCTATTTGATATTTCAATCCAACAATGCATTGGCTATTCCATATTTCAATCCAACAATGCATTGTTCAACATATTCCATAAGGTATAACATAAACTCTGACCATAGACTTGCTTTCCTTGCTTTGGTAGTACTTTGCTTGCTTCTATTGATTCCAATCCTCTGATGTGTGGTAGCAAATGATTTGAAATTGTATTATAGATGTGGGCCTTTGCACTTGCATCCTTCTTCTACCAATGCTTTAAAGCATCCACTTCCTCTTTCTTTGATTGGATTTCATCTTCAAATATTTGCTTCTCTGCTCCACCTCTTATGTACATCGTGAGATCCTTACTCATAAGTAAAGCTTCCATTCTCATTACCCATGCAGGATAATTATCTCTGTTCAATTTGTCGATGGAGATATGATCTTCCATAATTCTTTGCTTTTGCTTCAACCTATGAGTTTAAAAGATAAAGAATAATACCTTTTGGAGTTCCTATGTATGAGTATAATTTTGAAGTAATCTTCTCATGCCTTATGTCTTTGAATGCTTCAACTTTCAAACTTTAGTGAAAACTTTCCAAAACTTCTCGTACCTTTGACACCTTTTGCTCTCTAGAATCATTTTGCTCTGATACCACTTGTTGATGTATGAAACATCACAAGAAAATGAATTAACGTGACACTACAAAACCTCTATGGTCACCATTAACTCAATGCTTCTCCAAAGTTTGAGAAATAATAGCGAAAACTGAGAACTTTACTTCCTCAAAATTTTCTAGTCACTAAAATAACATACATTCACTCTTTTGCTTATTTATATTAGCACAAATATTATTTTTCCAAGATCTTCCAGTAGATGAAAATAGACGAGAAGATCTTTCCAATAAGCTATTACATGCTAAAAACTTTGCACTACACACCACGTTATGAACTTCACAAGTTGACCTTGTTTGAGCTACCAAAATAGGAAATCTTGCTCGTTTTTGTAAAAGTGGCTATCTAAATATAAAACTTTTCAACTTGGCATTGACCTCCCACACAAATCGATACCTAGCATTGACTTTGTACATAAAAAGCCACTTTTTCAGCACTTGAAATACCTCGTGAACCACAAGTATGAAGAAAACCACTTTTATGATGGAGTTCGATGCTACGCATCAACGTTATGTTGAAATTCGATGCCACACATCGAGTTGCTTTAGAAAACTCATGTTTTGAAGGAGATTCAACAGTAGATAAAAACTTAGAGAATGAAACAAGAATTTATCAACAGAAATGTGATGCCAGGCATCGAGTTGCTTGGGAAACTTGAAGTGTTGAAGTCATTACCACAATAGGCAAAGCATGGAGATGAAGGAGAAAATCTCATACATAGAAGATCTATTAATTCTTCTGATAGCTATGGAAACTCAAAACATTTATAGGTGCTTTCTCACTTAGAGAAGCCCGATTGTTTCTCAATCATACAAAATGAACTCTAGATCTCAACCTCTCATTCTCACATTCTTACTCCATCTGTTGATACAAACTAACTTATATAGATTTTCTCAATCTCATGACTTTTGAAAGTTCTAGAATGATCAGTCAATGATTGAATTAAGTGCAGCAGACGTTTCTATGTAATGAGTTTCTTCATAGTTGACTCAAGTCCTGATAATTTGGCAATAGATTTCCAAAATTGGTTGTGTTTATGAGTTGTTCTTGATATAGAGGTGCTCTAACATCAAGGATAACTTGTTCTCTTGGAGATTAATCATCTCTAAAACACATGCTTATTAGTGTTCATTGTATTTACCATGGACAATTGTGAAATCTAAAAGAAGAGGAATCTCATGATATTAGGAAGCCTATTTCATGATTTAAGTTGATTGGAATCAAATTCAAACCATCTCCAAATGTAGGATCATGTTTAGGTGAGCTATAGACGGAGTTCGAATTCGAAAATCATGTATAAACACATAGCTCTCTAGTCGTGGAATGATCACACCTTTTTGAGTGAGAGTGAGTTGCATTCTTGAGCATACACTATGCTCACTTCATGAAGGAGTAGTCCTTTACACCTCCCATGTATCATATGTTCAATATCACATACATTTTGATACATTAGTTTGAGTGAGTTCTTCACTACATGCTGTTGTAGTACATTCATGCACACAATAATTTAAGCAATTACTTGCTCTACTTTCACTTGGGTTAGTTAGATGCAACTGTACAATATC
Source organism: Ceratopteris richardii (assembly GCA_020310875.1). Taxonomy (NCBI): domain Eukaryota; kingdom Viridiplantae; phylum Streptophyta; class Polypodiopsida; order Polypodiales; family Pteridaceae; genus Ceratopteris; species Ceratopteris richardii. Next base: position 191,325,130 of record CM035418.1, on the reverse strand, counting down.
TACATGTCAAGTTTTATCCTCATTTGTTCACTACATCTTGATATATGAAGCTTTCAAGCTAACTATGTGTGCACATCATCTTGTTCTTGAAAAGTTGGAGTGACCCCCCTAGAGTCGTAAGATTTATTTCTCCTTGTATGGTGCAGCTACATTCATCATATAACTTGCCTTAGTTATCTATACACATCAATTAGATTCATGCGAAAGATCTTTGGTCAATTCATTCAATGTTGTGAGTTTTGAACATATTACTGAGACCTTTGCATCCCAAAATATAAGTTTTTTATCACTCCTTACAAAGTAGAGGTTATTCTTTTGATGAAAGCATTTGGAAATGATGTTCCAAAAGACTAGATTGTTGTAGCACCAATTCATCTCTAGACTCATCCCATCACCTCTTTACATTGCGTAGGCCAAAAAATTAATTATCAAAGAGATAAAAAATATGTTAATCACCATGGCATGCCAAAACAACTTAAGTTTCATAACCTTTCAATAAAAAGTTTTTTGCCTGGTTTGGTGAGCACCCAATTCTACCTATGCCCCATCAAGAAACCCTGTACAAAAACAATTTGTACGTGAGTGAGATCCTGATACCCTTGGTCGAGAAGAAAATGAGGTGCTGCTCAAAAAATGGACTTCATGTGGTTTATTCTAGATCTAGAGTGTTTCACAAAAAGTATCCGAACATTGATAGAAGGTAGAAATATTTGCATTCATCATGAAAAATGACATTTTTCTCATAGGCAATGATATCATAATCATTGGGGGTGGGCTATGTACAAGACAAAGACTATGAATGCGGCATCTTTCAGCATGATAATTAAACAAGAAGATGATAAAATTGGCCGCAATAGAAAAGAGCAACACAATCAATGGAAAGCCTTGTTTGATAGAGCCTTTCAGTCTCATGGCCTAAGAGAGCAGGTCCTTAATGTTAATATAAGTGGTAGGATTGTGGAGAAGCATAGGGATCAACTTTATAAATTTAGCACCACATCTAATTTGTTTTAGAGATTGAAGAATGAAGTCCCATTCAAGTATCTCATATGCTTTTTCAAAGTCCATCTTTAGGAAGAGGGTATTTTGAGAAGACTCATTAACAGAAAAATTTGATTTCATATGCTTTTTCAAAGTCCATCTTCAGGAAGAGGGCATTTTGAGAAGACTCATTTAAAAAAATTTTTGATTTCTTGAAGACATGTGAAATATGGGATGACATTTTTATCATGATATGGACAAATTATGGTCACCCTTGAGGGGCGATAAAGTATCTTTTGGATACCAAAAGAACTATAATCATTTACCTAGACTTAGATATTTTTGAAACGAGGAATTTTGCTTCTTTTTGTTGTTTTTACTCTTCATCTTTTTTCTTTAAAGTAGATGGACCCTAGCAAGTGAGCCTTCCTTTTCCTTTTATAGGGCTCTTCCAAGGGATGTCAATCACAAACTTCTCCTTTAGAGGCTTTCTTTATAAACAATTTTGGAACTGATTCTGGAATCGTGGATCCACTAATCGAGATTTGATTATCTCGATTTTGCTAGTGGTGTAGTCATCCTCTTTGCTAGTGATGTACTCTTCTAGCTTGTCTCCCATAGTTTTAGTATATCCCTCTTGGATTTTCACGTCATTGTTAGCCTCGATTTGATGTAGACCTCTAGGGAAATGTAAAACATTGACTTCTTTTGCTAAATAGTTATAGTTTTTGGTTTTCCCATTAGTGATAGAGTGAGAGGAACCCGTCTTCAAAAACCTTTTGGGTCTCTTTGTCTTCCACGTCTTACTTACAAGAAGGCCTCATAGTAAGATAAGGGAACTGAGGTTGCTTTATCTTCTCTATTTCCTTATGTGAATCAGAATCTCCACATTTTGGAGTATCGTCTCTGCTTTGGTTACCTTATTTTTTGCACTCATTACCTAGATTCTTCTTCAAGGTTCTAAGCCTCAAGGGACAATCTTTGATTTTGTGACTATGCACATTGTAGTGAAAGCATGCATGAATAAACTTCTTGAATACCATTTCTTTATCTCGAGGCTCCTCTTCACGTATGTCAATACTGATTTTTGGAGGGTGGTTGTTTATTGAGATTGTCTTCGACAATATTGAGGGTGCAAATTCGCATCAAACAAATAAGTTCTACCTTCATAGATGAACTACAGGCGATGGGGCATCAAAGGGGAGACATGATCTCCCTAATCAATCAATATTGGAAGTAGGGAAGGTTGGGGAGCTCTAGTTAGAGTGGATAACATATCAATCAATATTGGAAGTAGGGAAGGTTGGGGAGCTCTAGTTAGAGTGGATAACATAGAGGGTATGACTTATTAGTGATCGAAGCCACCTACAAAGGCACAAAGTTTTGCACATAAGTGAACGCAAGGCTTGGAAGGGGATTTCATGAGTTTCAAAGACCAACAAAATATGGTTTGTAAGCAAAAATAAGACACTTGTTGACACTAGGCCATGACGAAACCACTCTTTATGGAACCATTTCCTAAGAGATTCAAGTGATGGTTTGGGAACAAAAGAAGTACCCGATGAGGCAAACATGCTTCAAATCCTCTTGGTTCTTGAGAATGTCAGCCCGAGAGAGAGAGAGAGAGAGAGAGAGAGAGAGAGAGAGAGAGACCTCTCTCTCTCTGGGCAGCTGTAGGCCTCGACTGTCCACAGTTTCGAGTAGAATTCCGCCATCTTTCGACATGATTCCACTTGGATGGACCATAGTATAGATGCGCATTCGAATATGGCACTCTGTTCTCCGTGGTTTGTTTAACCTTTAATTCTTTTTATTTCTCGATGAGACAAAATGGGAATGGGACGTCCCACTGATAGCCTCTTGATATCAATGTCCTCTCGGTCTCCTAAAAGTCTATTCTGAACGATACTTTAGACAATAGGCCTAACACGTTGAGGACCTACCGTGTGTAGCTTTTCTATTTCAAATGTCGAGGGGTTTGCTGAACTTTGACGGACCTTTTAGTTAGATATCAATTAAGAGAAAAGCTGTCGATTTCAGAAAAAGAGTGAAGCCCTTTTATAATTGAGAGAACGCTTTTGGAATTATATGATACCTCGCTGTTACTTCGAATTGTCAAATGTCATGAATATCTTGATGTTCCACCTTGTATATAGTTTTTTTTTCCACCCCTTAAGATATCTCGACTTTCGAAGGTCCTCCTACACGAGGGAACCGATGGATTAAACACCGGAATTTAGCGAATGAATCTCTTACATAAGAGTCCTCTACGAAGACAACAAATAATAATGCTACATAAGAGTCCTCTACATAAAATTCCTCTACAAAGACAACAAATAATAATGCTACATAAGAGTCCTCCACAAAGACAACAAATAGGTCTCCATCACAAAGTCTTCTTTTCTTCGAGGAATAGAATCATCCGTGTTCTTTGTAAATCCATTTAGTTCTCTTGTATTTGTCTTCTTGTTTAACTTGAAACTTTGGTTTTATTGTCCAATGCTGAAATTATATTAAAGGGAAAGAAGATACATGAAGACCAGAGAGAGATACAAAGAAGATTGATAACCTTTTCATCCTGTACATGCAGGATCTACTTTACTTTGAGTTTGTTGTTCACTCGGATGAATCCACTCTAGTTCGAGTTTGTTGTTGATTAGGAAGAATGCTCTATAATGTCGGAAAGGGGGGATTTTTGACAATTTTGAATCCTTCTTGCACGCAAGCTAATTAAGCGACTTCTCAAAGAGGCGATGGAAGTGGTTAACAATCAAATCACTTTTTCCAAATCGCATTTGAATCCATTATCGTCAATCATGAGAGGCAAATCTTCATTTTTTTTAAATAAAGGAACTTCGGCCTTAACCTACTCTCCTGGACTTGAATTAAATAAAAGAAAAGTACGAGAGAAGGGGAATAGTGCCCATGGGATCGCTCGAATCCCACAAAACGGAGGTAGCTTTTACATAGTCTAGATGGCATTACAAAGAAGATAAATAACCCTCTCCTCACCCTCATGCGGGCCCACATGGGTTTAAGCTTGTTGTTGATCAAAAGGAGCACTTGAAGATGTCTAAAGGAGAGGACTTCTTACAATTAGGGATCCTTTTGCCAAGGAGGAACAGTGAATTCTCAATCGACCACTCTATGGGGGAGTCACCAGAGTTACAAGCACATCTTTCCCGCCAGATCTTCCATAGGAACTCCCCTCTGATGGTGTTCCAGAGAGTCATGGAGAAACTGTTTGCTACTCCCAGTAGAGCTTACTTCCAATTGATCTGTTTCTAAAGTCTAATTTTCTTTCCCACAATCTGCCAGAGTCTTCTTGGTGAACCTTACAAAGCTTACATGAAGTTATAGAGGAGGTTGATAAACCTGGCATCCCCATCATGTAGAGCCCACTTGGTTTTAAGCATATTGTTGACATACTCTAGCTCTTTGTGATGTCTGAAGGGGGGGGGGGGGGGTCTTATAGTTACGAATTCTTTGGCCGAGAAGGAAAAGGGACTTCTCGATCGACCACTCCTTAGGGGTATTGCCAAAGTTGTTAGTGCATCTTTCCTGCCAAATCTTCCAAAGGATCTCTCCCCTGATCGCATTCTACAACGCCAGAGAGCAATCGATCACTTCACCAATGAGGGCTTGCTTCCAATTGATTTGTTCTTGGAGTCCCAAAGAACCAAAGGGATTTGGGGTAAGCAAAGAACAGGTGACCAATTTCCTCTTCGCTACGACAACATCGCGTGCACCAGGGTGGAACACCACAGATCTTGTTAGCTTTTGCATTGGTCCATAGTCCATAGTGTAAAATTTGCCATAGGAGGACCAACTTTTTGTTTTCAATGAGCGGGTGCAAGATAGACATAAATTTTATCTCCCATCGAAGTTGTGTCCAGTTGAGACACCATTTTTTGTTGAGACTAATTTGAATGTCATTGCGAGCTTCTGCATATGGAAGCTTGGTATGGTGATTACCATTATACCATTTAAGGCCCATTAGGTCCGGAGCGTCCTATCCCATAAGTAGTATGATTCTAGAGCTGTCCCAAGCATGGCGTCTTGTGTCCAGTTGAGACACCATTTTTTGTTGAGACTAATTTGAATGTCATTGCGAGCTTCTGCATATGGAAGCTTGGTATGGTGATTACCATTATACCATTTAAGGCCCATTAGGTCCGGAGCGTCCTATCCCATAAGTAGTATGATTCTAGAGCTGTCCCAAGCATGGCGTCTTGTGTCCAGTTGAGACACCATTTTTTGTTGAGACTAATTTGAATGTCATTGCGAGCTTCTGCATATGGAAGCTTGGTATGGTGATTACCATTATACCATTTAAGGCCCATTAGGTCCGGAGCGTCCTATCCCATAAGTAGTATGATTCTAGAGCTGTCCCAAGCATGGCGTCTGCTCAATAAAACATTCCATTCCTCATATGTGACCGCAATACTAGGGTCAAGGTCGTCAAAGTCCACCCATCTATTCATGTCCTGTTTCTAGAGGTGCTTCCATTGTTTGAGTCCCTTATTCCAGAGTCTCTTGGCACACTTAAGACATTCCAAGGCTCCACGTTTCTGAAAATTAATGTGGCCCAAGAGGAACCTCTGTTGGAGCAGGCCTTAATCATCCATCATAAATTAGATACGAGGAAGAAATCAGACATTTAAAGCTTTGTTGTCGAAAAACAAAAGAAAGGCAATAAATACAAGTCCATCATAAAGATTTTTTATTCTCAATGTGTCCTTTCATAATATCAGGTTTTATAGCCTGTGTGCTCGGACAGCTATTGGGCTCTCACCATCGCTATCAATGCTCTTCATACTTCATGCCACAGCTAGTATGTCGTAGACTTGATAACGTGCTTCGTAGCTACGAGACTCCTCGTATTCAACACGTGTATGAAAGAGACATGAAAAATAATGTGTAGCTATACTCCATCGTTCACTCTAGGGAAAGAACAGAGATACAATGTGAACGGTCGAGAGAGAGAGAGAGATAGAGAAGGCCAATTCAAAAGCAGCTTTTGTGGTGGTAATATTTTGGTCTCTCGAATCAAGGTACATGTGATAATACATAAACGAAAAATATGAAGACTTCTTTTTTTGTTTAAGCTAAATTATGTGAATCATAAAAGATACAAGATAAACCCTTCAATCACAATAGGGGTTGTACAGAGCTAAAAAGAAGGCAACCTCTGACCATTCCAAATCAATATACATGGGAACTTTTACAAACAAAGCACTGACGGAACCACTACAATGACTTCAGGCAATCTATATGTTACTGTAGTTGGAAACATCATATATATATTTGCTGCTACTCATGCGACCACTTGGCCTCAGAAAAAAGCATAACCACATAAACCTTTTTCTTCATGAGAACTCTCGAAAACTCCAAGAACATAGTCCCAACACTATAGGTATCAGTACCTTAACGGGCAAGGAGGGAAGACCATTACCCGGACATTCTGGTCTTGTCTTGGAATGCACCGTTCGCTTCGCCCCGGGCTACAATGTTTTCTTTAGCGCAAGACCCGGTCAAATTAAGCCGTCTAAAAGCTAAAAGAAATCAGCCTCATAAGGGACGGGACGGAAACAAGCTTAGTCTTGTCAGAAAAAACGGTTCCGGTTCTGCTGGTTCTGGGAACAGAATTAGCCTTTCCGAATAATATACATCATCTTAATTCTAAATGATCCACAATAGAGTATTTGTGAAACCGTTTTCTCCAAGAAGAATTTCCTTCCAATGGAAAGGAAGTTTTTTTCTAGGGGATCCAATGCACATTACGCCAATTTCAGAAATGTTTGCGTGGTTGCAGTCCATGAACATATATATGCATGATGGCTTCATCCTGCTTGTAGAATGGGCAAAAAAAGATTTGAGGCTGTTGGAAATTATTGAGTCTACTTCCACACAAAATACCTTGATGCAAAAGAAGCCAAACGAAGATGGATTCTTTGTGGCACAGGGAGGAGAAGATTACACAAAACCTATATGACCATTGCACCCAAGACCACTATATTTGCCACATCCTATTTAGATCGGCAACAATCCTCCATCTAGCAGACAAGAGCCGAAAACATCGAGTGCTAACAAACAAATATTATGTCAATAAAAGAGACATTCCTCATCAAAAATCAAGCAAATCACATCTTATGTTTGAAAATGCTTTACACAGTATACATATATGTCAAAAAGCAAGTAAAAATATGTCAGTTTTTGACATTTTTTGTCATTTTTTTTGAAAATTTAGGAACTCAAAATGTGCTCGAAAATTTTATCTATTTAACATTGACATCTCCAGAATCTATATGAGAAATATACGAGTGATTAAAAGTGGTAAATAGAAGATAAAGATTGAATGTGTATTCGATGGAGGATCTTTGATACTGAATCAAAAGTGCTATAGAACATGCACTACAACATATCAAAGGCATATCCGCCCCTATATCGGGACAAATACACGACACTATTTTTGCCTCGACATCGGTATAAGCGTTGGTATGCCCACTAGTACTATACCATCAGTATAACGACCACCATGGTCGTCGATATAACCATTAGTATTTCGGTGGAGATACCGACCCCCTATACTGATGACCAAATCTGCAATTTTTTTTTTTGAACAGAGTGTGTTGTCTCTTGTTGCAGCAACATTGCCATAAGGTTGCGTAGCAAAAGACAATACATGCTACCCAAAAAAAACGAGTACATGTAATATGTACTCTAGTGGTTGCTGATCTAGTGTTAAGATGATCGACAACCAAAACATGATTTGATAAAGCAAAACACTATAAAAACAAAGGAGATGAGCAGAATGAACCATGAACCATGTACAAAAGTGTGATAAAGAGATATATATTCCATGAATGAACCATGTACAAAAGTTTGACAGACCATTGACATATATGAGCCAAATACAAAATGTCGCAAAGCACTCCCATATAGGAATCAACTACAAAAGTATGGTGCACCATTGCCATATATGAGTGTAATACAAAACTGTGGCAAAGCATTGCCATACATATGCCCAGAGGAACCAAAACCTTTATACCTATAGTCCTGCAGCAAAGCATATGCATGAAATGAAACAAATTGACATGACATTTATAGCAAAACCTAAAAACACCAAAGCAAGTTCATAATCTCACCTCATTGTAGATGCTGACATTAAATGATCCCACCATGTCCCTCCAAGTCCTCGAATAGTGCAACCAATCCATGAGGATATCCATAAGCCTCCTTGGTTCATGCCGAAGGATAACCCACTACCAACTCCTGTAATAAATATGCAAAACATTACATGAACATACATGACGTGCTGAACACAAGCTAATTCAATAATCAAAATGATACTTACAAACTTGTAATGTATAGTGTCATATCCGCCACTACCCGAATGTGAGAGTCCAACCATATCTAGACATGTGGCCGTCACATCTTGCTGCTCACAATATCAATCAGGAGTATGTTGCTTCTCATCTTGAATCAATTCCCACTCCTCAACTTTTAACCATACAAGCTTCTGTAAGCCTATTCCAAAAGCATCACGAGCATCGGACCACCGATGGGATATCACCTCATGTGCCATGTGTTGAATCCACTCTAAGCTGATAGTAGGATGCCCAAGTGCTGGACGATACTCTTGATAGATTGATTCGCTGATATAATTTTTGGAATCTTTATCCTATTCACTCCATTTCAACATGATAGAATGCCCAAACTATATGGAGCAAAGGTGTCATATGCATTGACACATTGACTTTTCGGCCGCATCCATCACTTGAGCTCCATCACATATACAATATATCTTATAGTTGTCATGGTCATGAGCACCCCAAGGTCTACATGAAGATGCCATCTCATCCCATGTGTGTATGTAATATGTATGTGAGTGTGTATGTATATATATGTGAATGAGTGTGTATATAGATGTGAGTGTGTATGTATATGCATATATGAGTGCATGCATGCATATGCATGTGTGTATGCATATGTGTGGGTATGTATGTACGCATATGCACGTGAGTATGCATATGTGTGTATGTATGTAGGCATATTCATGTGTCTTTGTATACGTGTGTGTACATGAGATCTATTTTTTATATGCATTTTTGTATGTATATATGCCTATGCATGTGTGTATGTATATGTGTATGTGTATATATGAGAACTAATTCAACATGCCCCTAAAAAATTAATATATATATATATATATATATATATATATATATATATATATATATATATATACACATATACACACACACATACATACATACATACATACATATATATATATATATATATATATATATATATATATATATATATATATATATATATATATATAGAGAGAGAGAGAGAGAGAGAGAGAGAGAGAGACCCTAAAAAATCTAAAGATTTGTTTTCTAGGGTGTGTGTGTGTACATGTGTGTATGTATATGTGTGTATGAATATGTGTGTGTATGTATGTATGCATATTCATGTGAGTATGCATATGTGTGTGTGTGTGTACATGTATGTATGTAGATGTGTGTATGCATATGTGTGTGAATGTATGTATGCATATGCATGTGAGTATGTAATATGTATGTGAGTGTGTATGTATATATGTTAGTGTTGGAAGCAGTCAGAGGCACAGACGTCACGGAAGCATGTGAAGACGAAGCAAGGAGCCAGGCGGATCAATCTTTTAAACAAATACATGTCATTAATTTTCCCAAAACAGTCAACAGTGATTATTATCACTAATTGTAACATATGTATCATAGAAAACCCCATTTTGTAATCCATAGCTCCATTTTGTGCAAGCCGAGGAGTCCTCGAGCTTGAGGAGCTTAGGTAGAATGCTCGTACCAAATTTCGTTATTTTTAGACATCGTTTACCCTTCCAAATAGCCTCTAGGACCTATTTTTTAACTAGGCCGGTCATTAGATGTGAAACCGGTCAAAACTAGTCTAGAAACTATAAAAAGAGCTAGAGAGCTCATTTTTGAGGTTAGCTTGTTGGAGCAAAGAAGAGAGTAGAGCTAGTTTGAGCTTGTAAGAGTATTCTTGAGTAATAGAGCTAATTTCCCACCTTCCATTGTGTCTGGCTTGTCTCTTCATTGTGTGTGTGTATGTGTGTGTGCATCTTTGTGCTTCTCACCTTCACTCTCACATCATCTCACGTTCACGATCTTCATATCACTCCTACCTCTCCCTCGGATTGACATTAAGGAGGTGAAGCTTCTTAACGTGGTTCTCACCATTGTGCTAGAGCAACACCAAATTTGGCGCCGTTGCCGGGGATCGAGTCTAGGACGAATGTGTGATGGTAAGAGTATAGCAAGAAGTGGCGTTGGAAGGTAAAAATCTCAGTTTTTGTTGTTGTTTTTACTTAGTTTTTAGTGATTTTCACCTTCCCCACACTCCATCTTCATCATCGCATCATCATCTTCATCTCCAAAAAAATCAGAAAATTCACCATATCCACCCATTCACCTCATTTCCCCTCATTTGTGCATGCGAGAGAGCGAGAGAGAACTTTTGTGCTTGTTTGTGCTTGTGTTTTCTTGAGTTTTCTTGCAGGTACAGAGCTCCAGTGCATCAGGAAAGCTTGGAAAAGGTAAAAATTTCAGTTTCTGTCAGAAATTTCCGACTGTGTCAGACCATCGCGATGGTCCGCCAAGTTCGGAATTTGGAGAAGGCGACCACACCAGCGTGAAGAGCACACCTGCGCCACTAGGAATCCATACTCGCATCCCAAAAATTCGTCATTTGGTGGACCATCGCGATTGGCTCGAACCATCGCGATTGTGTCGCACCATCGCGATAGGCTCACGCCATCGCGACGGCTCGGCCGGACCATCGCGACGGTTCGCTTTTTCGGACCATCGCGACGGTTCACTTGAGCCATCGCGACGGTCCATTCGGACCATCGCGACGGTTCAGCTGACCCTGGACCATCGCGATTGGCTTATGCCATCGCCACGACAGTGCCACGTGTCACGATAGACCATCGCGACGGTTCAACTTTTGGACCATCGCGACAGCCCAAAATCGGACCATCGCGATTGGCTCAAGCCATCGCATCGCAGACCATCGCGACGGTTCATTTCGGACCATCACGACGGTTCGACTGTTGACCGTTGACCCGCGCCATCGCGATTGTCCGCCTGATCACGCCATCGCGACGGTTCATTTTTCGGACCATCGCGACGGTCCATTTCCACGCCATCGCGATCGTTCACTTCGGGCCATCGCGACGGTTCGACTGTTGACCGTTGACCCGCGCCATCGCGATTGTCCGCCTGATCACGCCATCGCGACGGTTCATTTTTCGGACCATCGCGACGGTCCATTTCCACGCCATCGCGATCGTTCATTTTGGACCATCGCGACGGTTCGACCTCACGCCATCGCGACGGTTCGACCTCACGCCATCGCGATCGTTCATTTCGAGCCATCGCGACGGTTCGCTTTTTCGGGCCATCGCGATTGTCCAAATTCCACGCCATCGCGACGGTTCGCTCGGACCATCGCGACGGTCCCAGACCATCGCGATTGCCCACCCCCATCGCAAATTTTGGACTTCAATTTTTGACCAAATTTGAGGGTATTTTTGGAAAATTTTTGGACCATTAGACTCATAGGAGACCCCTTAGCTCATATTTGAGGGAAAATTGGATTGTCAATTTTTACCCCCCAGGGCCTGAACGCGTATAACTTTTTCATCCGAAGTCCGTTTTTTGAGCTTAATAGCTCGTTAGAAAGCTCGTGACGAGTACTACGTGACCTCAACTGTTTTTTTCATAAAGGATACGTCTATTTTTGGATAAGCTATTTTGAGGTTCACCTAGTTTGGGACTAGGAAGTCAGGGGGCAAGTACTAAAAAGTTGGGCAAAAAGAGAAGGGACTTAAACGGTGAATATACTCAAGTGTGTGATCAACTTGTGAATTGGTCTAATATTGGAATTTTTCCAGGTCTAGCAAAGGCAATCAAAGGCAAGCAAGCGAGGCAGCGAAGACAGCAGAGCTTGGGAAGCACGGCTTCTTGGGCAACAGGGCATCAGAGCAACCAGAAAAGCCGACTCGAGGTTGGAAGATTACTCAACCCCCTCAGTCAATTCTTAGCTTAGGCTAAACGGTAGTTGTGGATTAACGACGATAGGAACGCCTCAAGTTCAAGATACCTAATTCTATCAAGTTTAAGACTTAAAGTAAAGGTGTGTGTGACGAAAACCTAAAGAAAAGAACCTAAGTCTGACGGAACGAAAACTTAAAATCATCACGAAAGTCGAATTCCTGACGCATAAATTAAGACAAGAATCCAAAGAAAAATTAAAAGGAACCAAGAAAGTAATCACAAAGGACCATTGACGATCTAAGTGTGTAATTGAGTGAGCAAGGAAGGAAATTAATGAACCTTAGATCGGGCAAACATATAGGTAAGTCGGACCGACGAAGCCTTAGATCATCAGAGGCTAGTGTAAGAACCACTGCACGATCTTGGGCTCAGCAATTGAATAATAGTTATCCCTACGAGAGCTCAGAAACTAGCGAATCAGAGATGGCATTTAGCACAGACAGACCAGCAGGAGGATCTCATGTAGCATACTTAGAAAAACCTGAAGGACCCTATAGAACGCAGTTAGAGTTTCTCCGAACCAACCGACTAGGTGCTCGCATCTATGAGGATGGTTTGCAAAGGCAAGTGGTGCAACTGCACAACCCTGATCAACCCATTGGATTGGAAAGACCAATGGTGAAATTTGAGAGAGACGCTTACATAGACAAAGAAGGAACCATGTACATCCTAAGTACGCAACCAAACGATACTAATGAGTTTGGCACAATCCAATTAGAGACAGAAGGGAAATTTCAAGGAAAAGAACCGTTAGAAGAACCTAGGACACCTAGAGGGAAATCCGTATTAACAAGAGTAATCATCCCAGAGTGGATCCCTCAAGATAACAGGAGCACCGAGTTGTTCATAAATAAAGAGACAGATGAAGCCTTTTGGAGGTACAGAAAGGAAAACCCCAGTGAGGCAGGCATCATTACAATCTATGAATTCAAGGACCCAGATACACCTGGAAAGGTTGTATACCTGGATGAGACTTCAGAAAGAGTCTTTGTGGTGCCTGAGCGCGCTAAAAACACATACACATGGAGAGGTGAATTGATATTCCCTCCATCCAGAACGAACATGAATGCAAATCAACAAGGGGCAGGAACATCCTAAGCCCATGGAAATCAAAGAGAAGGAAATCACGAGAGACCGGAAGTAAGCTTCATTCACCCCATAGGGAGAGATAGAACAACCACGAACACTAATAGGACGGATAGACAAAGAGAACATGGAGTACCAGGTGGTAGAGATGATTTTCCTCTACCTAGACCACGTGAACACGCAAGAGTATTGAGACCCACACAGTTAGTAAAATCAATGAAGAATTACTTTGATGGGACAGGAGATCCCTATGACCATGTCGCAGAATTCAAGCAAGTGTTAAGAGCAGAACAAGTCGAGGACATGTTCACGCAATACAACGCATTTGGACTAACGTTAAAGAATACCGCTTTAACTTGGTTCCAACCTTTGCAACAAAGGCAATTTAGAGACATCCATCACTTTTTAGAGTCATTCATCACTGAATTCTCTAAGAGTGGGGTTAGACATGACACGTCTTCGTTGATTCATAGCTTTAAGCAAACCCCTCAAGAAACAGTAAGACTGGCAGGACGTAGGTTCAGACAATATGTTGAGCGATGTCCAATGCAAGAGCTACCCTCACAAGCCAAACAAGTATCACTGTTCCTAGATGGCTTGTTGAGCGCTAAACTACGCTCTTATGTGTACCTAAAAGAACCCAGAACACTAGAGGAGTGTGTAAGAATATGTATAGACATTGAGGATAACCTAGGAGAGGAATTAGAACTCTCAAAGGTCTATAAAGACTCAGATTGTTCTTCTCTAGCATCCACAAAATTGTCTAATTCGATAGAGGACCTAGCAGAAAAAGTGGCCCAAAAACTAGGAGTTTCTAGTAAACAGGTGCCCAAGCTACCGATGAACGTACGTTGTTACACTTGTGGTGGAAATCATTTGGCAAACATGTGCCCCAATGCACCTCAACCTCAAGCCAACCCTAGTGGCCAATATTGCACAATTGAGAGAAGATACACGAATCATACGGCTCAGGACTGCCCATACAACAAATAAACCGTGAGACAGAACTACCCGCAAACATACCAGCAGCCAGGTAGGTATCAAGGCCAATACAATGCTCAGCCTTATTACTATAGGCCTCCCCAGAACTACCCGTACCAGGCTCAACAGAGACCTCAACCCGTCTTAGCTCAGCAGCCACCCCCACCAGTGAATGTCATCCCAGTCAAATATGCTGCTGCAGAAGAGAACCTAAGTAGGGCCTTAGTGCCTTCTTCACCCTTGATCACAGAAAGTGACCCGAACTCCAACAGTTTTGACTCTACTCATGTAACTAGTCCACCCGCCTATTACACGGAGTCACCAGAGCATGTGGAGACATATCATTATGATAGTCCACCAATGGAACCTAGTTGGGAGTCAGATTATACTAATGTGATGTACGCAAACCCAAACCCACGGCCCCAATTGAGACAGCAGAGACCACAGGGCCCTAGAGGACCATGCTTTAGGTGCCAAGGAGATCACTTCATAAAGGACTGCCCACATCCCCCAATAGCAAGGCAATCACAGTACTACAGCATCCAAGGCTTTTGCGCCGATTGTGGCAAAGAACACGTAATCAAAGATTGTCCTAAGAACCCAGTTAACACATCAAATGTGACATCGATCAACGTGATAGGTATTGTAAACAATGCAGATGGATCCAACCCTACATACGTGCCGATCCAAGCTATAACCAGAGCCCAGGCGCTCTTACAAAACCAACAGCTTAATCATGAGAAAGTAGCCGGAACTAGTGAAGTTGCAGAATCGAGTAGTAAAAAGACGAAATCTTGGAAAGATTCCAGAGAAAGGATGAAGAGAAAATGGAGTAAAAAGATAAGTGAGTTGGAAGGAAGTTTAAGAGAATCTAGAGCCAAAATACAAGAATTGGCTTCACAAGAATCAAACCAAGAAATCCCAGCTCAGAAATCAGGATCAGTCTTAGCGGAACCCATACCGGCAGATCTAGACATGATGTTTCGTGCATATCAGGCTAGAATAAAAGAGGGACCTCAAGTCACGGAAATGAGTAAAAACTACCCTCGAGCTGATCTAGAAATTGAGAGAACTAAACTTTGCATGAAGATGGTAGAGTTAGCACAAGCCTTGTTCGACGCCTCTAGATATCTTAATTGGAATAACATGGCGAAACCGGAACTACACTTTCAAGGACTAATGGAGAGGCTAGAACACTTGATTGAAAGCAAAGAGAGAGAGGATCAGCATAGGAACCCTATTATCCCAGAGACACAGGAAAGGAATCCACCATCCCTGTCTCAAGTACCCAATACAGAGAGTCAAGATAACCTATCCTCCATACATAAGTACTCACATGAATTTTTAAGAGAAATCCAAGAAGAGAAATGGAGAAAAGAACAAGGAACTCATCCTCCTATTCAAGAAATAGACGACTTGCAGGAACAATTTCCCCAAGACATCCCCTCTATATATGATGATGTAGAGGTGGAACAACTGAGTGAACCCACAGGATTTGAATCTAATTCTCTACAAGAATTACCTCAGTTCACAGGACCTTGGGAAGCAAAGTCTATTAGTATGAGAGCACCCACAATAATAGTGAGGAATGAAGAATCAGTGATCCCTAGAAATACGGAAGTGATCAAGAATACCAAAGTACAATGTAATCTCACTCTGGAGGAACTGTTAAAGGTAAAACCAGAATTGTGGAAGCACGTAGCAAATCAATTCCCTGAGCTAGCTACCACACCCTCTCAGATAGGATCACATAAGAAGGTACCAGAGATACCCGTGGAAAAGATTGGAGACGTAAGCGAAGGAGAGGAAGGTAACACATATCTTCCAATAACCCATCAGGGCTACACCACGAAAGCCATCTTAGATTCAGGAGCCGGAGTAGCTATCGCTACTACCGCCTTATGGAAACGTTGGGGTAAGCCAGCACTCAGACCCACCAGGATGAAACTACAAATGGCTGATGGACACATAGAAAGACCGTTAGGCTTACTAGAAGGCATATCTCTCACCACATGCGGTGTAGAATTTGAGCATACCTTTGCCATTTGTGACTTTGCGAAAAATCGTGCTTATGAGATGATATTGGGACGACCATTCATGCGTCAGTTGCAAATTGTACAAGATTGGGGAACTAATTCTTTGTACTTGCAACATTTAGGAGTGACTACTAAAGTCAATCTTAAAGACTATTCACATAGAGATGTACCCCCAATACAATGGAATACCATCCATAAGACTCCAGTAGAGACGGAATCCGTGCACTCATTAGAATCAGATCCTTCTTGGTTGCATGAGGATACCCATTTATGGATGTGTAAAGTTGCCAAACAAGAGGAAGAAAGATTAGAAGCAAGGACCTTAGGTGCAGAACAACATCCACGAACCCTTCAAGATCCAGCATATGCACCTGTAGTATTCCCAGACGAGGAGTTTGAACCCCATGGTTGGGCGGAAATACTAGCAACCATGGACGTAGCCATCAATGAGGAACAATGGACACCCCACTGTGACGAGGATGGCTATGACATTTCAGTTTTTACGATAGAGCCAATCATGTGCGATGCAATTTTAGAGGAGTGCGAACCTAACACTGACGCATTTGAGGACGCAAGCGATTTTGATTTAGAATCAATTATCATGGACCCACCCTTTGCATCAGAGGAAGAATATTTCTACGAAGTAGAGACTCACACTCAGAGTCACGAGGAGATTACGAATGAAGTGAGATTAGCCACAGAAGTGACTGATAAGAGTGAAGGCAAGAAGAGAAAGAAGAAAGAAACAATGTCAGAAAAAGAAGAATCTTTGTTTGAAGTACCCGAGAACTTCAAGAAATATGAAATTGAAGATAGAAGAATCATGGTACGAATGCCCAATAGAAAGGCGAATGACGGACAAGTATATGATAACCGAGAGAAAACCAAGAAAATAATAGTTGCCATAGAAGGAGAAGAAGAAAAATGCACCTACATAGGGCACGATTTGACGACTGAAGAAGAAGAAGAGTTAGTTGCCCTATTGCGCGAATATAGAGATGTTTTTGCTTGGAGTTACAAAGATTTGAAAGGAGTAGACCCAGATATATGTTCTCATAGAATCCCTATGACTCCAGATGCGAAACCGACAAAACAGAAACCGTACACGTACAACGATAACTACGCCGCGAAGATTAAAGAGGAGATAGATCGGTTGATAGAAGCAGGATTCATTTACGAAATTGAGCATACCGAATGGGTATCCCCCATTGTGGTTGTGCCCAAGAAGAATGGAAAATTGCGTGTGTGTATTAACCTTAAAAAAGTTAATGCCGCCACGATTAGAGATAGTTATCCTCTTCCTATCACGGAACACCTATTGGAAAGAGTTGCGGGCAAGGAAGTTTACAGCTTTCTTGATGGATTCTCAGGCTATAACCAAGTAGCCATTGCTCCAGAAGACCAACACAAGACGGCTTTTGCCACAGAATGGGGCATATTTGCATTTCGTGTAATGCCATTTGGCTTGACAAATGCACCCGCTACTTTCCAGCGACTCATGTGTCATGTTTTTAAGGAATTCTTACGCAAGAGCTTGGAAGTTTACGTCGATGACTTATGTGCTCATTCAAATGTAAGGCAGACACATATCCCAGAGTTAAGACAAATATTTGACAAATGTCGAGAATATCAGGTTTGTTTGAACCCAGAAAAATGCGTTTTCATGGTCAGACAAGGCAAAATTCTAGGACACATTGTGTCAAAAAATGGAATCTCTACGGACGAGGAAAAGGTGAAGGTAATTGCAGAATTACCTAGACCAACTAATGTGAAGGAGGTACAGGCATTTATGGGCCATTGCGGTTATTATAGGAGATTCATACACATGTATGCAATCATAGCCAAGCCTCTGTACTCTCTTTTGACCAATTTTGAGTGGACAGATGAATGCGAAAATTCATTCAATGAACTTAAACGACGCTTGTGCTCAGCACCTATATTGACTACCCCAGATTGGAGTAAGCCATTCCATGTACATGTGGATGCATCCAATTATGCCATAGGATGTGTGTTAGCACAACCCACGAATGAAGGTAACATAGATCTCCCCATAGCTTATGCTAGCAGACAATTGAACGCAGCAGAAAGAAATTACACCACGACGGAACGAGAAGGATTAGGGATGATCTACGCTGTAAAGAAGTTTAGGCACTACTTGTTGGCCAACAAATTCAAGTTCTTTACAGATCATCAAGCCCTATTATATTTAGTCAACAAACCATGTAACACCGGACGACTGATACGTTGGTTTCTATTACTCATGGAGTATGATTTTGAAGTGGTAGTCAGGAAAGGAAAGACACATCTTAGAGCTGACCACCTCTCAAGATTAACCTCAGGAGAAGCTCCTCAAGGAGTAGCGGATGATCTACCAGATGCATACTTGTTTAACCTTGAGATAGCACCAGAATGGGCTAAGCAGTTAGTCCCTATCCTGACATACGGACCCAAGAGTCCTAGGATAAAGATCAAAGAAGGAGAGATTACCAAATCTCAGAGGTACCAAATAATGGCAGGAAGTATATACAAACAAGATAATCAAAAGATTCTTGCTTGTTGTGTAGATGAATCGGAACATGCGAATTGGTTGCAATTAGCACACATAGGTGCACTAACGCAACATCATTCAAAACATCGAACTTTACAGACTCTGCATAGATTAGGAGTATATTGGCCTACGATGGAAGCAGATGTCTACAAGTTGTGCAAAGAATGTCAGGTGTGTTGTGAAAGACCACCCGTAGAACATGCTACACTATATCACGTGTCTCTCACACCAGACTGGAGTGAACCTTTAGTGACATACTTGAGGACGAACACATTCCCTCAAGGAATGACCTTAGCTCGAAAACGTAGTCTAGAGCAGGAAGCTCACGACTATTCACTTATTGGCGATAATCTATACAAAAGAGGACGAGATGGATATCTAAGACAATGTGTTCATGAGAGTGATTATCTGAGAATACTAGAGACTGCACACCAAGGTGTAGCAGGAGGTCATTTTGGACCAGATAGGATAATCAAAGCCATTCTCTTTGCAGGATTATGGTGGCCCACTCTTCACATGGATGCACATACCTATGTAAAGAGATGTGACGTGTGCCAAAGAACTCAGTTTCCTACTCGCAGAGATGAAATGCCATTGAAACCCATGATGGGCGGACGTGCATTTTCTAAGTGGGGTATAGACTTTGTAGGACCCATTAACCCCCCTGCAAAAGGTACACATGCGGAATACATTATTGTTGCCACAGATTATTTAACCAAATGGGTAGAGGCAAAGGCTACAAAAAAGAATGATGCTCACACGACTGCAAAATTCTTATTTGAAAATGTCTTTACAAGATATGGATTGCCTATAGAGTTAGTGAGCGATCGAGGCACTCACTTTCTAAACCAGGTCATTGAATATTTGTTACAGGATTTTATGGTGATTCACAAGAAATCTGCACCATATCATCCTCAGGCCAATGGTCAGGCTGAAAGCACTAACAAGATACTTTGTACCGTACTGACGAAACTCGTGAACAATAAACGTTCAGATTGGGACAAACAGCTACACCACGCTGTTTGGGCATATCGAGTGGCCTACAAGACCGTACTCAATGCAACTCCCTTTCAGATGGTTTTTGGTCAGAATGCAGTGCTTCCTTTGGACTTCTTGATACCGACCCTTAAGGTTGCACAAGAACATCAGTGGACCGGCCATGAATTATCAGCGAGAATAATGGACTTGGAACGATTAGGAGAAACCAGGCTGAAAGCAGCAGCAGGAATATACGCAGCGAAGAAGCGACAGAAAGCATATTTTGATGCACATGTGAAAGATAAAGGCCTAAAAGAAGGAGATTTAGTTCTAGTGTATACGCTGAAACAGCACGCACGGAAGTTAGAAAAACGAGGTTATGGACCTATGATCATTAACAGACTCTCGACTAGTGGAGCAGTACAGTTAGCCACCTTAGAAGGAGATATAATGCCTAATTACATTAGTGGCTGTAGAGTCAGGTTATATCAAGAACCTCTTACTGAGGATATGCTTAGACGACTCACGTTGGCAAAGAAGCGTAAGGAGGAAGAAAATAGAATACGAGCAGAAGCTCAGGCAGAAGCCATAGAACGCATTAAGCGCATGAAGCTAAGAAGACAAGGACTAGGGAGAGAACATTATAACCATCTGGAAACATCACCCAGATATCCCATGGCCATGTGTCAAGCAAAGTCAACCACTCATCCTAGCATAGTGGACAGGAGACCATTCATTACAGTAAGGCTAGAGCACGGTAAACATAGCCAAGAACTCAGGGCTTTAATTGACTCGGGTGCTGCGACTAGTGCGATTAGGTGGTCCCACTATAAGGATTCAGGAATAGAAATGCGGCCAATTGAGGCATACCTCATAGGCCTAGGAGGCATGGAAACCCCTTGCATGGGTGAGGTGGACCTTCCTATCCTCATTAAGGATTTGACGATGACAGCGAAATTACTAGTGTGCCATGATGACGACCTGATAGAACCCCTAATCCTTGGCCAAGATTGGCTATACGATCACTCAGTGGACCTAAATCTTAGACAAGGCTCCTTACAGATTGGAACCTTAGAGCAGAAGCGAGTGATACCGCTTGACTTCCCTAACCGCACTCCGCTTGACGGTTGTGACCCTAGACCCTATGAAACGCATGCGACGGAAGACCGGAAGATCTTTAATCCGACCAGTCACGTTACATCTACACCAACCCACTCGGGCTTGGCTATAGACAGTGGTCAGTCAGAAGGACGACAGGAGATCTTCCCTGGGACTTCCTGCAAACTAGAAGAGACAGTTACCCAACAGCAAGGGCAGAAGGGCACAATCAGAGGTCAGGTGGGTTGCATCAGCGGCCAAGTGAGCACGACACCCTACGGTGCTCATCCTTCCAAGCTTGTTGCGGACTGGCCTAGATTAAGGTTACAAAAGGCATCACTTCCTAATGGGCAGGTCACGCAAGTGTTGGAACTCCCTTCTTTTCCAAAGCAGAGTGTCCATCCGACCTCTCAACCTCAACAACGCCAGAGTCAACCACGACAAAGGAACCCAGACCGACGACAGTATCAGAGGAAACAACATGGAAAGCAGTTTAGGCCTCCCAAAGGAAGCGGTACCAGACAAATATGGGTGCCAAAAGGACAAAAAGCACCAAAGATCTCCAACCAAGCAGAGATCAACAAGCAAAAGGCAGAACAGAAACAGAATCGATATCCACCATCCCCTCGACCTTCTTCTACAGGTCCGAGCATCCGACAAATGTGGATCGCCAAGAAGTACCTTACCCATAGACCCACACCCACGCAGATTTGGGTACCCAAACCATGTATCATAGCTCAACCCATAAGCCATGTAATACATAATCCTTACAAACCTTTTCACCCCTCGACACCACCACACCCGATACCACCTTTTACCCCTCAGCAGAAACCCACCACCCATTCAAAAACTCTTAGGAGATGGATACCAAAGCTTGTCCAACCGTCTTCCCCTAACCCGTTGTCTAACTACCCCCCGACTAACCTACAACCTTGTACTCAATTACTAACCTCTAAACCTTGTATAAATTCACACACCATCATCACACACGACTCGTAATCTCATCTCATCAAGAAATGTATGCATGATCTGAAACGTATAGGTGTCTTGAGACCTGCACTAGTGCTGCAAGAAACATTGCATCCATCACATCACAGCACTTGGCTACGCGGGTTACGCATCAGTTATGGAAAGGGATTGCGGTCTCACTTTAATGGGATCATGATTAATTTCCATGCTAATGTGTTAATCTTTTGTAGCAGATCTTTCTCACTAGCGCACCAGCCACCATGCAAACTGACGAAGGAACATCAGGTGTAGGCCCCAGTGTAGCAGCAGTACCACTCAACGTGCTACGAGCAGAGTCCCACCCTACTGCTCCACCGCCGGAATTTCAGGGATTTCCAGGGCCCATGCCTATCGATAACCCCCCTATGGGCTACACCGAAAAGATACACAGGAACTCTCATTGGTTTCAGGGCCTGGCAGGACCCCTCGCTGACGCAGACTTTATATTTGAATCCTCTCTGACTTTTGATGACCGCACGTGGGGAAAGTACCAGTTTTTCTCCAGAGAATTCGAAGCCCTACAAAACACCCAGGATTTAACTCATGTTTGGGCCAGAGCCGGTTTCACAGAATATTTCAGTGATCCTCTACCCAAACCGGATTTTTATAGGTGCTATTACTTGATCACTACCTTACTGGCATCAGAGAATAAGGACATCCCAGGAACCTTCATCTTGCCTACCCTAGTGGATGATCCACCTTACAAGAGATTTTATCTCTCTAAGGACCTAATCAGAGCAGCCATCAAGATTCATGGAACCCACACTCCCACAGACAGAGAGAGATTAATTCCAGAACCGATGAAACGTGGGGATGTCACGAAGTGGGAAGAGATTTCGGCCATTACACCTGAGTTGTCAAAGCCACTAAGAATATGCATGCAACATTTTGCCTTTCCAGCTCAGGACAGGTTTACCATGCCACACAAAAGAATATGGTTCGGATTATATTTGGCATGTACGGGACCTCAAACAGTTGATCTGGCAAGCTGGATCATAGATCAGATGTACCTGGCACAGCATAGATGGGAGCGTAAAAAAGTGCTTAACGGATGTTGTGCACTCACAAGAATTGTGTATATGTGTTTGGCTTATGACTTGCCCATCGAGCGTGCATTAACAGGAGAGGAATTGAAGGCATTCAAGAGCACAGCAAAGAAAGCTAGGAAGCCCAGTAGGACACGGGCAGGTAAGCGCATGAGAGGCACCATCCCTTGCCTCCAAGTGCCAGAGTCGCCGTCACCACAACCCTCTCCCGAGCGACCACAGACAGAAGCTGCGCCCACTGTACAACCTATTCGCATACGGTTGTCCAGACCAGTAATTACAGAGGCCACCACTAGTACCGCTGCACCTCAGGCAGCTACCACCTTAGAACCCCCCACCACAACCGCAGAAGCTCCCACCACCATTGGTGCGGAAGCGTTTTGTTTCCCGATACCACATATGGAGGCCGACCCCATAAACATGACATTTGACTTTGAGATGCCTGATGCATTCTCAAACGAGTTCCAGTATTCAGAAGCACCACTGTTCTCCCAGGAATATGAACGCCCCAGCTACCCTACTACGCCGCGAGACTTGCCACAGGGACAAGCTGTGTCGGGCTCTGAAGAAGAAAGAACCGAAACAGACGACGATCAAGGCGACGATGAAGCCAGCCAGGGCTCACAAGAGGGACAGACAGAGGGCCAAGGCCAACAGACTGACACACACGGCGACACCAGCACATATGAAGATGAAACTTTCGAAGCCGCAGCGTATACATTGGCCATAAAGAAATTATATCGTACCATGGAGAAAGTCTGGGCACGAAAGAGGTTAACTGAAGAGGAGAGCCAGGCATTAATTGAACAGGAACTCATCTCCGGAGGATTCGAAGACGCCTATATCAGAGGGTTCAGAGAGTTAGTCCAATCAGTAGGCTCCCATGAAGCACTCAGGTTTTTACAAAGAAAGCAACTACCACAGTTTGATCCCCGCCGAGTGCGACTACTCTCAAAACCCGGGGAGTATATTCGTGTACCAACAGGAGCCCAATCTTCAGCACAAGCCAGGGAGGCACGCCTCGCCCCTGAACGTTCAGTAACCGCAGAAACCATTCTTGTAGGTTCGCCACCCCGTACCACCATTGTACATACCACTACAATCCTCGAAATAACCTCCACCCCTTCGACTCCTCTTTCACCTCATCTTTCACCAACCCATCCTGTATCACCCGCACACCCACCTGCTTTCCCCACGTCCACACCTGTACAAAGCAATATAGCCCCAACCTCTTCCTTACCCATTCATGCCACCAGGCCCACACCCAGCCCTCTGCATCCCTATATTAACCCCTTCACCCCTTCATCCTTCCCAGCGTTTCCCCCACCTCTAAGACCCCCATTCCCCTTCCTAACCCCGCTAACCTTCTCACCCGTCTCACCTCCCCAACCTACCATAACCCCTATTTCCCCGTTTCACCAAACTATTCCCACAATCCCCCCTGTAAACTACTCTACGTTTGTAAATCCCGTATTCACACCTACGCAACCACCCACAATCACACCACTTTTCGCAGTCACAACATTAAACACGTCCAATGGCATGGACATATCACCACCCACCTCACCACCACCCACTCCACTCACAGCACCCTCATATTTAGGCACTTCACAATTTTCCACAATCACCACTGCATCCACAGTCCCAACCCCGCTCCCCATTCCCACTGCATCTACTATCACTGCATCCTCATTTAGCACTTCACTACTACTATCGCCCACCATCGACACAGCATTTCAACACATGTTCGCATGCATGACGCAAGTCCGCGATGAGTTTGCATCACTCGGAACCAACTACCAACAGCTGCAGAAAACGACGAACGATTTACAAACGCAGCTTAATTTGTTGTCAATTGAGAACGCCTCACTGAACAGCCGGTACCAAGAGTTACGAGAGGCTTATCACAAGTTAGAAATAGAAAGTGAGGAAAAAAGCAAAGAGGCCACCGCGGATTTAGATAACCTACTTAGAGCCCAGACTGTCCGTAATGTAACGCTCACTAGAAATATGGGCTTACTAAGAAGACACTTAGCCGCAGCAAAAGAGGAGAATCAGAGACTCCAAGAACAGAACAGAGAGAACTTGGAGGCGGCTTTAGATCATCCAGAACAGCCACTAAGTCCGAGCAGATTCAAGGCAATCCCATCTGAGTCGATGCGGATGTTGCTAGACGACCATGTCAGATTGCTCGAGGACTATGATCGGATGAACGAAGAACATCAAAAGTTAAAGGAAGATCACAAACTGCTACAACTCAGAGAACCAGCAACACAACAGGTACCAGTAGCAGCGGAATTACCAGCACCTGTGGACCCTGCCCCTGAAGTTTTAGAGGAACTCAACGCACTCCGGGCCTAGGTAACAAATCTTGAATCTAGGATTGCCATCTATGAAGCACCACCAAGGCCAGACTCCCCACCTGAGCTACCAGCTGAGGAAGAAACGGTCACTATCCCGGTGGAGGAGACCTTCGAAGAGGCTTATGAACCGATACCCATCCCAGGCGGACGTGTCACGGCGGAAGGCCAGATGACCTACGAATTACCTACCCCCGCGTGGATGAAGACAGTAGAAGAACTCGGAACGACACACTCGGCCAGAGTAGAGGCACAGCTACATGCCATGGCCATAATTGAAGAGAAAATTTTACAATCACCGTTCTTTGCTCAAATGGCCCCGCGACGATACATATCTGGGCATGAGCTTCAGTATAAACCATACTTCATGTTAATGGCAGAATATCAGTTAACCATCGAGAAAGAAACCAGTATGAAACCAACGCATGCCACTCAATTCGAGCCAGAGGACTTGCCACCAAGGGCGCAGAGAGGTGAAATCCTTCAACCAGACTGGCGCAAAGATTTACTGCAAAATTATCCAGAGATGATGAGCACGTGGGTAAAAGCGCCGCTTCACTTAAAATTTAATCCGTGCTGGGGACCAGTACCACGACGCCGCTCTTGGACTGCCTTCGCTATAAAGCTACAAAATAATAAGCAGTGCCAAGACTGGTTGAACTACCCCTACTTCAAGCCACCAGTCGCGTTACCCACAGTAGGCTACATGATGGCGACGATCCGCCACTGGCTCCCTCGATTAAAACCTATGGATGATATTGCCGCGCACATGACTGTCAAAATCTTTGACATGATGCAGATGGTCTTTAAAGTCTTCCGGCGCATCAAGGCTCCCCATGTCAACACCCCGGGCTTTGAGCATGGCAACTTGGATTTAGTCTATGATATGAGCACAACGCCATCGCTACGGGTGTGTTACGCCTGGCACTGCAGGATCAAATATCTACCGGCATGTTACAAGCAAACATTCGAAGAAATGTTCACCACCGGTTTTTGGGAGTACCATTCAGAAGTATTCATAAGCAGGCCCACACACTTATTGCAATTATTCGCCTGTGAACGAATGGTGTACTCCACACATTATCAGCTCCCACCACCAGACGAGCCGCAACCTATCGACTGGGAGAAACTCGAGGCTGATCTAGCCCGAGGTATTCGTGTATCAGAGCACACCCTCGCTCAAGACCTCCTACAGAATTACATCCGGCAGACCTCACAACAAGGTTCTGTCAGGGACGACAGAAGCGAGAGGGAGGGGGGTGTTGGAAGCAGTCAGAGGCACAGACGTCACGGAAGCATGTGAAGACGAAGCAAGGAGCCAGGCGGATCAATCTTTTAAACAAATACATGTCATTAATTTTCCCAAAACAGTCAACAGTGATTATTATCACTAATTGTAACATATGTATCATAGAAAACCCCATTTTGTAATCCATAGCTCCATTTTGTGCAAGCCGAGGAGTCCTCGAGCTTGAGGAGCTTAGGTAGAATGCTCGTACCAAATTTCGTTATTTTTAGACATCGTTTACCCTTCCAAATAGCCTCTAGGACCTATTTTTTAACTAGGCCGGTCATTAGATGTGAAACCGGTCAAAACTAGTCTAGAAACTATAAAAAGAGCTAGAGAGCTCATTTTTGAGGTTAGCTTGTTGGAGCAAAGAAGAGAGTAGAGCTAGTTTGAGCTTGTAAGAGTATTCTTGAGTAATAGAGCTAATTTCCCACCTTCCATTGTGTCTGGCTTGTCTCTTCATTGTGTGTGTGTATGTGTGTGTGCATCTTTGTGCTTCTCACCTTCACTCTCACATCATCTCACGTTCACGATCTTCATATCACTCCTACCTCTCCCTCGGATTGACATTAAGGAGGTGAAGCTTCTTAACGTGGTTCTCACCATTGTGCTAGAGCAACACCAGTTAGTGATTGTGTATATATATGTGAGTGTGTATGTATATGTATATATATATATATATATATATATATATATATATATATATATATATATATATATATATATATATATATATATATATCTGTGTGTGTGCATACATGTATGTATGTATATGTGTGTATGCATATGTGTGTATGTATGTATGTGTATGCATGTGAGTATGCATATGTGTCTGTGTGTATGTATATGCATGTGTGTATGTAATATGTATGTGAGTATGTGTATGTAATATGTATGTGAGTATGTGTATGTAATATGTATGTGAGTATGTGTATGCATATGTGTGTGTATGTATGGATGCATATGCATGTGTGTATGTAATATGTATGTGAGTATGTGTATGCATATGTGTGTTTATGTATGTATGCATATGCATGTGTGTATGTAGATTTGCATGTACATGTATATATGTATATGTGTGTGTAAGTATGTATGCATATGCATGTGATTATGCATATGTGTGTGTATGTATATGCACATGTGTATGTAATACATATGTGAGTATGTGTATGTTTTATGTATGTGAGTATATCTATGCATATGAATGTGTGTATGTAAAATGTATGTGAGTATGTGTATTCGCCCTTTGTAAATATGGCACACCGGGACTTCTTGTGGGCCTCTCCATGCCATGAGACATCTCGGATTCGCTAGTTTTAGAGCTAGGGTAGTGTGAATAAGGGCTCAACTGCTCGGCCCAAGACCTAGCAGTATGATTAAGACTAGCCTCTGAAGACCTAAGGCTCTGTCTATCTCTCCCTAGGTGTCATCCTAATCTAACGTTCATATGCTTTACTGAGCAATCCCAATTTTTGCCCAAGGTACAACCTCCTTGCCGAGTTCTTTCGTATCAGTTACTTGGTTCTTTTTTAGTTGATTATCGTGTTTATGATCTTGTCTGATATCAGGTCGTCAGGAATACTTGAGTTAATTTCCGCACTTTAGTTTGTTCATACTACATTAACTCCTTTTCTTTTTAAGTTATCGATTGCAAAGAGACTATCTTTACGCTTGAACTTGAGTATTTAATTGTCTTCAACTTGACAGATGCCTATCATCACCCTGACTTACTTCGAGCACTACTGGCACTTAGCCTGAGCTAGGAATCGACAAAGGGAGTTGAGAATGATCCAACCTCACTTGTTGATCCCTTGCTCTTTGGTGCTCAAGAACCCCCTTCTCAAGCTTGTGGAATGCCCTTGCTTTGGATGCCTTCTAGTGCTCTCAATGGACCTATAAAAGTCCCAAAGTTAGCTCAAGACTTAGACTCAAATCACTTAACAAATCACTTCCATTCATGTAATTCAGATATCAATTTGCACTATGTCTTTAAGAAATAAAATTCTAGAGATCCCTGAGTTTTCCTCCCCCTAGGGATGCTCCTGACAGTTCAGGGTTCTGGAGTCAAAACAGGGTTCAAACAGGCTGACAGTTCCCAGGATTTTTCTCAAAAATACAAGTGTAGGGACCTCTCAAAGTGCTAATTGTTTGACAAGTATGCCCAAAAATACCCCAAAACTTGGAGCACTAATACCCTAAAATTTTAGCCAAAAAAGCATGTCAATCGCGATCGACAAGTCTGTCAATCGCGATTGAGAGAGGTGTCCATCGGGCCTATCAGTCACGATCGACACGTCAGTCGCAATTGACAGTGTCAATCGCGATTGACAGAGTCGGTCATGGGTCCTATCAATCGCGATCGACGGTGTCAATCACGATCGACACTTTTAGCACAAATTCCGGCATAATTTCAGTCAATCGTGGGTCTATCCATCGCGATGGACATGCGGGCATGCGAAATTGTGTGTCAATCATCAAAATTCAGTCAGTCACGATTGACGGTGTCAATCGTGACTGACAGAGGTATCGGTCGTGGCTGTCAATCGCGATCGACATTATCAATCGCGATTGAGAGGGTCTGTCAGTCGTCTCTGTCAATCGTGGCTATCGATCGCGATTAACAGTATCGGTTGCGATTGGGTGGAATTTTTTAATTTTAAGTAGTGGTTTGGAATGTGCTCCTCATGTATGTCATTGTGGTGCACTTTGTTTTACCAAAACATGAAATTTTTTCTTGATCGCGATCGACAGAGATCTACGACACAGAGACAAGGCCAAGCTTTTCTGTACCTGCGTAGCCTGCTGGAGACGATGATACAGCTACAACCTGCCAGATCACTCAAAAAACATGCAAAACCAGCGCACAGAAATCGCTCTCTCGCTCTCTCTCACAAGTGGAATGAGGGAAAGGAAGGGAGAAGGTGATATGATCAAAAACTAAAATTTTTTGCGATGATGGAGATAGAGGTGGGAGATGGTGAGGATGATGATGGTGATGATGATGATGAAGTAAGAAATAGAAAAATAAGGAAAAGTAAAGAAATTACCTACAACGCCAACGTCACAACTCTACGTCTTACCATCACACGCTCATCCTCAAGGCTCGATCCCCGGCAGTGGCGCCAAAATTTGGTGTAGCTCAGTGATGAGTAGCACCTCCTTTAATGTCAATCTAGGAAGACATGAGGATGGTATGAAGACCTCGAGCAAGTGAAGGCACAAATGTATGAGTGAGAAGCACACCAACATGCACACACATACACACACACACGCGCACACACGGCAAGAACAAAGAGAGCAAGACAATGGAATCAATTCTATTACAACAAAGTTCTCATACAAGTTCAAAACTACACAAAGCTAACCCCAAAAATGAGCTCTCTAGCTCTTTTTATAGTTTTTGACTAGCTTTGGCCCTGTCCAGACCTAGTGTCCGACCTAGTTAAAAATTAGGTTCTAGGGCCTATTTGAGGGCACAAACAGAGTCTAAACAATATCAAAATTGATAGGTAGTTACTTCTAATGCTCCTCAAGCTCAAGAACTCCTTCGCTTGCAGAAAATGGAGTTACAAAAAGGTGGAATGGTATTTACAATGGTGTAAAGTGACTAAAATCACTATTTGAGAAGTATTAATTCAAGAAAAATGATGGGCCTATTTGCCATATCTTCTTTGACTGCTTTTCCTGCTTGGCCCTTCTCATTGGCTACCTTGTCTTGAAAGTCCTTGACCGCCCTGACCACTGCCAACACACTTCAACACTTGTTACTTCACATCTGTGAGGTGTGTGTAATGAGTTTTTAGGTTTAGGCTTAGGAGTGAGGAAGAGAAGGAAGAGTTAGGGTTAGGTCAAGGAGAGAAGTGGAGTAGGAGGAAGTTGGAATCATCAAGAAAAATCTCAAAAAAGAATTGTCAAAATTAGTGTAGAGTAGGCTTCAGGCATCACAAACTACGAAAACCAAAAAATTTAGTTCATTTGACACAAATACTGGAACTGGTATCGTGTGCAGACAGCGACTGGTATCGCCTGAGTGGTATCACACCCTACAAGCCAAAAAGCTATCTTGTGAGCTCAAATCTTAAGCAAGGCATCCTTGAAGGTAAGCTACAACAAGATTTCAATATCAAAACTATTTTAGAAACACATTTGCACGTGATTAGAGACGTTTTCGGTATTGGATGGTGGGACAGAGAGTTTTGGGAGATTTTGGGGAATTCATTAAGAGAGGAATTAAACACACCTCCTCATCTTTAATCCATAGCTTCAAACAAAACCTGAATGAAACGGTGAAAACAACTGCCAAGTGGTTCAATCAATATGTTGATAGATGTCTAGTAACAGAAAGACCCACGCAGCAAAAAATGATATCATTATTCTTAGATGGGCTAACAAATGGGACTTTGAGAACTCTAGTCTATGTAAAGTGCCTACAATTGTTGAGCGAATGCCTTCAAGAGTGTATTTACCTAGAGGACAACCTAGCTGATGATCTCAAAAGTTCACCAAGCCCTACGAAATCAGAAGACACTAGAAGTACAATGAGATCCAACTCTAGTAACATAGAGGAGTTGGCGGAGCTGGTAGCCAAGAAGTTAGGAGTTCACAGACAATGGAACTACTACCATCCACCAATGAGAATACCCATGTTACGAAGATGCACCTTTTGTGGAGGAGAACACCCAACTCACATGTGTGTAAGATGAGGAAGAGTCTTGCCTCAAGCTTACCCTTACAATAGGCATCCTCATCAAGGAACCACTCTGTATTGCCAAATAGAGCAGGAATACACTAATCATACCACTAATAATTGTCCATTCAACATGCAGTCACGAACTTTAAATCAACCTCAATATAGGTCATATGGATACCCTCCTAGAGAGCCAGGAAGGGAGATTCCCAGATATAATCCCCATCTAGGACCACAAGTGGCACCTAGGCCATATGAGCAAGGGCAATATGCACAACCTCAGCCAGTGTTAGAATAGCAACCGCCATTTCCACAGAACGTAGTACTAATTAAATATGCTCAACCAGAGGAAAACTTGGAGAGATCCATAGTACCTGCATCACCATTAGCCAGTACAGAAGCAACGAACCCAGGATACGAGTAGACCCAAGGAGAATACTATCCCTATGACACCATATGTGTGTGTTTTTATGTATGCATATGCATGAGTGTATGTATACATGTTTGTGTGTACATGTATGTATGTATAAGTGTGTATGCATATGTCTGTGTACGTATGTATGCATATGCATGTGAGTATGCATATGTGTGTGTATGTATATGCATGTGTGTATGTAATATGTATGTGAGTATGTGTATGTAATATGTATGTGAGCATGTGTATGCATATGCATGTGTTTATGTAATATGTATGTGAGTATGTGTATGCATGTGTGTGTATGCATATGCATGTGTGTATGTATACGTGTGTGTGTGTACATGTATGTATGTATATGTGTGTATGCATATGTGTGTGTATGTATGTATGCATATGCATGTGAGTATGCATGTGTGTGTATGTAATATGTATGTGAGTGTGTATGTATATATGTGAGTAAGTGTGTATATAATTGTGAGTGTGTATGTATATGTATATATGAATGCATGCATGCATGCATATGCATGTGTGTATGTAATATGTATGTGAGTATGTGTATGCATATGTGTGTTTATGTATGTATGCATATGCATGTGTTATGTATACATGTGTGTGTACATGTATGTATGTATATGTGTGTATGCATATGTGTGTGTATGTATGTATGCATATGCATCTGAGTATGCATATGTGTGTGTATGTATATGCATGTGTGTATGTAATATGTATGTGTGTATGTGTATGTAATATGTGTTGGTGCATTTTACCCAAGCCTACATGCTTGATATGATTTGATTTATGTTCATTTGTAGTCATATGTGTAGACATATGAACATTTCTTGTAAGAGAGTATATTTTATCTGTTGTAAGTGTGAAATAAAGAATGGCTTAAGTCATCCATGATGTAAAAAGGAAATATGTGGCTCTAACTACCTAAAACCATGAATCCATCAGTTGAGAGAATATCCCCTTATTCTTAGCATCACTTTTAGGTGAAGTTATTTTCAAGTTCAAAACTACCTCCAAAAGTAGCTATAAAAAGAGCAAGAAGGAGGTCGCCGCTAGAGAGCTTGATTCCTAACCACATCATGTTTGTTTGTAGAGATTGAGGAGATTACTCCATAGCTCTATCATTATAAACCCATTATGCAAGTATTTATTGCCAATGTGGTTATAATTATATTTGAATCTATACATTCATCATTTACTTCTTCTCTGTTTTATTCCCTACTATACTCACTCAGAGCAGTAATGTCAGAACCTCATATATCCGGCTATATGTAACCTTTTTCAGAATATTAAAGAGCATTGGAATACTCTACAAGTCTAGTATATGCTCATTAAATTTCATGGTAATTGGATTTACGATTTGTGAGAAATTTGTGTTTTTCTACTCACTAGTCGAATCTCTATAGAGCCTCGAAAATGGTGGGAGTGCTCTAGATTTTGCTAAATCTTTTTCTCACTGCTCGATTGATCAATTGAACTGTTTTAACTTGAATTAGCAAGCTTTCTAAGTCTTTTTGCTATGTTCAAAGGGAAGTTTTCTAACTCCTACCAGGTTGAGAGCACTGTTCATTTGTTCTAGCAGGTGTATACAAAAATATCAAGTTTTAGGAGCTAGTCAGTTTGCAACTAGTCTATCTTGACTCAAACTTTTGAGATACTTGTTCCAAAACACTTGGGTGATTTTTTTGTATATTTAGGAGGCTCAAAGTTCTAGTCTAAAGTCTCAATTGGCTGGTGTCAAGCTTGTTGTAGAAGCATCAACTCATCTTCGGATTGCATCCACCATCTCTCTTTATAGTGGTATCAAAGCATAGTGAGTCAAAATGCGAGATGGATTTCCATCAAGAATTGAAAAACTGGATAGAAAAAACTATCCATCATGGTCTCTACGGATGAAGGCTTATCTTCAAGGGAGGAATCTATTTGGATACACATCTGGAGATGAAGCTATGCCAACCATGAGGAGCAAAGGGCAACCATCACATGAAGAAGAGGAAAGACTTTCAAATTGATGTTCAAAGGATGCAGTTGCAAGGTCCTATATTCTAAACTCAATCTCTGGTTTTCTTTTACCACATGTCAAGGGATGCAAGACATCAAGAAAGACTTGGAATGCACTTGCTTCTTTCTTCTCCTCCAGCACTTGAGTAAGGAAGAACCAATTGTGGATGGAGTTCACAACAATGAAGAAAAGCCCCAAGCAAAGTGTGACTGATTATGTCACAAAGATGAAGGAGATTTCATATCAACTTGGAAGCACTGGAGAGGTAATTGAAAAGGAACAAATCATTAGAAAAACCATAAATGGAATCAAAGCAGATGACAAGTGGGAGTCCTTCACAAAAACCATGGATTTGTACATGGATGTGCATGTACCCGACCTCAACACACTCATGGGCCAACTCTTCACTCATGAAGGAAAGATTAGCAAAGGGTGTGATTCATCAAGAGGTAATCAAACTTCTACCTTATATTGTGATAAAGCTAAGGTTAAGGACAAGTCAAAGAATAACAAGAATGAAGATGAAGGTAGCTCTTTCCAAGAAAACTTTGCAGGTGTCATGGACACAAAGGAAATATTCATAAACCTCATAATCCATGTGACTTTCCGTATCTCATGATTGATTCAAATTTTGGAGAAACTAATGCTTCCATTGCATCCAAAATATGCCAAAACCCCAAGATCGACTGTCTATTTGCTGAATTCTAACACCCAGAGATCTTATTTCTAGTTGATGACATCATTGATGACATCACTAACTCGTAATCGCTCTTGGAAGACCTATATAAGGAGGGGTTGACCACATTCGTTCTCAGTCTTGCCAATACCAATCTTGGGAGCTCAAGGAGTCATGACTGCCAAGTAAGTACTCTCCAAGTTCGAGTTCCAATTATTGTCTTGTTCCTTGTTCTAGTCTTGTCTAGTCTAGTTCTTGGACATCCTATCTTGTCCTCTTGTAATGTTATATTACAAGACCTTGTCAAGGTATTTCTTGTATCTAGTTCATCTCCCAAAAGGGAGTTCTTGTAATCCTAATATCTTGTTCCATACCTATGATCTCAAGTTGTGGGATCTCTAGTATCATCTCTAGTCTAGTTTTCCATACCTATCGGTCCTGGGTTGTGGGGCGTCTTGCATCAGATGTGTATTCTTGTATCATTTTCCCTACATGGGTGCTCTTGTAATTATAAGTGTATTTTTGAAATCTTTTCTAGTGTAGTTAGAGAGCACAATCTAGTGCTCCCTTGACATTTTGGCAAGATTACCTTCATCAAGACCACGCACCATGGAGATTAGTTGACAAGAAATTTTCTCTGCACTTAAAAGCCATTCAACAACAAGTCCAAGAGATACAAGATAACCAAGAAGGGATTCAAAAACACAATATTCAAGGTGTAATCATAGAACTCCAAAGGAAAATTCAAGAGTTGTCGACCATTGTAAATCATTCTTTTTCATGTACCCCCATGGCAACCATTATGTATGAAAAGTCCAAAAGTGAGCATGCCTGAGAAATTTGATGGGACAAGATCCAAGTTTTGATGATTTTGGCAACAAGTGAAGCTCTTCATAAGAATGCAACCCGACAAGTACCTAGATGATGCTTCTCAGGTGGGACTCATAGGAACTCTGTTATGTGGTCTGCTCTTTCATGGTCTACACCTACCTAGAGAAGAACATGGATAGTTTATATTATTTTAAGGCCTTTGTTTGAGATTTCACATCTTCCTTTTGAGATACCAATTGTTCACGTGTTGCTGAGGCAAAGCTAAGAAAGCTATATCAAGGAAATATTTGGATGGGGCTTACGTGATGATGTCAAGGACCTCATGTTAACCATGCCCAAGGTAAATACTTTGAATGAATTCATGAACCAATCAATCGAGTGTGATAATAGGTTGTGTTGAGAGAAAGCAAGAGAAGAAGATTTCTATTCAAGATCAAGACTACAAATTTAGTGCAGTCCCTCAACAACATGTGGTGAAAGAATATCAACTAGGACCCATGTAGTTGGATAACATTAGGGTCAAGCGACTTACACGATAGGAAAGAAGACACCAAAAAGACAACAGATTATGTTTTTACTATGGAG
The DNA here is from genome assembly GCA_020310875.1 of Ceratopteris richardii. NCBI lineage: Eukaryota > Viridiplantae > Streptophyta > Polypodiopsida > Polypodiales > Pteridaceae > Ceratopteris > Ceratopteris richardii. Next base: position 191,289,383 of record CM035418.1, on the reverse strand, counting down.
ATCATGATCATGTGGTATTCAAATTTCCTAAGAATAAGCAAGTTGGAATTAGGACTTCTACAATCACCATCCCACATCAGAAGGATCATCATTAGAATCAACAGAGGAGTACTTCCCATCATGGGAATCATGGCCTTGACTCTATACCTAGGTATACTACGAACCCTTTTTAGTTTCATCATTGATATCCATCATTGTCTTGTTCTAGTACCACATATCAAGAACTCTACAAAGACCAAGAGCCATGAAGATTCAAGTCCTGGAAGATCTTAGATTCACATAACCGCTCCTCATGGAACTCGTTGCTTGAGGGGGAGGTGATGTCATGGACACAAAGGAAACCATCCTAAACCTCATATTCCATGAGACTTTCCATATGTCATGATTGACTCGGATTTTGGAGAAACTAATGCTTCCATTGTGTTCAGAACATGCCAAAACCCAAGATTGACTTTCTATTTGCTGAATTCTAACACCGAGAGATCTTGTTTCTAGTTTGACATCATTGATGACATCATTGATGACATCATCAACTTGTAACTGCCCTTGGGAAACCTATATAAGGAGGGCTTGGCTAGATTCATTCTCAATCTTGCCAATATTAGTCTTGGAAGCTCAAGGAGTCATGATTGCCAAGTAAGTACTCTCCAAGTTCTATTTCCAATTCTTGTCTTGTTCCTTGTTCCAGTATTCTCTAGTCTAGTTCTTGGACATCGTGTCTTGTCCTCTTGTAATGTCGTAGTACAAGGGAAAGAACAGAGATACACTTGCAGACAAAAAAGGCTCAACCATGAGCTTTGATCTAGCAGACAAGAGCCAAAAACATCGACTGTCAACAAACAAAAACTAACTATGTCGTCAAAAATCAAGCAAATCACATCTTATGTTTGAAAACCTTTTATACAGTATACATATATTTCAAAAATCAAGTGAAAATGTGTGAGTTTTTGATATTTTTTGTCATTTTTTAGAAAATTTAGGAACTCAAAATGTGCCCAAAAATTTTATCTATTTAACATTGACATCTCCAGAATCTATATGAGAAATATAAAAGTGATTAAAAGTTGTAAATAGAAGATAAAGATTGAATGTGTATTCGATGGAGGATATTTGATACTGAATCAGCAGTGCTATAGAACATGCACTACAACATATCAGAGGCATATCTGCCCCTATACCGGCACAAATACACAACACTATTTTTGCCTCGACATCAGTATAAGCGTCGGTATGCCTGCCGATACTATATCATCAGTATAACCGTCGCTATGGTCGTCGATATAACCATCGGTATTTCGTTGGACATACCGACCCCCTATACCGATGACCAAATCCACGAAATTTTTTTTTGAACAGAGTGTGTTGTCTCTTGTTACAGCAACATTGTTATAAGGTTGCATAGCTAAAGACAATACACTCCACCCAAAAAAAAAATGAGTACATGTGATATGTACTCTAGTGGTTGTTGATCTAGTGTTAAGATGATTGGCAACCAAAACAGGATTTGATAAAGCAAAACACTATCATACACAAATGAGATGAGCAGAATGAACCATGAACCATGTACAAAAGTGTGAGATGTATATTCTATGATTGAACCATGTACAAAAGTTTGGCAAACCATTGACATAAATGAGCCCAATACAAAATGTGGCAAAGCACTGCCATATACGAATCAAATACAAAATTATGGTGCACCATTGCCATATATGAGTGTAATACAAAAATGTGGCAAAGCACTGCCATACATATGCCCAGAGAAATCAAAACATTTATACCTATAGTCCTCCAACAAAGCATATGCGTGAAATGCGACAAATTGACATGACATTTATAAACAAAAACTAAAAACACCAAACCAAGTCTATAATCTCACCTCATTGTAGATGTCCCCATGAAATGATCGCACCGTGTCCCTCCAAGTCCTCCAACAGTGTAGCCAATCCATGAAGATATCCATAAGACTCCTCGATTCATGTCAGAGGATGACCCACTGCCAACTCTTGCAATAAACATGCAAAACATTAGATGAACATACATGATGTGCTGAACACAAGTAAATTCAATAATCAAAATGATACTTACAAACTCGTAATGTATAGTGTCATATCTTCCACTACCCAAATGTGATAGTCTGACCATATCTAGACGTGTGGCCGCTACATCTTGTTGCTGACAATATCGGTCAGGAGTATGTTCCTTCTCATCCTGAATCAATTCCCACTCCTCAATGTCTAACCATATGGGCTTTGGTAAGCCTACTCCAAAAGCATCACGAGCCTTGGACCACCGATGGGACATCACCTCATGTGCCATGTGCTGAATCCACTCTAAGCTGATAGTGGGATGCCCAAGTGCTGGCCAATAATCTTGATAGATCGACTCTCTGATATAATTTTTGGAATATTTATCCTGTTCACTCCATTTCAACATGATAGAATGCCCAAACTGTATCGAGCAAAGTTGTCATATGTGTTGACACATTGACTTTCCTGCTGCATCCATCACTGGAGCTCCATCACATATACAATATATCTTATAGTTGTCATGGTCATGAGCACCCCAAGGTCTACATGAAGATGCCATCTCATCCCATGTGTGTATGTAATATGTATGTGAGTGTGTATGTATATATATATATGTGAGTTGAGTGTGTATGCATATATATGTGAGTGAGTGTGTATATAGATGTGCATGTGTATGTATATGCATATATGAGTGCATGCATGCATATGCATGTGTGAATGCATATGTGTGTGTATGTATGTATGCATATGTGTGTATGTATGTATGCATATGCATGTGCGTATGTATATGTGTGTGTGTACATGAGATATTTTTTTTATATGCATTTTTGTATGTATATATGCATATGCATGTGTGTATGTATATGTGTGTGTGTGTGTATATATGGGAATTAAGTGAACATGCCCTTAACAAATCTAAAGATCTATTTTTTATACATTGATAATATATATATATATATATATATATATATATATATATATATATATAGACCCTAAAAAAATCTAAAGATTTGTTTTCTAGGGTGTGCGTGTACATGTGTGTATGCATATATTTGTGTATGTATGTATGCATATTCATGTGAGTATGCATATGTGTGTGTGTGTATATGTATGTATGTAAATGTGTGTATGCATATGTGTGTGAATGTATGTATGCATATGCATGTGAGTATGCATATGTGTGTGTATGTGTATGCCTATGTGTATGTAATATGTATGTGAGTGTGTATGTATATATGTGAGTGAGTGTGTATATTTATATGTGAGTGTGTATGTATATGTATATATATAAGTGTATATGTGTGTGTGTGTGCGTGCATACATGTATGTATGTATATGCGTGTATGCATATGCATGTGAGTATGCATATGTGTCTGTGTGTATGTATATGCATGTGTGTATGTAATATTTATGTGAGTATGTGTATGTAATACGTATGTGAGTATGTGTATGCATATGCATGTGTGTATGTAATATGTATGTGAGTATGTGTATGCATATGTGTGTATGTATGGATGCATATGAATGTGTGTATTTAATATGTATGTGAGTATGTGTATGCATATGTGTGTGTATGTATGTATGCATATGCATGTGTGTATGTAGATGTGTGTGTACATGTATGTATGTATATGTGTGTGTATGTATGTATGCATATGCATGTGAGTATGCGTATGTGTGTGTATGTATACGCATGTGTGTATGTAATATGTATGTGAGTATGTGTATGCATATGCATGTGTGTATGTAATATGTATGTGAGTATGTGTATGCATATACTTGTTTATTTATGTATGCATATGCATGTGTGTATGTATACGTGTTTGTGTGTACATGTATGTATATGTGTGTATGCATATGTATGTGTACGTATGTATGCATATGCATGTGAGTATGCATATGTGTGTATGTATATGCATGTGTGTATGCAATATGTATGTGAGTATGTGTATGTAATATGTATGTGAGTATGTGTATGCATATGCATGTGTGCATGTAATATGTGTGTGAGTATGTGTATGCATATGTGTGTGTATGTATGTATGCATATGCATGTATGTATATGTTTGTGTGTGTACATGTATGTATGTATATGTGTGTATGCATATGTGTGTGTATGTATGTATGCATATGCATGTGAGTATGCATATGTGTGTGTGTATGTATATGCATGTGTGTATGTAATATGTATGTGAGTGTGTATGTATATATGTGAGTAAGTGTGTATATAATTCTGAGTGTGTATGTATATGTATATATGAATGCATGCATGAATATGCATGTGTGTATGTAATATGTATGTCAGTATGTGTATGCATATGTGTGTGTCAATGTATGTATGCATATGCATGTGTTATGTATACATGTGTGTGTACATGGATGTATGTATATGTGTGTATGCATATGTGTGTTTATGTATGTATGCATATGCATGTGAGTATGCATATGTGTGTATATGTATATGCATGTGTGTATGTAATATGTATGTGCATATGTGTATGTAATATGTGTTGGTGCATTTTACCCAAGCCTACATGCTTGAAATGATTTGATTTATGTTCATTTGTAGTCATATGTGTAGACACATGAACACCTCTTGTAAAAGAGTATATTTTATCTATTGTAATTGTGAAAGAAAGAATGGCTTAAGTTAACCATGATGTAAAAGGGAAATTTATGGATCTAACCACCTAAAACCATGAATCCATCAGCTTAGAGAACATCTCCTAATTCTTAGCATCACTTTTAGGCGAACTTATTTAAATTCAAATTCAAAACTACATCCAAAGGTAGCTATAAAAAGAGCAAGAAGGAAGTTTCTATTAGAGAGCTTGATTCATGACCACTTCATGTTCATTTGTAGAGATTGAAGAGCTTAATCCATAGTTCTATCATTCTACTCCCATTGTGAAAGTATTCATTGCCAATGTGGTTGTAATTGTATGTGAATCTATACATTGTCGGTGCAAATCACAAGCCTACACATTTGACTTGTAGCTCATACACACATGAAGTTCCATGAAAACTATTGCTAGTAGATAGTTACCACTTTACCTTTGTAAAAGTCATTTCTCTTGACTTGAGAATATTTGTAATAACCTACCAAAAAAGTCCTGGACTTGATTAGTTGGAAACTAACAACTACATTGAGAGAATATCTCCTAGAATGAAGGTTCACTTTTAGATAAAGCCAAAATTTGAATTCAAATTCAAATTTGAACTCAACTCTTATATAAACTCTCATGAAAAGGTCGCGATTAAATGTGATCATTTCCCGAGCTCTCCACTATAATTTTGTATGTGTGTAAGGCCTACTGTTGCAGAGAAAAGAGGCATAAAAGAGGAGCCCTAAAATTTTCAAATTAATGGGCATATTTTTCTTCTTCAAAATCCTAGAAAATTTCCTCAAAGTTATGTAAATGCACTAGAGGAGTCCTCTAGATGCATAAACCCAACTCTTTGTAACATATTTCTTGTAAATTAGTAGGAAATTAGAGATTAGCCAATAAAGTGCTGGTCACTTGTGTGAAAGACCATTTTTTAGGGCACATGTATATAAGTCACTTTGTGACTCTTTGTAAAGACTTTTTGCCATTGTGGAGAAGGAGAGCCAAAATTTCAAATTTGCTTCTTTCCTGCAGATTTTAATCTTCTCTATGATCTTTTGTGTGTGTGAAGCTTGGAATGCATGTGTACAAATGTTTTCTACCCCTCCCCATCACTTTTGAGCTACTTCAGTGTGTATGAGCAAATACAAGTTGTGGAGGGAGTGAATGTGTTTCCCACCATTCAGTGTTTTAGCCATAACTTGAAGAGTGGTTGTCAGATTCAAATCAAAATACGATGAATAGATGCGTCTCATTGAGAGCTTCGAAATGAACCCAGTATTGGCCATATTCAAAGTTTGGAGATGGGAGAAACTTTTGAATTTGTATTTACTACTGTAAGTGGTATCACGGAAGATACTTTCAGAGATTAAATGAGTTGGAGAGGTACTCTAGTCTTTTCTCATGCATTTTGGCTGAACCACTTCACTTTCAATCATGTTTGCACATGTCCTCATACACTTGGTCCATGTGGTTCTTTGGATTGATAATTAAGCGTGTGTCAATCCATCACTATATGCACTTGTGTGGCAAATGAGATTTAGTCTCTTTGGCACAAGTCCCTGAGACCTCGTGACTTAGGTACACACGTTTTTGGCATCGTTGCTGAGGAACAAACTCAACCAAGGTGCCTTCGTGATGGTTATAGCTCTGGAATGAAGGAATCATACTTGTAGGAGTGAATTCGTTCAGTGGCAAGTAGTCAAACACTTTAGCACTTGTTACTTCACATACGTGAGGTGTGTGTAGTGATTTTTTAGGTTTAGGGTTAGGAGAGGAGGAGAGAAGGAAGAGTTAGGGTTATGTCAAGGAGAGAAGTAGAGTCGAGTAAGTTGAAATTACCAAGAAAAATCCAAAAAAAATTGCCAAGTTAGTGTAGAATAGGTCCCAAGCATCACAAACTAAAAAAACCAAAAACATTTAGTTCATCTGACACTTGCTTTGGAATTGGTATCGTCTGCAGACAGTGACCGGTATCGCCTGAACAATATCGTGCCCTACAAGACCAAAAAGCTACCTTGTGAGCCCAAGACTTAAGCAAGATATCACAAAGGTAAGATATATTAAGATTTCAACATCAAAAGTATTGTGATAATGCATTTACAAGTGATTAAAGATGTATTCAGTATCGTGGGGTGGGACAGAGAGATTTGAGAGGATCTTTGAGTGAGAGAGAGGGTCAGGAGTGAAGGGGAGTGAGAGATAAGCTAAGGGGTACAAAAAGTTTTGTGTTTGAAGTGATTTTGGTTGGAGTATCGCGATCGGTTGAGTTTTGGTATTGTGATACCAAAATTCCCTAGTATCGTGATACTCGTCGAGTATCATATCATCGCATACCACTTGAGGTATCGCGATACCATTTTTGGTATCGTATCCTCAAGTTGGTATCGCGATCACGATCTGCTAGTGGTATCGTATCGCAATCCACTTGGTATCGTATCATCCCTATCACGGTATCGTATCGTCAACCTAGCCGTATCGTATTGCGTAGAACACTGGTATCGTATCGTGAGCCTCCTAGTATCGTATCGTGAGGAATAGGAGTATCATATCGTCCAAAACTCGAGTATCGTAGCATGCACAGTTGCAGTATCGTATCGCGATGTGCACAGGTATTGTATTGCGAGGATTCCAAGTATCATATCGTGGTAAAAGTGGTATCGTATTGCTTGAGCCATATAGTATTGTATCGTGTAGTGCACTGGTATCATTTTTGTAGAAAGCAGTATCGTATCATGCGAATTGTGGTATCGTATCGTCGACCGTCCCAAGTACCGTATTGTGGTAATAGTGGTATCGTATCATGGCAAGAGTGGTATAGCCTAGTGCAGTATCGTCAGAGTGGTATCACCCAGAACATTTTGAGTCTTTTTAAGGGCAAAATTTGATGCAATTGAGAAACCAATTAGGGGATAGTCAGGAACCAAAATAACCCCAGAAGGGTAAATGAACTTGAGATCAGGACAGGTGCTAAGCAGCGGGAGAAGTGTTATTTCATTGGTAGGAAATGCTACGCAGGCTAGTCACCGCTCTATCTACTCTAACACATCTAGTGACTCAGAAGAAGAGAGACCTATGGCTTCAGAAGACATGCTAGGCTCTATACCTCAGAGAAACTTGATGTCTATTGTAGATGGGGAATAACCTTCTACGAGTTAAAAGATCCCGAAGACGAGTCTAGAGTCACATACCTAGACAAGAACCAAAGAAGGTATTGGCTTGTTGATGCCATTGATAAGGCTCGATTGAAGTATATGGGGCTGCCTGTATTTCCTCGGCGAGAGCAGGCAACCACCTCTCAGAACCCCTTCGGGACACAATAAGAGTCAGAACATACAATGTCGGGACAAACAATCCATCGAAGTGTTCCAAACCGAACTCATGTGCAATTTACAATGCCAAGACTGCAAGCACACAATCAAACTCACCCTCGACTAGGCAATCAACATCGGCCATGAGTGAGGCCAAGACCACCACTAGGAGTGCAGCCTGGAATACCCCCAATTAGACTAGCAATTCCTGTAATGCCTAGACAACCAGAACCCATAAGAAGATTAAGACCTATTCAAGTGGCTAAGTGTATGAGAAACCATTATGATGGAATGGGAGAACCTTACGATCACATAACTAAATTTAAACAAGTTCTAGGGGCTGAACAAGTGGATGATTTCTTTGTGCAGTATGAGTCCTTTGGACTCACGCTCACAAGAACGGCTTTCGCCTAGTTCTAGCCACTAAATCCCAACAAATTTGTAGATATTGAGAAATTTTTTAAAGAATTCATAGGGGAATTCACTAAGAGAGGGACTAAACATAATTCTTCATCGTTAATCCATAGTTTCAAACAAAACCCCAATGAAACTATGAAAATAGTAGCCCGAAGATTTAATCAATACGTAGATAGATGTCCACTGGCAGAAAGACCCTCATAGCAAAAAATGATATCATTATTCTTGGATGGACTAATGAACAGAACCTTGAGAACTTTAGTCTATGTGAAGAGGCTGCAGACGTTGAGTGAATGTCTTCAAGAGTGTATTGACCTAGAGGACAACCTAGCAGATGATCTCAAAAGTACATCAAGTCCTAAAATAACAGAAGACACTAGAAGTACAATGACTTCCAACTCTAGTAACGTAGAAGAGTTAGCCAAATTGGTAGCCAAGAAGTTAGGCGTCCATGGACAACGGAACTACCAGCACCCACCAATGAGAGTACCCATGTTACGCAGATGTAGTCTATGTGGAGGAGACCACCCGACTCATATGTGTGTAAGAGGAGGAAAGGGTTTGCCTCAAGCTTACCCTTACAATAGGCAGACACATCATGAAACAGCTGTGTATTGCCACATAGAACAAAAATACACCAATCACACCACTGAGAATTGCCCATTCAACAGGCAGACACGACCTTTAAATCAACCTCAATATAGGCCATATGGATACCCACCTAGAGAGCCAGGAAGGGAGATTCCTAGATATAATCCCTATCCAGGACCACCAGTAGCACCTAGACCATATGAGCAAGGACAATATACACAACCTCAACCAATATTAGAACCACAACCGCCACTTCCTCAACATGTAGTACCTGTCAAATATGCTCAACCAGAGGAAAACATGGAGAGAGCCATAGTGCCAGCATCGTTATTAACTAGTACAGAATCAACGAACACAGGATACGAGCAAACACAAGGAGATTACTATCCCTATGACACCAGCCTGATTGAGTACGAGCAATCTTATGACCCGCAATACTATGGATATGAGGGATATGATAATGTCTATGGACCAGAGGTGACAACACTGATGTACACTGCTCCCAAAGCACCAACACCCATGAGACCAACCATTAGACCTCCTATGAAAAAATGACCGTGCTATAGACGTAGAGGAGATCACTTCATTAGAGAACGCACTCGGCCATACAACCCACCACCCCCTAGGATTTGGGAAGGGTATTGCAATGATTGTGGAAAGGAACATCTCTTTAGAGATTGCCCAAAAAATCCCAACAAGGCTCATGACAATGCACCCATTAACATGATAGAGGTAATTGAATTTTCAGGAAGTGACAAGGAATACACAATGCCATTGAAGGCCATTACACGAGCACAAACGAAAGAACAAGAAAGAAAACAAGGAAACCCTAAGCAAGAAAAGAGTAAAACCGTAGAACCCAGACTACAAGTAGTGGAAGGTTCAGAGGACCCACGTGAGAGTACCCAAACAACAAAAAGCAAAAAATGGAAGGATAGGAGAGAAAAATTCAAGGAAAAATAGATGAAAAATAAAAACAAAGAAGACACGAAGGACACAAGAGGCAAAAAGAAAACTAAAGAAACCAAACCTCGGATGAAATTCCTGTTACACCACAAACACTAGAGTCAAAAAAGCAAGGATCAATTCTAGCAGACCCAAAACCAGACGATTTAGACATGTGGTTGAAAGCTTACCAAGCTAGAATCAGGAATGGAGCCAATGTAGAGCAGCACGAAAAGCTTTACCCACAAGGGGGGTTAGAAAAGGAGAGGCTATCGATATGCAGAAAAACTCATAGAGGTAGCTCGGGCCACCCTAGAGAAGACTATTCCACCCCTCCCTGAGACAAGAATACCTGAGAATCAATATCAGAATTGTATTAAGACCAATGGACACAATCTAAAAGAGAGGGATGATGGGAAAGAATTACCAAATACCCAAGACAAATCGATATCCATAGTCCCGGATTTAGAAGCTAATTGGCCAAAGGAATTGTGGACTAGGATTTGAGAGGATCAATGGAAAAAGGATGGAGTTGCAGAACCTCCTTTTGAGGAGTTAGATGTGGAAGACTATCAACCACTGTCGAACATGGAAGAAATATATGAAGAAGTTTCTAGACTAGATCGAAACAGGGAGGAAGCCCAGAGCATATGAGAAGGAATCCATCATCATCCGTGCTCCCACAGTACGAGGAAAAGAAAAGGGAACCTCAAATAAGACCTCACACAATCTAACAGAACTCAAAAAGACCAAAGTACAATGCTAGTTGACTGTGGAAGAATTACTTCATGTTAAACCACAATTATGGAAACAATTAGCGGACAATTGGAGTTAAAGCAGGAGAAGCACGAAAAGGAAAGCAAGGGAAATGAAAAACCATCTAATGTACAAATCCTTGTGGATAAGGTTGGAGAATTCAATGAAGGAGCTCAGGGTAAAACCTGTCGACCAGTCACATACAATGGATACATAACCAAGGCTATACTAGACACAAGAGTAGGAGTAGGTATTGCCACCAAAGAGATTTGGGAGAAATGGGGAAAGCCAGCCCTACGACCAACTCGCATGAAGCTCCAATCAACAGATGGCCATGTGGAGAAACCATTGGCAATATTGGAAAAAATCAAATTAACCACCTGTGGAGTTGAATTTGAGCATACGTTAGCTATCTATCAATTTGGAAAGGCAAATAATTATGAAATGATATTAGGAGGACCTTTCATGAGGCAACTTAGGGTAATGCAAGATTGGGGACGAGACTCATTATACCTTCAACATCAAGGAAACACTACCAAAATAAACTTGCATAGCTTTGCATACTGAGATGTACCTCCACTGCAATGGAACCCCATACACAAGGAGGAAGATGATTTGTCTATCCATAGTGTTGGATCAAGTGATCAGCCATGGATGCATGATGATGCCCAATTAGGGATGTGTAAAGAAGCCAAGAAAGAGGATAAAAAACTACAGTTATGGCCCATAGGACATTGGAATTATCGACCCATAGAGGATCCAATGTACGTGCCTCAAGTTTTTCTTGATGAAGCATTTGAACCGCACGGTTGGATGGAGATCCTAGCAACCTTGGATGGATGTGTGAATGAAGAAGTTTTGACCATGAATGAATGTGTGGACGAAGAAGGCTACGTTGTAAACTTGTACATGGTAGTCCTTCAAGAGGTAGAAGCAGGAGAAATACTAGAAAAGGAATGGAAAGAAGAATACGAGAGCATAGAAATGGAACCAAAATTTGATTTGGAGGAACATTATCTAGAATCCATTCAAGCCGAAGACAAGCATGGAACAACCAAAGTGTTAGCAATAGAAGCAACCCCTATAGTATCACATCAAAAGGAAAGCATGAGTAAGATCGAACCAACCCCTGATCTTTTTGAAGTCCCCAAACACTTCAAAAAATATGAAGTAGAAGAAAGAAAAATAGCTATTCAGATGCCTAAAAGAGAGGTAAGAGAAGGAGAGGCATATGATAACAACGAACAAACGAAAAAAACCATAGTAACCGTAGAAGATGGAGAAGAAAGATGTACATACATAGGAAAGGATGTGTCAACAGAGGAGGAAGAAGAATTGATACGATTGATCCGAGAATATCAAGATGTATTTGCTATAGTTACTCGTTACCTATCAGTGACCACCTATTGGAAAGAGTGGTAGGCAAAGAAGTTTATATCTTCTTGGACGGATTCTCTGGATACAACCAAGTAGCTATTGCTACTGAGGATCAACACAAGACTGCATTCGCGATTGAATGGCAGGGCTATGCTTTCAGAGTGATGCCTTTTGGGCTCACTAATGCCCCTGCTACTTTTCAAAGGTTGATGTGTCACGTTTTCAATGAATTTCTAAAGAAGAGCATGGAAGTATATGTGGACGACCTATGTACATATTCAAATCGAAGGCAAGAACACATTCCTGAATTGCGAAAAATATTTGAGTATTCCTGAATCCTGAGAAGTGCATTTTTATGGTGAGACAAGGAAAAATCATAGGACACATCATATCTAGGAACGGAAGATATACGGATGAAGAGAAGATCAAAGTAATTCTAGAACTTCATAGACCAAAGAATGCAAAAGAAGTGCAAGCATTTATGGGTCATTGTGGATACTATCGTCGATTTATCCACATGTACGCTATAATTGCCAAACCTTTGTATGGATTGTTGACTCAAGTCACATGGATGGATGAATGCGCATTCAATGAGCTGAAAAAATGAAAGAGAAGGACTAGGAATGGTGTACCCTGTAAATAAATTCAGACACTATCCCTTAGCCAACAAGTTCAAGTTCTTCATAGATCATCAAGCTTTATTGTACTAAGTCAATAAGCCTTGAAACACATGAAGACTCATGAGATGGTTTCTATTATTAATGCAATTCGATTTTGAAGTAATTGTAAAGAAGGGTAACACTCATGTAAGAGCAGATCATCTCTCTAGATTAACCCATGGAGAACCACCAAGTGGAGTACCATACGATTTGCCAGACACTTACCTGTTCAATTTCGAAGTATGTCCTAGGTGGGCAGAAAAGCTAATTCCAATACTCACTCATGGACCACAACACCCAATTAATAGGGAGAGTAGAAAGGAAATCCTACAATCGCGTAACTTACACATTATAGTGGGAAGTGTGTATCATAAGGAATCGAACAGTGTATTGTTGAGATGTGTAGAGGAGGATGAGCAGAAGAACTTAATTCAACAAGCTCACACAAATAAATGGAGAATGCATAAAGGAACTCATGGAACACTAAGAGAATTGAAACGGTTAGGAGTATACTGGCCTAATACGCCTAAGGATGTCCATGAATATGTCAATAGTTGCACGGAATGTCACGAAACCACTCCAGATGACCACACATCCTTACCTTTTTCTACAATAGCACCCAACTGGAGTAAGACTTTAGTGAAATTCCTAAAGACACGAGAGCATGAGGAAGGAATTAGTTTAGCAAGGAAACAATCCCTGGAAGAAATGAGTAAAGACTACGTTATTATGGGAAGACAATTATTCAAGAGAGGGAAAGATAATAAACTACGGCTATGTGTACATGAAGGAGAATACTTAACCATATTAGAAATGGCACATGCAGGTGCTACAGGAGGACATTTCTCAGCCGAAAGAACTATAAAAATGATCCTTTTTGCAGGTTTGTGGTGGCCAACTCTACATATGGATGTTGACACCTATGTACGAAGTTGCGAGACATGCCAAAGAGCCAAATATCCGATTAGATGAGAAAACGTGCCATTAAGACCTATGGTTTGGACGAGAGCATTTTCTAAGTGGGGTATTGATTTCATAGGACCCATTAACCCACCAGCCAAAGGATCACATGTGGAATATATAATAGTGGCACGGATTACCTGACTAAATGCGTAGAGGCTAAGGCTACTAGAAAAAATGATGCTCATACCACAGCTCAGTTCCTTTTTTAGCATATCTTTACTCGCTTTGGACTACCTATAGAAATAGTGAGTGATAAAGGAACGCATTTCATTAATGGAGTGATAGAATCCTTAATGAATGAGTTCTTAATGATCCATAAAAAATCAACCCCTTATCATCCTCAAGCCAATGGGCAAGCGGAAAGTTCTAATAAGGTCTTATGTACTGTATTAACAAAGATAGTCAATAGTGGAAGGTTGGATTGGGACAAACAATTGCATCATGCAATTTGGGCCTTCGGTGTCGCTTACAAGATAGCCATTGGAACTACACCATTTAACCTAGTGTACGGACAAAACGCAATCTTGCCAATTGATTTTTTAGTGCCTACTTTGAGAGTAGCACAATAGTACGATTGGATAGGGCATGAATTGTCCAAGCAACTAGACGAAATTGAGAAGCTACATGAAATAAGAATACAAGATGTTGCAGGAATTTATGCGGCCAAGACAAGACAGAAGGCCTATTTATGATGCACATATTAAGGATAAAGGGCTAAAAGAAAGAGATTCAGTTTTGGTATATACCTTAAAGCAACACTCAAAGAAGATATAGAAACGTGGATATGGAGCTCTAATAATCAATAGGATTTCCACTAGTGGAGCGGTTAATCTAGCCACTCTGGATGGGGATGTCTTCCCTAATTACATAATTGGTTGTCGAGTAAAACATTACATGGAGCCATTGACAGACCAAGTGTTAGCATGACTTGTAGGTGCACAAAATAGAAAAAGAGAGGAAGAGAGGATTAGAGAGGAGGCGAGGCAAGAAGCCCTAGAGCGTATCAAGAATCAGAAAGAATGGATAAGGAACAGGGATGAACAGTATCTACAAGGGGACGAGCCTATTCCCATGGCCAACTATCAAGTTCAAAATCCAACACGAACCATGTCAGCAAGTCCCAACCATACTTGAACCTAGGGATTGGAACAATAGAGTACCAGCTAATAGATGCCTTGATACATTCAGGAGCAACAATCAGTTGCATTAGCAATATAGTCATCACACAGCTTCGAACGATCATATCACCTACTAAAGCACACGTGATGGGTATTGGAGGTCAAGTCATTGAGTGCATTAGAGAAGCTTCAATATCCCTCCACCTAGAAAATTCCACTATGGAACAACGAGTTCTAGTGTGTAAAGAGGAGGATTTGATAGAAAACCTAATCCTAGGGCAAGATTGGATCATTGAGAATGAAGTAAGCATTCACATAGCTCAAGGCTATATATCAACCAAAATCGGGCACAAAGAAATATTTACCCTATTAGAAGAAAGACCCTCTTATAGGCTGGACATCATCAAGCATGAGAAAGAGATCCTAGAAGAGGAATTAGCAAATGAATCCATCAATAATCTACCAGAGGAACGTCCGAAGAAAGAAGTGACTATCAAAACCAATGCATCAGTTGTTGAGGTGAATGCATCCCACACCAATGGTGAATCCAAGGGAAACGATGAGGACAATGCTCTTAAAGTCACCTACAACAAAGGAAAATCATCGACGTGGAAGTCAACTATCCGATTTGCACAATTAGGAGGTGCCAATCTACAATGGCTTCGCATGGATCAAGTGAAGTAAGCAGCAAAGTCAATACCAATACCGATCACCCATCTAAAGGAGGCAACAATTAACAAAGGATCCTCTTCATTACAAGCGGAACTGAAGATACTTTTGAGAGTATGGCTCCCAAAGTCATTAGTAACAACTCAGAAAACACAGCGACAAGTATGGATTCCAAAAAGAGTTAGACAGATTGCAAACCAAGAGATAGACAAGCAAGAAGACACATTACACCAACATAGCAGGACCCTAAGGCCAAACAAGAATAATCACAGGAACCGGAGGAACACGACAACTGAAACTCGGACTACAAAAAAGGAAGAGGAAAGACCGAGAACACGAGAAAACATAGAGAAGGTGAGGCCTCACACTTCAACTAGAAAATGGATATGGAGACCCAATATGCAGCCAAGAGAACAACAATGGATGCAAAAGATTCCAATTGCACACATGAAGCATTAGATGCATCTAAAGTATGCATGATAGGGCCACATCATGAGGCCATGCATTCGGCACATGATGAATGTAATGAAAGTAGGAGTGCACATTTCCCACTTGAGAATAGGTCATAGATTCTACTTTCATAGGAATGGACCTACTATGTAAATAAATAAGTGCTTCGGCTACACTAATCTTTGTTTTCTTTCAGGAATAAAACTGAGAAATATGTGGTAAGAGATCTTCCTTATGTAAACAAGGGGAATGGAGTGATGCAACGAACGGATGGCTTCTGAGGATTCTGAAGCTACCATTCAAGAGGAGGTGCTAGGATTCCCTCTACAAAGCATGACTAAAGAAAAAGGTCACTGGTTTAGGGAAGATCAACAAGCCGGGAATTATTTGTTCCTAGTGACAATCAAAATTATGGATACTGATCATCAGTTCCCCATCATATCCCAAGACTTTAAGGTAGTGCACGAACTCCCATCAACAATGGACATTATGAAGAAAGCAGGCATTCACAAGTATTTTGAATTATGGATATACAAACCTTACGTCCAACGATGTATGCAAGTCATGAAAACCTTGCAGCCAGCATTGCATGATCCATTGGTACTGGAGGCTAGAGTCTTGGATGCAGTAGGGGAGTGGGTCATTATACAATTCACCCATGGCCTGATTAAAGAAGCTTTCAGATGGGAGAAAGATAGAAGTACCATTTTTAAAGAGGAAAGTCGAGGAGCGAAGACCAGAACCTTTACAGATATCAATCACATTGATATTGAAGAGGAAGTGCGACTCATCCATCAGCACTTTTGCTATCCCAACATGCACAAGTACACTGCTCCGCAAAAGATCATCGTGCAAATGCTATCACATGCTATTAAACAAATTGGGAATCAAATTAATATGACTCCATACATTCAAGAACGGCTATTCGAGGCTAAGAAGTAGTGGAATCATAAGAAGTTCCTAAATAGAAGTGTTGCCTTGACCATATTGATATATCATGCTTTAGGCATTAGAGAACATCTGAAAGAGATGCCATCATCTGAAGCAATGGCCAAGTATGCAAAGATTGCTACCATTCCCCAAAAGAAGAAATGATTCAAGATTGTAGAAGAAGCAGAAACAAGCTCCCAACCAAGGATGAGAGGTACAAAAAGGCTATGGGAAATGATGTAGGCAGAAGCGGAAACCCCAGTTACAAAGAAAGCACATGTACTCCGAACAAGACTCGAAGACAATCGACCTATTACGGAAGAAGAGTTCACAAGGGAGATGGAAGCTACCCACTAGTATACCAAAGGACAGGTGAACCTCTCAGTGCAAGGGCACCACTACCAAGAAGCCCATCAAGAGTTGGAACAGAGAAAGAGGCTGACCAAGGTCCACAGATACAGAGAATTGGGATTGATAAACTCAAGCTCATCATCAGACGCACAAGAAGAACCAAAAACCTCAATGTTAAATGTGGATATTAGAAGTGATTCCAAGGATGATGGGCAATGGGAGGAATTAAATCAAGTAAACAAGGACGTGGACATGGGAGACATGGCGGTAGATCAAACGCCAATTGACACCATCAAGGACATGACAAGGAAGGAAGCGTCTCAAGCAGATGTACATATTATTAAATTGAATGAAGCATCTAATATTCAAATCAAAGAGACTCTGCTAGCGGGAGAGGTCCTATTCAAGAACCCCAAGGAAGAAAGGGTTGAAAATACCCTTGAAGAATCAGAACCCTTCACACTAATAAGGGTAGTGGCAAAACCATCTCCTATGGACGTAACATTTCAAGGGAGTGCCACAAAGTCTATCAATAAAGAAGAAGAGAAAAGAGAACAGGAGGTACAACTCCAAATAAGGCAACTTTTGGTGTAAATTACAAGCCCACACATTTGGCTCAAATGATGCATTGAAGTTTATACATACATGAAGAAGCATAGGAACATATGCTAGTGGTTAATTACCACTTTACCTCATTGTAAAAGTCAAATTGACTTGGAATCTCTTGTAATCACCTACCCAAAAGGATTCGTGGAAAAAGTAGTTGTTTGATTGAAAGAATATCTCCAAGCATTTAGGAGCTTGATCATAGGGAGCCAAAATTTTGAATTTGAATTCAAATCTTTTACTCATTCCTATAAAAATGGACATGAAAAGTCGTGGGCAAGAGAGAGCACTCCCGAGCCTAACATTACTGATTTTTGAGTGTGTGTGAGGTCTATACTCAAGCCCACACCTCTCTATACCATTTGGCATTGATGTTCATGCAAATGGAGTTGTATACAAATGTTCATTAATACATACATTCATATTGTCCATCTCTAAGTTTTCTCTTAGTCTACTCAAAAGTCTGTCAACTTGTCAAGGGCATATCTGTTGGTGCAAAACAAGCCTTAACACTTGGCTTTGATTCGTGCCTTGAAGACTCAACATGAAGATTGCGCAAAGATCACTTAGCATTGGATATCAACATTGAAGTTTATTGCTAGAGTTTGGATTACTTCATTTCAAGGAAGAGCATAGGAACACATGCCTATGCTTAGTTACTTCTTACTTCATGTAAAAGTCAATATGACTTAACTCATTTCTTGTAATCACACCTACCTTCAAAAGTCGTAGAATTTGAAAGGTATGAATGGAGAGAATATCTCCATGTGATTAGATGAGAGATTTGAGGGAGCCTACATTTGAATTTGAAATTCAAATCTTCTTCAAACTCATATAAAAGACTATGAAAAAGTCGCGGGACTTGTTGCTCACTTCTCGAGGCAATTCCAAGCAATACATTGAGTGTGTGAGAGCTACTATTGAGCCTACACCTCTGAGTACCATTGGGCATCACTATACATGCCAATGGGAATGTACATTTGATAGATTCAATACATATACTCATAGTCATTATCTCTGTGTTTTCTCTGAGTGATTACCTCCAAGTCTGTCAACTTCAACAGGGCATATCTCAAGATCTACTGAACCAAATTGGATGATTCAAAGCTCATTGGAACCAGCTCAAAGCATTCTACAACACTACAAAATTTCAAGTCATTCTATTCAGCCAATTGGGAGAAATCTCAGTCGAGGCAGACACTGGTATTTTTCTGTGTTGTTCCTAAAAAGTCGGGGGTGTCCCTGATTTTGCTAAAGATCATGCTCAGTGTATAGTTTGTTAATTGGAGTGGTAGCTTGTTAAGTTAATTTAATACTCCCAGAAGGAATTAAACCAATTGCAAGTGTGCTGGTCACACTAAGCTTAGGACTGAGCAGGTATCAATACAGGAATAGAAAGTTTTTGGAGTTGTAAAGGTTCAAAATCATCTATTTTGATTTGGTCATTACTCAATCATTTTGTAAAGCACATATATAGTTTCTTGGTGTCATTTGGAAGCTCAAGGAGTCTCCTAGCCATATCTGAAGAGAAAAGAGGGCAGGTGTGAAGCAGGTCTAGCAGCACCAACTTGATCTTCTGATTGTACCCAGCCATCACATCCAACAGTGGTATCAGAGCAAATAAGGTAATTATGGGTGATGGTTTCCCTTCCTTCATTGACAAATTGGATAGAAATAACTACCAGGCATGGTCATTAAGAATGAAGACCTGTCTACAAGGAAGAAGCTTGTATGGATACATATCAGGAGATGAGGAGTTGCCCTCATTCAAAACCAGAGGCCTACCTACAAAGGATGAACATGAGAGACTCAACCAATGGTGTGCTAAAGATGCTTTGGCAAGGTCATATCTTCTAAACTCTATCTCTGATTTCCTTCTACCTCATGTTAGGAACTGCAAGACTTCCCAAGAAACTTGGGAGACCTTGTCAACATACTTCTCATCAAGCACAAGGGCCAGAAAGAATCAGCTATGGATTGAGTTTACAACTCTTAGGAAGCAATCAAAACAATGTGTCTCAGATTTTGTCACCAAAGTCAAAGACATTGCAGATCAACTTGCAAGTGTTGGAGAAGAAATTGAAGAAGAGCAAATAGTCAGACAAGTGATCAATGGATTAAAGGCAGATGACAAGTGGGAGAGCTTTACCACTGCAATGGACTTGTACATGGACATCCAAGCACCTGATTTAACAACTCTGATTGGACAACTCTTCACACATGAAGCAAAGATCACAAAGAATGGAGAGCAATCAAAAGGTAATAATCCCTCTGCCCTATATACAGATAAGAAGTCTAAAGACAAGGGTAAAAGCAAGAAGGTTGATGAAGAAGGATCCACCTCCCAAGCAAACTATGCAGGGAGAGGTAGATCATCTAGAGGTAGGGGCAGAGGAGGTAAGTCAGGTAGGGGGAGACCCTATAACCAATCTCCATGCAATATTTGTGGCTTGTCTAACCATACTACAGATGAATGCTACAAGAACTACAAAAATCAAAGAGGAAGAGGTCACCAAAGAGGAGGATACTCTCAAGGCAGAGGCAGATTCAATCAATCTCAAGGCTACCATGGCTACAACAATAATTACAACAACAACTACAACAATAGCTACAATCACAATGGCAATTATCAAGGAGGATATAGGAACAGAAAGGATTACAACAATTATGCAGAGGATCAAGATGATTCCTTGTTGATTATGAACATGACATCTAAATCAGGTATCAATGATGATCATTTGTTCTATATTGATTCAGGTTGCTCTAACCATGTAGCTGGGAATGTTGCCTTACTCTCTGATTTGGAAGAACCTAAAGGCAAGCACCAAGTGCAGACAGGTGATGACACTAAACATTCAGTGGTTAAAGTAGGTAATGTCAAAACAAGTGATGGTAATCAAAATTTGCTAAGCAGAGTATTGTATGTTCCAACAATCACCAAGAATCTGATGAGTGTAGGTCAGATTGTTGAAAAAGGTCTACAGGTCAGGTTCACTCAACATGGTGCATATGTGGAGGATCCAAGACATGGATTCAGAAGGATATCCAAGGGAGAGAAAACAGGTAGACTATTTACCTTTGAACTTGAGGATACTAAGAATATTGCCTTGTACAACTATAAGGACCAAACCCTATCAGAATTGGAGATGTGGCACAAGAGATTGGGTCACATTGGAGAGAGGACCATAAAACAAATGAGCAGAGATCAATGTGTGCTTGGGATACCTAATGTATCCAAGCAACACATGATATACAAGTGTGGGGCTTGTCAGTTTGGTAAGTCACACAGATTGCCATACACCAAGAAAGGATGTATGCATGAAGACTACTTGGAATTGGTGCATACAGATGTGTGGGGACCAAGCAAGGAGCCATCCATATCTGGATCAAGGTACTATGTGTCCTTTATAGATGATTATAGCAGATGGACTGTATTGTACTTCATGAAACATAAAGATGAAGTATTTAATTGTTTCAAAAGGTATCTTGCATTAGTTGAGAATCAAACAGGTAGACATATGAAGAGGCTAAGATCTGATGGTGGTGGAGAATACTTCTCCAATGACTTTGAAGAATTCTTGCAGGAAAGAGGCATCAAGAGGGAAATTACCACAAGGTACTCACCTGAACAAAATGGGGTAGCTGAAAGAAGAAATAGACTCATTGTGGAGACAGCTAGGTCTATGCTTAATGAGAAAAAACTACCAAATTATCTTTGGGCAGAGAGTGTATCTACTGCCACATACTTAATCAACAGGTTGCCATCAAAGACACTTGATGGAATGACACCCTATGAGGCTTGGCATGGTAAGAGACCATCTCTAGATCATTGCAAGATCTTTGGGTGTATTGCATATGTGCATATTCCCTCACAGGTAAGGGGAAAGCTAGACCCTAAGGCTGAAAAGTGTATCTTTATTGGTTATGATTTGAATCAGAAAGGATACAGGTTCTATAACCCCTCAAACAAAGGCTTCAAGGTAAGCAGAGATGTCATCTTTGATGAAAATGATTCATGGTATGATAATGAGTGCAGGAAAGTTAGCCTACCTTATGATATGGAAGAAGACTTTCCAAAGCTTGTCAGGCAAGAACCAACTCAGAATGAGGATACAAGCTCAGATGATGAAGACACCATCAACATTGAAGAATTCAAAGCTTGGAAATCCAAAGGGAAGATGAAGATGAAGCAACTTGAAGACAATCCAGAATCCTCAACTCAAGCTATGAGGAGATCTTCAAGGGAAAAGAAGAAACCTATTAGGTATGGGTATGATACTTCACTTGTAACCAAGCACTCTGTATATCTTGCAAAGGATATCTTGAATGAAGAACCAGGTACATTTGAGGAAGCTATTACTAAATCAGAATGGAAGGAAGCAATGGATGAAGAAATGGAGGCTCTCAAGGAGAGTGATACTTGGGACTTGGTACCTAAGAAGGACTCCATGAAGGTGATAGGATCCAGATGGATCTACAAACTCAAGAGGAACTCAGATGGTACAATAAACAGGTATAAAGCTAGGTTGGTAGCCAAGGGTTTTGCACAAACCCAAGGCATTGATTATGAGGAGACATTTTCTCCTGTGGCCAAGATGCCAACTATCAGAATTATGGTGAGTGTAGCTGCATCCAAGAATTGGAACATGTACCAATTGGATGTAAAGAATGCATTCTTGAATGGATGGATATCTGAAGAGGTCTACATGTCACAACCACCTGGCTATGAGGATCCCAATAAGGTAAATCATGTTTGCAAATTAAAGAAAGCTCTGTATGGATTGAAGCAGGCACCTAGAGCATGGAACTATAGGTTGACAACCTATCTCTTGGATCAAGGATTTGTGATGAGTAAAGCAGATACTTCATTGTTCATAAAGAAGAACAATTCAGAGGTAATATACTTGTGTGTCTATGTTGATGACATCATTATTATAGGAAATGATGTTCAAGGAATTAGACACATCAAAAGTCAAATGATGAAGGAATTCAAGATCAATGATCTTGGATTATTGAAGTACTTCCTAGGGCTTGAATTGGTCTACACAAATTCAGGTATCTTTATTACTCAGAAGAAGTACATTCAGGACATGGTCAAGAAGTTTAATTTGCAGGAAGCTAAAGTCTCAAACATTCCTATGGAGGTCAACCACAAACTCAGTGCACATGAAGGAGAAGAGCTTAAGGATATTACAGGTTACCAAAGGTTGGTAGGTAGTCTTAACTATGCTACCTTAACCAGAATTGATATCTCATATGGTGTTAGTGTACTTAGCCAATTTATGCATAAACCAAGAGTACCACATTTGGAGGCAGCCAAGAAGATAGTAAAGTACCTAAAGGGAACACAAAATTATGGTTTGTATTATCCATATTCATCAGACATTGATATCAAGGTATACTCAGATGCAGATTGGGCAGGTTGCAAGGATGACAGGAGAAGTACATCTGGTTACATATGTTTTGCAGGTGATAAACCAATTTCTTGGTCATCCAAGAAACAACCCACAGTGGCACTATCATCTACTGAGGCAGAGTACAGAGGGCTAGCCAATGCCACTCAAGAAGCAATATGGTTGAAGCTACTATATTCAGAATTGGACCTATACACAAGGCCACCTATCATATTTGGTGATAACACAAGTTCACTTCACTTAGCAGCTAATCCTGTGTATCATGCTAGGACAAAACACATAGAGGTTCATTACCACTATGTGAGGGAGAAATTACTTAGCAAGGAAATCCAATTATCATATGTGTCTACTAATATTCAATGTGCAGATTTGCTTACAAAAGCTTTGGATGGGAGCAAGCTATGCAGGTTTAAATCCATGATAGGATTACAGGATATCATTGAAGACTAAAGATGAAGACTCAAGCAAGTGTTTGGCTTGAGGGGGAGTTGTTGGTGCAAAACAAGCCTTAACACTTGGCTTTGATTTGTGCCTTGAAGACTCAACATGAAGATTGCACAAAGATCACTTAGCATTGGATATCAACATTGAAGTTTATTGCTAGAGTTTGGATTACTTCATTTCAAGGAAGAGCATAGGAACACATGCCTATGCTTAGTTACTTCTTACTTCATGTAAAAGTCAATATGACTTAACTCATTTCTTGTAATCACACCTACCTTCAAAAGTCGTAGAATTTGAAAGGTATGAATGGAGAGAATATCTCCATGTGATTAGATGAGATATTTGAGGGAGCCTACATTTGAATTTGAAATTCAAATCTTCTTCAAACTCATATAAAAGACTATGAAAAAGTCGCGGGCCTTGTTGCTCACTTCTCGAGGCAATTCCAAGCAATACATTGAGTGTGTGAGAGCTACTATTGAGCCTACACCTCTGAGTACCATTGGGCATCACTATACATGCCAATGGGAATGTACATTTGATAGATTCAATACATATACTCATAGTCATTATCTCTGTGTTTTCTCTGAGTGATTACCTCCAAGTCTGTCAACTTCAACAGGGAATATCTCAAGATCTACTGAACCAAATT
The DNA here is from genome assembly GCA_020310875.1 of Ceratopteris richardii. Lineage (NCBI taxonomy): Eukaryota > Viridiplantae > Streptophyta > Polypodiopsida > Polypodiales > Pteridaceae > Ceratopteris > Ceratopteris richardii. Next base: position 191,265,097 of record CM035418.1, on the reverse strand, counting down.
GGATGATTCAAAGCTCATTGGAACCAGCTCAAAGCATTCTACAACACTACAAAATTTCAAGTCATTCTATTCAGCCAATTGGGAGAAATCTTAGTCGAGGCAGACACTGGTATTTTTCTGTGTTGTTCCTAAAAAGTCGGGGGTGTCCCTGATTTTGCTAAAGATCATGCTCAGTGTATAGTTTGTTAATTGGAGTGATTTAACTTGCTAATGGTAGCTTGTTAAGTTAATTTAATACTCCCAGAAGGAATTAAACCAATTGCAAGTGTGCTGGTCACACTAAGCTTAGGACTGAGCAGGTATCAATACAGGAATAGAAAGTTTTTGGAGTTGTAAAGGTTCAAAATCATCTGTTTTGATTTGGTCATTACTCAATCATTTTGTAAAGCACATATATAGTTTCTTGGTGTCATCTGGAAGCTCAAGGAGTCTCCTAGCCATATCTGAAGAGAAAAGAGGGCAGGTGTGAAGCAGGTCTAGCAGCACCAACTTGATCTTCTGATTGTACCCAGCCATCACATCCAACAATATCTCGGTCAATTCTTCACCAACTTCAGTGATTCAAAGCTTGTTGGATTCAGCTTAAAGTAATCTACATGCTTTCAAGGTTTGAAGACATTCCATTCAGCCATTTTGGAGAAATCGGCGTCGAGGTGAACTCTAGTCATTTTCTGCTACAGTCCTAAAAAGTCGGGGGTATAACTTAACTTGCTAAATTGATTTCTCTTAGCATAATTGATCATTTTACATCATTCCACTTGGAATATGTAGCTTACTAAGCAAATTAGATACCCCTAAAAGGAATTTTTCCAATTCCTACTGTGCTGGTCATACTGAGAAAAATACTCAGCAGGTATCAAGCCATAAATAGAAGTTTTCTTGAGTTTGTGACTTCCAAAGTTATCTGTTTTGATTCAATCATTGCACACATCATTTCCAAAGGACATAGGACATTTTATGATGTCATTGGAAAGCTAAGGAGGTCTAGTTATCAACTCTAAAGCAAAAGAGGGCTGGTACAAAGCAGGTTTAGCAGTACCTACTTAGTCTCTTGGAGTAGCCATCCATCATTCCCAACAGTGGTATCAGAGCAAACTAACGTAAAATGGGAGATGTTTTTCCTTAATTTATTGACAAATTGGACAGGAACAACTATCAAGCGTGGTCTTTAAGGATGAAGACCTACTTACAAGGAAGGAGTCTCTATGGCTACATCTCAGGAGATGAGGAATTGCCCTCATTCAAAGCAAGAGGATTACCAACCAAGGAAGAACATGAAAAGCTCAACACATGGTGTGCTAAGGATGCATTGGCAAGGTCTTACTTACTCAACTCTATATCTGATTTTCTTTTACCACATATTAGAAATTGTAAGACATCTGAAGAGACTTGGGAAACCTTGTCATCATACTTTTCCTCCAACACAAGGGCTAGGAAAAATCAGTTGTGGATTGAATTCACAACACTAAGGAAGCAACCTAAGAAAGCTTTTTCAGAATTTGTGACCAAGATTAAAGATGTAGAATATCAGTTAGCAAGCATAGGAGAAGAGATTGCAGAAGAACAGATTGTAAGGCAAGTCATCAATGGGATCAAGGCTGATGACAAATGGGAAAGCTTCACCACTGCCATGGATCTCTACATGTGCATGGGACAATTGTTTACTCATGAAGCAAAGCTCAACAAAAATGGAGACACATCCAAAGGTAATAACTCTTCTGCCCTATACACTGATAAGAAGTGTAAAGATAAAGGCAAGAGCAAGAAGGTGGAAGATGAAGGATCAACCTCTCAAGCCAACTATGCAAGGAGAGGTAGATCTTCAAGAGGAAGGGGCAGAGGAGGTAAGCCAGGTAGGGGGAGATCTTATAACTCCTCACCATGCAACATTTGTGGTTTATCAAATCATACTACAGATGAGTGTTTCAGGAATTACAAGAATCAGAGAGGAAGAGGATAGCAAAGAGGTGGCTACTCACAGTCAAGAGGTAGATTCAACCATCACCAAGGCTACAACAATAATTACAACAACAACTACAACAATAATTACAATGGCAACTACCAAGGAGGATTCAAATCCAGGAAGGATTACAAAAACTACACAGAGGAGCAAGATGACTCTCTTCTGATCATGAACATGACTTCAAAGTCAGGTACCAATGATGACCACCTATTCCACATTGACTCAGGATGTTCAAATCATGTGGCTGGCAATGTAGCATTACTTTCTGATCTTGAGGAACCAAAAGGTAAGCATCAAGTCCAAACAGGTGATGACACAAAGCATTTTGTAGTTAAAGTTGGAAATGTTAAGACTTGTGATGGAAATCAGAATTTGTTGAGCAGGGTACTTTATGTACCAACCATTACCAAACATTTGATGAGTGTTGGTCAGATTGTGGAGAAAGGTTTGCAGGTTAGATTCAACCAATATGGAGCATATGTGGAGGACCCAAGACATGGGTTCAAGAGGATTGCTAAAGGAGAAAAATCAGGTAGACTTTTCACTTTTGAGTTGGAAGATACAAAGAATATTGCACTATACAGTTATAAAGATCAAACACTTTCAGAGCTTGAGATTTGGCACAAAAGGTTAGGGCACATAGGAGAAAGAACCTTGAAACAAATGTGCAGGGGCCAATGTGTGCTTGGGATACCTAATGTATCCAAGCAACATATGATTTATAAGTGTGGTGCTTGTCAATTTGGGAAGTGTCACAAGTTACCCTTCTCAAGGAAAGGATACATGCATGAAGACTACCTAGAGCTTGTTCACACAGATGTATGGGGACCGAGCAAAATCCCCTCAGTCTCAGGATCAAGGTACTATGTGTCTTTCATTCATGATTATAGCAGATGGACTGTATTATACTTCATGAAGCACAAGGATGAGGTATTTAATTGCTTTAAAAAATATCTTGCATTAGTTGAAAATCAGACAGGAAGGAATTTGAAGAGGCTAAGGTCAGATGGAGGAGGTGAGTACTTCTCCAATGAATTTGAAGACTTCTTGCAGGACAGAGGCATCAAAAGAGAGATAACCACAAGGTATTCTCCTAAACAGAATGGGGTAGCTGAGAGAAGAAATAGGTTAATTGTGGAGAGAGCTAGATCTATGCTTAATGAGAAAAAGTTACCCAACTATCTATGGGCAGAGAGTGTTTCCACTGCCACTTACCTCATAAACAGGTTACCATCTAAGTCTCTTGATGGCATGACACCCTATGAAGCATGGCATGGTAAGAGACCTTCACTTGACAATTGCAAAATATTTGGATGTGTAGCATATGTACACATTCCTTCTCAGATAAGAGGTAAGCTAGACCCAAAGGCTGAAAAATGCATCTTTATTGGGTATGATTTAAATAAAAAAGGTTACAGGTTTTATAATCCTATCAATAAGGGATTTATGGTAAGCAGAGATGTTGTCTTTGATGAAAATGACTCTTGGTATGAGAATGAATGCAGGAAGGTCAAATTACCCTATGATTTGGAAGAGGAATTTCCAAGTCTTACAAAGGAGGAACCTACTCAGAATGAAGCCTCAAGTTCAGATGATGAAGAAACTATCAATCTTGAAGAATTCAAAGCATGGAAATCCAAAGGCAAAATGAAGATGAAGAAGCTTGAAGACATACCTGAATCCTCGACTCAACCATTTAGAAGATCACAAAGAGAAAGCAAGAAACCTATCAGATATGGGTATGATACATCTCTTGTTATTAAACATTCTGTTTATCTTGCCAAAGATTTGTCAAATGAAGAACCGGGATCATATGAAGAAGCAATAACCAAATCAGAATGGAAAGAAGCTATGGATGAGGAGATTGATGCACTTAAAGAAAGTGACACATGGGAGTTAGTACCTAAGAAGGACTCAATGAAGGTAATAGGATCCGGATGGATCTACAAGCCTAAAAGGAATTCTGATGGCACAATCAATAGGTACAAAGCCAGATTGGTAGCCAAGGGTTTTGCACAAACCCAAGGCATTGACTATGAGGAGACATTCTCACCTGTGGCCAAGATGCCAACCATCAGAGTGTTGGTAAGTGTGGCTGCATCAAAAAATTGGAATATGTACCAATTGGATGTCAAGGATGCTTTCTTGAATGGATGGATTTCAGAGGAGGTATATATGTCACAACCTCCTGGCTATGAGGACCCTAAGAAGGTAACATATGTTTGCAAATTAAAAAAGGCTTTATATGGATTGAAGAGGCACCTAGGGCATGGAATTACAGGTTAACTACATACATCCAAGACCAAGAATTTGTCATGAGCAAGGCAGATACTTCTCTGTTCATTAAGAGAAGTAATTCAGAGGTAATATATCTTTGTGTTTATGTTGATGACATCATCATTACAGGTAATGATGTCAATGGAATCAGATATATCAAAAGTCAAATGATGAAGGAGTTCAAGATCAATGATCTTGGTCTATTGAAATATTTTTTGGGACTTGAATTAGTCTACACTAATTCAGGGATATACATCACTCAGAAAAAATATATACAGGACATGTTGAAGAAGTTTCACTTGCAGGATGCTAAAGTAGCAAGCACTCCAATGGAGGTAAACCTAAAGCTAAGTGCCCATGAAGGTGATGAAGTCAAAGACATTACAGGTTATCAAAGTACGGTGGGTAGCTTGAACTATGCTACCTTAACAAGGATCGACATTGAATATGGAGTTAGTGTGCTAAGTCAATTTATGCACAAGCCAAGGATACCTCACTTAGAGGATGCCAAGAGAATCTTGAAGTATCTCAAGGGTACACAGAACCATGCTTTGTATTTCCCTTACACTTCAGATATTGATATCAAAATTTATTCAGATGAAGATTGGGCAGGATGCAAGGATGATAGGAGGAGCACTTCTGGATATATCTCTTTTGCAGGTGACAAACCAGTTTCATGGTCTTCAAACAAGCAACCTATTGTTGCTTTGTCTTCCATAGAGGCAGAGTATAGAGGACTGGCTAATGCCACACAAGAAGCAATATGGATTAAGCTTTTGTATACAGAATTGGGATCATATACTAGGTCACCAATTATCTTTGGAGATAATACAAGTTCTCTTCACCTTGTAGCTAATCCTATTTACCATGCTAGGACCAAACACATAGAGGTCCATTACCATTATGTGAGAGAGAAATTGATAAGCAAGGACATTCAACTTACCTATGTATCAACCAACATGCAATGTGCAGATTTGTTGACTAAAGCTTTGGATGGAACCAAACTTTGCAGGCTCAAATCCATGATTGGATTGCAGGATATACTTGAAGATTGAAGATGAAGACTTAAGCAAAAATGGTTGGCTTGAGGGGGAGCTGTTGGTGTAAATTACAAGCCTACACATTTGGCTCAAATGATGCATTGAAGTTTATACATACATGAAGAAGCATAGGAACATATGCTAGTGGTTAATTACCACTTTACCTCATTGTAAAAGTCAAATTGACTTGGAATCTCTTGTAATCACCTACCCAAAAGGATTCATGGAAAACGTAGTTGTTTGATTGACAGAATATCTCCAAGCATTTAGGAGCTTGATCATAGGGAGCCAAAAGTTTGAATTTGAATTCAAATCTTTTACTCATTCCTATAAAAATGGACATGAAAAGTCATGGGCAAGAGAGAGCACTCCCGAGCCTAGCATTACTGATTTTTGAGTGTGTGTGTGTGTGTGTGAGGTCTATACGCAATCCCACACCTCTCTATACCATTTGGCATTGATGTTCATGCAAATGGAGTTTTATACAAATGTTCATTAATACATACATTCATATTGTCCATCTCTGAGTTCTCTGTTAGTCTACTCAAAAGACTGTCAACTTGTCAAGGGCATATCTCGGTCAATTCTTCACCAAATTCAGTGCTTCAAAGCTTTTTGGATTTAGCCTGACGTAATCTACATGCTATCAAAGTTTGAAGACATTCTATTCAGCCATTTTGGAGAAATCTGCGTCGAGGTGAACTCTGGTCATTTTCTGCTACAGTTCTAAAAAGTCGAGGGTATAGCTTAACTTGCTAAATTGATTTCTCTTAGCATAATTTATCATTTTACATCATTCCACTTGGAATAGGTAGCTTACTAATCTAATTAGATACCCCTCAAAGGAATTTTTCCAATTCCTACTGTGCTGGTCATACTGAACAAAATACTCAGCAGGTATCAAGCCATAAATAGAAGGTTTTCTTGAGTTTGTGACTTCCAAAGTTATCTGTTTTGATTTAATCATTGCACACATCATTTCCAAGGGAGGTAGGACATTTTATGATTTCATTGGAAAGCTAGAGGTCTAGTTATCAACTTTGAAGCAAAAGAGGGCTGGTACAAAGCAGGTTTAACAGTACCTACTCAGTCTCTTGGAGCATCCATCCATCATTCCCAACAGCAACCACATAACGAGACCATACAGTTGGAGCAAGGAAAAGGCGTACGCATAGGAGAAGCTCCAAGCATCCCAAAAATATGGTTAAATGTGGACGTCACTCAGCTCAAGCAAGTAGTACAACAGATGAGACAGACTGCTATGGACACTCAATACTTGATGCTTGAGGCTGACGCTGACTACGACAAGGCAATGAGGGAAAAGAATTAGTTTCAAGAGATAGGAGAGAATCTATCTACCCAATCGATTCAAGCACAAAAGAGAATAGTAGAGAAAGAGGCAGAAGCCAAGAGGCCAAGCATCAATGCAAAACACTAGAAGGAGAAAATCAAGGTCTAAGGAAACAATTAAAGAACTGCAGAGCAGATATGAGGCTTGCGAAGCAGACAAGACATGAATGAATGCTAGAAGCAAGATCCTTGAGTCTCAAATTAAGGTATATATGGACGAAGTAGATAACCTTCAAAACAAGAACAAGGTGCTGATGACAACACTTTTATGCAATCAACCGATAGAAGCTCCTTAAGTGACAGAGAAAGACACACGAGCATTGGAGGAAAGGATAGCAGAATATGAAGATTAGCTAAGGAAAGAGCAAGCTATCATAGCAGAATGGGAGAAAAGATATATGGATGACACTAATGCACTCAAGAAGAAGTGGAAAATGGCAGAGAATCGGTACTACACACAATGCAAGGAAGATGCGAATCAATTCGCTGCTATAGGAGAAGAGCTTCTCAAGAATAAAGAAGAAGTTACAAGAGCAATAGCAGCAATGAAAGAAAAGGATGAATTGATAAAACAATTGCAAGATCAACTAGCACAGAAGGTAATAGAGGGGACACCGGTAGTTCCACACTCCATAGCGGCTACTGAGGAGACTGAGGTACATCCTCTTTCTCCCCCCTTACATCATTCATCAATAAGGGAGGAAACGGAGACCAACACTGAGAGATACACTCATGATATTACAAAAATAAGCCAAAATGAGCAGGCACTACTGGTATCCCAACTTACTGAAGATTTTGAAGACCATGTAACCAAAGTCATGAAGGAAGCAAAAATTGAAAGCAAAAATCTGGAACACGTAATGAAACCCTTCAATGTACCATACAGATTATTTAAAGAGCAAACTCGACAGTACATAAAGGCCAAAACAAATAAAGAGCCAGATAGAAACTCCTCTAGTTTAGTATGCAAACATTCAACTATACACAAGAGGAATTTGACAACGCAGATCCTATATGGAGGAGAAAATTTTTGGAGAAGAATCCTACTCTACAGGTACAATGGGAATCATCACCATACATACTTCAAGTAAATCCATCTTTTTGCCCAGTACCCAGAAGATGCATGTGGACATAATTTTGGGAAGGACAGCACCAGGGAAGCATAAATAATCAGTGGCTCAACTATCCATTACTACCCAATCCACCTCATAATTATCTACCGACCGAAGAATACATGATTAAAACCATCAAATTTTGGATTGCTCAATATGCAACTATACCAGATTTAGCAGTCAAGATGACTAATAAAATTTTGAGCATGTTGCTGACAGTAATCAAGGTATTTCAGCATGCACAGTACACTTTTTTGAATCTCATCGGCATTAATCAAGGATCGAACGCCCTCATTTTTTATCTATCAACTATACCTAGCCGATTAACGCTCATGGCCATATAATAAAGGCTAATGTTTTTGACAAGTACATACATGCAGACATTTGAAGAGGCATTTTTCACAGGATTTTTTGAAATAGATTTAGAAATTTTTGCAAAAATGTCTTCAAACTTTAATGCAAGACTGGTGGCCTATGAATTAAGTTTCTTTGTAGATCATAGATAGGCACCAGATGACGGGGTAAAGTTGAACCAATGGAAAGAATTAATGCTATGTCAAGCCAATTCGCTCAATCATGGAGAGCAGAAGGTCATAAAAACATACTCACGTTGCTACAAAAAGCCTGTCGAGGATGACAAAGTTCAAGAGGAGGGTCGTGTGGAAAGGGAATCAAGCAAAAAAAGAAGAAGAAGAAGATCAAAGAACAAAACAGCTCAGTAACGAACAAAGCTTATAAAGGAAAAGAACAACTCTCTGCCCAAAGCCCCACAGGGGCATGCATCAAGCGACAACACCAAAGAACTAGGTCTTGAGGATTGGAAACAAAGAAAGATAACAATCAGGACATTTCATGGGAGGTTGCACACACCTTCCTCATCCACCAAGAGCAGGCGGTGAAGCGAAACAAGCAGGGAAGAGAGACAGCACACGAAGGACTCTTCATCGGATAAGATAACCAATTGTCTGAAGGTCCTAGCTACCTCCTCTTCCACTAGATGCGTGCCGTAGAAAGAAATGAGTCAGGTCCCAAAGGATGACAAAGAAGATTCAAGAACATGGCCTTCGAAACGTAATGCTGACTTAAAAGGGAGTAAAGGTCAGCAAAGTGAGGTGTGCGAGAAGAAAGAAGTAGATAGGCTCCAACCAATACAATAGGGTCAGATGTGTGAAGACAAAGAGATATCAGAAGACCAAAAGTTAGAAAGAGGTAGAGGCTGAGAAGTTGAAGTGGGTGACTAAGAATATCACATTCTTAGCCATTGATGGCGTGCATGGTAGCCCAATTTAATGCAGCAACCTATATTTATGAATGTATGGAATACCAAGGGGATTATAGAAGCAAAGGACCAATCTCGGATAAATTGCCTTACAATCCTTATTGCTTCTTCAACCATTGAGTGCGTGTATTCAGGAGCCATAGACAAGTTGCAAACAAGAAGCAAAGCCTGTCAAGGGACGACATAGACGAAGAGGGGGAGAGTGTTGCAGGGAAAAGAGGCACAAAAGAGGAGTCCCAAAATTTTCAAATTAATGGGTATATTTTTCTTCTTCAAAATCCTAGAAAATTTCCTCAAAGTTATGTAAATGCACTAGACGAGTCCTCTAGATGCATAAACCCAACTCTTTGTAACATATTTCTTGTAAATTAGTAGGAAATTAGAGATTAGCCAATAAAGTTCCGGTCACTTGTGTGAAAGGACCATTTTTAGGGCACATGTATATAAGTCACTTTGTGACTCTTTATAAAGACTTTTTGCCATTGTGAAGAAGGAGAGCCAAAATTTTGAATCTGCTTCTTTCCTGTAGAATTTCATCTTCTCTATGATCTTTTGTGTGTGTCTAAAGCTTGGAATGCATATGTAGGACTATTTTCTACCCCTCCCCATCACTTTTGAGCTACTATAGTATGAGTGTGAGCAAATACGAGTTATGGAGGGAGTGAATGTGTTTCCTGCCATTCATTGTTTTGGCCATAACTTGAAGAGAAGTTGTCAGATTTCAGTAAACTATGAACAATAGATGCGTCTAGTCGAGAGCTTTGAAATGAACCTAGTACTACCATATTCGGAGTTCGAAGCTGAGAGAAACATTCGAATTTGTATTTACTATTGTAAGTGGTATCGCGGCAGACACTTTCAGAGATTAAGTGAGCTGGAGAGGTAGTCTAGTCTTTTCTCATGCATTATAGCTGAACTGCTTCACTTTCCCTCATGTGTGCACACATCCTCATACACTTGGCTCATGTGGTTCTTCGGATTGATTATTAAGCATGTGTCAATCCACCACTATATGCACTTGTGTGCCAAATGAGATTTAGTCTCTTAGGCACAAGTCCCTGAGACCTTGTGACTTAGGTACACACCTACTTTGTATCCTACACTATTATTCATCATAAGGCTATGATTACCAAGCCTATGAAATTGTACAACATTGTTCATTAATACATCATACTTATATTGTTCATCTATGATATCTCTGTTATAGTCATTTCTCACTACCAGCTTGTGCTGCTCATATCTCACTCACTTCTCCACCAAATTCAATGATCTATAGCTTGTTGGAATTAGCTCCAAGTTATCTACATGCAGAGAGTGTTTGAAGTAAATCATTTAGCCAATTCGGATATATATGCATCGAAGCACTCACTGGTCAATACCTACAGAGGTCCTAAAAAATCAGGAGTGATGATTAATTTGCTAAATTGATTTCTCTATGCATAGTTGATCATTTCAAGTGATTCCACTTGGAATCATTAGCTTACTAAGCTAGTTAGATAATCCTAAAATAAAAGTTTTCCAATTCCTAGTGTACTAGTTGTATTGAGCATTATAAGCAGCAAATGTATGATCCAAAATAGAAGGTTTTCTTGAATTCTTCTATTTAGAAGTAGCCTGTTTTGATTCAATCTTTACATACATCATTTCAAAAGTACATAAGAAATGTTATGGTGTCATTGGAAATCTAAGAAGGTCCACTTATCAACTTTGAAGCTACAAGGGGCTGATACTAAGCAGGATCTGGCAATACCTACTCATCACTTGAAGTGTCCATCCATCTATCCCAATAGTGGTATCAAAGCAAAGCTAAGCTAAAATGGGAGATGGTTTTCCTTCTTTCATTGGTAAATTGGATAGGAAAAACTATCAAGCATGGTCTCTAAGGATGAAGACATACTTACAAGGAAGGAGCCTCTATGGATACATCTCAAGAGATGAGGAGATGCCCATATTCAGAAGCAAAGGACTACCTACAAGGGAAGAGCATGAAAGACTCAACACATGGTGTGCCAAGGATGCACTAGCAAGGTCTTAATTACATCAAATCAATCTCTGATTTTCTTCTTCCACATATCAGGAATTGTAAGTTATCCAAAGAAACTTGGGAAACACTGTACTCTTATCCCTCTTCCAACACAAGGGCGAGGAAGAATCAGTTGTGGATTGAATTTACAACTCAAAGAAAGGAACCTAAGCAAGGTATCTCAGAGTATGTGACCAAAGTTAATGATGTAGAGAATCAGTTGGCAAGCATAGGAGAAGAAATTAAAGAGGAGCACATTGTAAGGCAAGTGATCAATGGCATTAAAGCTGATGACAAATGGGAGAGCTTCACAACTGCCATGGATCTATACATGGACATGCAGATTCCACACCTTACCACACTCATGGGGAAACTCTTCGCAGGGGCACGCATCAGGCGACAACACCAAAGAACTAGGTCCTGAGGATTGGAAACAAAGAAAGATAACAATCACGACATTTCATGGGAGGTTGCACACACCTTCCTCATCCACCAGGAGCAGGCGGTGAAGCAAAACAAGCAAGGAAGAGAGACAGCACACGAAGGACTCTTCATCCGATTAGATAACCAATTGTCTGAAGGTCCTAGGTGCCTCCTAGTCCACTGGATGCGTGCGGTGGAAAGAAATGAGTCAGGTCCCAGAGGATGACAAAGAAGATTCAAGAACAGGGCCTTCGAAATGTAATGCTGACTTAAAAGAGAGTAAAGGTCAGCAAAGTGAGGTGTGCGACAAGAAAGAAGTAGACAGGCTCCAACCAATACAACAGGGTTAGATGTGTGAAGGCAAAGACATATCAGAAGACCAAAAGTTAGAAAGAGGCAGAGGCTGAGAAGTTGAAGCGGGTGACTAAGAATATCACATTCTTAGCCGCTGATGGCGTGCGTGGTAGCCCAATTTAATGCAGCAACCTAGATCTATGAATGTATGGAATACCAAGGGGATTATAGAAGCAAAGGACCAATCTCGGATAAAGTAACAAATTGCCTTATAATCCTTATTGCTTCTTCAATCACTGAGTGTGTGTATTCAGGAGCCATAGACAAGCTGTAAACAAGAAGCAAAGCCTGTCAAGGGATGACATAGACGAAGAGGGGGAGAGCGTTGCAGGGAAAAGAGGCACAAAAGAGGAGCCCCAAAATTTTCAAATTAATGGGTATATTTTCCTTCTTCAAAATCCTAGAAAATTTCCTCAAAGTTATGTAAATGCACTAGACGAGTCCTCTAGATGCATAAACCCAACTCTTTGTAAGATATTTCTTGTAAATTAGTAGGAAATTAGAGATTCACCAATAAAGTGCCGATGTATGAAAGGACCATTTTTACGTCACATGTATATAAGTCACTTTGTGACTCTTTATAAAGACTTTTTGCCATTGTGAAGAAGGAGAGCCAAAATTTCCAATTTGCTTTTTTCCTACAGAATTTCATCTTCTCTATGATCTTTTGTGTGTGTCTGAAGCTTGCAATGCATGTATAGGACTGTTGCCTACCCCTCCCCATCACTTTTGAGCTATTGTAGTGTGTCTGTGAGCAAATATGAGTTGTGGAGGGAGTGAATGTGTTTCCTATCATTCCTTTTTTTGGCCATAACTTGAAGAGCAGTTGTCAGATTTGAGTAAAATATGGCCAGTAGATGCATCTAGTCGAGAGCTTCGAAATGAGCCTACTATTACCATATTCGGAGTTCGAAGCTGAGAGAAACATTCAAATTTGTATTTACTGTTGTAAGTGGTATCGCGGCAAACACTTTGAGAGATTAAGTGAGTTGGAGAGGTAGTCTAGTCTTTTCTCATGCATTTTAGTTGAGCCACTTCACTTCCATCACATCCTCATACACTTGGTTCATGTGGTTCTTCGGATTGATAATTAAGCATGTGTCAATCCACCACTATATGCACTTGTGTGGCAAATGAGATTTTGTCTCTTTGGCACAAGTCCCTGAGACCTCGTGACTTAGATACACACCTACTTTGTATCCTACACCATTATTCATCATAAGGCTATGATTACCAAGCCTATGAAATTGTACAACATTGTTCATTAATACATCATACCTATATTGTTCATCTATGATATCTCTATTATAGTCATTTCTCACTGCCAACTTGTGCTGCTATATCTCACTCACTTCTCCACCAAATTCAATGATCTATAGCTTGTTGGAATCAGCTCCAAGTTATCTACATGCACACAATGTTTGAAGTAAATCATTTATCCAATTGGGAGATATATGCATCGAAGCACTCACTCGTCAATACCTATAGAGGTCCTAAAAAAGCAGGGGTAATGATTAATTTGCTAAATTGATTTCTCTATGCATAGTTGATCATTTCAAGTGATTCCACTTAGAATCATTAGCTTACTAAGCTAATTAGATAATCCTAAAAGGAATTATTCCAAATCCTATTGTACTAGTTGTACTGAGCTTATCAAGAGGTTATAGCTCTTCTACCCTATACAATGATAAGAATAAATCTAAAGAGAAAGGCAAGAACTAGAAGATAGAATATGAAGGAACTACCTCCCAAGCCAACTATGCAGGGAGAGGTAGATCATGAAGAGGAAGGGGCAGAGGAGGTAAGCAAGGTAGGGGGAGACCTTATAACTCCTCACCATGCAATATTTGTGGATTATCAAATCATACTACAGATGAGTGTTTCAGGAACTTCAAGAATCAGAGAGGTCGAGGATATCAAAGAGATGGATACACACAATCAAGAGGCAGATTCAATCACCACAAAGGATACAACAACAACTACAATAACAACTACAAAAGCAACTACCAAGGAGGATACAAATCCAAGAAGGACTACAACAACTACATAGAGGAGCAAGAAGACTCTCTTCTAATCATGAACATGACTTCAAGACGAGGTATAAATGATGACCATCTCTTCTACATTGACTCTAGATGCTCAAATCATGTGGCAGGCAATGTACCTCTGCTTTCTGACCATGAGGAATCAAAGGGTAAGGATCAGGTACAAACAGGTGATGACACAAAGCACTCAATGATTAAAGTTGGAAATGTTAAGAACTTTGATGGGAACAAAAATCTGTTGAGTAGGGTTCTATATGTACCAACTATTACCAAGAATTTGATGAGTGTTGGACAAATTGTAGAAAAAGGTTTGCAGGTTAGTTTCAACCAATATGGAGCATTTGTAGAGGATCCTAAGCATGGGTTCAAGAGAATTGCCAAAGGAGAAAAGACAGGTAGACTTTTCACTTTTGAACTTGAAGATACAAGGAACATTGCACTTTATAGTTATAAAGATCAAACATTATCAGAGCTTGAAATTTGGTACAAAAGATTAGGGCATGTAGGTGAAAGAACCTTGAAACAAATATGTAGAGATCAATGTGTGCTTGGGATACCTAATGTATCCAAGCACCACATGATTTATAAGTGTGGTGCTTGTCAATTTGGAAAGTCTCACAGGTTACCCTTCTCAAGGAAAGGCTACATGCATGAGGACTACCTAGAACTTGTTCATGCAGATGTGTGGGGACCAAGCAAGGATCCCTCAATCTCTGGATCAAGGTATTATGTATCTTTCATTGATGATTATAGTAGGTGGACTGTATTGTACTTTATGAAGCGCAAATATGAAGTATTCAGTTGGTTTATCAAGTATATTGCACTTGTTGAGAATCAAACAGGGAGAATTCTAAAAAGGCTAAGGTCATATGGAGGAGGTGAGTACTTCTCAAATGATTTTGATGCATTCTTGCAGGACAGAGGAATTAAGAGACAAATTACCACAAGGTATACTCCTGAGCAGAATGGGGTAGCAGAAAGAAGAAATAGATTGATTGTTGAAACAACTAGGTCAATGTTAAATGAGAAAAAATTACCTAACTATTTGTGGGCAGAAAGTGTATCTATTGCCACTTATTTGGTAAACAGATTGCCCTCCAAATCTCTTGATGGGATGACCCCATATAAAGCATGACATGGTAGAAGACCTTCACTTGATCATTGTAGGATCTTTGGATGTGTAGTATATGTGCATATTCCTTCTCAGATAAGAGGTAAGCTAGACCCTAAGGCAGAGAAGTGCATCTTCATTGGATATGATCTAAATCAGAAAGGTTATAGGTTCTACAATCCTTCAAATAAGGGATTCATGGTCACTAGAGATGTTGTCTTTGATGAAAATGATTCTTGGTTTGATAGTGAATGCAGGAAGGTAAAACTACCTTATGACATGGAAGAGGAGTTTCCAAGCCTTACTAAGGAGGAGCCTACTCAGAATGAAGACACCAATTCAGATGATGAGGACATCATCAACCTTAAAGAGTTAAAAGCATGGAAGTCTAAAGACAAACTCAAGATGAAGAAATTGGAAGATATACCTGAATCATCTAATCAAGCAGTCAAAAGATCACAAAGGGAGAGCAAGAAGCCAATCAGATATGGGTATGACACTTCTCTTGTTACTAAGCACTCTGTTTATATTGCAAAAGATTTATCAATTAAAGAACCAGCATGATATGAAGAAGCTAAGACCAAGGCAGAATGGAAGGAAGCTATGGATGAGGAAATTGAAGCACTCAAGGAGAGTGACACTTGGGAACTAGTACCAAAGAAGGAGTCTATGAAGGTAATTGGTTCTAGATGGATCTATAAGATAAAAAGAAATTCTAATGGGTCAATAAGCAGGTACAAAGCAAGACTTGTGGCTAAGGGTTTTGCACAAACCCAAGGCATTGACTATGAGGAAAACTTCTCACCTGTGGACAAAATGCCAACCATTAGGGTTCTCGTAAGTGTGGATCCATCAAAGAATTGGAACATGTGTCAATTGGATGTAAAAAATGCATTTCTGAATGTATGGATTTCAGAGGCGGTGTACATCTCACAACCTCCTGGCTATGAGGATCCAAAAAAGGTAACATATGTATGCAAATTGAATAAATCCCTTTATGGATTGAAGCAGGCACCTAGGGCATGGAACCATAGGCTGACCACATATCTTCAGGACCAAGGTTTTGTCATGAGTAAAGTAGATACTTCTCTATTCATCAAGAGAAGTAATTCAGAGGTAATATACCTATGTGTATATGTTGATGATATCATACTTATAGGTAATGATGCTAATGGCATCAAACAAATCAACAATCAGATGATGAAGGAGTTAAAAATTAGTGACCTTGGATCACTTAAATACTTTCTTGGACTTGAGTTAGTCTATACTAACTCTGACATTTACATTACCCAGAGGAAGTATATAGAGGATATTTTGAAGAAGTTTCATTTGTAGGATGCCAAAATTACCAATACTCCAATGGAGGTAAACCTAAAATTAAGTGCTCATGAAGGTGATGTACTTGATGACATTACAGGTTATCAAAGCATATGGTAAGCTTGAATTATGCTACCTTGACAAGGATAGACATTGCTTATGGAGTAAGTGTGCTAAGTCAGTTTATGCAAAAGCCTCGGGCACCTCACTTGGAGGCTGCCAAAAGGATCTTGAAGTACCTTAAGGGTACTCAACATCATGGTTTATATTTCCCTTATACATCAGACTAGGACATTAAAATTTTTTCAGATGCAGATTGGGCAAGATGCAAAGATGATAGGAGGAGTACCTCAAGGTACCTTTCATTTGCAAGTGACAAGGCAATATCATGGTCTTCAAAGAAGCAACCTACTATTGCTTTATCTTCTACAAAGGCAGAGTATAGAGGATTGGCCAATGCTACTCAAGAGGCCATATGGATCAGATTTTTGTATACAAAATTGGGCTTGCATACCACATCTCCAATGATCTTTGGAGATAATACAAGTTCATTACACCTTGCAGCTAATCCTATTTATCATGCTAAGACCAAGCATATAGAGGTCCACTATCACCATGTGATAGAGAAACTATTTTAAGCAAGGATATTTAGTTGGCATATGTATCAACTAATATGCAATGTTCATATTTGTTGACTAAAGCATTAGATGGTACAAAACTATGCAGGTTCAAATCAATGATTGGATTGTAGGATATTCATGAAGATTAAAATTGAAGACCAAGCCAAAATGTTTGGCTTGAGGGGGAGCTGTTGGTGCAAATTACAAACCTACACATTTGACTTGTAACTCATACACACATGAAGTTCCATGAAAACTATTGCTAGTAGAGAGTTACCACCTTACCTTTGTAAAAGTCATTTCTCTTGACTTGAGAATATTTGTAATCACCTACCAAAAAAGTCGTGGACTTGATTAGTTGGAAAGTAACAACTACATTGAGAGAATATCTCCTAGAATGAAGGTTCAGTTTTAGATAGAGCCAAAATTTGAATTCAAATTCAATCTTGAACTCAACTCTTATATAAACTCTCATGAAAAAAGTCGCGGTTAGATGTGATCATTTCCCGAGCTCTCCATTGTAATTGTGTATGTGTGTAAGGCCTACTTTGTAGCCTACACCATTATTCATCATAAGCCTATGATTACCAAGCCTATGAAATTGTACAACATTGTTCATTAATACATCATACCTATATTGTTCATCTATGATATCTCTGTTATAGTCATTCTCACTGCCAACTTGTGTTGCTCATATCTCACTCATTTCTCCAACAAATTCAATGATCTATAGCTTGTTGGAATCAGCTCCATATTATCTATGCTAACAAATTTTGAAGTAAATTCATTTAGCCAATTGGGAGATATCTCCATCAAAGCACTCATTGATCGATACGTGGAGAGGTCCTTTATAAAAAATCAAGGGTAATGATTAATTTTCTTAATTGATTTCTCTACGCATAGTTTATCATTTCAAGTGATTCCACTTGGAATCATTAGCTTACTACGCTAATTAGATACTCCTAAAAGGAATGTTTCCAATTCCTACTATACTGGTTGAACTGAGCATTATAAGCAGCAAATGTATGATCCAAAATAGAAGGTTTTCTTGAATTCTTCTATTTAGAAGTAGTTTGTTTTGATTCAATCTTTACATACATCATTTGGAAAGTACATAGGCACTTTTATGGTGTCATTGGAAAGCTAATAGGGTCCACGTATCAAATCTGAAGCTACAAGGGGCTGGTACTAAGTAGGATTTGGCAGTACCTAGTCATCAGTTCAAGTGTCCATCCATCTATCCCAACATACATTCATCATTTACTTCTTCTCTATTTTATTCTCTGCTATGCTCACTCAGAGCAGTAACTCCAGAAGCTCATATATCGGTTTATATGTAACCTTTTTCAGAATGTTAAAGAGCATCGGAGTTCTCTATAAGTCTAGTGTATGCTCATTAAATTTCATGGTAATTGGACTTACCGTTTGTGAGAAATCTATGTTTTTTTACTCACTATTCGAATCTCTATAGAGCCCTGAAAATGGTGGGAGTGTTCTAGATTTTTCTAAGTCTTTTTCTCAGTGCTTGGTTGATCAATTGAAGTGTTTTAACTTGAATTAGCAAGCTATCTAAGTCTATTTTCTATTTCTTCTAATTCCTACCAAGTTGAGAGCACTGTTCATTTGTTCTAGCAGGTGTATACAAAAATGGCAAGTTTTAGGAGCTAGTCAATTCGCAACTAGTCTGTCTTGACTCAAACTTTTGAGATACTTGTGCAAAACACTTGGGTGATTTTTTCTATATTTAGGAGGCTCAAAGGGTCTACTAGAAAACTCTGAAGTCTCACTTGGCTGATGTGAAGTTGGTTGTAGCAGCACCAACTCATCTTCGGGTTGCATCCACCATCTCTCTTTACAGTGGTATCAAAGCATAGTCAGTCAACATGGGAGATGGATTTCCATCAAGAATTGACAAATTGGATAGAAAAAGCTACCCATCATGGTCATTATGGATGGGGGCTTATCTTCAAGGGAGGAATCTATTTGGATACACATGTAGAGATGAATCTATGCCAACCATGAGGAACAAAGGGCAACCATCACATGAAGAAGAGGAAAGACTTTCAAATTGATGTTCAAAGGATGCATTTGCAAGGTGCTATACTCTAAATTCAATCTTTGATTTTCTTTTACCACATGTGAAGGGATGCAAGACATCAAGAGAGACTTGGAATGCACCTGCTTCTTTGTTCTCCTCCAACACTCGAGCAAGGAAGAACCAATTGTGGATGGAGTTCACAACAATGAAGAAAATCCCCAAGAAAAGTGTGACACATTATGTCACAAAGATGAAGGAGATTTCATATCAACTTTGAAGCATTGGAGAGGTAATTGAAAAGGAACAAATCATTAGAAAAATCATAAATGGAATCAAAGAAGATGACAAGTGGGAGTCCTTCACAAAAACCATGGATTTGTACATGGATATGCATGTACCTGACCTCAACACACTCATGGGCCAACTCTTCACTCATGAAGGAAAGATTAGAAAAGGGTGTGAGTCCTCAAGAGGTTATAAAAATTCTACCTTATATTCTAATAAAGCTAAGGTTAAGGACAAGTCAAAGAATAAGAAGAATAAAGATGAAGGTAGCTCTTTCCAATAAAACTTTGCAGGTGTCATGGAAACAAAGGAAACCATCCTAAACATCATATTCCATGTGACTTTCCATATGTCATGATTGAATCAAATTTTGGAGAAACTAATTCTTCCATTGCATCCATAACATGCCAAAACCCCAAGATGGATTGTCTATTTGCTCAATTCTAACACTCAAAGATCTTATCTCTAGTTGATGACATCATTGATGACATCATCAACTCCTAACCACCCTTGGAAAACCTATATAAGGAGGGGTTGGCCACATTCATTCTCAATCTTGCCAATACCAGTCTTGGGAGCTCAAGGAGTCATGATTGCCAAGTAAGTACTCTCCAAGTTCCAGTTCCAATTCTTGTCTTGTTCCTTGTTCGAGTCTTGTCTAGTCTAGTTCTTGGACATCCTGTCTTACCCTGTTGTAATGTTATAGTACAAGATCTTATCAAGTTCTTTCTTGTATCTAGTTGATCTCCTAGACGGGCGTTCTTGTAATCCTAATATCTTGTTCCATACCTATGATCCTAGGTTGTGGGATCTCTAGTATCATCTCTAGTCTAGTTTTCCATCCCTATTGATCCCGGGTTGTGGGACATCTTGCATAAGTTACATATTCTTGTATCATTTTCCCTACATGGGTGCTCTTGTAATCAGAAGTGTATTTCTAAAATCTTTTGTAGTGTAATCAGAGAGCACAATCTAGTGCTCCCTTGACATTTTGGCAAGACTACCTTCATCAAGACCATGCACCATGGAGATTAGTCAACAAGAAATAGTTTCTGCACTTAAAGCCATTCAATAACAAGTCTAAGAGATACGAGAAAGCTAAGAAAGGATTCAACAACACAATATTCAAGGTGTAATCATAGAACTTCAAAGGAAAATTCAAGAGTTGTAGACCATTGTAAATCGATCTTTTTCATGTACCCCCATGGCAACCATTATTTAATAAAAGTCCAAAACTGAGCATGCCTGAGAAATTTGACAAGACAAGATCCAAGTTTCGATGATTTTGGCAACAAGTGAAGCTCTTCATAAGAATGCAACCTGACAAGTACCTAGATGATGCTTCTCAGGTGGGACTCATAGGAACTTTGTTATGTGGTCTGCTCTTTCATGTTCTGAACCTATCCTAGAGAAGAACATGGATATTTTATATGATTTCAAGGCCTTTGTTTGAGATTTCACATCTTCCTTTGGAGATACCAATTGTTCACGTGTTGCTGAGACAAAGCTAAGAAAGCTATATCAAGGAAATAGGCCTGCATCTACGTATGCATCCGAATTGAGACAAATCATTTGTGACCTGGCATGTCATGAAGATTAATTTATCAACCAATTTTGATGGGGCTTACGTGATGATGTCAAGGACCTTATGTTAACCATGCCCAAGGTAAATACTTTGAATGAATTCATGAACCAAGCAATCGAGTGTGATAATAGGTTGTTCGAGAGAAAGCAAGAGAAGAAGATTTCTATTCAAGATCAAGAATACAAATTTATTTCAGTCCCTCAACATGTGTTGAAAGAATCTCAACCAGAACCTATGCAGTTGGATAACATTAGGGTCAAGCGACTTACACGATAGGAAAGAAAACATCAAAAAGACAACATATTATGTTTTTATTGTGGAGATCATGAGCATATGGTATTCAAATGTCCTAATATTAAGCAAGTTGGAATTAGGACTTCTACAATCACCATCCCACATCAGAAGGATCATCATCATAATCAATAGAGGAGTACTTGCCATCATGGGAATCATGGCCTTGACTCTGTACCTAGGTATACTACAAACCCTTTTCAGTTTCATCATGGATATCCATCATCATCTTGTTCTAGTACCACATATCAAGAACTCTACAACGACCAAGAGCCATGAAGATTCAATTCCTTGAAGATCTCAGAGTCACATAACCGCTCTTCATGGAACTCGTCCCTTGAGGGGAAGGTGATGTCATGGACACAAAGGAAACCATCCTAAACCTCATATTCCATGAGAATTTCCATATCTCATGATTGACTCAGATTTTGGGGAAACTAATGCTTCCATTGCATCGAGGACATGCATAAAATCCCAAGATCAATTGCCTATTTACTGAATTCTAACACCCGAAGATCTTGTTTCTAGTTGATGACATTATCAACTTGTAACTACCCTTGGAAAACCTATATAAGGAGGGGTTGGCCACATTCATTCTCAGTCTTGCCAATACCATTCTTGGGAGCTTAAGGAGTCATGATTGCCAATTAAGTACTCTCCAAGTTCTATTTCCAATTCTTGTCTTGTTCCTTGTTCCTTGTTCCAGTCTTGTCTAGTCTAGTTCTTGGACATCCTGTCTTTTCCTCTTGTAATGTCATAGTACAAGATCTTGTCGAGTTCTTTATTATATCTAGTTCATCTCCTCTTGTAATCCTAATATCTTGTTCCATACCTACAATCCCGGGTTGTGGGATCTCTAATATCATTTGTAGTCTAGTTTTCCATACCTATCGGTCCCGGGTTGTGGGATGTTTTGTATTAGTTATGTATTCTTGTATCATTTTCCCTATGTGGGTGCTCTTGTAATGAGAAGTGTATTTCCAAAATCTTGTCTAGTGTAGTCAAAGAGCACAATCTGGTGCTCCCCTGATAGCAGGTAGAGGAAGAGGTAGAGGTGGAGAGAAAGGCAGGGGGAGATTCCAATTATCTCAATCTTGCAATATATGTGGCTTATCTAATCATACTACTGACAAATGTTTTAAGAGCTCGAGGAACTCAAGAGGAAGAGGATTCAATGGAGGTGGCTATGGATCAAATAGAGGTAGATACAATGGAGGCTACAACAACAACCACAACAACAACAACAACAACAACAACAACTATCAAAGTGGCCATAGAGGAATAAGAGATTACAATAACTATGCAGAGGACCAAAGTCAAGAAGATAAATTATTGATTATGAATCTATCAGTGTAGAAGGGCAAGGATGATGATCACATCTTTTACATTGATTAGGGATGCTCAAATCATGTAGCAAGAAATGTGGCTTTACTTTCCTATTTGGAAGATCCTCACAACAAACATGAAGTGCAAACAGGAAATGATACAAAGAAATCGGTGGAGAAGATAGGTAATGTCAAGACATGAGATGGAAATATGAACCTCTTAAGAAAAGTCTTGTATGTCCCTACAATTACCAAAACTTTAATAAGTGTTGGGCAAATTGTTGGAAAAGGATTTCAGGTTAGATTCAATCGATTTGGAGCATATGTTGAAGACCCAAGGGAAGGCTTTAGAAGGATTTCCAAAGGAGAAAAGACAGGAAGGCTTTTCACTTTTGAAGTGGAAGATACAAAAAACATAGCTTTATTTAGCTATGGATCACAAAATCTCACAAAGTTGGAGATATGGCACAAAAGGCTTGCTCAGTTGGTGAGAGGACACTCTAAACAAATTTGCAGTGACCAAAGTGTACTTTGTTTGCCTAATATCACAAGGCAACACATGATTTATAAGTGTGAAGCTTGTCAATTCGGAAAGGCTCATAGACAAACTTTCAATAGGAAGGGATATGTCTATCAAAAGCTTTTGGATCTAGTGCACATGGATGTGTGGGGTCCTCATAAGGAGCCATCTATATCAGGCTCAAGATATTATGTGTCTTTCATAGATGATTGTAGCAGGTCAACCGTTCTGTCTTTCATGAAGCACAAGGACGAAGTTTCTAATTGCTTTAAGAAGTATGTTGTTGAAAACCAAACATGTAGGAATTTGAAAAGTCTCAGATCAAATGGTGGGGGAGAATACTTATCTTCTGAATTTGATGCCTACTTGCATGAAAGAGGCATTAAAAGGGAAGTCACTACAAGGTATACACCCAAACTCAATGGTGTAGCAGAGAGGAGAAACATAGCTATTGTTGAAGCCGCAAGGTACATGCTCAATGAAAAGCGATTTCCAAAATACCTATGGGAAGAGGCTATGTCTACAACCACATATCACATAAATATACTTCCATCAAAGTCACTAGATGAAACCACTCCATATGAAGTGTGGAATGGAAGAAAACCTAGTCTAGAGCATTGTAAAATCTTTGGATGTTTAGCCTATGCTCACATTCCTTCTCAAGTAAGAGGGAAATTGGATCCCAAGGTAGAGAAGTGCATATTTATTGGTTATGACCAAAACCAAAAGGGATATAGATTATAAAATCCAACCAATAAAGGATTTTCTATGAGTAGTGATGTAATGTTTTATGAGAACAAATCATGGTTTGATGATGAGAGGAAAGTGAAGCTACCTTATGACTTGGATGAAGATTTTCCATCACTTCAACCAAAGAAGCCAAAGCAAATTGAAGAAAGTGATTCGGAGATTGACCTAGAAGACTTGGAAAGACTAAAGCTATGGAAGAGCAAAGGTAAAGCAAAGATGCAAGATGCTACATATGGACCCAAGATCTCACATCAACCACTTAGAAAGTCTTCAAGGGAGAAGAAGAAACCAGATGGGTATGGTTATGATACTTCTTTGGTCACCAAGAACCCAATCTACATTGCAAAGGATTCAACCAATGAAGAACCTACCACATTTGAAGAAGCACAAAGCAACAAAGCTTGAGAGACGCAATGCATGAATAAATGGAAGCCTTGAAGGAGAATGACACTTGGGAGCTTGTACCTAACAAGCCATCTATGAAGGTAATTGGATCTTGATTGATTATGAGGAGAATTTCTCTCCTGTTGCAAAATGCCTACAATTAGGGTTCTCATTAGTCTTGCTACATCTAGAAATTGGAAGCTCTATCCACTTGATGTAAAGAGTGCTTTCTTAAATGGATGGATTTCTGAGAAAGTGTGTATGACACAACCTCCTAGATATGAGGATGCACATCATCCTAACTATGTATGCAAATTAAAGAAAGATTTTTATGGATTGAAGCAAGCTCCAAGAGCTTGGAATTTTAGATTGGTGACTTATTTGCATGACAAAGGATTCAAAGCTTGCAATGTGGATACCTCTTTGTTCATAAAGAGGAATGAATCTGAAGTGATCTAACTATGTGTGTATGTTGATGATATTATTATCACAGGGAATAATCTTGAAGGAATCAAACATGTAAAGAATCAAATGAAGGAGGAGTTCAAAATAAGTGACCTTGGACCACTCACTTATTTTCTTGGGTTGGAGTTAATCTACATAGGTTCAGGTATATCCATCACACAAAGGAAGTATGTGCATGACATGCTTATCAAGTTCAAGATGGAAAACACCAAGTTTGCAGGTACACCTATGGAGAAAAATCATAAGCTAAGTGCTTATGAAGGAGAGAGAATTGAAGACATCACAAACTATGAAAGCTTGGTTGGAAGTTTGAGCTATTGAACACTTACAAGGGTGGATATATGCTATAGTGTTAGCATATTGAGTCACTTTATGCATAAGCCGAGAAGGCCACATATGGAAGTGGCCAAGAGAGTCCTCAAGTACCTAAATGGGACCATGAATGAAGGTTTTTGTTATCCATCTACTTTGGATATTGAGCTAAAGGGCTACTCAAATGTGGATTGGGCCGGATGTAGAGTTGATAGAAGAAGCACATCCGGGTATGTATCATTTGCAGGTTCAAAAATCATTTCTTGGTCATCCAAGAAGCAACCAACAGTGGCAGTATCTTCTACTAAAGTTTTCTAATGCAACTCAAGAAATCGTGTGGTTAAAATCTTTGTATACAGATTTTGGACTTCATTCTTCAACACCTCACATTTTTGGTGACAACACAAGCTCACTACATCTCGCAACTAATCCCATATACCATGCTAGAACCAAGCATATTGAAGTCCTCTACCATTATGTAAAGGAGATTCTAATGAGCAAGGATATTTAACTATCCTATGTCTCTACAGACATGCAATGTGCAGACATGTTGACTAAAGCTCTTGATGGTACAAAATTGAATGGATTCAAGTTGATGATTAGCTTGCAATAAATCAAGGAAAATTGAAGACTTATTTGAAGGCCAAGAATGTTAGGCTTGAGGGGGAGCTATTGGTGCATCTTACCCAATCCTACATGCTTGATATGATTTGATTTGAGTTCATTTGTACTCATATGTGTAGACATATGAACACCTCTTGTAAAAGAGTATATTTTATTTGTTGTAATTGTGAAAGAAATAATGGCTTAAGTCATCCATGATGTAAAAGGGAAATTTGTGGCTCTAACTACCTAAAACCACAAATCCATTAGCTGAGAGAATATCTCCTAATTCTTAGCATCACTTTTAGGTGAAGTTATTTAAATTCAAATTCATAAATACCTCCAAGAGTAGCTATAAAAAGAGCAAGAAGGAATTCACCATTAGAGAGCTTGAGTCATGCCCACTTCATGTTCATTTATAGAGATTGAAGAGCTTACTCCATAGCTATATCATTCTACTCCCAGTTTGCAAGTATGCATTGCCAATGTGGTTGTAATTATATGTGAATCTATACATTCATCATTTACTTCTTCTTTGTTTTATTTTCTACTATACTCACTCAAAATAGTTCCTTCAGAAGCTCATATCTTGGGCTATACGTAATCTTTTTCAGAATTTTAAAGTGCATTCCATTTCTCTCTAAGTATAATTTATGTTTACAAAATTGCATGGTAATTGGGTTTACCATTTGTGAGAAATCTATGTTTTTCTACTCACTAGTAGAATCTTTGTAGAGCCCCAAAGGACCTTTATATGGCTATGCAAATACCTGACCTCGACACCTTAATGGGGCAACTATTCACCCACAAGATAAAGCTCAACAACTATGATGACAATAGAGGTAACCAATCTTCTACCCTATATACAGATAAGAATAAAAGTAAGGGTAAAGGTAAAAGCAAGAAGAATGAAGAAGAGGCTAGTACCTCTCAAGTTAACTATGCACGTAGAGGAAGAGGTACTAGAGGAAGGGGTAGAGGACGAAAGCAATGCAGGTAGAGATCCTATAGTACTCAATCTTGAAAAATTTGTAGCCTTACCAACCACACCACAAAAGAATGCTTCAAGAACACAATGATTAAGAGGGGAATAGGCTCTGATAGAGGGAGCTATGGAGAATGTAGAGGTAGATTCAATAATGGAGGAAACAATTACAATCACAACTACAACTACAGGTATAACAACAACAATTATCAAGGTAGTTTCAGAGGAAGAATAGATTATAACAATTACACAAAAGACCAAGAAGACTCTCTACTCATTATGAACATGACATCCAAGCAAGCTAAAGATGATGAGCATATTTTCTATATTGATTCGGATTGTTCCAATCATGTGGCTGGAAATGTAGCATTGTTATCTGATCTTGAAGAAACCAAAGGGAAGCATGAAGTGCAGACAAGTGATGAAACTACACACTCTTTCAAGAAAATTGGAAATGTCAAAGCTTCGGATGGTAACATTAACCTCTTAAGTAAGGTTTTATATGTTCCAAATATAACCAAAAACCTAATTAGTGTTGGATAGATTGTTGAGAAAGGCTTACATGTCAGATTCATAAGGCATGGAGCATATGTGGAAGAACCTCAAGAAGGCTTCAAGAGGATTGCAAAAGGTGAGAAATATGTGTTGGTGCAAATGTACAAGCCTACACATTTGGCTTAGCATGGAAGACATTGTGTGGAAGCACTTCATGATTCATGCGAACTATAGCTTGTAACTACTTGATCATTTACCATTAAAAATCATTAAATCCTTGGAGAATCTTGTAAAAGCTTATAACTTGTGGAGTTATGAGGAATACTAGCTATGAATTCAAAATGAGGGAATGTCTCCTACATTAGAGGAGTTACCTTTTGATTGGATCCAAGTTTGAATTCAAAATTAAAACTTAGAAGAAATACTTATAAAAAGGTCATGTAAAAATCACGGGGCGAAGTGCCTCATTTTTAGAGTTCTCTCCTTGATCATTTGTAGAACTTGAGTAACGCACACCATAGCTCACTCAGTTCATCATCATTGAGCATCATTATAATGCCAATGACTCTGTACAATCATGTGTTATAATACATATAGCTCATTGAACATCTCTGTCTACTTCTCTGCTATGACTACTCAAAACACTCAACTCATATCTCAGTGAATACGCAACAATTTTGCATAATCTTTGGCTGCTTGGAATCAATTTAAAGGCTACTTAGTGCTGGAAAAATTTCAAGGCATTTGGTTAAGGCATCTGGGAGAAAGCATCTTTGATGTGCTCACTGGTCATCTATAGGTTAGTCGCTAAAAAGTCAAGGGAAAGATTTGATTTGCTAACATGATTTCTCAGAGCATAGTTGATCATTTTAAATGCTTCCACTTGGAATCATTAGCTATCTAAGCTAACAAAATTCCCCTAAAAGGAATTTTGTCAATTGTTACTGTACTGTTAGCTCTGAGTAAAAAAGCCAACAGGTATATGGACTAAAATAGCAAGCTTTTAAACACTAGCTATTCTTGAACTAGTCTGTTTTGGATTAATTGTTTCAAGCATCAACTCCAAAGTACATAGGTACTTTCTTGGTGTCATTTACAAGCTGAAAGGGCCTACTTTATAACTCTAAAGTGCATCAGGGCTGGTACAAAGCAGGTTTTAGCAATACCACCTCACTTCCTTGAGGTATCCATCTATCTCTTCCAATAGTGGTATCAGAGCAAGTTGAGGCAAAATGGGAGATGGTTTCCCTTCTTTCATTGACAAATTGGACAGGAATAATTATCAAGCATGGTCCTTGAGGATGAAGACCTATATACAAGGAAGATGTCTCTATGGATACATATCAAGAGATGAGGAGATGCCTACATTTACAAGCAAAGATCCACCTACAAGAGAGAAGCAAGAAAGACTCAACTCATGGTGTGCCAAAGATGCTTTAGCCACGTCATATCTACTTAACTCTATATCTGACTTCCTTCTTCCTCATATTAGGAATTGGAAAAATTCCCAAGAGACTTGGGATACTCTATCTTCATTCTTTTGTTCCAATACAAGAGCTAGGAAAAATCAATTGTGGATGGAGTTTACTACTCAAAAGAAGCAACCTAAGCAAAATGTTTCAGAGTATGTGACCAAGGTGAAGGATGTAGCTGATTAGTTGGCAAGCATAGGAGAGGATATTGAAGAGGAGCAAATAGTGAGACAGATAATCAATGTCATCAAGGCAGATGATAAGTGCGAAACTTTCACAACTGTAATGGATATTTATATGGATATGCAAATCCCTAATCTAAAAACTCTCATGGGACAACTCTTCATCCATGAGGCAAGGCTTAGCAAAAATGGTGAATCATCAAGAGATAACAGTTGTTCTACCCTTGATGTAGATAAAGGAAAGTCTAAGGATAAAGGAAAGAGTAAAAAGTTTGAAGATGAAGGGGCTACTTCTCAAGCTAACTATGCACAGAGAGGTAGGAATTCAAGAGGAAGGGGTAGAGGAGGTAAGCAAGGTAGGGTGAGACCTTTCAACTCTTCCCCATGCAATATATGTGGACTATCTAATCATACAACAAATGAGTGCTATAGAAACTTCAAGAACCAAAGAGGAAGAGGATTCCAAAGAGGTGGCTACTCACAATCAAGAAGTAGATTCAACCATAATCAAGGTTACAACCATGGCTACAACAACAATTACAATAACAATTATCAAGGAGGATACAAATCACTAAAAGACTTCAACAACTATACACAGGATCAAGAGGATTCTTTTCTCATCATGAACATGACCTCAAAACAAGGTATGAATGATGAGCACCTCTTCTATATTGACTCAAGTTGTTCAAACCATGTAGTAGGAAATATACCTCTCCTTTTTTATCTTGAAGAGCCCAAGGAAAAGCACCAAATTTAGAAAGGTGATGATACCAAGAATTCAGTTGCCAAGGTAGGAGAATGTAAAAACTTCTGATGGGAATAAGAATCTGTTGAGAAGAGTTCTTTATGTACCTACTATCATAAAAAAATTGATGAGGGTTGGATAGATAGTGGAAAAGGGTTTGCAGGTTAGGTTCAATAAATTTGAAGCCTTTGTGGAGGACCCCAAGTAAGCAAGGTAGGGGGAGACCTTTCAACTCGTCCCCATGCAATATATGTGGACTGTCTAATCACACAACAAATGAGCGCTTAGGAACCATAGAGGAAGAGGATTCCAAAGAGGTGGCTACTCACAATCAAGAGGAAGATTCAACCATAATCAAGGTTACAATCATGGCTACAAGAACAATTATCAAGGAGGATACAAATCAAGAAAAGACCTCAACAACTATATAGAGGATCAAGAGGATTCTCTTCTCATTATGAACATGACCTAAAAACAAGGTATGGATTATCAGCACCTCTTTTATATTGACTCACGTTATTGAAACCAT
Source organism: Ceratopteris richardii (assembly GCA_020310875.1). NCBI lineage: Eukaryota > Viridiplantae > Streptophyta > Polypodiopsida > Polypodiales > Pteridaceae > Ceratopteris > Ceratopteris richardii. Next base: position 191,235,217 of record CM035418.1, on the reverse strand, counting down.
GTAGCACGAAATATAGCTCTCCTTTGTGATCTTGAAGAGCCGAAGGGAAAGCACCAAGTGCAAACAGGTGATGATGCCAAGCATTCAGTTGTCAAGGTAGGAAATGTCAAAATATTTGATGGGAATAAGAATCTATTGAGCATAGTTCTTTATGTACCTACCATCACAAAAAAACTGATGAGTGTTGGATAGATAGTGGAAAAGGGTTTGCAGGTTAGGTTCACTAAATTTGGAGCCTTTGTGGAGGACCCCCAACATGGATTCAGGATAACTGCAAAGGGAGAGAAAACACGTAGGTTGTCTACATTTGAGCTTGAGGACACCAAAAACATTGCACTTTATAATTATAAGGATCAAACCTTGTCTGAGTTAGAGATATGGCACAAATGATTAGGACACATTGGTGAGAGAACATTGAAGTAGATATCTAAGATCAATGTGTACTTGAAATACCTAATGTATCCAAGCAACATATGAACTATAAATGTGGTGCATGTCAGTTTGGTAAATCACACAGGTTACCCTTCACTAAGAAAGGTTATATGTATGAGGATTATTTGGAACTTGTCCACACAGATGTGTGGTGACCAAGCAAGAAGCCCTCAATTTCAGGCTCAAGGTACTATGTGTCATTTATTCATGATTTCAGTAGGTGGACTATCTTGTATTTCATGAAACATAAGGATGAATTGTTCTGTTGTTTCAAAAAGTATCTTGCACTTGTGGAAAATCAAACAGGAAAGAGTTTAAAGAGGATAAGGTCAGATGGAGGAGGTGAGCACTTCTCCAAGAGTTTGATGCATTTTTGCAGCACAGAGGTATCAAGAGAGAGATCACATCTAGATATACTCCTCAGCAAAATGGAGTAGCAGAGAGGAGGAACATATTGATTGTGAAAGCAGCTAGATCTATACTAAATGAAAAGAAGTTGCCTAATTATTTGTGGGCAGAGGTTGTGTCTACTGCCACTTATATTATTAACAGGTTATCCTCTAACGCCTTTGATGGGATGACCCCCTATGAGGCATGGAGTGGTAGGAGACCATCACTTGAAGAGTACAAAATATTTGGATGTGTTGCTTATGTGCATGTTCCATCTCAAATCAGAGGTAAGCTAGACCCTAAGGCAGAGAAATGCATTTTCATAGGGTATGATATAAATCAAAAGGGGTACAAGCTTTATAATCCATCCAACAAAGGACTTATGGTTTAGTAGAGATGTTGTGTTTGATGAGAATGACTCTTGGTTTGAAAGTGAATGCAAGAAGGTGAAATTGCCATATGACTTGGAAGAAGAATTTCCAAGCCTCACCAAGGAGGAGCCAAACAAAATTGAAGACATCAAATTAGATGATGAGGACACCATCAACTTGGAAGAATTTAGAGCATGGAAATCAAAAGGCAAGGTCAAGATGAAGAGGTTGGAGAAAATACCTGAGTCATCCAACCAAGCCTTAAGGAGATCACAAAGAGAGAGTAAGAAGCCAATCAGATATGGGTATGATACTTCATTAGTCACTAAACATTCTATTTATCTTGCTAAGGATTTATCACTTGAAGAGCCTTTTTCATATGAAGAAGCAAGTACCAAAGCAGAATGGAAGGAGGCTATGGATGAAGAAATAGAAGCACTCCAAGAGAATGACACTTGGGAGCTAGTACCCAAGAAAGCATGAATGAAGGTAATTCATTCTAGGTGGATTTACAAAATCAAAAGGAACTCAAATGGATTCATAAATAGGTACAAAGCTAGGCTTGTCACTAAGGGTTTTGCAAAAATCCATGGAGTAGACTATGAAGAAACCTTTTCACCAGTGTTAAGATGCCAACCATCAGAGTATTGGTCAGTGTAGCTGCATCTAGAAGTTGGGATATGCATCAACTAGATGTGAAAAATGCTTTTCTCAATGGATGGATTTCAGAGGAGGTTTACATGGCTCAACCTCCTAGCTATGAAGATCCAAGCAAGATAAATCATGTATGCAAATTAAAAAAAGCTCTTTATGGTTTGAAGCACACACCTAGGGCATGGAACCATAGGTTAACAACCTATCTTCAAGACTAAGGATTAATGATGAGCAAGGCAGACTCTTCTCTTTTTATCAAGAGGAGTAATTCAAAGATGATATATTTATGTGTATATGTGGATGAAATCTTTCTCAGAGGTAATGATGTCAATGGCATCAAACAAATAAAAAACTAGATGATGCAGGAGTTTAAGATCACTGATCTAGGGTGTTTGAAATATTTTCTTGGACTTGAGTCAGTATACATTAACTCTGGAATCTGCATCACTCAAAGGAAATATGTGCAGAACATGTTGAAGAGGTTCCACTTGGAGGATGCAAAAGTATCTAAGCACCCCTATGGAGGTAAATTATAAGTTAAGTGATCATGAAGGTGATTTTCTTGAAGACATTGTAGGTTATCAAAGCATAGTTGGAAGTCTAAACTATGAAACATTTACAAGGACATATGTTAGGGTGTAAGTGTTCTGAGTCAATTCATGCATAAACCTAGAGCACCTCACTTGAAAGCTGCTAAATGAATTTTGAAGTATCTCAAAGGTACTCAAAATCAAGGTCTTTACTTCCCATACACATCAGAGTTGGACATAAAGTTGTACTCAGATGCAGATTGGGCAAGATGTAAGGATGACAGAAGAAGTACTTCTGGCTATTTATCTTTTGCAGGTGGTAAGCCCATCTCATGGTCTTCTAAGAAGCAACCAACTATTGCTCTATCTTCAATAGAGGCTAAATACTGAGGATTTGCAAATGCTACATAAGAAGTTGTTTGGATTAGATTGCTCTACTTAGATTTGGGACTTCACACTCAATTCACGAATGATCTTTGGTGATAATACTAGTTCTTTGCATCTTGTAGCCAACCCCTTTATCATGCAAGAACTAAGCATATAGAAGTGCAGTATCACTATGTTAGAGAGAAAATCTTGAGCAAATTGATTCAACTAGCATATGTATCTACAAATATGTAGTGTGCTGATTTGTTAACCAAAGCACTTGATGGTACTAAACTTTGTAGGTTTAAAACCATGATTGGAGATTGAAGAAGCAATGCAAGCCAAGATGTCTCGCTTGAGGGGGAGCTGTTGGTGCAAATGTACAAGCCTACAGATTTGGCTTAGCATGGAAGACATTGTGTGGAAGCACTTGATGATTCATGTGAACTATAGCTTGTAACTACTTGATCATTTACCATTGTAAATCATTAAATCCTTAGAGAATCTTGTAAAAGGTTATACCTCATGAGTTAGCTACAAATTCAAGATGAGGTAATGTCTCCTAAATCAGAGGATTTACTTTTTGATTGGAGCCTAGTTTGAATTCAAAATTCAAACTTAGATGAAATACTTATAAAAAGGTCTTGTAAAACTCGCAGGGTAAAGCGCCTCATTTTTACAACTCTCTTCTTGATCATTTGTAGAACTTGAGTAGCTCACACCATAGCTCACTCAACACGTCATCATTGAGCATCACTATAATGCCAATGACTTTGTACAATCATGTGTTATAATACATATGTTGGAAATTTAGTAGGCCCATTACTAATACCATAGGTGCAAGGTCCCATTGGTCTAGGATCTACAACATAAACTCCAACGATCTTCCAATATTGACAAAAGATGAACATACCACACTTAATCATACAAATGATGAGACAAAGATAGAGAAAGATTAGACAACATGTGTAAAGTGTTGTGTAAGCGATTGCTTACTCACACTATTATATATACCAATGTTCAATGTACAATGTGGGAGCAAAACTCTCAACCACTCTATGTGAAAAGAAATAGATGGATGAGTGACTGTACAAATGTAACAAACATATTCAGATGTATGGGTAGAAATCTGAATATATATGAGATGTGTGACCTAATAGGTTGTAGAAGAGTGAATATGAGTGACAGAATGAGGAAGGATCAGTCTAAAACTGATAATCAACAAACCCTCATCTAATCTTAGGCTATGGAAGACCCTAAGTTAGCACGTGTGTGAAAAGATCACATACTTACGAAACTAGCAAAGAATGCTAACAAGTTTGCTGTCAAAAATCCTCAAACTCATATGACCATACCTTCTTGAGCACCTCATCCAAATATGCATAAAGCATACATGTACTGATTCTCTTGTACGTATGTCGAATAGGACTCCTCCTGATATGGATGCCACTGCCTCCATAAACGTCAAGTAGTACCTGTGTGCATAAAGAGAACATGTACCTGAAATCTTAACATAAGATGTAAATCTTATGTTAACCACCATCCAATGTCTTTGAAATAATCCGAAATCTTCCTGTAGAAGACAATCTTCAAATACATCATGTGAATGGCCAATCCACACCACCAAGCTGCTAATAGATAAGTCCTCTCCATAAGCAAAAGTATGAGCATACTCTTCTTCTCCAAAAAGAACTCCATAGCCGCTCCTCAACATGCTCCAAGATAGCAACATGGCTGCCCCATGTGCTAGAAGCACCACCTCTATTGAGGTAACAAAGCTCCAAATCTTGTTGTTGAACTAGGTGAAGGATGTCTTGATAATGAGCCAATGGCTTCTTATATAGTGTTTGTTTGTCCTTGAAAAGATCTTCCAAAATCTCATCCTAATAACACACTAGCGATCGCGATCCATCCGTTGGTGTGCTTTTGAAAAACAATTTTGCTTTTTTAAAAACGTCTACGTGATCTGCATGCTGCCGCCGAGTTTCGAACTCGGGTGGGTTCTTTGCAAGGAGTAATACACATGCGCTATTGTTGTACAAAGAGTAATACACAACTGTACACATGTTGTAAACTGATCAAAATTTGATCATGGGATAATGTACTATATGTTATTGTATTCCAACAATCCCTCCTGCAATGATATATTGGTACAAACTGAATTGGATCTGCAACTTCATTCATCTGCAAACTTGTACTCCCAAAATTGACCTTCAAATCTGTTCTTCAAAAGTCTTCTTCAAAATTGAATTTGACTTTCCTTCAAACAACCTGAACTTGTTGAATATGAACTATAATACTTGAGAAAATGTGCAAATTAGATATCAAATAGTGTACGGATCAAGCAATCACTGCTTGACAACACATGTAGCATGTACTGACTCTAAACCTGCTATCTCCTATTTTCTCAAACTTGAAAACATACACTAAGATCCACAAATTTTCATTTACCTTATGAAAGCTTTCTCAATGTACTTCTGTTGTGCCATGTATATACACTAAACAAAATCAAGAACTGAATCCTGGAACTTGTGACTGAAAACTCACAACTTAGTGTATTATAAACACTACTTGTTCATATCTTCCTGTACTCAAGTAAACTCAACTCAACTCAACTAAAATCAACTGAAATGAACTAAAATCAACTGAAATCAACTCATGAATCTCATAAAAAATATATATGATGTCATTATGTCTTCATCCTTGTCTATCTGTAAGTCTTTCATACCTGTTTCCTTCAGAACCTAGTATAAACATAAATGTGCGCACTTCTCAAACATACCTCTCTGATATATCAAGCTTCTCTTCAATAGAACTCTAGAACCTTCTCTTGAATAGAAACATCCTAATAGGAACTTTCTGCAGACATTCTCCTTCTTCCTTCTTCTTTCAAAGCTGGAACATAAAGAGAAACTGACAAAGGAAATATAAGAATACATGTAGGTATGACTCTGCATTCTTTCACATATGGCTGAAAATAACTCTTCATGTTTCATCACCCCCCTTAATGACTTAACACTAGTATCCAGAATTCTTCAAATATATCGGACTTTATGAATTCTAGAACGCCTTCTTTCTTTCAATAAATCTGATCTTCAATGATCAATACCTGTATTTGAAACAAAATCTCTGAACCCTTTTTATTAGCAGTGCAGTTGCCAATAGCTTCCACTGTTACTTCCTTAGCTTCCCATATTATAGAATAAGGCTAGCTGATCCTAACATAACAAAACCTTGCTGAAAGCATTTTAGGATCCATAATCTTCTACAACATAACAAGTATCTTTTTCTATTCCTCTCTAACACTAATTTGATAGAATCTGTATATTTGACTTACTTCTTCCGATGTTAAGAATCTTCACAAACAAAGAATAGACAAATGACTCATAAATACTCTAGATCATACAAGATCTATCTAGATCTATCAAGATCTCTCCAACAAAATACCTGTGTAGAATCTCCTCTCATCAAACCTTCATGATTGAATGTTTGATTTGCTACCTGAATGTCTCTAAGTGTCCATGCTTATCACATAAAGTTGTAAAAAACCTTCTTCAACCAAATCCTTCAAGAATCTACAACTCCTACTTGAAACATAAGTGGACAAACTTCTCACCTTGAGAACTCCAAAAGGTGCAAGTTGATACTTCATATCTTCATATTCTACCTGGGTGAAATGTGATAGTACCTGCTTGATTTTCTTTTGGATAACTCCACTTCTCAATCAAGTGTTAATATCTTATGGAACACCTTTTTGAATACAAGCATGTATCCAAAAATCTAGACAATCATAGAAAGTAGATTCTTCAACTAATTGGTACATCAAAGATCTGAATTTTCGGAAGTTTTCTCAAAATATTGAATATGAGGTAACTTTTCCAAACAAAAAACCTCAATCCAAGTCTTCAACGTCTACGCCAAAAAACTTTTTTACCTCAAGATTTAGATAAAGAAGAAATATACTTCTCTGCAACTTGTTATATACCAAGAAGCTCTGAATTGACACTCCAAGAATTCTTTGAGGGAACATATAAGTTGCCTTCTTAAAATCTTCAACTTATATATAACTCATAGATATGAGTCAAAACATACAAGTTGTCTTCAAAATCTGCTACTTTTCTTTCTCTCAATACAATTCTTTGTCAAATCTACTAAATCATGACCAAGTATCATGCAAAACAAGAAATTGCTTCTTTTTTAAACTATCTTTACACAAGATGTTCTCGTAGACTTGTCTTTGGATGTAGAGGATAAAGTAGGAAATGTATGTGGAAAATATGAGAGAAAAGGACGTCTTACTTTCCCTTTGGAAATGTTGGAATTTCTTCTTCTGCATCTTTCTTCCACCAGATGATGTCAACATCTTCAAACTTCTCTTCCATACCTTTTGTTCTCTTCATGTTGAAGTAGCAAGCACTCTTAACTTCTTCAAATGAACTTTTCTCTTCCTCTAGTGCAAGGAGTAAGAGACAAAAGCAAACATGGTATACAAATGGAAGTGAGCATAGAATCATGTTTTACCATCTCCTCATATCTCTAAATCAAAATTCTGCTTCAAATGTCTGAAATGACTAAATTGACCAACCTTTTGTCTGAATGATAAATTACCTTTCTAGAGTTACCTCTCTAGATCAAATTCTGTACTTGGATATTCAGCCAACGTACAACAAAAAATTGGGTGAACACAAAACTCATCCCATCTTTAAATTTGTCTTCTTAGATGAGCTTTCTTGTCCTGAAAGATATCAATAAAAAATTGTCTAGAGAAACCTCTAGATACCTCTTTTTGATGTAGCCTTTAACTTTCAAATAATGAAAGTGTTTAAAAGCACTCCTTGAATCCTTCAAATTTCTTCATAACAACTCTTCTAAGATATGACCTGCAAATGATAATCTGATAGTAGAAACTGATACCTGTGATTTGATGTTGATCTGATTCCTTCATCTTCTCCAAACCATTGTTTTTCCTTGAATTTCAAGTAGCCTTCTTTTCATCAAGTCTGGGTCTTCAAACAATACTTTTGTACATACTTTACAAAAGTATTCGGTTGCTAACAGATCATCAACTTCATACTTCCACATGTGCCCGAATTGTCTAATTCTAAAATCTTTACTCATCTAGATTAAGTGTGTATGCTCATATGACCATACCTTCTCGAACACCTCATCCAAATATGCATAAAGCCTACATGTACTGATTCTCTTGTACCTATGCCGAATAGGACTCCTCCTGATATGGATGCCACTACCTCCATAAACTTCAAGTAGTACCTGTGTGCATAAAGAGAATATGTACCTAAAATCTTGCTATGTTGGAGCATGTTGAGGAGCGGCTATGGAGTTCTTCTTGGAGAAGAAGAGTGTGTTCACACTCTTGCTTATGGAGAGGACTTATCTATTAGCAGCTTGGTGGTGTGGATCAACCATTCACATGATGTATTTGAAGGTTGTCTTCTACATGAAGATTTCGGGTTACTTCAAAGACATTGGATGGTGGTTAACATAAGATTTAGATCTTAGGTTAAGATTTCAGGTACATAATCTCTTTATGCACACAGGTACTACTTGAAGTTTATGGAGGTTGTGGCATCCATATCAGGAGGAGTCCTATTCGGCATAGGTACAAGAAAATCAGTACATATATGCTTCATGCATATTTGGATGAGGTGTTCGAAAAAGTATGGTCATATGAGTTTGAGGACTTCTGACAACAAACTTGTTAGCATTCTTTGCTACTTTTGTAAGTATGTGATCTTTTCACACACGTGTCTAACCTAGGGTCTTCCATAGCCTAAGGTTAGTTAAGGGTTTGCTGATTATCACTTTTAGACTCATCCTTCCTAATTCTGTCACTCATATTCACTCTTCTACAACCTATTAGGTCACACATCTCATATATATTCAGATTTTTGTCCATGCATCTGAATATGTTTGTTACATTTGTACATTCACTCATCCATCTATTTCTGTTCCCATAGAGTGGTTGAGAGTTTTGCTCCCACATTGTACATTGAACATTGGGATATATGATAGTGTGAGTAAGGAGTGGCTTACGTAACACTTTACACATGTTTTCGAATCTTTCTCTATCTTTGTCTCATCATTTGTATGATTAAGTGTGGTATGTCCATTTTTGTCAATAATTGAAGATTGCTGTAATTTATGTTTTAGATCTTGGACCAATGGAACGTTGGACCTGTGGTATTAGTAATGGGCCTACTAAATTTCCAACATTTGGTATTAGATCTTTAGGGCTTTGGCATCAGAGCATTAAGGCTCACAAGTACTCAGGTTCTCAGGTTCCTAGATTCCTAAGGTTACAACATATAATTTAAGAGCATCTTCTAACATTTGACATTTGACATTTGACATACACACTTAATCTAGAGGAGTAAAGATTTGAGAATTAGACAATTCGGTCACATGTGGAAGTATGAAGTTGATGATCTTTTAGCAGCCGAATACTTCTCTAAAGTATGTACAAAAGTATTGTTTGAAGACCCAGACTTGATGAACAAAAGGCTACGTCAAATTCAAGGAAAAACAATGGTTTCGAGAAGATAAAGGAATTAGATCAACATCAAATCACATGTATCCGTTTCTGCTATCAGATTATCATTTGTAGGTCATATCTTAGAAGAGCAGTTATGAAGAGATTTGAAGGATTTAAGGAGTGCTTTTAAACACTTTCATTATTTGAAAGTTAAAGGCTACATCAAAAACAGGTATCTAGAGGTTTTTCTGGACAATTTTTTATTGATATCTTTCAGGACCAGAAAGCTCATCTAAGAAGACAAATTTAAAGATGGGATGAGTTTTGTTCAGCCAATTTTTTGGTGTAAGTTTGTTGAATATTCAAGTACAAAATTTGGTCTAGAGAGGTAACTCTAGAAATGTAATTCATCATCCAGGCAAAAGGTTGGTGAATTTAGTCATTACAGACATTTGAAGCAGAATTTTGATTCAGAGATATGAGGAGATGGTAAAACATGATTCTATGTTCACTTCCATTTGTATACCATTTTTGTTCTTGGCTCTTACTCCTAGCACTAGAGGAAGAGAAAAGTTCATTTGAAGAAGTTAAGAGTGCTTGCTACTTCAAGATGAAGAGAACAAAAGGTATGGAAGAGAAGTTTGAAGATCTTCACATCATCAGGTGGAAGAAAGATGCAAAAGAAGAAAGTCCAACATTTCCAATGGGAAAGTAAGACGTCCTTTTCTCTCATATTTTCCATATACTTTCCTGTTGGTGCAAACAAGCCTTAACACTTGGCCTTGTCTTGTACCTTGAAGAGCATGGGATACCTATCTTGAAGGTGTTACAAAAGTTCTTGGAGTAACTCACTTGAAGGAAGACCATAGGAACACATGCCTATGTTTTATTATCTTTTATCCAATGTAAAAGTCAATATGACTTAACTCACTCTTGTAATCTCACCCACCTTCAAAAGTCGTGGAATTTGAAAGGTATGAATGGAGAGAATATCTCCATGTGATTAGTTGAGAGATTTGAGGGAGCCTACATTTGAATTTTGAAATTCAAATTCCTTCAAAACATCTATAAAAGTCAATGTAAAAGTCGCGGGTTTAGTTACACTCTTCGCGAGGCTAATCCAAGCTAATTTGTGAGTGTGTGAGAGCTACTACCTAGCCTACACCTCAGAGTACCATTGTGCATTACATCTCTTGCCAATGGGAATGTACATTTGATAGATTCAATACATATATTCATAGTTCTTTACTCTGTGTTTTCTCTGAGTGACTACCTCCAAGTCTGTCAACTTCAACAGGACATATCTCAAGATCTACTGAACCAAATTTGATGATCAAGGGCTCATTGGAACCAGCGCAAAGCATTCTACAACACTACAAAGTTTCAAGTCAATCTATTCAGCCAATTGAGAGAAATCGCTGTCGAAGTGATCACTGGTATATTTCTGTGTGATTCCTAAAAAGTCGGGGGTGTCCCTAATTTTGCTAAACATCATGCTCAGTGTATAGTTTGTCATTTGGAGTGATTTAACTTGCTAATGATAGCTTGTTAAGTTAATTTAATACTCCCAGAAGGAATTAGATCAATTGTAAGTGTGCTGGACACACTGAGCTTAGGACTGAGCAGGTGTCATTACAGGAATAGCAAGTTTTTGGACTTGTGAAGGTTCAAACTTATCTGTTTTTGATTTGATCATTACTCAATCACTTTGTAAAGCACATATATAGTTTCTTGGTGTCATTTGGAAGCTCAAGGAGTCTCATAACCATATCTGAAGAGAAGAAAGGGCAGGTGTGAAGCAGGTCTAGCAGCACCACCTTGATCTTCTGATTGTACCCAGCCATCACATCCAACAGTGGTATCAGAGCAAACAAGGTAATCATGGGTGATGGTTTCCCTTCCTTTATTGAAAAATTGGATAGGAATAACTACCAGGCATGGTCATTAAGAATGAAGACTTATCTACAAGGGAGAAGCTTGTATGGATACATATCAGGAGATGAGGAGTTGCCCTCATTCAAAACCAGAGGCCTACCTACAAAGGATGAGCATGAGAGACTTAATCAATGGTGTGCTAAAGATGCTTTGGCAAGGTCATATCTTCTAAACTCTATCTCTGATTTTCTTCTACCTCATGTTAGGAACTGTAAGACTTCCCAAGAGACTTGGGAAACCTTGTCAACATACTTCTCATCAAGCACAAGGGCCAGAAAGAATCAGCTATGGATTGAGTTTACAACTCTTAGGAAACAATCAAAACAATGTGTTTCAGATTTTGTCACCAAAGTCAAATATATAGCAGATCAACTTGCAAGTGTTGGAGAAGAGATTGAAGAAGAGCAAATTGTTAGACAAGTGATCAATGGACTCAAAGCAGATGACAAGTGGGAGAGCTTTACCACTGCAATGGACTTGTACATGGACATTCAAGCACCTGATCTAACAACTTTGATTGGACAACTCTTTACACATGAAGCCAAGATCACAAAGAATGGAGAGCAATCAAAAGGTAACAATCCCTCTGCCCTATATACAGATAAGAAGTCTAAAGATAAGGGTAAAAGCAAGAAGGTTGATGATGAAGGATCCACCTCCCAAGCAAACTATGCAGGGAGAGGTAGATCATCTAGAGGTAGGGGCAGAGGAGGTAAGTCAGGTAGGGGGAGACCCTATAATCAATCTCCATGCAATATTTGTGGCTTGTCTAATCATACTACAGATGAATGCTACAAAAACTACAAGAACCAAAGAGGAAGAGGTCACCAAAGAGGAGGATACTCCCAAGGCAGAGGCAGGTTCAATCAATCTCAAGGCTACCATGGCTACAACAATAATTACAACAACAACTACAACAATAGCTACAATCACAATGGCAATTATCAAGGAGGATACAGGAACAGAAAGGATTACAACAATTATGCAGAGGATCAAGATGATTCCTTGTTGATTATGAACATGACATCTAAATCAGGTATCAATGATGATCATTTGTTCTATATTGACTCAGGTTGCTCTAACCATGTAGCTAGGAATGTTGCCTTACTCTCTCATTTGGAAGAACCTAAAGGCAAGCACCAAGTACAGACAGGTGATGACACTAAACACTCAGTGGTTAAAGTAGGTAATGTCAAAACAAGTGATGGTAATCAGAATTTGCTAAGTAGAGTATTGTATGTTCCAACAATCACCAAGAATCTGATGAGTGTAGGTCAGATTGTTGAAAAAGGTCTACAGGTCAGGTTCACTCAACATGGTGCATTTGTGGAGGATCCAAAACATGGATTCAGAAGGATAGCCAAGGGAGAGAAGTCAGGTAGATTATTTACCTTTGAACTTGAGGATACTAAAAATATTGCCTTGTACAACTATAGGGACCAAACCCTATCAGAATTAGAGATATGGCACAAGAGATTGGGTCACATTGGAGAGAGAACCATAAAGCAGATGAGCAGGGATCAATGTGTGCTTGGGATACCTAATGTATCCAAGCAACACATGATATACAAGTGTGGGGCTTGTCAATTTGGTAAGTCACACAGGTTGCCATATACCAAGAAAGGATTTATGCATGAAGATTACTTGGAATTGGTGCATACAGATGTTTGGGGACCAAGCAAGGAGCCATCCATATCTGGATCAAGGTACTATGTATCTTTTATAGATGACTATAGCAGATGGACGGTCTTGTACTTCATGAAACATAAAGATGAAGTATTTAATTGCTTCAAAAGGTATCTTGCATTAGTAGAGAATCAGACAGGTAGACATTTGAAGAGGTTAAGGTCTGATGGTGGTGGAGAATACTTCTCCAATGACTTTGAAGAGTTCTTGCAGGAAAGAGGCATCAAGAGGGAGATTACCACAAGGTACTCTCCAGAACAAAATGGGGTAGCTGAAAGAAGAAATAGACTCATTGTGGAGACAGCTAGGTCTATGCTCAATGAGAAGAAACTACCAAATTATCTTTGGGCAGAGAGTGTATCTACTGCCACATACTTGATCAACAGGTTGCCATCAAAGACACTTGATGGAATGACACCCTATGAGGCTTGGCATGGTAAGAGACCATCTCTGGATCATTGCAAGATCTTTGGGTGTGTTGCATATGTGCATATTCCCTCACAGGTAAGGGGAAAGCTAGACCCTAAGGCTGAAAAGTGTATCTTTATTGGTTATGATTTGAATCAGAAAGGATACAGGTTCTATAACCCCTCAAACAAAGGCTTCAAGGTAAGCAGAGATGTCATCTTTGATGAAAATGATTCATGGTATGATAATGAGTGCAGGAAAGTGAGTTTACCTTATGATATGGAAGAAGACTTTCCAAAGCTTGTCAGGCAAGAACCAACTCAGAATGAGGACACAAGCTCAGATGATGAAGACACCATCAACATTGAAGAGTTCAAAAGCTTGGAAATCAACTCAGAATTGGGCCTATATACAAGGCCACCTATCATATTTGGTGATAATACAAGTTCACTTCATTTAGCTGCTAATCCTGTGTATCATGCTAGGACAAAACACATAGAGGTTCATTACCACTATGTGAGGGAGAAACTACTTAGCAAAGAAATCCAATTATCATATGTGTCCACTAATATTCAATGTGCAGATTTGCTTACAAAAGCCTTGGATGGGAGCAAGCTATGCAGGTTTAAATCCATGATTGGATTGCAGGATATTATTGAAGACTAAAGATGAAGACTCAAGCAAGTGTTTGGCTTGAGGGGGAGCTGTTGGTGCAAACAAGCCTTAACACTTGGCCTTGTCTTGTACCTTGAAGAGCATGGGATACCTATCTTGAAGGTGTTACAAAAGTTCTTGGAGTAACTCACTTGAAGGAAGACCATAGGAACACATGCCTATGTTTTATTATCTTTTATCCAATGTAAAAGTCAATATGACTTAACTCACTCTTGTAATCTCACCCACCTTCAAAAGTCGTGGAATTTGAAAGGTATGAATGGAGAGAATATCTCCATGTGATTAGTTGAGAGATTTGAGGGAGCCTACATTTGAATTTTGAAATTCAAATTCCTTCAAAACATCTATAAAAGTCAATGTAAAAGTCGCGGGTTTAGTTACACTCTTCCCGAGGCTAATCCAAGCTAATTTGTGAGTGTGTGAGAGCTACTACCTAGCCTACACCTCAGAGTACCATTGTGCATTACATCTCTTGCCAATGGGAATGTACATTTGATAGATTCAATACATATATTCATAGTTCTTTACTCTGTGTTTTCTCTGAGTGACTACCTCCAAGTCTGTCAACTTCAACAGGACATATCTCAAGATCTACTGAACCAAATTTGATGATCAAGGGCTCATTGGAACCAGCGCAAAGCATTCTACAACACTACAAAGTTTCAAGTCAATCTATTCAGCCAATTGAGAGAAATCGCTGTCGAAGTGATCACTGGTATATTTCTGTGTGATTCCTAAAAAGTCGGGGGTGTCCCTAATTTTGCTAAACATCATGCTCAGTGTATAGTTTGTCATTTGGAGTGATTTAACTTGCTAATGATAGCTTGTTAAGTTAATTTAATACTCCCAGAAGGAATTAGATCAATTGTAAGTGTGCTGGACACACTGAGCTTAGGACTGAGCAGGTGTCATTACAGGAATAGCAAGTTTTTGGACTTGTGAAGGTTCAAACTTATCTGTTTTTGATTTGATCATTACTCAATCACTTTGTAAAGCACATATATAGTTTCTTGGTGTCATTTGGAAGCTCAAGGAGTCTCATAACCATATCTGAAGAGAAGAAAGGGCAGGTGTGAAGCAGGTCTAGCAGCACCACCTTGATCTTCTGATTGTACCCAGCCATCACATCCAACATTTCCGTACTTCATCCTCCACATCCAAATACAAGTCTACGAGAACATCTTGTGTAAAGATAGTTTTAAGAAGAAGCAATTTCTTGTTTTGGATGATACTTGGTTATGATTTAGTAGATTTGACAAAGAATTGTATTGAGAGAAACAAAAGCAATAGATTTTGAAGACAACTTGTATGTTTTGACTCATATGTATGAGTTATATATAAGTTGAAGATTTTAAGTAGGCAGTTTATATGTTCCCTCAAAGAATTCTTGGAGTGTCAATTCAGAGCTACTTGGTATATGACAAGTTGCAGAGAAGTATATTTCTTCTTTATCTAACTCTTGAGGTAAAAGAGTTTTTTGGAGCAGATGTTGAAGACTTGGGTTGAGGTTTTTTGTTTGGAAAAGTTACATCATATTCAATATTTTCAGAAAACTTCAGAAAATTCAGATCTTAGATGTACCAGTTAGTTGAAGAATCTACTTTCTATGATTGTCTAGATTTTTGGATACATGCTTGTATTCAAAAAGGTGTTCCATAAAATCTTAACACTTGATTGAGAAGTGGAGTTAGCCAAAAGAAAATCAAGCAGGTACTATCACATTTCACCCGGGTAGAATATGAAGATATGAAGTATCAACTTGCAGCTTTTGGAGTTCTCAAGGTGAGAAGTTTGTCCACTTATGTTTCAAGTAGGAGTTGTAGATTCTTGAAGGATTTGGTTGAAGAAAAGTTTTTTACAACTTTATGTGAGAAGCATGGAAACTTAGAGACATTCAGGTAGCAAATCAAACATTCAATCATGAAGGTTTGATGAGAGGAGATTCTACACAGGTATTTTGTTGGAGAGATCTTGATAGATCTAGATAGATCTTGTACGATCTAGAGCATTTATGAGTCGGTTGTCTATTCTTTGTTTGTGAAGATTCTTAACATTGGAAGACGTAAGTCAAAGATACATGTTCTATCAAATTAGTGTTACAGAGGAATAGAAAAACATACTTGTTATGTTGTAGAAGATTATGGATCCTAAAATGCTTTCAGCAAGGTTTTGTTATGTTAGGATCAGCTAACCTTATTCTATAATATGGGAAGCTGAGGAAGTAATAGTGGAAGCTATTGGCAAGTGCAATGCTAATAAAAAGGGTTCAGAGATTTTGTTTCAAATATAGGTATTGATCATTGAAGATCAGATTTATTGAAAGAAGGAAGACGTTCTAGATTTCATAAATTTTGATGTATTTGAAGAATTTTGGATACTAGTGTTAAGTCATCCAGGGGGGTGATGAAACATGAAGACTTATTTTCAGCCATATGTGAAAGAATGCAGAGTCTTACCTACAAGTGTTCTTATATCAGGTATTCCTGTATTTCCTTTGTCACTGTCTCTTTATGTTCTAGCTTTGAAAGAAGAAGGAAGAAGGAGAATGTCTGGAGAAACTTCCTCTTAGGATGTTCCTGTTCAGGAGAAGGTTCTAGAGTCTATTGAAGAGAAGCTTGATATATTAGAGAGGTATGTTTGAGAAGTGCACACATTTAGGTTTATACCAGGTTTTGAAGGAAAGAGGTATGAAAGACTTAGAGATAGAACAAGGATGAAGACATGATGACATCATAGATATTTTTTATGAGACTCATGAGTTGATTTCAATTGATTTTAGTTTATTTTAGTTGATTTCAGCTGAGTTCAGTTGACTTGACTTGAGTACAGTCAGAGATGAACCAGCAATGTTCATAATACACTAAGCTGTGAGTTTTCAGTCACAAGTCCTAGGATTCAATTCTTGATTTTGTTTAGTCTTACATGACACAAGAGAAGTACGTTGAGAAAGCTTTCACAAGGTAAATGCAAATTTGTGGATCCTAATGTATGTTTTTAGGTTAGAGAAAACAAGAGATAGCACGTTTAGAGTCAGTGCATGCTACATTTGTTGTCAAGCAGTGATTGCTTGATCAGTACACTATTGGATATCTAGTTTGCACATTTTCTCAAGTATTATGGTTCATATTCAACAAGTTCAGGTTGTTTGAAGGAAAATCAAATTCAATTTTGAAGAAGACTCTTGAAGAACAAATTCGAAGGTCAATTTTGGGAGTACAAGTTTGAAGATGAATGAAGTTGCAGATCCAGTCCAGTTTGTACCAATATGACATTGCAGGGGGAATTGTTGGAATACAATGTCATTTAGTACATTATCCCACGGTCGAATTTTGATCTGATTACAACATGTGTACAGTTGTGTATTACTCTTTGTACAACAATAGCACGTGGGCATCTTGCCTATAATACAAACCTTGCAAAGAACCCACCCTAGTTCGAAACTTGGTGGAAGCACGTAGATCGCATATACATTTTTTTAAAAGCAAAATTGTTTTTGAAAAGCACACCGACAGATGGATCGCGATAGCAATGGAGTGCATTTTGTTTTAATGAATACGATCGCTAGTGCTTTATTAGGATGAGCTTTTGGAAGAGCTTTTCAAGGACAAACAAATACTATATAAGAAGCCATTTCACATGGCTGCCCCATGTGCTAGAAGCACCACCTCTATTGAGGTAACAAAGCTCCAAAGCTTGTTGTTGAACTAGGTGAAGGATGTCTTGATAATGAGCCAATGGCTTCTTATATAGTATTTGTTTGTCCTTGAAAAGCTCTTCGAAAAGCTCATCCTAATAAAGCACTAGCAATCATATTCATTAAAACAAAATGCAATCCATCGCTATCACAATCCATCCATCGATGTGCTTTCCAAAAACATTTTGCTTTTTTAAAAACGTATACGTGATCTACGTGTTGTTGCTGAGTTTTGAACTTGGGTGGGTTCTTTGCAAGGTTTGTATTATAGCCAAGATGCCCACGTGCTATTGTTGTACAAAGACTAATACACAACTGTACACATGCTGTAATCTGATCAAAATTTGACCATGGGATAATGTACTATATGACATTGTATTCCAACAACATACAACTCATTGAACATCTTTGTCTACTTCTCTACTATGACCATTGAGAATAGTCAACTTCATCTGTTGATATCTCAGCGAATACTCAACCATTTTTCATTTCTTTGGCTTCTTGGAATCAACTTAACATCGTCCTAGCAAAGATCCATCAGCCTTAGGCTCAAAGTACTATGTTTCATTTATAGATGATTACAGTAGATGGACAATTCTCTACTTCATGAAGCATAAGGATGAAGTATTTACATGTTCCAAAAATTATTTGGCATTGGTTGAGAACAAAATAGGTAGAAGCTTGAAGAGGATCAGATTTGATGGAGGTGATGAGCAATTTTCACATGAATTTGATTTATTGTTATAGGACAAAGGTCAAAGAGAGAAGTCACAACAAGATTTACCCTTGAACTAAATGGATCGGCTAAAAGGAGGAACAGGCTGATAGTAGAAGTTGCATGGTCAATGTTGAATGAAAAGAAGCTACCCAACTGCCTATGGGTAGAGGCAGTTTCCATAGCCACATATTGGGTTAATAGGCTATCATCCAAATCCTTGGATGGAATGACACCCTAGGCAGCATGGAATGGAAGGAGACCCTCATTGGACCATTGCAGAATATTTGGGTGCATTGCTTATGCACACATTACCTCACAGATTAGAGGGAAGCTTGACCCTAAAGCTGAAAAGTGTATATTCATTGCCTATGATCAAAACTATAAGGATTATAGGCTATACAATCCCACTAAAAAAGGATTTATAGTTAGTAGGGGTGTAGTTTTTGATGAAAATAACTCATGGTTTGAAGATGATTGCAAGAAGATCAAGTTAACCTTATGATTTGGAAAGTGGTTTTCCAACTCTCACTCAAGAAGATTAACCATTACCAGAAGATATCAATTTAGAAGATGAAGAGCAAATGGATTTCAAGGCATGGAAGTCAAGAGGCAAGACCAAGTTCAAGCAATTGGAGGACATTCCAGAGTCCTCCAATCAAGGACTCAAGAGATCTCAAAGGGAAAGTAAAAAACCCATAAGGTATGGCTATGACACATCATTAGTCAACAAGCGTTCTATGTGTATCACTAAAGACTCTATGATAGAAGAACCTTCTTCATTTGAAGAGGCTAATAAGAAGAAAGAATGGAGAGAATCCATTGAGGAAGAAGTTGAAGCACTTCAGAAAAACCATTCTTGGGATTGGGTTCCCAAAAAGCCAAGCATGAAGGTAATAGGATCCATGTGGATATATAAAATCAAGAAAAATTCAGATGGTTCTATAAGCAGGTACAAGGCAAGGTTAGTGGCAAAAGGGTTTGCTCAAATCCATGGAGTGGACTATGAAGAAACGTTTTCACCTATGACTTGCCAACAATTAGGGTTTTGTTAAGTATTGCAACCTCCAAGAATTGGAATCTATATCAGTTAGATGTCAAGGATATTGCATTTCTAAATGGATGGATCTCAGAAGAAGTCTATATGGCACAACCACCAAGGTATGAAGATAGGGACAAACAAGGTTTTGTATGCAAGCTAAGGAAGGCACTCTATGGCCTAAAACAAGCTCCTAGAGCTTGGAATCATAGGCTTGTTACTTATTTGTAGGATCAAGGATTTGTGGCTGGCAAAGCAAATTCTTCTTTATTTATAAAAAAGACCAACTCAGAAGTTGTCTACTTATGTGTCTATGTGGATGACATTATCATTACAAGGAATGATGCTAATGGCATCAAGCAGGTTAAAGCTCCCGAAGAATTTAAAATTAGTGATCTTGGTTTGTTAAAATATTTTCTTGGCCTAGAACTTGTGTATATAGATTCTGGTGTGTTTGTCACTTAGAGAAAATATATCCATGATATGTTAGTAAAACTCAAGATGGAGAACACCAAAATTGTGTTAGTATATGATCAATGTCTACCCCTCATGATTGTATGCACATTTTGTAAGGCCCCCATTATGAGGAGAAGCCAAGCATGCTTTACCCAATTGATGGGAATCCCAACTTGCATGTTGGATGAAGGTCATATTGGACCATGTAAGGTATTGTAAGGAAAGGGATCTATCGAAGGTCCCCAATTGTGGGGTCCGAGGCAACAGTGAGTAGCCATGACTGGGGGGTCCAAGGGGGCCAGCGAGCCCATGGCTATGGGGGTCCCAGGGGGCCACTGGGCCCCTAGTGGGGGTCGAGGGGCAGAGCCATTGCGTGATGGTAAAAGGAATATTCCATGTAATATTCCTTATCGGAGTCAAAAATCATTTATATTTGTTAGGTCGGTTCAACCGGCCTAATCCGTGTATGGAAATTACGCAGGCGGTGGCCGGCCATGCTCTACCGCCCATGTATATCCATCCATGGAAGGCCACCCATGATCTTGTATATACATGACTTCTACACTACTTGAGACATCGCTTTGAGCGAGCATACCTCTATCTTGTATCTTTCTATCTAGAGTTGTCTAGATCACCGTTTAAGCTCTACCTTGAGAGCGCGTGGGTGGACAACACCATCATCTTTGTACTTGCTATTAGTAGAAATTTGTTGAGATTCTCCTATATCTGTTATCTTCTCTGCTACTACTCCTGTGTTATATTTCTTAACTATTGTCTTACATGGTATCAGAGCCATAAGGTTCAAATGGCTTGAGAATATCACTATTTTAGCCTACTAGAAGACTAGAATATCAGTAGATTATTCAAATAATTACATGATGGCTTCATCGTCGAACACTAGGCTTGGTGCTTCAGCTAATGTTAATGCTGCACCTATTCGAATTTATCCACCTGCATTCACTGAAGGGAAGCTAGATGGAACCAACTATACACTCTGGAACTTCAAAATTTATGTAGTTTTGGACTCCTATGAATTACTTGACACTATCATGGGATCGATGGGATTGGATCTAGAGCCTATTCCAATTGAAGATCCAACAATATTGGCTTGGGGTATATTGGCTTGTCAATATGAGACCAAAGCACATGAGGCTTGGGTTATATTGGCTCGTCAATATGAGACCAAGAGCCACACTAGGATACAAAATTAAGAGAACCAATTAGCAAATGAAAAGCATTCTGATTCTGAAAAGGCAAAAGATTTTATCAAATGGATAAAACATCTTCAAGATCAATCGGCTGCAGTTGGTGTTGTTAGAACACCAAAAGAGCTGGATCCAAGATGTGTGCATGTTCTTCTAGCAAAGTATGATGGATTAGTAACAGCCCTTAACACTCAGGTAAAACCAACTCCCCTTACATTTGAAGACTTTTGTGCTATGCTTTTAGAAGAGGAGATATGGTTGAATCGGCAAAGTACAAGTGATGCTGCATTCTTAGAAAATGCAAAAGGTAAAGGCTCTTTTGATGGATCAAAGAAGAAGCCAAAGAAGAAAAAGTTCATAGGAAGTTGCTTCTATTGTGAAAAGAAAGGCCATTCCATCAAGGATTGTAGAAAGAAGCAAGCTGATGAATGGAATGGGACTGTAAAATCATCATGGAAGAACAAAGAGTGTGCAAAAAACACAGAGCTAGAACTATGGGTAGCTATTGAAGAGGTATGCTCATCTGCTCAAGCTCGTGTTGATGAACCGTGGATTTTAGATAGTGAACTTCTCGCCATATGACCAGTAAAAAGGAATCCATACACCATAGTTCTCTAGTGCCTCTATAGGAATCCATCAATGTAGTGGTGGGAAATGACTCCAAGTGTCCAGCACAAGGAACTGGAACCATCTGCTTCTCTCAAATGAAATAAACCCACATCTTTCTACTATAATCGTTGACTAACATAAAAAAGTAGAAAGATCCTCCTAAAGCAGGTGTAGACATTTTATCGTAGAGACATTAGGGGAAAAAGTGAACCCTGCATGGGCCTTGTAAGGATCCCTAATTTTTAGGGATTAAAACTAATCATAATTATTATTCATGAAGAAAAAAACCACTAGTGGTTTTTAATATAAAAATATTATTTCTGAAGAGCTACAGTTGAGTGATCAGTTGGGATGCATTCATGGCTAATGAGAGCCCTTGGATGTTTTTCACGAACAGATGGGATTAAGAAGACGTTCAAAATACGATAAAATAGTCTTCTTAGTGTCTTTGGGATCATGGCTATTGAGAGCTATTAGATTCTCTCCACCAATGGACACGACTGAATAGTTATGTCTAGCAAAAGAAGACAAAAGAGAATAGTCCATCATTTGTACTTGTAAGTGATGGGAGAAAAGAAGAGAGAGAGTATGAACTCGTGGGTATCGAGTGCCATTGGATCTTGTTCATGGACGACGTTGATACACGTTCGCATATCTGGTAGAAAAAGACAAAGTACGAGTCACATCTCATGGGAGATGGGAAAAAGCAAGATCTTTTATTGATCGAACAGATACTTTTTAAAGATTCTCAATCCACTACAAGAAAAATCACAAGTGTTGGATTCATCATCCCATCCAACGGTGAAAGATCAAAGGCGCCTTTTTCATTTTCTTTCAGCATCAACCATTGGATCTCCTCTACATGGAATGGCCCAAATCAAATTCAGATGAAATGATTTGACTTTTGTGATCTATGAAACGATTAAAGGAGGAAATACCAAGTTTCTCACCACATTTTGGTTGTTTTGACTAGCCCAAACCAAGGGAAACCTAGGCCTAGCCTACTTGATTGAGGCTGTAGACTGTGGGGACCACCCTTCTCTCATTGGTCCATCACTATGCCTTTCATTGTTGCTTGCCCATCATAC
Organism: Ceratopteris richardii; assembly: GCA_020310875.1. Classification (NCBI taxonomy): domain Eukaryota; kingdom Viridiplantae; phylum Streptophyta; class Polypodiopsida; order Polypodiales; family Pteridaceae; genus Ceratopteris; species Ceratopteris richardii. Next base: position 191,212,471 of record CM035418.1, on the reverse strand, counting down.
AAGCGTCACAAGGTTCCTTCAACTCTGAAAATACAGGCATATTGAGCAACCATCCCTATTCTTTGCATCTCCTTCAGAATTGCAAATCCGAGATGCCCAAAGGAAACTAAAGAAATTCAGAACAGATAGAGGAGGTGAATTCTTGTCAACATAATTTAATAATTATTGTAAGGAGCATGGTGTGAAAAGGCAACTTACCACAATTCATACACCTCAACAAAATGGTGTTGTTGAGCGTAGAAATAAGAGAGTAGTTGAAATGGCTCATTGTATGTTAAAGGCTCAAGAAATGTCTGATTCATTCTGGGTAGAAGCATTCAGTACAGCAGTCTACATCCTTAATCGACTCCTCAAGAAGCATATTCTAGTAAAAAGCATTCAGTTTTGCATTTTAGAATTTTTGGTTGTTTTTGTTATGCACATATTCTTTATTCAACAAGATCAAAGTTGGATTCAATTGAAGAAGCCCTTGATGATCAAGGTTGGAGAGCGGCAATGCAGGTTGAGTATGATAGTATACTAAAAAATGATACATGGGATCTAGTTGACTTGTCACCAAAGAAGACGGTAATAGGTACTAAATGGATTTGAAAAGCTAAGTTTAAAGTGAATGGAACATTAGAAAAATATAAGGAAAGATTAGTTGCACAGGGGTTTTCACAGATCGAAGGATTTGATATTCAAGAAACTTTTGCATCAATAGCATGCATGACAATATTCCAACAATACTTGCAGTAGCTGCACAAAAGGCTTGGCCTATTTTCTAGATGGATGTCAAATCTACATTTTTGAATGGTCACCTAAAGGAGGAGGTATATGTATCTCAACCACCAAGTTTTGAGGTGCGGAATTCAGAAAATAAAGTTTGCAAGTTGAAGAAAGCTTTGTATGGACTTAAGCAAGCACCACGGGCTTGGTACCAATGGATAGATAATTTTTTCAAAAATATGGGTTTTGAAAGAAGTACTTCTAATGCTAACTTGTATGTAACAAAAAGGGATAGCAAGCTAGTTGTTGTCATTGTATATGTAGATGATTTGATCATTATAGGAGATCATCAAGAACTCATCAATCAAACTCGGATCAGCTTGGGAACTGAGTTTGAAATGACAGACTTAGGTATACTCAATTTTTGCTTGGGAATTGAAGTATGGCATTTTCATCTCACAATAGAAATATGCCAAAGAAATTCTCAAGGCATTTGGAATGATGGATTGTGAACCAACGAGCACACCTCTGGAGGTAAATCATAAGCTATCTATGGATGATAACATGCCTGATGTAGATGCTAAGAAGTATAGAAAGCTCGTTAGAAATCTTATTTTTCTATGCAGCACTAGACTATAAATTTTCTATGTTGTTGGAGTGTTAAGCAAGTTTTCCAACAAACCTAAGGAGAGTCACTAGAATGCTGGAATGTGAATTCTAAGGTACATTGCAGTGTTGGAGTTAGATGTCTGCGGAAGCACACGAACAACACAAGGAAGAAGAAGAAGAATCTTGGAGCACAACACACAATACTGAATGTATTACTAGAGAATGTACTACGATAAGTAGCCCATTAGGGCAATAGGCATATATATAAGCCGGGGAAAGAAACCTCCTTGTTGGCAGCAGTCAGGGAACCGAAGGAGCCACAAGACAAAGAGGGTCGGAACGAAGAGATAGCACAAGCAGACACAGTAGCCAAAGAAGATCTGGCAAGTAGGCCACCTAAATTTTTCAGACATCAAGGAGTGGAGCACACAAGAAGAAAGAGCAAGTAGGGAGCTCAAAGATGTGTACGATAAATCAACAGAGAAAATCCCTACACAAATAGTGATTTTAATCACTAAAAACCATTGTAAATACCATTTCGTATTTTTGTAGCTCCATTTTGTGCAAGCCAAGGAGTCCTTGAGCTTGAGGAGCCTTAGAAGTGCCTACATATCAATTTTCATATTTTCTAGATCTCGTTTGAGCCCTCAAAAGAGCCCTGGAACCTAATTTTTAACTAGGACGGACACTAGGTCTGGACAAGGCCAAAGCTAGTCAAAAACTATAAAAGGAGCTAGAGAGCTCATTTTTGAGGTTAGATTGTAATTGAAATGAACTTGTAAGAGCTTTTTGAAAGTAATCTAAGAACTCCATTGCTTCTCACTCTTTGTCTTGCCGTGTGTGCGTGTGTGTGTGTATGTGTGTGCATGTTTGTGTGCTTCTCACTCACGCACTTGTGCCTCCACTTGCTCGAGGTCTTCATACCATCCTCTCGTCTTCCCGGATTGACATTAAAGGAGGTGCTACTCATCACTGAGCTACACCAAATTTTGGCGCCGTTGCCGAGGATCGAGCTTTGAGGACGAGCGTGTGATGGTAAGACGTAGAGTTGAAGCGTTGGAGTTATAGGTATTTTCTTCACTTTTATCTATTTCCTTTTGTTTCCTTCATCACCATCATCATCATCACCATCTCCCACCTCCATCTCCATCATCGCAAAAATTTCAGTTTTTTGACTATATCTCCTTTCTCCTTCCATTTCCCTCATTTCACTTGTGAGAGAGAGCGAGAGAGCGATATTGTGTGTGCAGTTTTTGCATGTTTCTTGAGTTGTCTTGAAGGTACATGCTGCATCATCCTTCCCAGTACTTCGCGCAGGTACGGAAATCTTGGCAACTGTCTCTGTATCGCCGACCTCTGTCAATCGCGACCGACAGAAAAAATGCTCCATTTGCCAAAAAAAGTACAAAACCATGATCTACAGGCCTAGAGCTTCCCAAAACTGTGTTTAGATTTTTGAAATTCATCAGATTTCTGTCAATCGCGATCGACGAACCACGACGGACAGACCTGTCAATTGTGATCGACACATCAATCGCGACTGACAGCCCACGACGGCTCTGTCAATCGCGACCGACAGAGTCAACGACCGATTGACCACGACGGACAGACCATACGCGTGACACGTGTCAATCGCGATCGAGTCATCAATCGCGATCGACCCATCAATCGCGACTGACAGCCCACGATGGCTCTGTCAATCGCGACCGACACAGTCAACGATTGTTTGACCATGACGGACAGACCCTCGCGACCGACCTGTCAATCGCGATCGACCCATCAATCGTGACTGACAGAGTCAACGACGCTTTGACCATGACTGATTGACTTTTCGAGCCACGTGTCAATCGCGATTGACCCATCAATCGCGACTGACAGCCACGACGGATCTGTCAATTGCGATCGACACATCAATCACGACTGACAGCCATGACGGACCTGTCAATTGCGATCGACACATCAATCGCGACTGACCTGTCAATCGCGACTGACAGAACTTGCGAACGCGATAGAAGGGCAAATTTGGCCAATTTTTAAGGGCAAAAAAATAGTGGTCTAATTTTTTGGGGAACTTTTAAGGGTTTAGCATTACATTGTGAGGCCGCAACCCAAGTAATTCAAGAATTCCTGTCTGCCTGAGTAAACTGTTGTGAACCCTGTTTTAGCACCTAAACCCTGATCGGACATAACTTCCTTATACAAAATCCAATTGCTGTGATTCTTGTTTTGTTGGAAAGCTTATACAAAATCCAATTCCTTATTAGATAGGGTTTTTTGAAGTTAACCACACCCGAGGTAGGAAAAGTGAGGGATCCTTGGGATTGTTTTTTATAAAGGCAAGGGATAATTTGGTCGGTGAGTTACATGCTTGAAAGTGGTCTAGTCTGTCATTTGAATTTAACTCTGGAACTAATCTTGGGACTGATGTAGGTCTATTGAGAAGCAATTGAGAGCATCCAAGCAAGGGCTTTGTGCAAGCTTGAGAATCAACTTCTCGAGCACTAAAGAACAAGGATCAGCAAGAAAGGTTGGAATATTCTCAACTCCCCTTCGTCAATTCCTAGCTTAGGCTAAGAACGACTAGAGGTAGGAGTAAGTCAGGGCGACGATAGGCAATTATCAAGTTGAAGAATACCTAAACTTTCAAGTTCAAGCTAAGAACATAATCTTTGTACTGTCGAGAACTTTAAAGGAAAAGAACTTAACGTGGAACGATCAACTTTAAGTGCGGAACTACACTCAAATATACCTTACGACGTGATATCAGACAAGAATGTTAACACGGTAATCAACTAAAAAGAATCAAGTAACTGATACAAAAGGACTCCGCAACGAGGTTGTACTTGGGCAAATTTGGGTTATTCAATTAGGCTTATGAACCTTAGATCAGGGCGACATCTAGGGAGAGAGAGACAAAGTCTTAGGTCTTCTGAGGCTAGTGTTAACCACACTGCTAGGTCTTGGGCCCAGCAGTTGAGCCACCACTCATACTACCCTAGTTCTGGGACTAGTGAATCAGAGATGTCTCAAGGCATGGACAGACCTACGGGAAGTTCAGGAGTGCCATACTTACACAGGGTAGAAGGCCCTTACAAAACGCAGTTGGAATACCTTAGGACCAACCGATTAGGTGCTAGCGTCTATGAGGACGGCCTAGGAAGATCTGTGGTATAGATTAAGAATCTTGATCAATCCATTGGACTAGAGCGCCCAGCTGTCAAGTTCGAAAACGGAGTGTACTTAGACAAGGAAGGGACAATATATGTAGTCACCAGTCATCCAGATAGGACCGACGAATTTGAGAATGAGATCCGAGGAACAGACTTAGGTGACCTAGAGCAGGGAAGCATGGGTGAAGAACCTAGGACCCCCCGAGGCAAGTCTATTCTCACTAGGTTTATCACACCAGAGTGGATTCCCCAAGATAATAAGAGCATAGATCTGCTTCTGAACCGAGAAAATGACGAAGCCTTTTGGAGGTATAAATATGATCGGCCAATCGATATAGGAACAATCATAATCTATGAGTTTAAAGATCCAGATAGCCCAGGCAGAGTGACCTACTTAGATCACGCTTCAGAGAGGATCTTTGTGGTGACAGAGAATGATAGGCATGCTTACACTTGGAAGGGAGAATTTATTTTCCCCCAACCGAGATCTAATGTGTCCTACAGTCACCCTGGAGCGGGAACATCCCAAGCTCATGGAACTCAAAGAGACAGAAGTAGAGATAGGCCAGAAGTAAGCTTTGCCAACCCCGGGGGCAGAGAAAGAACGAGGACGGAAACAAACAGAGTAGAACCTGAGGTACTTAGAGCTCCCAAGAATCAAAGAAATGCGGATGAGTTCCCTCTACCACGACCTAGAGAGCACACAAGGACTCTGAGACCGACTCAGCTAGTTAAGTCCATGAAGAACTACTTCGATGGCACTGGAGATCCATACGATCATGTGGTTGAGTTTAGGCAAGTTTTGAGAGCTGAACAAGTGGAAGATCTATTCACGCAATATAATGCCTTTGGTCTAACCCTTAGGAACACTGCCCTGACATGGTTTCAGCCACTAAACGAGAGGTAGTTCAGGAGCATAGATCAACTCCTAGAGGCTTTCATTATTGAATTCTCTAAGAGTGGCATAAGACATAATACCTCCTCATTGATTCACAGCTTCAAGCAAACCCCTCAAGAGACCGTGAGACTTGCAAGAAGAAGATTTAGGCAATATCTTGAAAGATGCCGTGTTTCGAAGCTACCCACACCAGCTAAGCAAGTGGCTTTATTCTTGGATGGATTGCTAAGTACCAAATTGAGATCTTATGTGTACTTGAAGGACCCTAGGACCATAGAAGAGTGTGTACGCATGTGCATTGACATCGAGGATAACCTAGGGGAGGAGTTAGAGCTTTCCAAAATATACAAAGATTCTGATAGTGCCTCTAGCCTCTCTTCCATGCAATCCACATCAATTGAGGAACTTGCAGAGAAAGTAGCTCAGAAATTAGGTGTCACTAGCAAACAGATCCCAAGGTTTGCCCCTGTGAAAAGATGTTATACTTGTGGTGGCGACCACATGGCGAATGTATGTCCCATTATGGCTCAACCCCAAGTAAATCCTAGTAGCCAATACTACACCATAGAACGGAGATACACTAATCACACAACACAAGACTGCCCATACAATAAGCAAGCGGTCAGGCAAACCTACCCTCAGCCATACCCTCAGCAGGGAAGATACCAGAATCAATATCCACCACAACAGTATACTAGGCCTCAGCAAAGTTACCAACCGCAATATCAGGCCCAACTGAGACCCCAGCCAGTGCTAGCACAACAACCATCTGCTCCTACCAATGTAATCCCTGTAAAGTATGCAGCTGCAGAAGAAAACCTGAATAGAGCTATAGTGCCAGTAACATCATTGCTTTCAGAAAGTGACCCGAGCGATCATAGCTTTGATTCTACACATGTTGATAGCCCCCAGGCTTACTACATGCAGTCTCCTGAACATGGGGAGTCCTACTATAGTGAAGAGCCAAATGAACCTAGTTGGGAGTCTGATTACACTAACGTCATGTATGCAAACCCCAACCCTAGACCTCAACTGAGGCAGGTAAGACCCCCATTCCCTAAAGGACCATGCTACAGATGTCAGGGAGATCATCTCATTTGTGATTGTCCCTTTCCTCCACCTCCACAACCCCAATCAGTGACGATCCAGGGCTTTTTCCAAGAGTGTGGAAAGGAGCATCTCTTACGAGACTGCCCTAAGAATCCTAATAATATGCTAAAAATCACTCCTATCAACATTATTGGGTTAGTTGTAGACTCCACAGGAAGTGTGACTTCCACTGCACCAGTACAAGTAATCACTAGAGCCCAAGCCTTACAGCAGAACCCAGGTGTAGGCCAGGAAAAGAGCCCAGATGTTAGTGAAACAGAGAGCATGACAAAGAAGAGGACTAGAGCTTGGAGAGATAGTCGTGAAAGAATGAAAAGGCAATGGGCGAAAAAGATGAGTGAACTCGAGGAAAGCCTCAGAGAGACAAAGGCCAGGATAACTGAACTCACATCTCAAACTCCCTCTCACACTACCCCACCACCACCATTTCCATCTCCATCCGACCCGCCACCTTCCAACCCGCCTCAACTAATACCACCACCCCCCAGAGTAGGATCAGTCCTAGCAAATCCAACTCTCGAGGACCTAAACATGCTGCTTAAAGCATATCAGGCCAGAATCCAAGAAGGGCCAAACATATCTGATCATGAAAAGTGTTACCCTAGAGCAGAACTAGAGCTAGAACGAACCAAAATTTGTGCTAAGATGGTGGAATTGGCTCAAACCATGTTTGAATCCAGTCGCCTATTTAACATCTCTAGTTCAGCGAAGACACAATTGCACTTTGAGGGATTGTTAGAAAGAATAGAGAAGCTAATTGCACAATCAGAAAAGGAACCCGCCTCTCAGCACAAGGACAAGGCAAGTGAAAGAGCAGGTCTTCCTGCCCAGGAAGCATATGTGCCTGAAGCTTATGTGCCTAACTCTACGGAGCCAGACACATCATCTTCTATGAATCGATTCACACCAGAATTCCTACGAGAGATTCAAGAAGACAAATGGGCTAAAGAAAGTGAAGTACCTCCTCCCATTGAACTGGTGGATGATGCACACGACCAATTCCCACAAGACATCCCATCCATTTATGAGGAGTAGGAGAGCACCCACTCTCAAGAAAGACTAGACTTTGAGTCTAACTCTCTACAAGAATTACCCCACTTCACAGGCCCATGGGAAGCTAAGTCTACTTGTATGAGAGCACCCACGGTCATGGTACGAAATGAGGACTCAGTCTTACCTAGGAACACAGAGGTAGTGAAAAACACTAAAGTGCAGTGCAATCTCAAGTTAGAAGAGCTACTCAAGGTTAGACCTGAATTATGGAAACATATCGCCAAACAAGTACCAGCGATAGTGAAACCTCACTCCCAGGTAGGATCACATAGGAAAGTGCCAGAGATACCCTTGGATAAGATAGGAGACATGTGTGAAGGTGAAGAAGGGAACACCTATCTTCCCATTACCTACCAGGGGTACACCACCAAGGCAATTTTGGACTCAGGTGCAGGAGTTGCAATTGCCACCACTTCCCTATGGAAGCGTTGGGGCAAGCCAGCACTCAGGCCAACGAGAATGAAATTGCAGATGGCCGATGGTCATATTGAGAGGCCCTTAGGATTGCTAGAAGGAATAACTCTCACCACCTGTGGTGTCGAGTTTGAGCATACATTTGCTATATGTGATTTTAGCAAGAACCATGCCTATGAAATGATCTTGGGACGACCTTTTATGCGACAGTTGCAAGTGGTACAGGATTGGGGAACCAATTCTTTGTACCTGCAACACTTAGGTGTTACGACCAAAGTGAATCTCAAAGATTACTCTCATAGAGATGTCCCCCCTATCCAATGGAATCCCATCCATCGAGCCAAAGATGATATGGAATCTATGCATTCCATAGGATCAGGATCCTCATGGATGCATGAAGACACCCACTTATGGATGTGCAAAGTAGCAGTAGAAGAAGAGAAGAGAGAAGAAGCCAGAGAGATAGGTGCAAAAGAAACCTATAGATCAATCCAAGACCCAGCCTATGCACCTGTAGTTTTTCCAGACAAAGAATTTGAACCCCACGTTTGGGCAGAAATCTTAGCAACAATGGATGTAGCCATCAATGAGGAACAATGGACACCCCACTGTGATGAGGATGGCTATGATATTTCAGTTTTCTCCATAGAGCCCATCATGGGAGAGGCAGTATTAGAAGAGTGCGAACCTAGCCCTGATGCAATTGAGGAGGCAAGTGACTCTGATCTAGAGTCAGTCATTATGGACCCACCTTTTGCATCAGATGAAGAATACTTCTATGAAAGTAGAATTTCAACCCCAAAGGCATGGAGAGCTTACAAGTGATGTAAGGCTAGCCACGCATGTAACTCCTAAGGAAGAAGGAACGAAAAGAAAGAAGAGAGAAGTCACACAAGAAGAGGAAGAATCTTTGTTTGAGGTCCCAGAAAATTTTAAGAAATACGACATAGATGACAGGAGAGTCATGATCAGAATGCCTAAACGAGAGGCGCAATCAGGGGAGGCCTATGATAACAAAGAAACCACGAAGAAAGTGGTTGTAGCCATCGAAGAAGGAGAAGAAAGATGCACGTACATAGGCCATGACCTGACAGGAGAGGAAGAACAAGAGCTAATAGCCTTGCTAAGAGAATACCGAGATGTATTTGCTTGGAGTTACAAGGACTTGAAAGGTGTGGACCCTGACATATGCTCACACACCATCCCCATGACCTCAGATGCCAAACCCTCTAAGCAAAAGCCATACACATATAATGATAATTACGTTGCTAAGATCAAAGAGGAGATAGATAAACTGGTTGAAGCTGGATTTATCTATGAAATTGAGCACACTGAATGGGTATCCCCCATTGTAGTGGTGCCCAAAAAGAATGGTAAATTACGTGTATGCATTAACTTAAAGAAGGTCAATGCAGCCACAATCCGAGATAACTATCCGCTTCCCATCACAGAACATCTCTTAGAAAGAGTAGCAGGCAAGGAAGTGTACAGCTTCCTCGATGGATTTTCGGGCTACAATCAAGTAGCCATAGCTCCAGAGGATCAGCATAAGACAGCTTTTGCCACAGAATGGGGCATATTCGCCTTTCGGGTAATGCCATTTGGGCTTACCAATGCACCAGCAACCTTCCAGAGGCTGATGTGCCATGTATTTAAGGAGTTCCTGAGGAAGAATTTAGAAGTCTATGTTGATGATCTTTGTGCTCATTCCAACATCAGACAAACTCATATTCCTGAACTGAGACAAATCTTTGACAAATGTAGAGAATATCAAGTCTGCCTAAACCCAGAAAAATGCGTTTTCATGGTCAGACAAGGTAAGATTTTAGGACACATAGTGTCAAAGAATGGCATATCCACCGATGAAGAAAAAGTGAGAGCCATAGCCGAGTTACCTAGGCCAAAGAATGTCAAGGAAGTACAAGCTTTCATGGGGCATTGTGGTTACTACCGCCGGTTCATTCACATGTATGTTGTCATTGCAAAGCCCATGTACGGACTTCTGACTAACTTTGAGTGGACTGATGAATGTGAGAATTCCTTCCAGGAGCTTAAACGAAGATTATGTTCAGCACCAATCTTGACCACACCAGATTGGAACAAGCCATTCCATGTTCATGTGGATGCATCCAATTACGCTATTGGATGTGTACTCGCACAACCTACTGGTGAAGGTAATATGGATCTCCCAATTGCCTATGCCAGTAGACAATTGAATGCAGCTGAACGAAATTACACCACTACTGAGAGAGAAGGCTTAGGCATGGTATATGCAGTTAAGAAATTTAGACACTATTTGCTTGCAAACAAGTTTAAATTTTTTACTGACCACCAAGCATTGTTATATCTCGTGAACAAGCCATGCAATACAGGAAGATTAGTAAGATGGTTTCTCTTACTAATGGAATATGATTTCGAGGTTGTGGTAAGGAAAGGGACGACTCATTTGAGAGCAGATCATCTCTCTAGGCTCACATCTGGAGAAGCCCCACAAGGAGTGTCAGATGACCTTCCTGATGCTTACTTGTTTAATTTGGAAGTGGTGCCGCAGTGGGCTAAGCCATTAGTGCCAGTATTGACGTACGGGCCTAACCACCCAGTAATAGACACACAGGATAGACAGGTAGTAAAAGCCCAAAAGTACCACATCATGGCTGGAAGTATGTACAAGCACACAGATCAAGGGATCTTGGCTTGTTGCGTAGAAGAGGACGAGTATGCGAAGTGGTTGCAATTAGCACATGTAGGTGCATTAGAGCAACACTACTCAAAGCGACGAACCCTACAGACACTACGGAGACTCGGAGTGCATTGGCCGACTATGGAAGCTGATGTCCAAAAGTTGTGCAAGGAATGCCCAATCTGCTGCACTAAACCACCAGTGGAACATGCCACTCTTTATCAAGTGTCCATAGTGCCGGATTGGAGTGAACCGCTAGTATCCTTTCTGAGGACGAAAACATTCCCTCCAGACATGACTCTGACTAGGAAAAGGAGTTTAGAACAAGAAGCCCAGGATTACTCACTCATTGGTGATAATCTATACAAACGTGGTAAAGACGGTTACCTAAGACTATGTGTCCATGAGAGTGAATATCTCAAGATCTGGGACACTGCTCACCAAGGTGTAGCAGGAGGACACTTTGGACCAGATCGGGTGATCAAGGCAATAATATTTGCGGGCTTCTGGTGGCCGACCCTTCACATGGATGCACATACCTATGTGAAACGATGTGATGTCTGTCAGAGAACTCAATATCCTATACGTAAAGATGAGATGCCACTGAAACCTATGATGGGTGGACGTGCATTCTCTAAGTGGGGAATAGACTTCGTAGGTCCTATTAATCCCCCAGCTAAGGGTTCCCATGCAGAATATATCATTGTTGCGACAGACTATCTAACAAAGTGGGTAGAGGTAAAAGCCGCAACGAAGAACGATGCTCAAACAACAGCTAAGTTTTTATTTGAGAATGTGTTCACTAGATACGGGCTACCTATAGAGCTAGTTAGTGATAGAGGCACTCACTTCTTGAATGAAGTTATTGAAAATCTGCTCCAAGAATTCTTGGTAGTACATAAGAAGTCTGCCCCCTATCACCCTCAAGCAAATGGCCAAGCTGAGAGCACCAACAAGATCTTATGCAATGTACTGACGAAATTACGCTCTGATTGGGACAAACAGCTACACCATGCTGTCTGGGCATACCGAGTCGCCTACAAAATGGTACTCCAAGCTACCCCCTTTCAGATGGTATTTGGCCAAAATGCAGTGCTACCATTGGACTTCTTAATACCTACACTGAAAGTAGCACAAGAGCATGAATGGACGAGTCATGAACTCTCCTCTAGACTATTTGACCTTGAACGATTAGGAGAAACAAGACTGAGGGCGGCAGCAGGGATATATGCAGCTAAGAAACGACAGAAGGCATATTTTGATGCCCATATTAAGGATAAAGGTTTGAAGGCAGGCGACCTAGTACTAGTATACACGTTGAAACAACATGCAAGGAAACTAGAGAAGAGAGGCTACGGACCCATGATCATTAATAGAATCTCAACAAGTGGAGCAGTGCAGCTAGCCACATTAGAAGGCAATGTTCTTCCAAGTTACATTAGTGGTTGCAGAGTCAAGTTGTATCAGGAACCTCTCACAAAGGAAATGCTAAGCCGACTCAACACTGCTAAGAAACGTAGAGAAGAAGAAAAGCGAATTCGAGAAGAAGCTCAAGCAGAAGCCCTAGAGCGCATACGGAGAATGAAATTAAGAAGAAGAGGTAGAGAGCAACCTAGGCCAGATGCCGACACAGACCAAGGATATCACATGGCTATGTGTGAAGTTTCACGTATCAGATCTCATAGGATAATTGATCGACGTCCTTTTATAACCTTAGATATAGGACAAGGAAAAAGTGCAAAGACTGTAAGAGCCTTGATTGACTCAGGTGCAGCCACTAGTGCCGTTCAATTGTCTTACTGTCAAGAGTTGAAATTAACTGTCAATCCTATAGAAGCATATCTCATAGGATTGGGAGGTGTGGAAACCCCTTGCCTGGGCGAGGTGGATCTTCTCATCTCCATTCAAGACGAAGCATTGACAGTCAGAGTACTAGTGTGTCAAGATGAGGACCTCACCAAACCTCTTGTCTTGGGTCAAGACTGGATTTATGACCAAGCAGTCAACTTAAACCTAAGAAGTGGACTTCTTCAGGTATGGGTGAATCAGAGTAGAATTACCGTTGAGTTAGATAATGGAGCACTCCAGGAACTAGGAAAGGCACAGACTCCTCGTCCTTCCAGGGGTACACATGAAGTTGACCATGCTGTTCTTGTCCAAAGCTATGTGATGCAGAGGAATGGAGATCTCAATAGAAAAGTCAAGGCATTGGCGGAACTCCCTTCTTTTCCAAAGGCCAGAAGGAGGCAGCAACTAAGGGCAGATCAATTACTGAAGACTATCTATGCAGGAGACCAAAAGAACGCGCGAAGCCGAAAAACTCAACCAGTGAAACAAATATGGGTGCGAAAAGATGAGCTGCCGACTATAGCCAAGTCGCGACAACTGTCTCAACCACCTATTAGTAATCAACGACATGATACTAATAAGAGGACTTCTAAAACCTCTGTTGAGAAAGTGAAATCTATCTGGGTGCCCAGGAAGTCGATGAAGGCTGACCCACAACCAAGACAAATTTGGGTGCCTAAGGCTTGCTTGCGGGCTCAACTAGTCCCACACAATTCGCATCATACACGACAGGGTCCACTCGCTCAAGCAGCCGCCACCTACTCTTGTCTGATACACTCGAACACACTGCCACCTAGAAGCATGCACAGACTCACTCGTAAATGGGTCCCAAAGACACAACAACCCCCAGCGGAATTACTCATGCAACCCTCCCGAGTCTCCACAAAACCAAGACCAAAAGCCATCCATGGTGTTTGGCAACCTAAGACTTGTAATAAACCCCCGACCCCAATTTGTGAATTCATCTCCACTTACTAACTGCATTAGTCAGACACTGCATCTTTCCATCTAGCTCCTAGGACTATCCAGGCATTAACTACACCCACTGTCATCGTGCACTCACTGACCACTAACCCATTACTCACCTCACGATAATATTGTAACGGGGGCAAAACATGTTCTATCTTGTCCATTACAATATTAACGCATGCTCTATATTCTCGACAGAACCAGTAGCAAGCAATAACTATGGCAGAAGCTGGAGGCACTAGTTCCCAGGCAGGGTCCAGCGCACAGATTGTGGACATTGAAACCATTCTTCTGGAACCACCACTCACCGAAAGGCCTCAAGAACTTCAAGCGGTGCATGTCCTTCCTATCCAGGACCCCCCTCAAGGACACACTTCTCAAGTGGGGAAACATGCTCATTGGTTTAGTGATGTAGCAGGGCCATTGGGTGACGGCACCTACTTTTGGGAAGCAGAAATTGAATTTAATGGCAAATGGGGACGCTACCACTTTTTCACTCGGGAATTCGAGAACTATCAGAATGCAGAGGTAATGCAATGAGTTTGGACCAAGGCAGGCCTAGATAGATATTTCAGGGCACACTTGCCTAAACCTGATTTTCTACGCTGCTCCTATTTTATCAGTACCATCACTCCCAGCAGGGCCAAGGGAGGCGATAGTACTTTTGTACTACCATCATTGTTGCCAGGACACGAACTCAAGAGATTCAAACTGACACTCAATCTGGTACGGGAGGCATTGAACATGCAAGGTATGCACATTCCCACCGAGAAAGAAACAATGGTTCCGGGTAGGATGAAGCATAAGGATCTCAATAAATTGAAGGACATGGTGGCAATGACGCCTACCATTGCTCTCCACTTACGAACTGTTATGCAACATTTTGCTTTTCCCGCACAGGAACGATTCACTATGCCCCCTAAGAAAATATGGTTCAGCTTATACTTGGCAGAAACAGAGAACCTCACCCTCAACATACCGCACTAGGTCATCGATCAGATACACCTAGCCCATCAGCGCTGGAATAAGAAGCAGAAAAATGTACTTCATGGCTGTTGTGCCCTAACAAGAATAATTTACAGGTGCCTAGCATATGACATGCCCATTCAAAGAGCACTAGTGTGGTCCAGGGCCCAAGAATTCCAAAGGCGACTATCAACAGTGGGTCCTCCATCGAAGAAGATGAGAGGAGGCGTCCAATTACCATGTGCTCAACCAAGGGGAGCCACTACCACACCGGAGGTGACTCCTCCTCAAACTAGGCGTGTTCGGCCATTCACCATTCGTCTTCCCCGACCAAGTACAGAAGGACCCAACTTGGTGTTTCCCCCCATTCCATCAGACTTGGAATTTCCACAGGGATTTACTCTCAATGACCTCACGGATGAAGAAGTTACCAGGCTGATCTACGAATCTAATCTTGAAACAGAAGCAGACAAGGCCCAGGAACCACACCCCACCACAACAACACCAGCCCCAACACAACCAGTCGTCGTAGAAGTTGAAGGAGATGAACAAGAGGTAGGAGGAGAAGAAGAAGAAGCCGACGAAGAACAATATCAAGAATATGATGAACTCTCAGAACTAGCAAGTGCCCCAGCATATTCGGCACAAATAAAAAGATTGTACCAAACCATGAAGCGAGTTCAGGAACAACACAAAATGTCACTTGAATCAGGCAAGGTGCTCATGAGCCAACTATTGGCTGAGGAAGGTGTGGATGATATGTTTATCGAATCCATGAACCTGCATGCTGTCGAAAAGTTTTCAACTTTCCAGTTGATGACTAGATAAAATAAAATTAACTTAATTGGTGAATTCTAACCTTTTTTATCACTGTTGATTAGTTGTTCTGGATTGAATTAACTACTTTTGAAGTGTTTACAGGTTCAAATGGATGAAGAAAACAAAAGTTCATATTATGGTTTACCCTAAACTGCTCGTAAAATGTGTGTTTAGGCCATAGAAACATTGAATTATGGGTTTAAGACCCTAGGTTTATATTTAATCTTGTGCATTTAAGTTAAGAGCCTTAATTCCTGGTTAATGTTAGGGATTAACTAGGTTTTCAATTAATTTCCAAAGGGTTTCAATGGGATTCTGATGGGTTTTTAGTAAGTTTTCTAGGGTTTTAGTATGTCTCAAGGGCTAGAATAGTTGTTATTCAATATATAAATTACATATTTATGTATTAAAAATTAAACTATGCTATTAATAATTACTTTAATCATATGTGTGCATTTACATACTAAGGTTCTAATTAATTAAACACTTAAACTAAGATTGAATTAAATGATTTATTTAAAATAAGAAATATAGGCTAATTAAATTAAAAATGGTAAATTAAATGGATAAATAACTAGTGGTCTATATGAGTACTAGGAAAAAGAATGGTTTATAGAAGATGTGTAACTAAAGTGATTGAAAGAGTGGTTGGAATAAATGATGCAATTAAAGGAAGTTAAAGAGAAACTTTAAATGAATGGTGTATATAAAAATGGTTAAAAGAATGGAGTAAGTGAGTTGTGTAAATAAAGTCAATTTAAAGTGTGGTGAAAGTAAGGAGATTAAAGTGTGGTTGTAGATTAAAAGTTAAAACCAAAAGAGTGGATTAGGAAGGACTTGTGTATGTATAAATATGTGTGTTAAGCTCTGTTATTACCTAATGTTTTTTGCAGGTACTTCTTTCTTTCTTTTTTTTGTTCCTTATGTATGTTTCCTTTAGCTTGTGCGTACCTAGGCAGAGAGAGAATGAGAGCTGCTTGCAGAAAACTTGTATATGTGTATGTGATGAGTGTGTGTGAGAGTTGATTCAATTCAAGCGCTGATCTGGAGGAGGACTTCTGATGGCCTATACTGTTCAAATAGAGCTTCTATAAGGCTAGAGAGAGAGTCTTCTTCTTCCTTTCTCACACCTTGAACTTTCTTTTCCCTTCTCCTTCATCGTGTTGCATACACAGTCCAATAAGGAAAGAGAGAGGGAGAAAGGGGTAGAGAGAGAGATGGAAGATCACGCAGACATTGGATATGGAGAGAGAGATGGACGTTGTCCAGGGTTTTGCAATAAACGTGAGGTTAATCTCGGCGGAGGATTTGAGCTTCAAGCTGGACCATCGGCACGCACGATACTATGTTGTAGCTTGGATAGCAGCTCCATACCAGCGAAGCGCATGCTCTTTTCTCAGCGTCTGAACAGCCCCAATACGGTAGTGTGCGCGTCGACGCGCTCACCAACTCGGACGGGATCATGAGCCTTTTTGAGGTCGTCGGACGATGATAAGGACCGCGGTGATACCTTCCACAGCTATTGCGTGTTCCTTCCCCTCATGGCATCTGTTAAGTTTCAGTATAAACGATTCCTCTCACCGCTTTGTCGGGGTGCTTAACATGGCGGTGTGCCTTCCTTCCGTTATGAGTTCTGAGCGATGACTATCTCTTATCCGCCATGACTATCCGTCAATACAATGGTCCAAAGATTTCCAGTACTTCAAGCTAGGTACATTCAGCTCTAGAGTAGCACACGCAGCTGCCTCATAAAGAATCCCAGTACCTCTGAAGTGCTTCCTATGTAGGAGGCCGGTGCCCTGAACACTAAGAGAGGGCTTCCTTGTGCCAATTTCCCATGGTCTAGCGCACGCAACACAAAGGACTCCGTCCTTGTTTTCTGTCGTTTCATAGCTGAAGTCGAAAACCAGTATATATAATTGCTTTCGTGCTTGCGAAATGCTTTCCGAGAAGAAGCAATAGAAGGAATTCGCAGAGAGTGAAAGAGAGAGAGATAGAGAAAGAGAAAGAGAGATAGGAAGGGAAAGGGAGAAAGAGAGTGATAGAGAGAGAGAAAGAGAGATAGGAAGGGAAAGGGAGAACGAGAGAGAAAGAGAGAGAAAGAGAGGAGGAGAGAATTAAATTAATAAGTTAATTAATTAAGCAATTTAATTATTTCATTGCATAGTCATTTTTTTAGGTATTTAATGTGTTGATTAATATGGAGTAATGATTTAAGTTTTATACATATACTTAGAGAGCATGAAAACATTAGATTTCTTAGCTACTTATTTATAAATACATGAGTTAGAAGCATATGTATGAGTTAGGATGCATTAATGTATGGTTGAGCACATGAACATGTAGGCACACAAATAAGTTATAGTATATGATTCTTAAGCATGATTAATGTGCATAGCTATATGCATATAGGCATGAATGAGCAAGTGTATTAAAGTATGTATGAGATTAATGATTTTTTTGAAATATACTTATAGTTTCCTAATGTTTTTTGCAAAAACATTGAAGATTAAAAAGCAATTGAAGTGCAGTGAAGTGAAGCAAAGTGAAGATTTCATCAATTCAATTATCCGACAATCTGAATTAAATCCATAGAAATTATCCTTGATTAAGCTTTGTATAGGATTCACTTATTGTTAGCCATCTTTTAGAGAAATTATATCATTTTATAGCATTGTAATCATCCATTAATGTCATTAGCATTAATTCAATTCTAATTTGCATTATCATTCTTGTCAATGTTATCTGAAATCGTTAATTTCAAAAATTAACTGAGGAAATTTAGATAGTACCTATACCTCAAGAGGCTATTGATAGAGCAGTCTAGCCTTACGGCTCTTAGACGTTTAAAGTGTTTCAATTATCTACGCCATATTTCCTAGATTTAAGAGTAATTTAGAATTTCTGATATAGACGAAAGAAAAATATACCTAAAACACCTACAATTGTCTCATACACCCTGTGTGTGCCAAGGGATTTAGTGGCTGACTCTTCCACCAGCCTTATGTCCGCAACTTCCCGACAATTTGGTGAACCCAACGTGAAAGTTCGGCACGACACCGTAGGTATAAAGGTATATTTACTTTCTGTTTTGCATATGCATATATAGGCAACTTGGCGATCGAAGAAGAAGTATCGACATCCTTTGTAGCTGCAGCTGATTGATCCTCGTCACGTCACCTTTATCCATCAACTTTCATGAAAGTGACGATTGCACATGCATGAAAAGATTTTGCACTGAGCACATTCACAACGAACCTCTTCATCAAGCTGGTTGATCAGGTATATTTATTTTTATTCTGTTGCATAATAGTAGGAAAAGTTTCTTTCTAGTTGCAAAGAAGTAAGAAAATTTTCTTTATTGCACAATTGTAGGAAAGTTTTCTTTATTCCATAGTAGTAGAAAAGTTTCTTTATTGCAAAATAGTAGGAAAGCTTGCTTTATTTCTTTGTTTGCAAAGCAATAGGAAATTCGTTAGTTTTTTCTATTGCAAAATAGTAGGAAAGGTTTTCTTTATTTTTATTTCTAAAGTAGTAGGAAAGGATTCTTTTCAACAAAATTGTAGAAAAAGTTTTTTTATTGCTAAAGCATAGGAAAATTTTCTTTTTCAAAGCAGTAGTAAATTTTTCTTTATTTTTGTTGGCAAAGGAGTTGGAATATTTTCTCTATTTTTGTTTCTTTTACCACGGAGTCATATCAGGATCAAGATATAGACGGATTATTACGAGAATTATATACGTATATTTCATATTTATCTATAAAGTTAGACTTATCCACTATGGCTGACCACTTTGAAGAGAAGCAGCAAGATTGAAGATTCATTTAAATCTTATTTTCCAATTAAAACCATTGCGAAGTGTCAAGGAGTGCTGATAAAGAAACAAGCATACAAGATTTCATGATTTCAAACTTACTAAGTTGTAGAGGATTAGAAGATTATAGGAGTACTGAATATATGCCTTTGTATAGACTGAAATAGTTTGAGATTGCCATTCTTCATATTGTTTTTCTGCAACTTTATTGAGATCTTAATTTTTCATTCATATGTCGAAAGGAATAGGACCTACCAGTAGTTCTAAAAATGATTCTGATATTAAGCACAAATTAGATCACTTAATTATAGGAACATTGCTACCATCTCCAATTGAGAATTCATATAATAACGAAATTATAGAACCTGAAATTATTAAAGATAAAATAGTGAACGAGTCTTTACGCCCAATAGAATACGATCGTCTTGTTTCTCGACTGTTACCGTTATTTACTATAGTTTTGCCAGAACCGGAGGAAAATGAAGACTTATTCCCACCTCAATTAGTTCGAAAACCGAGCTCAGATCAAATTGAAACTGAAGAAAATGATATGATTAAAGATCAAATTACCCGTGAGAACTTAGTTTCACCTTATCAAATAGAAGCTATAGAAAGATACAGGGCTGGCCGTCCTTACGGTCCATAGCTAGGTAAAACTATTTACTTTTGGTAAGAAAACTTTAGTTTCAGTCATAGAATTAGATAATTTATATTGTTGAGTCATTAGAACCCTTATTTTCTTAAGCCTGAGTCTGCTACAGACACCCTGCGTGTGCCGAGGGTGACATAGTTTTGAGTGGTCAAGAGATAGAGCTTTCATCATGGACCCTTACCTCATAGAAAAAAGAGTATGGAAATTGATTGATGACCTCAAAATAGAGAAGAAAGAGTTTTGTGGTAAAGATGTTACTAGGTATATCAAGGAGTATGAAAATTTAGCGTATCAATATGGCATACCTAGGGAGAGTTGGGTTTCCACCTTTAGGCGTATATCAAATGGAGATACCCGAGATAGAATAAGCCTTAGGTTGGGCTCGTCCACTATACTGTTGATATATTTAGGTAGTGATGTGTGTGAACACTCTAGGACTGCCGGGGCACTTTTTTCCCTCTTTAGGAGGTTTTTTTCCCCCAGCTTGTATATACGCCTATTGCCCTGATGGGCTACTTATCTTTGTACATTCTCTAGTAATACATTCAGTCTTGTGTGTTGTGCTCCAAGCTTCTTCTTCTTCCTTGTGCTGTTCGCGTGCTTCCGCAGACGTCTAACTCCAACAATTGGTATCAGAGCAGGTCGTTGCTTCTTCTAGGGCGCCGTCGACACTCCTCCGTTTGCAGTCTCAGATTCGCACAAAATTTGGTGAGCATACTCAGGGTGTTTCCGAGATCAAAACTGCTTCGCTCTGTGGTGCCGAAATCGCGATCTGAGCTCGTTTCGGCCTCCGAACGCACTATCGCAGTGCTTGTGCAGGCTATTTCATCCTTTTGTGCCAAAGGTATATACCAGTTTCTGTTCGCCAGTTTAAGCGTCTCGAAGTCTGCTACAGGTCTAGCAGAACTCATCTCGGCAGTTCTGTTCAACTTTTTGAGATACAGTCAATTTTCTGCATCAAGGTATTTTAGTCACCGGCCATGGCTGAAAGCAGTGATGTATTCCGTATGTTGGCTGTTGAGGATAAGTTGGATGGTACCAACTACCCATTATGGGCTTATATGATGCGACATGTACTGGTTGCAAAAGGATTGTGGAACATTGTGCAGGGTGTTGAAAGACGTCCTGTTACACCTGTAACGACAGGTACTGCAAATACAGGTGTTGGAGCTGATGAAGATGGTGTCGAAGATGATATTCCGCAGATTCCTGTTCGTGCTGCTGTTTCTGTTGCACCTACTGCAGAGCAGATTCGTTGGGATGGCAGAGATGCCCAGGCACATGCATTGATAGCTTTGTCTGTCAAACGTGCCATTATTCCTCACATTCGCTCTTGCAGAACAGCAAAGGATGCTTGGGATACACTTACCACTTTGTACCAGGCTAGGAATGAGGCTAGTGTTGCTTACCTCCGAAAACAGTTGGAGAGTGAGCACATGAATGAAGGTGATTCGATGGACAGTTTTCTTACAAAGATCAAAGACCTGAAGGAACAATTGATTTCTGCTGATGAGGTTATACCAGATAGCTCACTTGTACAGACCGTTCTGAATGGCCTTCCTGATTCATATCAGAGGTTTGCCTCTACTCTTCGATTGATGATGAAAGGCAATCCGAATGCCTTGTCATTTGAGGAATTAGTCTCTGTTCTGTTGCAGGAAGATCAGTCCAGGCAGAACAGGTCCATTATGCGTGTTGCAGATCAAGCTTTCCTGGCTAGTCAGAAGGGCAAAGGAAAATGGAGCTCTTCTACTAGTAAGCAGAAATCTGCAAATGCTGCACAATCGAAGAACCAGGATAAAGATGAGAAGAAATCAGAAAAGCAGAAACTGTTCTACAAGTACTGTAAAGGAAATGATCATATTATAAAGAACTGTCCAAAACTGGCTGCTAAAGAGGCAAAGAAGAAAGAGGCTGGAATGGTTGTTGCAGAGGCCTCTACACCAAAAATAGAGTCTGCAAATCTTGTGTAGGAAGAAGAATGGGTGTTTACTACTGTCTGCAGTTTTGACCCATCTTCTCATGATCAGTGCATGTCTGCAGTAGACTCAGATGTTTGGTACTTTGACAGTGGGGCAACCAAACATATTACCTCGCAGCGCAGTTTCTTCTCTTCACTCGAGCCTGCCCCTACAGGGAATACTGTCACATGCGCCAATAACTCCTCTTATCCTGTTATGGGAGTTGGTAAGATCATTCTGACTACTGCTGATGGTAGTTCTTTCACTTTGTCAGATGCTTTATTTGTGCCAGGGATCAAAAAGAACCTGTTATCAGTTTCTGCATTAGCCAAGATTGGCTTGGTTGTGAAATTCGTTGATGACAGGTGTACAGTCCATGATCTCTCAAATGGCGATGTGATTATTGCTTCTGGCATTTTATGTCGTGGGCTGTATAAGCTCATAGACTATGAAAAATCTATGAATGATTCGGCATGTGCAGTTCATGATTCTCAGGCTATGTCAGATGCAAAGCTTTGGCATGCACGCTTTGGTCATCTGAATTTTGCTAGTTTGTTACGCCTGCAGAAATCTGAAATGGTGTCCTCTTTGCCCAAACTTGAGGCACCTGGAAAACATGTTTGTGAAGGCTGTATTTTGGGCAAAATGCAACGTTCTTCCTTTCCAAAAGATGGTTCAGTTCGGGCTATGCAGAAATTGCAGCTTGTACATAGTGATGTCTGTGGTCCTATGCAGACACCCTCTTTTGGAAATTACCTTTACTTCGTGACTTTCATTGATGATTTTTCCAGGCATGCATGGGTATATCCACTCAAAGCAAAGTCCGAAGTGTTCATGTGCTTCAAACAGTTTTTGGTTTTAGCTGAAAATCTGTCAGCATGTAAAATGGGCACCCTCCGTTCTGATCGAGGGGGGGAATATATGTCTTCAGATTTTAATGCATTTCTGCTGAACGTGGGATAAAACACCAGTGTACAGTGCCGTATACACCTCAACAGAATGGAGTTGCTGAACGAAAGAACAGGTCACTCATGGAGATGGCGAGGTGCATGGTCAAAAGTCAGGCTTTACCACATAGTTTCTGGCTTGAGGCTGTCATGTGTGCAGCATATGTACTGAACAGGTGTCCCACTAAAGCGTTGCAGTCTATCACTCCATATGAGGCTTGGCATGACCGCAAGCCATCTGTTGCTCATCTGCGTGTTTTTGGTTGTTTGGCATATGCATTAGTGCCTGAACAACATCGCAGAAAATTGGATGATAAGGCAGTAAAATGTATTTTTGTTGGGTACAGTTCTGAAAGTAAAGGCTATCGTCTGTATCATCCACAGACTAAACGCATTCTGGTTAGCCGTGATGTTGTCTTTGTGGAAGATGCTATTCAGCCATTGCTTTCATGTACTAAGGAGACATCTGTTAGCTCCAAAGACATGTATGATACTTTGATGCCTCTTTTTACAGGTGGACAGGCTAGCGCTGGTCCTAATGAGGCAACTTCTCAGCCTTTGCAGGTTTCATATGATGATACAGATCATTCCAATTCTGATGCAGATTTACATGATGCACTTGTTGATGAGAGAGCTGATATTGAACAGGCAAATGGCTGGTGCAGACTTTGTGTGACAGCAAATTAGATGCACCTTTGTCATATCGTACTCGTTCAGGCTCTCATAGTACCTCCTTTGCATCAGATTGCTATGCTATGGCTGCATCTAGTCTCTGTGATGAGAATGAGCCTGTTTCTTTTGATGAAGCACAAAATTCAGAAAATTGGATGGCTGCTATGCAATCTGAATATGATGCTATAATGAAGAATGGTACATGGTCTTTATGTGACTTGCCTCCTGGCAAGAAGGCCATTGGCACTAAGTGGGTATACAAGCTGAAGCGTAAACCTGATGGTACAGTTGACAGGTATAAGGCTAGGCTTGTTGCAAAGGGTTATGCGTAGGAAAGAGGCATTGATTTTGATGAGACCTTTGCACCTACATGCCGTATGACTACTGTTCGGAGCATTTGTGCACTTGCAGCCCATCATGGTTGGAATGTACATCAGTTGGACATTAAAACAGCATTTCTGAATGGTGACTTGCATGAAGAAGTGTATGTTTTTCAGCCCCGTGGCTTTGTGCAGAAAGGGCATGAAAACCAGGTGTGCAGGTTAAAGAAGGTGTTATATGGTTTAAAGCAAGCACCACGTGCTTGGTATGAGAAAATACATGCCTATCTGATTGCACATGGTTTTGAGAACAGTCCAACTGAAAGCACCTTATATGTTAAGCGTGCTAATGATGTGCTTTTGATCATTGTTGTCTATGTAGACGACATGCTGCTCACTGGTCCTCTTGAGAAGCATATTGCTGATTTCAAGGCTGATTTGCATGCCTCATTTGAGATGTCTGATTTGGGGCATTTGCATCACTATTTGGGCATTCAGTTTATGCACGTTGATGGTGGAATGGCTTTGTGTCAAACGAAATATATTGACACATTATTGCAGCGTTTTGGCCTTGAAGACTGTAAGCCTATTGCCACTCCTATGGAGACAGGTTTACGATTGAGTCTTCATGATGCTGGAGATGCATTTGATGCTGTTCTCTATCAGCAGGCTGTTGGATGCTTGATTTACTTATGCATTACTCGGCCAGATATTCAGTTTGCTGTCTCACAGATGAGCAGGTTTATGCATTGCCCAGGAGTCACGCATTGGAAAGCGGTTAAGCGCATCTTTCGCTACTTGAATGGTACTCGGCTACTTGGGTTGTTTTATCCCAAGGGGGGATCACTACCGCCAGATCTGCATGCTTTTTCTGACTCAGATTGGGCTGGTTGCTATGACACTCGTGTGTCCACCAGTGGTTTTTGCTTCATGCTTGGTAGCTCATGTATATCTTGGTTGAGCAAGAAGCAGCCTACTGTGGCCACTTCCAGTTGTGAGGCTGAGTATAGGGCAGCTTTCACAGCGACTGTTGAGTGTGTGTGGCTCAGACGCCTTATGGCTGATTTGGGTGTTGGCCAGTCTTCTGCCACCACCATCTTCACTGACAGTCAGAGCGCATTGGCAGTTGCGAGGAACCCTGTGTTCCATGCTCGCACTAAGCACATTGAGGTGCATTATCACTATGTCAGGGAGAGGTTCTCTACTGGGGAGATCAGCTTGGCATATGTGCCCACGCAGGAGAACATTGCAGACCTTTTCACGAAGGCTCTGCCTAGGGAGAAGTTTGAAGCTTTCCGCAAAGCTTTGGGCTTACTTCCTTTTGTGGAGTGATTTCCACATAGCTTGGCACTTCCTTATACATGAGTGCCAGCTCCTTGTTCACCGCATCACTTCCAGGGGGGATTTGTTGATATATTTAGGTAGTGATGTGTGTGAACACTCTAGGACTGCCGGGGCACTTTTTTCCCTCTTTAGGAGGTTTTTTTCCCCCGGCTTGTATATACGCCTATTGCCCTAATGGGCTACTTATCTTTGTACATTCTCTAGTAATACATTCAGTCTTGTGTGTTGTGCTCCAAGCTTCTTCTTCTTCCTTGTGCTGTTCGCGTGCTTCCGCAGACGTCTAACTCCAACATATACCTTAGGATATTTTTAAGACCCAATTGCAACAAGAATTTTGTTTCGAGAATTCAACAAAAAGAAATCATGAAACGTTTCAAGCTTGGGTAAATACATCTAAACGAAAAGAGAACTTAATTGAGAGTTTTCAAGAGTTTGAAGAACAATTTAGTGACTTACCGGAGCAAGAACAAACTTATCTAGAGCCTTATAAAGTTATAAATTTTTAACTATCCTTGATTACTCAATTCGAAGAGACCTAGAGCCTCTTTTAGAAGAAAACAATACCTCAAATGGCTTGACCAATGATTGGACATATGTGCAAAAGCAAGTTCATCGACTTGCTCTTAGATCTGAATGCCAAAACCTCAAATATTTTCCTCTTTCAAAAAGCAACGATTTAGATTGTACTTCTCAAAAGATAAATGAAGAAAACAAATTTGAAATTACAAACAATGAATTAGATGATGCTACACCAATGATGAATGATAAAAATCAAATTACAATTTCAGAACACAAAACATTAAACAAACATGAGGGTGAATATGAGAAACCTTTGTTTGATTCTTCTAAAAGTCTTCCCAAATTATTTATTGAAGAAGTGAGTGATGTAAGTGGTAAAGAAATCCCACTCATCACAATAGCTTCTCCTAAAATTATTACTCACATTGATTCTCCCTATAAGGAAGAACAATATGAGAAAATTATAAACAATGATATTTATACATTTGAAAAATATGAATTGAAGAGTTTCAATATAAATGAACGCTTGTTTTGTATTAATGATGTTCATATTGGTTTTTCTAATCAAAATTTTGAGTGCTTTGATGCAGGTCAAGCAAGAATGGAGGATTTAATATTTCAGTGGAATATCATGAAAGCCACAGAGTTTGACTTACTATTGCTTTGGGTTTTACAGATGGACTATCAAGAAATATTATCTTGGATTGCTACCTTTTGTATAAGTTTGCTAATAATTATGTTTCTCACAAGATTTTTGAGTTGAGTTATTTTTCAGGATTAGCATGAAGATTGGGAGCTGATTGATGAACTAAGATTTTCTTCAAAAATAGACTATGAATGAAGCGCAGGAGATTGAAGATAGTACATGCAGTTTAAAATTTAAGCAATCAAAGCGATATTTGGATGAAAGGCAATGCTAAAGATGGAATCAATATAGATCAGGTGAAACAGTTCTAACCTTGATTAATGTTTTAAGTTTTGTTTTTCCATGCATTATCATAATTAGAAATGTACATTCTTCAGCTAGGTTAAGAAACTTCTTAAAATTATGAAAAGCAGAATTTACACTGAAGTAGGAATGTGCTTGAAGAGAAGATAGGGATTAGAAGACCTATGGCTGTCATATGAATAGTTGAAGGAACCCTTAACTTGCAACTCCTAGTAGAAGTAGGCTTGTTTTATATAGGTAAGCTTCCTTAAATCTGACCCATTTAGCTAAAGAGATCCTAGTTCCTGCTTTAGCTTACCTCTAGATCCTTTGCTCTGATTAGGGGTTAAGCCTTTCCCCTTCATCAAAAAAGTTGCGAAGAAAAATTGAAAACAGTACATTAATGGTTGCTGTATATGAAAAAAAATGAACAATGACAAAAAGGAAAAATTATGATAAAAAAATGAGATAAAAGAAAAATCAAATAAATCAATTGTGGTCTCGAAATCACTTCTGATTTGAAAAGCGGGCTATATAAGGCGGATGTATGCTAGAGGGGAGTTAGTTTTTTGTATCTTAATGGCAAATGGTTAGGAGATGAGGGTAGAAGGCCTATATAACATATGCTTTACTTATGAACAGAGTTAATAGAAGAGTTAGTACGAACACTATTTGAATGACTTCTATAGTTTCTTTCTAAAACCTGTTTCCAATTCATGCATTGAACGAAAAGGTTTAAATTCAAGTTTACATAATTTTATAAGTTTTCTTTGCTATTTGAAGATGTACTAATGATAGAAGCATGTTTTATATACAGACAATTTGAATTTGAGTCATGAATAATTTTCAAAAGAATTTGATATTGCTTTCTATGATCTACAGGTTGGCCCATCGAGGACGATGTGCAGGTTTGGCCGAGGCGAATGTCGGAAAGTTTTCAACTTTCCAGTTGATGACTAAATAAAATAAAATTAACTTAATTGGTGAATTCTAACCTTTTTTATCACTGTTGATTAGTTGTTCTGGATTGAATTAACTACTTTTGAAGTGTTTACAGGTTCAAATGGATGAAGAAAACAAAAGTTCATATTATGGTTTACCCTAAACTGCTCGTAAAATGTGTGTTTAAGCCATAGAAACATTGATTTATGGGTTTAAGATCCTAGGTTTATATTTAATCTTGTGCATTTAAGTTAAGAGCCTTAATTCTTGGTTAATGTTAGGGATTAACTAGGTTTTCAATTAATTTCCAAAGGGTTTCAATGGGATTCTGATGGGTTTTTAGTAAGTTTTCTAGGGTTTTAGTATGTCTCAAGGGCTAGAATAGTTGTTATTCAATATATAAATTACATATTTATGTATTAAAAATTAAACTATGCTATTAATAATTACTTTAATCATATGTGTGCATTTACATACTAAGGTTCTAATTAATTAAACCCTTAAACTAAGATTGAATTAAATGATTTATTTAAAATAAGAAATATAGGCTAATTAAATTAAAAATGGTAAATTAAATGGATAAATAACTAGTGGTCTATATGAGTACTAGGAAAAAGAATGGTTTATAGAAGATGTGTAACTAAAGTGATTGAAAGAGTGGTTGGAATAAATGATGCAATTAAAGGAAGTTAAAGAGAAACTTTAAATGAATGGTGTATATAAAAATGGTTAAAAGAATGGAGTAAGTGAGTTGTGTAAATAAAGTCAATTTAAAGTGTGGTGAAAGTAAGGAGATTAAAGTGTGGTTGTAGATTAAAAGTTAAAACCAAAAGAGTGGATTAGGAAGGACTTGTGTATGTATAAATATGTGTGTTAAGCTCTGTTATTACCTAATGTTTTTTGCAGGTACTTCTTTCTTTCTTTTTTTTGTTCCTTATGTATGTTTCCTTTAGCTTGTGCGTACCTAGGCAGAGAGAGAATGAGAGCTGCTTGCAGAAAACGTGTATATGTGTATGTGATGAGTGTGTGTGAGAGTTGATTCAATTCAAGCGCTGATCTGGAGGAGGACTTCTGATGGCCTATACTGTTCAAATAGAGCTTCTATAGGGCTAGAGAGAGAGTCTTCTTCTTCCTTCCTCGCATCTTGATCTTTCTTTTCCCTTCTCCTTCATCGTGTTGCATACACAGTCCAATAAGGAAAGAGAGAGGGAGAAAGGGGTAGAGAGAGAGATGGAAGATCACGCAGACATTGGATATGGAGAGAGAGATGGACGTTGTCCAGGGTTTTGCAATAAACGTGAGGTTAATCTCGGCAGAGGATTTGAGCTTCAAGCTGGACCATCGGCATGCACGATACTATGTTGTAGCTTGGATAGCAGCTCCATACCAGCGAGCGCATGCTCTTTTCTCAGCGTCTGAACAGCCCCAATATGGTAGTGTGCGCGCCGACGCGCTCACCAACTCGGACGGGATCATGAGCCTTTTTGAGGTCGTCGGACGATGATAGGGACCGCGGTGATACCTTCCACAGCTATTGCGTGTTCCTTCCCCTCATGGCATCTGTTAAGTTTCAGTATAAACGATTCCTCTCACCGCTCTGTCGGGGTGCTTAACATGGCGGTTTGCCTTCCTTCCTTTACGAGTTCTGAGCGATGACTATCTCTTATCTGCCATGACTATCCGTCAATACGATGGTCCAAAGATTTCCAGTACTTCAAGCTAGGTACATTCAGCTCTAGAGTAGCACACGCAGCTGCCTCATAAAGAATCCCAGTACCTCTAAAGTGCTTCCTATGTAGGAGGCCGGTGCCTTGAACACTAAGAGAGGGCTTCCTTGTGTATTTTCCATGGTCTAGCGCACGCAACACGAAGGACTCCGTCCTTGTTTTCTGTCGTTTCATAGCTGAAGTCGAAAACCAGTATATATAATTGCTTTCGTGCTTGCGAAATGCTTTCCGAGAAGAAGCAATAGAAGGAATTCGCAGAGAGTGAAAGAGAGAGAGATAGAGAAAGAGAAAGAGAGATAGGAAGGGAAAGGGAGAAAGAGAGTGATAGAGAGAGAGAAAGAGAGATAGGAAGGGAAAGGGAGAACGAGAGAGAAAGAGAGAGAAAGAGAGGAGGAGAGAATTAAATTAATAAGTTAATTAATTAAGCAATTTAATTATTTCATTGCATAGTCATTTTTTTAGGTATTTAATGTGTTGATTAATATGGAGTAATGATTTAAGTTTTATACATATACTTAGAGAGCATGAAAACATTAGATTTCTTAGCTACTTATTTATAAATACATGAGTTAGAAGCATATGTATGAGTTAGGATGCATTAATGTATGGTTGAGCACATGAACATGTAGGCACACAAATAAGTTATAGTATATGATTCTTAAGCATGATTAATGTGCATAGCTATATGCATATAGGCATGAATGAGCAAGTGTATTAAAGTATGTATGAGATTAATGATTTTTTTGAAATATACTTATAGTTTCCTAATGTTTTTTGCAGAAACATTGAAGATCAAAAAGCAATTGAACTGCACTGAAGTGAAGCAAAGTGAAGATTTCATCAATTCAATTATCCGACAATCTGAATTAAATCCATAGAAATTATCCTTGATTAAGCTTTGTATAGGATTCACTTATTGTTAGCCATCTTTTAGAGAAATTATATCATTTTATAGCATTGTAATCATCCATTAATGTCATTAGCATTAATTCAATTCTAATTTGCATTATCATTCTTGTCAATGTTATCTGAAATCGTTAATTTCAAAAATTAACTGAGGAAATTTAGATAGTACCTATACCTCAAGAAGCTATTGATAGAGCAGTCCAGGCTTACGGTTCTTAGACGTTTAAAGTGTTTCAATTATCTATGCCATATTTCCTAGATTTAAGAGTAATTTAGAATTTCTGATATAGACAAAAGAAAAATATACCTAAAATACCTACGATTGTCTCATACACCCTGCGTGTGCCGAGGGATTTAGTGGCTGACTGATCCACCAGCCTTATGTCCGCAACTTCTCGACAACGCTGTCGGGAAGATTTGCATCTTCCAGTTGATAACCAGAGGAAATAAAAGCAACTTAATTGGTGAATTCTAAACCTCTTTTTCACTGTTGATCAGTTGTTCTGGATTGAATTAACTACTTTTGAAGTGTTTGCAGGTACAAGAAATGATGAAGAATATGTGTTCATATTAGGGTTACCCTAATTACTCATTTAATGAGTGTTTTAAATTGATACATATAAGACATATGAGTATATACCCCTAGGGTTTCATAAGTTTATATAAGTTAAGTCAGTAGGATTAATCCAAAGGATCTTAAATGATTCCATTGGGTTAATGTTAAGGGTTTAGATGATTGATCATGGGTTAGAGATAGGGTTTAGAAGGGTTTTAAAGGGTTTTCATGAGTTTCTGATGGGTTTAAGTAGGTTTTCTAGGGTTTCAGAATGTTTTAAAGGTTAAAACAATTAATATTTAATGAAATTAATCTATATCTAAACATTGGTTCAATAATAAAAATTAAAATATGGTTTAATTAATTATTTAATCATGTATATGCAATTAAATCCTAAGGTTTGATTTAATTAAAACTTAAACTAAGGTTAATTTAAATGATTTATTTAATTAAGAAAATTAAGGTAATAGAATAAAAATAATAATTGAAGTGGATAATTAATGAGCGGTGTATGTGAGTGTTGTTTAAAGTGTGGTGTGGGTTAAGTGTGTAACTAAAGTGGTTAAAGTGAATAGTTTCAAAGTGTGGTAGTTGTGAGTGCAAGTTAAAAGAGTGGTAGAAAAAAAATATGCATTTAAAGTGTAAAAAAGGTGTGTACAAAGAGTGGTGAGTGTGAGGGTAATTAAAAGAGAGGTTGTGTGAGAAAAGTTAATTAAAGTGGGGAGAATGTTAATGGGGAAAAGTGAGGATGAGGAAATAAAGTAAAATCAAAGGAATGGTTTACAAATGAGTTGTGTGTGTATATATGAGTGTGTTGATCTAGTTTTCCCTAATGTTTCTCTTCAGGTAATTTTCCCCTCATCTTCTCATCTTCTTTTCTCCTTCCATATGTAGACTAAAGAGAGAGTGGAGAACGGCTGATGGCTGCGTACAGAGAGTGATTGAGAGAGAGTGATCGATAGAGAATGATAAAAAAACAAAATAGAGAGAAAAGATATTTATTCTTTTCTCTTTCCCCATTGGCTTCTCTGACATTACACGCATCATTTCATAGAGAGAGAATGTCTGGCAAATATGTATGCTCGCGTAGAAGTAGGAGAGAGAGTGAAACTCTAGTGAGAGATTTTTTTAAATTAAAATGTATTTTCTTTGTCACCTCCCTCTTGGCGGAGGTCTCGCAGTCCCGGCAGCAGATACTATCGGCCATAGCTGGAGATTTTTTTTGTCCTTTCCTCCTGACGTCACTCAGAGGCGTGCGCAGAGATTAGATTAGTGAGAGAAAGAGATGCTAATGGTTTAATGGCTGTAGCACAGAGAATTGCCATGCTGCATGTAGTCAGACAAGGAGAGAGAAATGGGCTGCCTGACGCCTTTTTGGCTGTACGTGACGGCACTAGAGAGAGATTTTTTGAGAGAGAAAGAGTTTGAATTTTGTTTTTAAAGGACAATTATTCTCTCCCTTCCCCTCCATGGACTGCGCGCGGCAGCGTCACGCAGAGAGAGAAAGAGAGAGAGAGAGAGAGAGAGAGAGAGAGAGAGAGAGAGAGAGAGAGAGAGAGAGAGAGAGAGAGAGAGAGAGAGAGAGAGAGAGAGAGAGAGAGAGAGAGAGAGAGAGAGAGAGAGAGAGAGAGAGAGAGAGAGAGAGAGAGAGAGAGAAAGAGAGAAAGAGAGAGACATAGAGAGAGAGAGAGACGCTGGCACGTAAGAGAAAACGAAGAGAGAGAGAGATAGGGAAAGAGAGAAGAGAGAGAGAGAATGAGAGAGAGAGAGAGAGAGAGAGAGAGAGAGAGAGTGAGAGAGATTGGCAGAGAGAAAAAGAGAGAGTTAGAGAGAGATAGGGAGTAAGAGGGTTTATATATGTATTTTTCATATTAAGTGTTTTGATATTAGGTATTTAGCTTATGCATGAAGATATATACATCTATGCATATAAGTATCGAATCATGTTAGAGTATAGTCATGAGTGAGTGTGAATGTTCATAAAAACAAATATGCATGATTACATATGCAAATAAAATGTTGGTATATATGTGAGTCATCTGTGTGTAACCATAAGAGTGATTTCTAACATGCATATGTATAAAATAGTTAGATATGCTAAGATGCTTGAATGTATGTTAGCATATATAGTTGAGTGAGATCGTGGAAGCATACAAATGAATAAGGATATGATTTTTAATGTATGGGCATATATGTATGAAAGTAAATAGCATGGATGTGAATGTATGCATTAGAGTGTATGCGAATGCTTTATTGTATGCATGAACATGAGCATGTGTATGTTTTAATGTATGTGAAGAATGTCTTTTATGTTTCTTCTTGATTTCTTGTTAGATTACTAATATATCTAATGTTTCTCTTCAGAAACATTGAAGATGAAGAGCAAATGAAGTGCAGTGAACATAATGTTTTATTTTCAGTGTCGAGAAGCATTGAAGATTAATGAGCAATTGAAGAGCAAATGAAGTGCAGTGACCCTAATGTTTTATTTTCAGTGTCGAGAAGCATTGAAGATTAATGAGCAATTGAAGAGCAAATGAAGTGCAGTGACCCTAATGGCTTTTGCAGTGTCGAGAAGCATTGAAGATTAATGAGCAATTGAAGAGCAAATGAAGTGCAGTGAACCTAATGTTTTTTGCAGAAACATTGAAGATTACAATTAATTGAAGTGAAGACAATTGAAGTGAAGCGGCAGCTTAAAGATCCATTTAAATCTTATTTCCCATTTAGTCAACTATCCAATTGACTAGACATTTATCCAATTGTTTAGGCCTTACAGTTGTATTAGATTTATTGATTCGAACCATTAGCATATCAATTAATTCATTCAAACAGTTTAGCATCATATTGTTTCATTAGTTTTTCCATTACTTTCCTTGATGTCTTCTAAGTTAGTTCATGAGTCTGAGCACAGTACTATTGAAAATATTGAAAATATTGGAAATGTTCCGCCAACTCTAGACAGACCAGAACCCTCTAGCTTACCTGAAAGTTTAGTAGAAGAACCCATTATGGAAGTTTCAATCTCATATCAGGAAGCTGTTGCTATGTACGAGGCTTCCCGTCCTTACGGTCTATAGCTAGTTAAACTATTTACTTTTGGTAAGAAAACTTTAGTTTCAGTCATAGAATTAGGTAATTTATATTGTTTTGACATTAGAACCCTTATTTCCTTAAGCCTGAGTCCGCTAAAGACACCCTGCGTGTGCCGAACGATTTAGGCGGATGACTTGATCCACCATCCGAGCATCTCTCACGACCCGACATTGGTGAACCCGACGTGAACAAACGGCCTTGCAGCTCAGGTATAAAATTTAAATTTTTCGTGCATGTGCATACATGATATCGACAGGTTGGATTGCAGAAGCTTCTTCATCCGTGGGAGCAGTGGCTTTGTCTTTGACTCCTTGCACTCTTCTAGGTGTTGAGGGCTGTTCCCTAGGGAACTGAGCGCCTCCACGAAGAGTGGCAAGTAGCTATCCTCATCTCGCCACCCCTTTTCATCGACAAGAACGTTTGCACAATCATCCATTAGCAACTGATGTATTAGATTTTGATTCTATTAAAAATTGTATAAACTTATACACAAGTCACTCTTTAAGCCTCTTCTTCGATTCAGATTCCAGGTATTTATATTTGGATTCTTTTTGCTTGCACATAATTAAATAAAAATGACATCTAATGTAGAGAATCTTCTGCATGATATGGAAGCACGATTAATTTCATCTATAGATTTAAAGCTTAATTCCAAGTTTGAGTCCTTAAACTCGTTTCTTTCAATCTTAACTACAGTAGTATCTGATTTTAATGCAAATCTTAAGTCAATAGATACTCAATTTGATCACGAGTTTAGGAATTTAGAAGGAATTCTTCATTATGAACTCTCAAATTTGAATGAAAATATGGAAACAATAGCAAATCATGTAAAAGAAATTTCATCATTTAAAACGATTGGTCATGAAATTGCAAGTTTAAAGGAGAACATTGAAAGGTTAAACAATCAAATACACGAAAGTGCTACATGTGAATGCAAAGATAGATATCAAGTACGAGTTCAAAGTAGATCTATGTATTCTATTGACCAAAATCCTTTACCCGATCATAGAAAAGTTGATCCTAAGGCTTTATATCAAAGACCGAAGAGAACTGTAAGATGCTTCTAGTGTGATAACTAGGTCATACTTATGGGAATTGTATGGCCTATGGGAAAGCATGTAGCCAACAATTGGTATTAGAAAGTGAACAGAAAATATGTGATTATCAAACGCATCTACCATTGAGATTAAACTTAGGTAGAGGAGGAATGATAGACTATTTTGACCAAGAGAAATTTAATCCTAAAACCAAACTTCAAAAACAATGGAAACCTAAGAGTCATAAGGAGAAAAGCAATGTATGTCAATTACATTCTATGAACACCAAGATTGTGCCTAAATGTGAATGTTTGGACAATGATCAAAACCTTATTAAACCTAAATCTATGAATAACATTGATCTTCAAATTAAATCTAAGGATCAAGATACATTGAAAAAGTTTAAGAAAGAAGAAGATGTAAAGATAAAAGATGATGAAAATGAACAATCAATTGATGGAAATATAGATATACAGGCGGTTAAAACAGAACCTAAAGTCATAGAGATTGACAATAAATGTGATCAAAATAAAAATGATGAAAGAATAGTACAAACATCTGAAGACGAAAATCTTCAACTTCAATCAGAACATGACAAGAATATGGGAAAATGGGTACAAGAAGCCATATGGAAGATTGAAAATAATATAAAAAACTCATCTAAATGTAAGAAAAAGGAGAAGAATTTAAGTGAATAGTTTTATTGTGATGGAATTGTTTATTGAAGATAAAACATTTCAAATTTTGATTTTGCTTGCTGCATATATGCTGTTTCCTAAAAATTGAGAAACATATACCTAAATTGTTTAGTTTTATGAAGTTTTAATGTTTGAAAAGCTAATTACAAACTTATGATTAAGTTTACATTACGATTTGTTTAATCAAAAGAATTCTAAAATATGAAAACACAAAGTTTGTTTCAAATTAAACAAAAACATGTTTGTAATTATGCTTGCAAATGATTTTGATCAAAATGCTTGTCATTTCCTAAACTTATGATAAATTTATGATTTTTTTTCTTTCACAAATAAGAAGAAATCTATTATGAAGAACGATTATGAAGAATATTATTATGATGAATATTTTGCACAAAATGATCTTTGTTTACAACAATTATGATGTTATACTTTTAAAAGAAAGAAATATATATGATATAAATATGATCATGATAAATATGAAGAACATGAAAAAAAAATGTTACAATATGAGGATGATTTTATTGATATGATGAGTAAGAGGAACTTTTATAATCCAAATATGAATTTTTCATTGATAAAAAAAAAAATGATGCTCATTTATAAAGATACAAGTTAAAAACTTTGAACATTTTTTATTTTTCCTAAATTTTATGAACTTTGTTTCATAGGTTGAAAAACCTATTTAAAAAAATTAAGAATGCATTATTTATGATAATTATAACCACTATGAATTTCTTATGATGAAATTTGTGACATGATGAAGATGAATCTGATAGAATATATGAATTTATATTTGCAAGATAAATGATAATGAAGATTACTTGTTTTGTAGCTTTTATTTTATAAGTGATTACAGGTTCTGAAGATGCATTGATCAAAGCAATTGAAGATGTTATGCCAAAAGTTCTGATAAATTTAAAGAGAGCAGATTGAAGATGAAGCAGATTAAAGATAAAATTGATTTTAGGTCGTATTTTCTTTGTCTTAAAATTTTGTTTTACGTATTTTATTTGCATTCATATAAAACTAATTGATAAAATCTGGAATGAAGAATATTAATTTATAAAGGACTCTATTTAACCATATTAGGAAAATAGACATAATTTATATTTTTACATTTATAGATTAAGTGAGATTTGACAAAAATAGAAGGATTTGTAGTTCATTTAGATAACGAAAGTAGTTGTATATATGTAGGAGCATATTGTTGCATGATACATGTCTGTGAAAACCTAGATCTTTCTTGTCCATGCAGCTAGATCCTTAGCTCGGATTAAGGGGTTAAGCCTTTCCCCTTTAAAACAAAAAAGTAGCGAAAAAAAAAAAAATTTGACATGGAAGTTATACCTTCTTCCACCCCAAAAAGGTATTTACATTTATTATCGACATGAAGTTTATATCATATTTATATGAAGAAACTAGTTGTGAAAAAACACATCTAGTGATTAAAATTGGGCATACAAGGCGGCTGTCTGTCCAAGTAGATTTAGTAGATTTCTTTGGCATGCTTGATTGCCCATATGTGAATGCATATATATGACGAAACCTGCATTTGAATGAATGAAAATGAATTCTGTTTTATACTAATCTTTACGTAGTTTATAAATGGAGAAAAAATATAAACTAATGTTTGTTGACTGAAAAGGTTAATAGTTTACCCTTATACTTTAATATGTTTCATTGCCAGATTTAATTTTAATGAAACCTCATGTGCATGTTGAAAAGATTAAAAATTTGATAAGTTAAAAGATGTTTATAAAAAGAATTGATGCTTTTCTATGATTTAATTTCATGATAATCATTGAAAATGCCGCTTCCCTTAATCTGCAAGTTGGCCCATCGAGGACGACGTGCAGGTTTGGTGGCGGTGGATGTCGGGAAGATTTGCATCTTCCAGTTGATAACCAGAGGAAATAAAAGCAACTTAATTGGTGAATTCTAAAACTCTTTTTCACTGTTGATCAGTTGTTCTGGATTGAATTAACTACTTTTGAAGTGTTTGCAGGTACAAGAAATGATGAAGAATATGTGTTCATATTAGGGTTACCCTAATTACTCATTTAATGAGTGTTTTAAATTGATACATATAAGACATATGAGTATATACCCCTAGGGTTTCATAAGTTTATATAAGTTAAGTCAGTAGGATTAATCCAAAGGATCTTAAATGATTCCATTGGGTTAATGTTAAGGGTTTAGATGATTTATCATGGGTTAGAGATAGGGTTTAGAAGGGTTTTAAAGGGTTTTCATGAGTTTCTGATGGGTTTAAGTAGGTTTTCTAGGGTTTCAGAATGTTTTAAAGGTTAAAACAATTAATATTTAATGAAATTAATCTATATCTAAACATTGGTTCAATAATAAAAATTAAAATATGGTTTAATTAATTATTTAATCATGTATGTGCAATTAAATCCTAAGGTTTGATTTAATTAAAACTTAAACTAAGGTTAATTTAAATGATTTATTTAATTAAGAAAATTAAGGTAATAGAATAAAAATAATAATTGAAGTGGATAATTAATGAGCGGTGTATGTGAGTGCTGTTTAAAGTGTGGTGTGGGTTAAGTGTGTAACTAAAGTGGTTAAAGTGAATAGTTTCAAAGTGTGGTAGTTGTGAGTGCAAGTTAAAAGAGTGGTAGAAAAAAAATATGCATTTAAAGTGTAAAAAAGGTGTGTACAAAGAGTGGTGAGTGTGAAGGTAATTAAAAGAGAGGTTGTGTGAGAAAAGTTAATTAAAGTGTGGAGAATGTTAATGGGGAAAAGTGAGGATGAGGAAATAAAGTAAAATCAAAGGAATGGTTTACAAATGAGTTGTGTGTGTATATATATGAGTGTGTTGATCTAGTTTTCCCTAATGTTTCTCTTCAGGTAATTTTCCCCTCATCTTCTCATCTTCTTTTCTCCTTCCATATGTAGACTAAAGAGAGAGTGGAGAACGGCTGATGGCTGCGTACAGAGAGTGATTGAGAGAGAGTGATCGATAGAGAATGATAAAAAAACAAAATAGAGAGAAAAGATATTTATTCTTTTCTCTTTCCCCATTGGCTTCTCTGACATTACACGCATCATTTCATAGAGAGAGAATGTCTGGCAAATATGTATGCTCGCGTAGAAGTAGGAGAGAGAGTGAAACTCTAGTGAGAGATTTTTTTAAATTAAAATGTATTTTCTTTGTCACCTCCCTCTTGGCGGAGGTCTCGTAGTCCCGGCAGCAGATACTATCGGCCATAGCTGGAGATTTTTTGTCCTTTCCTCTTGACGTCACTCAGTGGCGTGCGTAGAGATTAGATTAGTGAGAGAAAGAGATGCTAATGGTTTAATGGCTGTAGCACAGAGAATTGCCATGCTGCATGTAGTCAGACAAGGAGAGAGAAATGGGCTGCCTGACGCCTTTTTGGCTGTACGTGACGGCACTAGAGAGAGATTTTTTGAGAGAGAAAGAGTTTGAATTTTGTTTTTAAAGGACAATTATTCTCTCCCTTCCCCTCCACGGACTGCGCGCGGCAGCGTCACGTAGAGAGAGAAAGAGAGAGAGAGAGAGAGAGAGAGAGAGAGAGAGAGAGAGAGAGAGAGAGAGAGAGAGAGAGAGAGAGAGAGAGAGAGAGAGAGAGAGAGAGAGAGAGAGAGAGAGAGACAGAGAGAGAGAGAGAGAGAGAGAGAGAGAGAAAGAAAGAGAGAAAGAGAGAGACATAGAGACAGAGAGAGAGACGCTGGCACGTCAGAGAAAACGAAGAGAGAGAGAGAGAGAGAGAGATAGAGAGAGATAGGGAAAGAGAGAAGAGAGAGAGAGAAAGAGAGAGAGAGAGAGAGAGAGAGAGAGAGAGAGAGAGAGAGAGAGAGAGAGAGAGAGAGAGAGAGAGAGAGAGAGAGAGAGAGAGAGAGAAAGAGAGAGAGAGAGAGAGAGAGAGAGAGAGAGAGAGAGAGAGAGAGAGAGAGAGAGAGAGAGAGAGTGAGAGAGAGATTGGCAGAGAGAAAAAGAGAGAGTTAGAGAGAGATAGGGAGTAAGAGGGTTTATATATGTATTTTTCATATTAAGTGTTTTGATATTAGGTATTTAGCTTATGCATGAAGATATATACATCTATGCATATAAGTATCGAATCATGTTAGAGTATAGTCATGAGTGAGTGTGAATGTTCATAAAAACGAATATGCATGATTACATATGCAAATAAAATGTTGGTATATATGTGAGTCATCTGTGTGTAACCATAAGAGTGATTTCTAACATGCATATGTATAAAATAGTTAGATGTGCTAAGATGCTTGAATGTATGTTAGCATATATAGTTGAGTGAGATCATGGAAGTATACAAATGAATAAGGATATGATTTTTAATGTATGGGCATATATGTATGAAAGTAAATAGCATGGATGTGAATGTATGCATTAGAGTGTATGCGAATGCTTTATTGTATGCATGAACATGAGCATGTGTATGTTTTAATGTATGTGAAGAATGTCTTTTATGTTTCTTCTTGATTTCTTGTTAGATTACTAATATATCTAATGTTTCTCTTTAGAAACATTGAAGATGAAGAGCAAATGAAGTGCAATGAACATAATGTTTTATTTTCACTGTCGAGAAGCATTGAAGATTAATGAGCAATTGAAGAGCAAATGAAGTGTAGTGACCCTAATGTTTTATTTTCAGTGTCGAGAAGCATTGAAGATTAATGAGCAATTGAAGAGCAAATGAAGTGCAGTGACCCTAATGTTTTTTGCAGTGTCGAGAAGCATTGAAGATTAATGAGCAATTGAAGAGCAAATGAAGTGCAGTGAACCTAATGTTTTTTGCAGAAACATTGAAGATTACAATTAATTGAAGTGAAGACAATTGAAGTGAAGCGGCAGCTTAAAGATCCATTTAAATCTTATTTCCCATTTAGTCAACTATCCAATTGACTAGACATTTATCCAATTGTTTAGGCCTTCCAGTTGTATTAGATTTATTGATTCGAACCATTAGCATATCAATTAATTCATTCAAACAGTTTAGCATCATATTATTTCATTAGTTTTTCCATTAGTTTACTTGATGTCTTCTAAGTTAGTTCATGAGTCTGAGCACAGTACTATTGAAAATATTGGAAATGTTCCGCCAACTCTAGACAGACCAGAACCCTCTAGCTTACCTGAAAGTT
Organism: Ceratopteris richardii; assembly: GCA_020310875.1. Lineage (NCBI taxonomy): Eukaryota > Viridiplantae > Streptophyta > Polypodiopsida > Polypodiales > Pteridaceae > Ceratopteris > Ceratopteris richardii. The sequence goes on along the minus strand of CM035418.1, from coordinate 191,171,961 downwards.
TAGTAGAAGAACCCATTATGGAAGTTTCAATCTCATATCAGGAAGCTGTTGCTATGTACGAGGCTGCCCGTCCTTACGGTCCACAGCTAGTTAAACTATTTACTTTTGGTAAGAAAACTTTAGTTTCAGTCATAGAATTAGGTAATTTATATTGTTTTGTCATTAGAACCCTTATTTCCTTAAGCCTGAGTCCGCTACAGACACCCTGCGTGTGCCGAACGATTTAGGCGGATGACTTGATCCACCATCCGAGCATCTCTCACGACCCGACAACGCAGAGGCAGTCGGCTTGGATGAGGCCATACATGAGGCCATGACATACATTAATCGATTTGAGAAACGTGTGCCTGCCGGCCCTAGGCGATTTGGAAAACAAATACACATCAATGTATCAGAACCGGAAGGCAACACGCAAACAGAAGAACATCAGGAGGAACCACTCTCCCCCCCCCCACCTCACCTCTCGCTACATAATTCACCTCACCAACCGGCACGACCACGCCCTTTCCTACCACTACCACAGTTGTAATGGGAATTCCTCTCTCTCCCGGTATCCAATTTGGAGGAGTTTCCATGCCCACCTTCACGACACTCTTCACAAATATCACTTCCACCCCACCCACTGTCCCCATCTTTACAGTCACACACACACATGACACAATGGAGTCATCACCCGCCACAGTACCACCCCAACCCCCCACACAACCTCAATCTCCCATACCCCCTCCACCTACTTCACCACTTGACTCCACCGCATCCACAACTCCCTTCCCCTTCCCCATTCCCCGTGCATCTTCATCTTTACCTGCATCCTTTAATGTAAATAGTATATTTTTGTCATTACATCATTGTGTATATCAAATTCAGCGTGAGTACAGGGATCTCGAAGGCCGCCATCAACAGTTGACAACGAATCATCAGAACCTACAGAGGCAACTCACAACACTAGCAGAAGAAAATGCGGAACTCAACCAGTGCTACACAACTCTCGAGCAAGCCCATCAAACACTCCTAGAGACACCCCAACCATCAGCAGAAACCGGTGTCAAACAACTCGAAGCCTTGCTGGAGGTGTACCAAACAGATAACCTGAGAGTCTGGCGTAATTTAACTCTACTTCGAAAGCATATGGCTACAGCACTTGAAGAAAATAAACGGTTGCAGAAACAAAATGAAGAAAACCTGGAAGCAGCCATGGAAGGGTCCCCCCATGAGATCGATCCAGAACAGTTCAAAGCAGTTCCCACAGAAACAATGAAAACCATCTTGGAAAGTTATGCGGATTTATTAGACACACATGATGATTTGGAAAGGGAACGAGATGAGCTACGTAGCCAGCTCAGGGAAAAGGAGGCTCCAGCTAAGGTAATAGAAATGGCCTCGACTTCAGAGGAAGTAAAGGCATTGACAGAGCAGGTGGCTGAACTTCGGAAAAAGTTATTAGAATATGAAAGGCAGCCCTCCCCAGTTGTGGAACCCGAACCGGAGGATTTAGTACCCATTGAGGTGGATGAAACCTATGAGGAACCATACGTTCCTATGCCGATGCCAGGTGGTGCACAGACCTCAGAAGGACTGGACACATTAGAAGTTGAAGTACCTGAATGGCTCCAAACACTCGAGAAGACATCAACAACCCATGAAGATAGAGTGGCCATTCAAATCCAATCTATGGCAAAGTTAGAAGACATCATCATTAAGTTTGAATACTTTCGAAGCATGTCTCATCATAGATGGATCAGCACCAACGATGATCAATATGTGCCATATTGTGTGCTCCTTGCGGATTACAATGCAGAGATTCAACGCAGTTGTGGCAAACCTCCAACTTTTGCCACACAATTTGGGCCAGAGGATATCCCAAAAAGTGCAAAGAAAGGCTCCATTTATCAACCAACCTGGAGAATCCGTCTTCTTGAAACCTACCCGGAAATGGTTCGTACCTGGACTAACATGCCCCTTTTTATTAAATACAATCCTTGTTATGTTCCAGTATTCCGCCAGTGCACTTGGCCAGAGTTTACCATTGCTGTCAAGAACGTCAAGGGTTGCGCGAAGTGGTTAAATTATGTTTATCTAGCACCGCCACAAGGCCCTCCCACTGTAAATTACATGATTTCTACCATCAGACACTGGAGCACTCGATTACGGAATACCCCCGATGTGATGGCACAAATGTGTATGAAAATCTTTGAACTAATGCTAATCACCTTCAGGACGTTCAAGAATATTAAAGACCCCCACTTCTCAGGTGTCGGATTTCTTACAGGAAACCAGGATCTGGTAGACGACATGAGCACAACCCCATCCATAGAGGTAATATATGCTTGGCACGCCAGAATAAATTACCTCCTAGTTTGTTTTAAACAGACATTCGAGGAGATGTTCATAACGGGATTCTGGGAATATCACTCAGAAATATTTGTACCCCGGCCCTCACATCTCCTCCACTTATTCGTTGTGGAGAGAACCATCTATTCAGAACAACTGCGGGTGCCACATCCGGACGTACCAGGACCAGTGAATTGGGATGCATTATTAACAGATCTAGCACGGGGGCTCAGATTAGAAGAACATCACCTCGCTTCTGACGTTGTTCAATATTACGTTCAACGAGCATTTAGACAAGGGTCTGTCAGGGGCGACAGATGCGAGAGTGGGGGGGGGTGTTGGCAGCAGTCAAGGAACCGAAGGAGCCACAAGACAAAGAGGGTCGGAACGAAGAGATAGCACAAGCATATTTAAAGTTTAGTTTCAGTCATAGAATTAGGTAATTTATATTGTTTTGTCATTAGAACCCTTATTTCCTTAAGCCTGAGTCCGCTACAGACACCCTGCGTGTGCCGAACGATTTAGGCGGATGACTTGATCCACCATCCGAGCATCTCTCACGACCCGACAACGCAGAGGCAGTCGGCTTGGATGAGGCCATACATGAGGCCATGACATACATTAATCGATTTGAGAAACGTGTGCCTGCCGGCCGTAGGCGATTTGGAAAACAAATACACATCAATGTATCAGAACCGGAAGGCAACACGCAAACAGAAGAACATCAGGAGGAACCACTCTCCCCCCCCCCACCTCACCTCTCGCTACATAATTCACCTCACCAACCGGCACGACCACGCCCTTTCCTACCACTACCACAGTTGTAATGGGAATTCCTCTCTCTCCCGGTATCCAATTTGGAGGAGTTTCCATGCCCACCTTCACGACACTCTTCACAAATATCACTTCCACCCCACCCACTGTCCCCATCTTTACAGTCACACACACACATGACACAATGGAGTCATCACCCGCCACAGTACCACCCCAACCCCCCACACAACCTCAATCTCCCATACCCCCTCCACCTACTTCACCACTTGACTCCACCGCATCCACAACTCCCTTCCCCTTCCCCATTCCCCGTGCATCTTCATCTTTACCTGCATCCTTTAATGTAAATAGTATATTTCTGTCATTACATCATTGTGTATATCAAATTCAGCGTGAGTACAGGGATCTCGAAGGCCGCCATCAATAGTTGACAACGAATCATCAGAACCTACAGAGGCAACTCACAACACTAGCAGAAGAAAATGCGGAACTCAACCAGTGCTACACAACTCTCGAGCAAGCCCATCAAACACTCCTAGAGACACCCCAACCATCAGCAGAAACCGGTGTCAAACAACTCGAAGCCTTGCTGGAGGTGTACCAAACAAATAACCTGAGAGTCCGGCGTAATTTAACTCTACTTCGAAAGCATATGGCTACAGCACTTGAAGAAAATAAACGGTTGCAGAAACAAAATGAAGAAAACCTGGAAGCAGCCATGGAAGGGTCCCCCCATGAGATCGATCCAGAACAGTTCAAAGCAGTTCCCACAGAAACAATGAAAACCATCTTGGAAAGTTATGCGGATTTATTAGACACACATGATGATTTGGAAAGGGAACGAGATGAGCTACGTAGCCAGCTCAGGGAAAAGGAGGCTCCAGCTAAGGTAATAGAAATGGCCTCGACTTCAGAGGAAGTAAAGGCATTGACAGAGCAGGTGGCTGAACTTCGGAAAAAGTTATTAGAATATGAAAGGCAGCCCTCCCCAGTTGTGGAACCCGAACCGGAGGATTTAGTACCCATTGAGGTGGATGAAACCTATGAGGAACCATACGTTCCTATGCCGATGCCAGGTGGTGCACAGACCTCAGAAGGACTGGACACATTAGAAGTTGAAGTACCTGAATGGCTCCAAACACTCGAGAAGACATCAACAACCCATGAAGATAGAGTGGCCATTCAAATCCAATCTATGGCAAAGTTAGAAGACATCATCATTAAGTTTGAATACTTTCGAAGCATGTCTCATCATAGATGGATCAGCACCAACGATGATCAATATGTGCCATATTGTGTGCTCCTTGCGGATTACAATGCAGAGATTCAACGCAGTTGTGGCAAACCTCCAACTTTTGCCACACAATTTGGGCCAGAGGATATCCCAAAAAGTGCAAAGAAAGGCTCCATTTATCAACCAACCTGGAGAATCCGTCTTCTTGAAACCTACCCGGAAATGGTTCGTACCTGGACTAACATGCCCCTTTTTATTAAATACAATCCTTGTTATGTTCCAGTATTCCGCCAGTGCACTTGGCCAGAGTTTACCATTGCTGTCAAGAACGTCAAGGGTTGCGCGAAGTGGTTAAATTATGTTTATCTAGCACCGCCACAAGGCCCTCCCACTGTAAATTACATGATTTCTACCATCAGACACTGGAGCACTCGATTACGGAATACCCCCGATGTGATGGCACAAATGTGTATGAAAATCTTTGAACTAATGCTAATCACCTTCAGGACGTTCAAGAATATTAAAGACCCCCACTTCTCAGGTGTCGGATTTCTTACAGGAAACCAGGATCTGGTAGACGACATGAGCACAACCCCATCCATAGAGATAATATATGCTTGGCACGCCATAATAAATTACCTCCTAGTTTGTTTTAAACAGACATTCGAGGAGATGTTCATAACGGGATTCTGGGAATATCACTCAGAAATATTTGTACCCCGGCCCTCACATCTCCTCCACTTATTCGTTGTGGAGAGAACCATCTATTCAGAACAACTGCGGGTGCCACATCCGGACGTACCAGGACCAGTGAATTGGGATGCATTATTAACAGATCTAGCACGGGGGCTCAGATTAGAAGAACATCACCTCGCTTCTGACGTTGTTCAATATTACGTTCAACGAGCATTTAGACAAGGGTCTGTCAGGGGCGACAGATGCGAGAGTGGGGGGGGGGGTGTTGGCAGCAGTCAGGGAACCGAAGGAGCCACAAGACAAAGAGGGTCGGAACGAAGAGATAGCACAAGCATATTTAAAGTAGATATGGCAAGTAGGCCACCTAAATTTTTCAAACATCAAGGAGTGGAGCACACAAGAAGAAAGAGCAAGTAGGGAGCTCAAAGATGTGTACGACAAATCAACAGAGAAAATCCCTACACAAATAGTGATTTTAATCACTAAAAACCATTGTAAATACCATTTCGTATTTTTGTAGCTCCATTTTGTGCAAGCCAAGGAGTCCTTGAGCTTGAGGAGCCTTAGAAGTGCCTACATATCAATTTTCATATTTTTTAGATCTCGTTTGAGCCCTCAAAAGAGCCCTGGAACCTAATTTTTAACTAGGCCGGACACTAGGTCTGGACAGGGCCAAAGCTAGTCAAAAACTATAAAAGGAGCTAGAGAGCTCATTTTTGAGGTTAGATTGTAATTGAAATGAACTTGTAAGAGCTTTTTAAAAGTAGTCTAAGAACTCCATTGCTTCTCACTCTTTGTCTTGCCGTGTGTTCGCGTGTGTGTGTATGTGTGTGCATGTTTGTGTGCTTCTCACTCACGCACTTGTGCCTCCACTTGCTCGAGGTCTTCATACCATCCTCTCGTCTTCCCGGATTGACATTAAAGGAGGTGCTACTCATCACTGAGCTACACTCCTAAAGAGGGAGAAAAGTGCCCCGGCGGTCCTAGAGTGTTCACACACATCACTACCTAAATATATCAACAAATCCTCCTTGGGAGTGATGCGCTGAACAAGTAGTTGGTAGTCCTGCATGGGCACATATGCCAAGCTGATCTCCCCAGTAAAGAACCTCTCCCTTACATAATGATAATGCACCTCAATGTGCTTACTACGAGCATGGTACACAGGGTTCCTCGCAAATGCCAATGTGCTCTAACTCTCATTCAAGTTGGTGGTGGCAGTAGATTGACCAATACCCAAATCAGCGATAAGGCGTCTGAGCCACACACACTCAACAGTAGTTGTGAAAGCTGCCCTATACTCAGCCTCACAACTGGAAGTGGCCACAGTAGGCTGCTTCTTGCTCAACCAAGATATACATGAGCTACCAAGCATGAAGCAAAAGCCACTAGTGGACACACGAGTGTCATAGCAACCAACCCAGTCTGAGTCAGAAAAAGCATGCAAATCTGGCGATAGGGAACCCCCCTTGGTAAATCAGCCTTAAGATCACCAATATGCCTCCCATGAGGACCAGTGAGCAACATGTCATCAACATAAACCACAATGATCAGAAGTACATGATTTGCACGCTTAACATATAAGGTGCTTTGAGTTGGATTGTTCTCAAAACCATGTGCAATCAGATAGGCACGTATCTTTTCATACCAAGCACGTGGTGCTTGCTTTAAGCCATATAATGCCTTCTTTAACCTGCACACCTGGTTCTCATGCTCTTTCTGCACAAAGCCACGGGGCTGAAAGACATACACTTCTTCATGCAAGTCACCATTTTAAAATGTTGTTTTAATTTCCAACTGATGTACATTCCAACTATGATGGGCTGCAAGTGCACAAATGCTCCAAACAGTAGTCATACAACATGTAGGTGCAAAGATCTCATCAAAATCAATGCCTCTTTCCTGTGCATAACCCTTTGCAACAAGCCTAGCATTATACCTGTCAACTGTTCCATCAGGCTTATGCTTCAACTTGTAAACCCACTTAGTGCCAATGGCCTTCTTGCCAAGAGGCAAGTCACACAAAGACCAAGTACCATTCTTCATTATAGCATCATATTCAGATTGCATAGCAGCCATCCAATTTTCTGAATTTTATGCTTCATCAAACGAAACTAGCTCATTCTCATCACAGTGACTAGATGTAGCCATAGCATAGCAATCTGATGCAAAAGAGGCACTATGAGAGCCTGATCGAGTACGATATGACAAAGGTGCATTTAATTTGCTGCATAAAAAATGGAATGATTTGCATCATCACATGAAACCTGCAAAGGCTGAGAAGTTGCCTCATTAGGACTAGCACTAGACTATCCACCTGTAAAAAGAGGCAGCAAAGTATCATACATGTCTTTGGAGCTAACAGATGTCTCCTTAGTACATGAAAGCAATGGCTAAATAGCATTTTCCACAAAAACAACATCACGGCTAACCATAATGCATTTAGTCTGTGGATGATACAGAGGATAGCCTTTACTTTCAGCACTGTACCCAACAAAAATACATTTTACTACTTTATCATCCAATTTCCTGCGATGTTGTTCAGGCACTTATGCATATGGCAAACAACCAAAAACACGCAGATGAGTAACAGATGGCTTGAGATCATGCCAAGTCTCATATGGAGTGATGGACTACAGTGCTTTAGTGGGACACCTGTTAAGTACATATGTTGCACACATGACAAACTCAAGCGAGAAACTATGTGGTAAAGCTTGACTCTTGACCATACACCTCGCCATCTCCATGAGTGACATGTTCTTTTGTTCAGCAACTCCATTCTATTGAGGTGTATACGACACTGTACACTGGTGTTTTATCCCACGTTCAACTAGAAATGCATTAAAATCAGAAGACATATATTCCCCCCCTCGATCAGAACGAAGGGTGCCCATTTTACATGCTCACTGATTTTCAGCCAAAATCAAAAACTGTTTGAAGCACATGAACACTTCGGACTTTGCCTTCAGTGGATATACCCATGCATGCCTGGAAAAATCATCGAAATCATGAAGTAAAGATAATTTCCAAAACAAGGTGTCTGCATAGGACCATAGACATCACTATGCACAAGTTGTAATTTCTCAATAGCCCGAACTGAACCATCTTTTGGAAAGGAGAAACGCTACATTTTGCCCAAAATACAGCTTTCACAAACATGTTTTTCGGGTGCCTCAAGTTTGGGCAAAGAGGACACCATTTCAAATTTCTATAGGCGTAGCAAACTAGCAAAATTCAGATGACCAAAGCGTGCATGCCAAAGCTTTGCATTTGATATACCCGAAGAATCTTGTACTACACATGCCAAATCATTTACAGATTTTTCATAGACTATGAGCTTATACAACCCACGACATAAAATGCCAGAAGCAATAATCACGTCACCATTTGATAAATCATGAACTAAACATCTGTCATCAACAAATTTCGCAACCAAGCCAATATTGGCTAATGCAAAAACTGATAATAGATTTTTCTTCATCCCTGGCACAAACGAAGCATGTGACAAAGTGAAAGAACTACCATCAGCAATAGTCAAAATGATCTTACCAACTCCCATAACAGGATAAGAGGAGTTGTTGGCGCATGTAATAGTATTTCGTGTAGGGGCAGGCTCGAGTGAAGAGAAGAAACTGCATTGCGAGGTAATATGTTTGGTCGCCCCACTGTCAAATTACCAAACATCTGAGTCTACTACAGACATGCACTGTTCATGAGAAGATGGGTCAAAATTGCAAATAGTAGTAAACACCCATTCTTCTTCCTGCACAAGATTAGTAGCCTCTGCAACAACCATTCCACTCTCTTTCTTCTTTGCCTCTTTAGCAGCCAATTTTAGAGAGTTCTTTATGATATGATCATTTCCTTTACAGTACTTGCACAAAAATTTCTGCTTTTTTGATTTCTTATCATCTTTTTCTTCCCTCTTCGATTGTGTAGAATAAGTAGATTTCTGCTTACTAGTTGAAGAGCTCCATTTTCCTTTACCCTTCTGACTAGCCAGGAAAGCTTGATCTACAACACGCATAATGGACCTGTTCTGCCTGGACTGATGCTCGTTGAATAGAATAGACACTAACTCCTCAAATGACAAGGCATCTAGATTGCCTTTCATGATCAACCCAAGAGTATAAGCACAAGTCTGATATGAATCAGGAAGACCATTCAGAATAGTCTACAGAAGTGAGCTATCTGGTATAACCTCATCAGCAGAAATCAACTGTTCCTTCAAGTCTTTGATCTTTGTTAGAAAACTGTCCATAGAATCACCTTCATTCATGTGCTCACTCTCCAACTGTTTTTGGAGGTAAGCAACACGAGCCTCATTCCTAGCTTGGTACAATGTGGTAAGTGTATCCCAAGCATCCTTGTTGTTCTACAAGAGCGAATGTGAGGAATAATGGCACGTTTGATAGACAAAGATATCAATGCATGTTCCTGAGCATCTCTGCCATCCCAACGAATCTGCTCTACAATAGGTGCAGCAGAAACCGCAACACGAATAGGAATATGCAGAATATCATCCATGTATATACCTTTGGCACAAAAAAAGGAAATAGCATGCACAAGCACTACGATAGTGTGTTTAGAGGCCGAAACAAGTTCGGATCGCGATTTTGGCACGACAAAGTGAAGATGTTTTGATCTCTGAAACACCCTGAGTATGCTCACCAAATTTTTTGTGAATCTGAGACTGCAACCGGAGAGGTGTAGACGATGCCCTAGATGAAGCAGTGACCTGCTTTAATACCAATTGTTGGAGTTAGATGTCTATGGAAGCACGCAAACAGCACAAGGAAGAAGAAGAAGCTTGGAGCACAACACACAATACTGAATGTATTACTAGAGAATGTACTAAGATAAGTAGCCCATTAGGGCAATAGTCATATATACAAGCTGGGGGAAAGAAACCTCCTAAAGAGGGAAAAAAGTTCCTCGGTGGTCCTAGAGTGTTCACACACATCACTACCTAAATATATCAACATGTAGGAACCTTAGATTTTGGTATTTTTTATACTACAGGTGATACACTTTGAGGATATTGTGATTTAGCTTGGGCTGGAGATTGTGATTCTAGAAAATCAGTTTCTGGATATTGTTTCTCACTTCGTTCAGGAATATTTTGTTGGGTAAGTAGGAAGCAACCAACTCTCGCACTCTCCTCTACTGAAGCAGAGTACAAAGCAGCTTGTTTTTCTTCTTATGAGGCAGTGTGGTTAAGGAGAATTCTTGTAGATCTATGCTTTCCATCAAATATGGTGACTGTACTCAACTGTGATAATCAAAGTTGTATGGCTATTGCAAAGAACCCAATATTTCATGCTCGCACCAAGCATATAGAAGTACAATACCATTACATTTGTGAGCGAATTGAAGATGAAATTGTGGAGCTAGAGTATTGCCCAATAGAGGCAAATTGTGCTGACATATTCACTAAAGCACTTGGAAGAGAGCAGCTCAATAGGCATCTTCAACAGATGGGCATAGGGCCGAGTCCTACTTGATTTATTATTCGGTAAACATTGAGGGGGGGTGTTAGTATATGATGAATGTCTACCCCTCATGATTGTATGCACATTTTGTAAGGCCCCCATTATGAGGAGAAGCCAAGCGTGCATTACCCAATTAATGGTAATCCCAACTTGCATGTTCGATGAAGGTCATATTGGACCATGTAAGGTATTGTAAGGAAAGGGAGCTACCAGGGTCCCCAATTGTGGGGTCTGGGGCAGCGATGAGTAGCCTTGACTGGGGGTTCCAAGGGGGCCAATGGGACCCATGGCTAGGGGGTTCCAGGGGGCAAGCAGCCCCTTGGTGGGGGTCTAGGGGCAGCGCCCTCGACACGATGGTAAAGGGAATATTCCATGGAATATTCCTTGTCAGAGTAAAAAATCATTTATATTTGTTAGGTCAGCTCAACCGGCCTAAGCCATGTATGGCAATTATGCAGGTGGTGGCCACCCATGCACTACCACCCATATATAGCCGTCCATGGAAGGCCACCCATGATCCTATATATACATGACTTATGCACTACTTGAGACATTGATTTGAGCCAGCATACCTCTATCTTGTATCTCCTTATCTAGAGTTGTCTAGATCACCATTAAAGCTCTACCTTGAGAGCACACGGGTGGACAATGCCATCATCTTTGTACTTGTTAGTAGAAAATTATTGAGATTCTCCTATATCTATTATCTTTTCTGCTACTGCTCTTGTGTTATATTGCATAACTATTGTCTTACAAATTGTAGGTACACCCATGGACCTCAACCATAAGCTTAGTTCTCATGAAGAAGAACTTCTTGAGGATATTATAGGTTACCAAAAACTTGTTGGGAGTCTCAAATATGCAACCCTAACAAGAGTGTACATTGCTTATGGAGTAAGTACATTAAGCCAATTTATGCATGCACCAAGAAAGCCTTACATGGAAGCTGCCAAGAGGGTGCTAAAATATTTAAAGGGTACTCTTGGGGGATTCTTGTGCAGAAAGGGACTCGAGTGTTTGTAGGAGAAGGAAGCAGGGTAAGAAGAAAGATACAAACATTGAAACTTTTGTAGATTGATTATAAAGAGAGAAGTAAAATAATGATGTACATCATAATCCAGATACTTTTTGTGTGAAATCCCAAAGAGTGCACAATCAACAAAGTTACAAAATACCCAAGGTTCTTTCTGCTGGCTAGCTTCTCTGCACCAGACCTCCACCTTCTCCAAGAGCTTGCACTTGTGCACACCTTGCACTTAAGCTTCCAATAGGGGGATGGACGGACACCTTCTATCGATGTGCACATAGATTCAATGGGACCTTATGACCTTTGACTGCATTCCTTAGCACTCCTTTGCACACACCTAAGTCACACTTCTTGCACTTCCTTCTCTGCATTGCACACTCACTGCATGCCTCTTGCTCTTCTCTCCCTTAGTGTAGACTATGTTCCCCTTCCTTAGTTTAACCAAGCATAATGCCTTGCCTTGAGTTGAGTGTTGGTTCATGTACGCTCCTAACTGATAGCATATCTTGGTGCTCACTTTGTTGTCCCAAGATTGTCGCCAAATGTGGGTAGCCAATGAATCCCTATTTTGTCCTGTAGTGACTTTAGACTAAAACAAAAATTTTAATTGGGGGGCCATACTTTCACTTTTGTATATGCTTCCTCTTCACATGACTTCACATTTTGCCCTTCAATTCTTCAAATGTGCACCTAAGCGAGGGTTCATGTGAAACAACAAACACTTTAAAAACACTTTTGAACCTTGGAGAAATCACAAAAAGACAATCTGCAACCTGCATCCACTTTTTGCAAAACATAACTATGAATGCTTTGAGTTTTCCCATGTTGAATTTGACCTTGAACATGTTGACTTTGACCCTTTGACTTTACTATTTTGACTTTGACCAATAGTACTTTTATGGACTCAATAGTTGCCCACAACCTAATGGGCCCTCCGTACCAGAGAGCGACAACCAAAACTCTGAGCAGAGATGTCACCATGATTCCTGTGCTCCAAAAGCTTCAAAATGACACTTGATCAGCTACCAAGTCCACCATGACCGTAAAGAACAAGAACTAGAGAAGACCCAAAAGTGGAAATATTGCACCAAAGAATAGATGAGGGAGAATGGAGGGTAAGGGGAAAGGGTATGGAAGCTTGAAGGGCTGAGAGGGCAAGGGCATATGCTATGTGGAGGAGGCAGGTTGGGAGGGTGGATAGTTTGGGCGCAGGGAAAGGGACTTTGTAATGGGGTTGGGGGAAGGGAAGCAGAGGGGGATGGAAGGTGCAAGGGGAGAAGGAGGGAGAGAGAGAGAGAGAGAGAGAGAGAGAGAGAGAGAGAGAGAAGAAGAAGAAGAAGAAGAAGAAGAAAGAAAAGGGAAAGGGGATGTACCATAAAGTAACAAAAATGACTCAGATATAGAAAGAAAGAAGCAACAATTATATACTAGAAGAACTCTGTCGAAAAATCAAAATATGTCATATAAAACATAGAAATCGCATAGTAAGGTAAGGTAATTGGAGCAACAATAGATGCTCATAACAAAAAGCTACCATGAAATCCAAAAGAACTCCACTGAGTGATGGCCAAAATATACAAAATCCACCAAAAAAATCTAATATCCTATGCATGAAATGGATTCTCCATAGTCCTCAACCTTTTATGGCTTGCATTTTTGTGTTGAGAGCATAATGTCTACATCATTATTATCCTAAATGGTATCTTAACTCCAATGATTCTGCACTTATGACGGCTCTCAAAATAAAAATTGCATTATCTAATTCAAGACGTTATGTTGGATACCATTGTTGATTACATGTACGATTTGCCTGCATAGTAAGATACTCCGCTCATTATGGCTGATTATTGCATGATCGTGTATTTTGTATTTGCCAAAAATCCATCCTATTTGTGGAAATAAGTATTTATAATTTTTTTAATTTTATTTATTTATTTATTTATTTAAATTTTGAACTGTAATTTACCCTTCGAAAGTTTGATAGGGCCGTAGTTTAGACCCATTAATAACTGTTGGCAATAGTTTGGTTGCCAGCATGGCCAACCAAAAATAACTTGGTCCGTAAAGCTTGTGAATCAAGAATGGACTAGCCCGCCACAATTTTAACTTGCCCATTTTCCTCTTCATCTAGAATTAAAGTACAACACAAGATCACTAGGGCAAACAATCTTCGTTCATAGGTTCTAGTCATGCCATTTCTTTTGACACCTCCTGCAATAAGAGAAAACTATGGTACCGATGCTCATCTAACTGTCTTAGTTGATCCATCCTATAAGTGAATGCTCCGAAACCAATCACCTCTAGATCACAATTTGGAGACTTGGTAGCACAAACTCAAATGGAAGAATTGCCCCCTATCCGTAAAGAAATTTGAAAAGTGTGCTACCCACTGATCCATTGAATCCAGCAACATCTTCTGTAGCATGTAGAGCAAGAACTTGTTGGTACTCTCTGCCAATCCATTGCCTTGTGGGTAGTAGGGAGAATTGAAATTATGATTAATTTGATACTCTAAGGTAAATTTGGAAATTAATTGTTTCAAGAAATGAGTTCCCCTATCTGACAATAATTCCAATGGAAGTCGGTACCATGGGGAAATTTCATTCTAGAGTTTCTTTGCTATTGTTCGTGCTACAACCTATTTGGTTGCCTAGGCTTTTGCCCATCTAGTAGAATAGTTTGTGCAAGTCAAAATATAAAGGGCTCCCATTCTGGCTAGTGGTGGTTTGATTGGACCAATGAAGTCCAAGCCCCATTTGTGGAAGGGCTCCAACAAAAGAATTCACTACAATGGGAAATGGTGACTATCGTGAGCTTCACCAGTTCTTTGACACAGGTAACAATTCAGCACTGCGTCTTGAACATCTCCATACATGGTAGGCCACCACAGTCCGACCTGCTAGATTTTTTGGACCCTAATTAGATGGTTGAAATGCCACCGACCTCACCTACATGAGCTTCCATAATGAGTGTCGACACTTCATGTGGACTTACACAGTGTAACCAAATTTTGATTAGGTCCTTGTGGTGTAATAGTAAACCCGTGACTTCGGAGTTCGAGTTCCTTCCATGCCACCAACCGCAAATGAGATGGAGCAATGCCATTTTCTAAAAAGCTTAACATTTCTTCGTACCAAGTAGGAGGTCTTAGGAGCATTCTCAATTTTGGCCACCGTAAAGACTTCCTCATCTGGGAGAGTATCATCAACACCTTTGGGGGGTTCTCCATGATCGATGCAAGATAGAAAATCTGTAATGGCGTGACTAGCATCGAGGCGATGGACAATGTCATACTCAAATTCTTGCAACAAGAAGACCCACCTAGCTAGCCATCCAACCAAGTTTTGCTGCTTCACCAAATACAACAGGGCACTGTGATCGGCATGGAAGGTGAAGGATTGTCCCCATAGATAATGGAAATTTCTTGATAGAATAGATGAGGCCAAGGCATTCACATTCCATGGTCGAATAATTTTTCTCTGCTATCGTAGTCATCTACTAGTGTAATAGACAGGTCTATACAAGTTGTGGTCCTCCTTCTACATAAGTAGACTCCCAATAGCTTTCTCTGAAGTGTCTACAAATAGATGAAAAGGTTGTTTCTTGTCTAGAGATTTTAGAACTAGCATCATGGCTAACATCTTTTGGAGTCACTCAAAAGCAATTTGGGCTTCCTCTGTCCACACAAACTCTGCTAGTCTGATGTGTGCTAACTTGTTTCGAGGGATGGCAATATGTGTCAGTCCTCATAGATGCCGGCCATGCCACCGTACCTACCCCAAGAATCATAAGACTTATTTTCGATTACAGGGTGTTGGAGTTTCCACTTTGGGATCCATTGCTATGCCTTTCTTTGAAATAATGTGGCCAGTATTTTCCACATTTAACTGTAAAAGTAGATTTGTTAAGATTAAGGCAAAGATGTACCTTTCTGCAAGAATCAAAGCACATGCGTAAGTGCTCTAGATGCGCGACCATCTTGTCGGAAACTGAGAAGTCATCTAAGAAAATTCGCATAAAAGATGTAAGGTGCGGAGCAAAGATCTTTTGCCTACATTAGTGGAAAGTGCTTGGTGCATTCCACAACCTGAACCACATGACAGTCCAGGTAAAAGCTCCCGAGTTCATAATGAATGTTGTTTTAGGTATATCTTCCTCCAGCATTCTCACTTGGTTGTAACCACTAAACCCATTGAGGAAAGAATAAATTTTGTGACCTGCTACCTCATTGAGCATACTGTCCTAAAATGGCATTGGAAAAGGGTCTGGTGTCATTGCATTCAATTTTCTGTAATCCACACAAATCGGTAATTGCTTGTTCTTCTTAGGTACGATAAAATTTGGAGAGACCCATTATGAATTCTCTATGGGTATGATATATCCAACTTTGATTAATCTATCCATCTTGTGCTTCACTTGCTCCAAAAAGTTGGGGCTCATCTTGTATCGTTGTTGCACAACTAGGGTAGTGTCTGGTGTAAGCAAAATTCTGTGATGATATAACTTTGGATCAAGACCTTTCATATCAGCATATATCCATGCAAACACATATTTGTAGTGTTGTTAGAGAGCAATCGACACCATCCGGAATTTTGGAGTAAGCTCCGAATAGATTTGTATAGGCTTTGGGTCTTTTGCACTATCGAGGTTTGCAACTTCTAATGAATCTTATTTAACCTCAATTTTTCTGAGATCCATGGGATCTTTCATTATTGTATCTACAATATCCCCTTCTCATGTTTCCATAGGATTGGTGCAAACAGTGGCTCCCATACTATCACAATCTAGGTTGATAATTGTATTTACATCCACAACCCCAAAAGATAAGAGATCTCTATTAGCTTTGTGAAACTATTCTTCTTCGTCTTCCTCTAGGCCGTCTAGCATGTGAGGAGTTTCTGCCAATATGGGTTTATGCTCTGGAAGACAATATTGCTTCTCTTCTAAGGGGACTGAAAATTTTGCATGTCCTTTTCAGAAAGTGATAATTATTTTGTACCAATTCTATCAGACTTTAGCATTCCATATCTAGGGTTGTCCCAACAATAAATTATAGTCTAGATTTTTCCCTTTGAGTTCTAGTACTACAAATGTAATATTAAACATCACCTGAGAAATTATGATGGGGATATCTCTAATCAACCCTACAGGCTATACTCGTGATTGGTCCGCCATCCGGACAAAAAATGGGGCTGGCTCAATATTGTTCCAACCCATCTGTTTGCATGTATTTGTGGAGGTCATGTTAATATTTGATATGCCATCGACCAGGACCTTTGGAATGGCTTTATTTTTATACCAGATCGTAATTGTGGGAACTGTATAGTCCACTATTCTATCCGGGGAATCTTTTACCATAGAGACCAAAGGCTCTAGACTCTGAGATGTCAAATATCTTTCCTGTAAGTGCTTTAATAATTACTTTTGGAAAACTAGAACAAGCTCTAGTAGGGCTCTGAGTGATAATTTTATATGCAAATCTTGCAATAGCTCACAAGACGTACCTTTCTCCAATGCTCTAGGATCAAAATCCTTCTGCTTCATTTTGACTTGGGCTTCCGGTTTTGAACTCGGATGGCAGGCTCTTGATCATGAGATGATGACTGCTAGACTTCCAAAAAATTGTAGATTCAGCTAGATCTCTGAAATTGTAGATTCAGCTAGATGAAATTGTAGATTCAGCTAGATCTCTGAAATTGTAGATTCAGCTAGATCTCTGAAATTGTAGATTCTTGGTTCATTAATCTCCCAGGTGGGTTTAACAATTTTCTTATGGAGTTTACTGTATCGTTCTTTGCTATAAGATTCAATGGGAATTGGCTTAGGATACATATAATATGGTGGTTACTCCTCGGCCCACTGTATTGCTTTTTTTAATCATTGCTTTTGCTCCACTGGTACTAGATGATCTGATGCTTGTCCACTCTAATATTCATGCTACGAACTAGTGACTACTGATGCTAAGGGTTCCAAATATTCTAATGTTGCCACACTAGCCATAGGTGCCTTAAGCTTAGCCTCTTGCTTCCGGTGATCATATTCCTTAGCTTCTTCACATTCCCATCTTCGATTTCCATATTGCAAACAAAACTGACACTATATCGATAGATTCCCGGAGTTGCTTGGGCCTGGTTGTCTAAACCTCCTACCTGTGCCAAATTCTTGAAAATTCTGAGAGAACCCTTGCCATTGTTCTGGAAATTGTTGTGGACCCGAGTACTACAATGGTCAAGATACTCTAACATCTTGGCTATCCTATCATTGTCTAGAGTGGACTGGTGGCTTGTATCCCACCGGAGTTCCTTTCCATGAAGGAACATCAACTTGTGCGGAAGCCACTAATGTATGAGAAATGAAATATAGCCATCCAAACAGCCAACTATTATGTATCTTTGGGGAATAAACTATTACCTCTCAAGCAGTCGGAGTCAACATATGCACATCTAATGTCCACCTTCACTTTTACACCTTTCCAATAGACTCAACTAATGGTAGGTGTACTTGCCACTAAATTCCACATGAATTCATGCTACTTCACACTAACATGACTAGATGCTTCTTGAAGGCTTTAGAGCTTATTTAGAAAATTACTCTCCCCAAGGCACTCAGAGAATTGAACTCAAGACCTCCTCCTTCCTATCCTTGAGACTTAACCAATAAGCTATGCTTATAAGTTGTTTAATACTCTATAGTTATCTAGTGTTATCACTAACTTGAGTCCTGTCAAGCCACTTCGTAACTTCCCCTCCTCCCACCCCTTGAAGAACATTTTTTCCTTGAAATTATGCTTCAACCTACAAATATATGATAGCTTAAGCCCATGGTCCAAACCTAGGTGCATGGTTTTCATCTCTTTGACTCCCCTCCTTAAAGATAAGGGGATTCTATCCTAGAACATATCTAAAAGAGGGGATTCTATGCATTCTTTAATCAACGACTAAGTCAATCAAAACACCATCTAGCTTTGCACATGATAAACTGAATCTAGTGCAAAGTATGAATAGACAACCTCAACAGTGGATTAACAATCCTTACCTAATTCAATGTTTCAAAATGTGCACTCTAAGCATCCATAGAAAGAACATATGAACTAGGTGGATTCTATGTATCTCCAACCAAATTGATGACTTGTCCCATATCTATGCATCACTTTTGCATGTGTTGATATATTTAGGTAGTGATGTGTGTGAACACTCTAGGACCGCCGGGGCACTTTTTTCCCTCTTTAGGAGGTTTTTTTCCCCCGGCTTGTATATATGCCTATTGCCCTAATGGGCTACTTATCTTTGTACATTCTCTAGTAATACATTCAGTCTTGTGTGTTGTGCTCCAAGCTTCTTCCTCTTCCTTGTGCTGTTCGCGTGCTTCCGCAGACGTCTAACTCCAACAATTGGTATCAGAGCAGGTCGTTGATTCTTCTAGGGCGCCGTCGACACTCCTCCGTTTGTAGTCTCAAATTCGCACAAAATTTGGTGAGCATACTCAGGGTGTTTTCGAGATCAAAACGTCTTCGCTCTGTGGTGCCGAAATCGCGATCTGAGCTCGTTTCGGCCTCCGAACGCACTATCGCAGTGCTTGTGCAGGCTATTTCGTCCTTTTGTGCCAAAGGTATATACCAGTTTCTGTTCGCCAGTTTAAGCGTCTCGAAGTCTGCTACAGGTCTAGCAGAACTCGTCTGGGCAGTTGTGTTCAACCTTTTGAGATACAGTCAATTTTCTGCATCAAGGTATTTTAGTCACCGGCCATGGCTGAAAGCAATGATGTATTCCGTATGTTGGCTGTTGAGGATAAGTTGGATGGTACCAACTACCCATTATGGGCTTATATGATGCGACATATACTGGTTGCAAAAGGATTGTGGAACATTGTGCAGGGTGTTGAAAGACGTCCTGTTACACCTGTAACGACAGGTACTGCAAATACAGGTGTTGGAGCTGATGAAGATGGTGTCGAAGATGATACTCCGCAGATTCCTGTTCGTGCTGCTGTTTCTGTTGCACCTACTGCAGAGCAGATTCGTTGGGATGGCAGAGATGCCCAGGCACATGCATTAATAGCTTTGTCTATCAAACGTGCCATTATTCCTCACATTCGCTCTTGCAGAACAGCAAAGGATGCTTGGGATACACTTACCACTTTGTACCAGGCTAGGAATGAGGCTCGTGTTGCTTACCTCCGAAAAGAGTTGGAGAGTGAGCACATGAATGAAGGTGATTCGATGGACAGTTTTCTTACAAAGATCAAAGACCTGAAGGAACAATTGATTTCTGCTGATGAGGTTATACCAGATAGCTCACTTGTGCAGACCGTTCTGAATGGCCTTCCTGATTCATATCAGAGTTTTGCCTCTACTCTTCGATTGATGATGAAAGGCAATCCGAATGCCTTGTCATTTGAGGAATTAGTCTCTGTTCTGTTGCAGGAAGATCAGTCCAGGCAGAACAGGTCCATTATGCGTGTTGCAGATCAAGCTTTCCTGGCTAGTCAGAAGGGCAAAGGAAAATGGAGCTCTTCTACTAGTAAGCAGAAATCTGCAAATGCTGCACAATCGAAGAACCAGGATAAAGATGAGAAGAAATCAGAAAAGCAGAAATTGTTCTGCAAGTACTGTAAAGGAAATGATCATATTATAAAGAACTGTCCAAAACTGGCTGCTAAAGAGGCAAAGAAGAAAGAGGCTGGAATGGTTGTTGCAGAGGCCTCTACACCAAAAACAGAGTCTGCAAATCTTGTGCAGGAAGAAGAATGGGCGTTTACTACTGTTTGCAGTTTTGACCCATCTTCTCATGATCAGTGCATGTCTGCAGTAGACTCAGATGTTTGGTACTTTGACAGTGGGGCAACCAAACATATTACCTCGCAGCGTAGTTTCTTCTCTTCACTCGAGCCTGCCCGTACAGGGAATACTGTCACATGCGCCAATAACTCCTCTTATCCTGTTATGGGAGTTGGTAAGATCATTCTGACTACTGCTGATGGTAGTTCTTTCACTTTGTCAGATGCTTTATTTGTGCCAGGGATCAAAAAGAACCTGTTATCAGTTTCTGCATTAGCCAAGATTGGCTTGGTTGTGAAATTCGTTGATGACAGGTGTACAGTCCATGATCTCTCAAATGGCGATGTGATTATTGCTTCTGGCATTTTATGTCGTGGGTTGTATAAGCTCATAGACTATGAGAAATCTGTGAATGATTCGGCATGTGCCGTTCATGATTCTCAGGCTATGTCAGATGCAAAGCTTTGGCATGCACGCTTTGGTCATCTGAATTTTGCTAGTTTGTTACGCATGCAGAAATCTGAAATGGTGTCCTCTTTGCCCAAACTTGAGGCACCTGGAAAACATGTTTGTGAAGGCTGCATTTTGGGCAAAATGCAGCGTTCTTCCTTTCCAAAAGATGGTTCAGTTCGGGCTATGCAGAAATTGCAGCTTGTACATAGTGATGTCTGTGGTCCTATGCAGACACCCTCTTTTGGAAATTACCTTTACTTCGTGACTTTCATTGATGATTTTTCCAGGCATGCATGGGTATATCCACTCAAAGCAAAGTCCGAAGTGTTCATGTGCTTCAAACAGTTTTTGGTTTTGGCTGAAAATCTGTCAGCATGTAGAATGGGCACCCTCCGTTCTGATCGAGGGGGGGAATATATGTCTTCAGATTTTAATGCATTTCTGGCTGAACGTGGGATAAAACACCAGTGTACAGTGCCGTATACACCTCAACAAAATGGAGTTGCTGAACGAAAGAACAGGTCACTCATGGAGATGGCGAGGTGCATGGTCAAAAGTCAGGCTTTACCACATAGTTTCTGGCTTGAGGCTGTCATGTGTGCAGCATATGTACTGAACAGGTGTCCCACGAAAGCGTTGCAGTCTATCACTCCATATGAAGCTTGGCATGACCGCAAGCCATCTGTTGCTCATCTGCGTGTTTTTGGTTGTTTGGCATATGCATTAGTGCCTGAACAACATCGCAGAAAATTGGATGATAAGGCAGTAAAATGTATTTTTGTTGGGTACAGTTCTGAAAGCAAAGGCTATCGTCTGTATCATCCACAGACTAAACGCATTCTGGTTAGCCGTGATGTTGTCTTTGTGGAAGATGCTATTCAGCCATTGCTTTCATGTACTAAGGAGACATCTGTTAGCTCCAAAGATATGTATGATACTTTGATGCCTCTTTTTACAGGTGGACAGGCTAGTGCTGGTCCTAATGAGGCAACTTCTCAGCCTTTGCAGGTTTCATATGATGATGCAGATCATGCCATTTCTGATGCAGATTTACATGATGCACTTGTTGATGAGAGAGCTGATATTGAACAGGCAAAAACTATGCCAAAATGGCTGGTGCAAACTTTGCGTGACAGCAAATTAGATGCACCTTTGTCATATCGTACTCGTTCAGGCTCTCATAGTACCTCCTTTGCATCAGATTGCTATGCTATGGCTGCATCTAGTCTCTGTGATGAGAATGAGCCTGTTTCTTTTGATGAAGCACAAAATTCAGAAAATTGGATGGCTGCTATGCAATCTGAATATGATGCTATAATGAAGAATGGTACATGGTCTTTATGTGACTTGCCTCCTGGCAAGAAGGCCATTGGCACTAAGTGGGTATACAAGCTGAAGCGTAAACCTGATGGTACAGTTGACAGGTATAAGGCTAGGCTTGTTGCAAAGGGTTATGCACAGGAAAGAGGCATTGATTTTGATGAGACCTTTGCACCTACATGCCGTATGACTACTGTTCGGAGCATTTGTGCACTTGCAGCCCATCATGGTTGGAATGTACATCAGTTGGACATTAAAACAGCATTTCTGAATGGTGACTTGCATGAAGAAGTGTATGTTTTTCAGCCCCGTGGCTTTGTGCAGAAAGGGCATGAAAACCAGGTGTGCAGGTTAAAGAAGGCGTTATATGGTTTAAAGCAAGCACCACGTGCTTGGTATGAGAAAATACATGCCTATCTGATTGCACATGGTTTTGAGAACAGTCCAACTGAAAGCACCTTATATGTTAAGCGTGCTAATGATGTGCTTTTGATCATTGTTGTCTATGTAGACGACATGCTGCTCACTGGTCCTCTTGAGAAGCATATTGCTGATTTCAAGGCTGATTTGCATGCCTCATTTGAGATGTCTGATTTGGGGCATTTGCATCACTATTTGGGCATTCAGTTTATGCAAGTTGATGGTGGAATGGCTTTGTGTCAAACGAAATATATTGACACATTATTGCAACGTTTTGGCCTTGAAGACTGTAAGCCTATTGCCACTCCTATGGAGACAGGTTTACGATTGAGTCTTCATGATGCTGGAGATGCATTTGATGCTGTTCTCTATCAGCAGGCTGTTGGATGCTTGATTTACTTATGCATTACTCGGCCAGATATTCAGTTTGCTGTCTCACAGATGAGCAGGTTTATGCATTGCCCAGGAGTCACGCATTGGAAAGCGGTTAAGCGCATCTTTCGCTACTTGAGTGGTACTCGGCTACTTGGGTTGTTTTATCCCAAGGGGGGATCACTACCGCCAGATTTGCATGCTTTTTCTGACTCAGATTGGGCTGGTTGCTATGACACTCGTGTGTCCACCAATGGTTTTTGCTTCATGCTTGGTAGCTCATGTATATCTTGGTTGAGCAAGAAGCAGCCTACTGTGGCCACTTCTAGTTGTGAGGCTGAGTATAGGGCAGCTTTCACAGCGACTATTGAGTGTGTGTGGCTCAGATGCCTTATGGCTGATTTGGGAGTTGGCCAGTCTTCTGCCACCACCATCTTCACTGACAGTCAGAGCGCATTGGCAGTTGCGAGGAACCCTGTGTTCCATGCTCGCACTAAGCACATTGAGGTGCATTATCACTATGTCAGGGAGAGGTTCTCTGCTGGGGAGATCAGCTTGGCATATGTGCCCACGCAGGAGAACATTGCAGACCTTTTCACGAAGGCTCTGCCTAGGGAGAAGTTTGAAGCTTTCCGCAAAGCTTTGGGCTTACTTCCTTTTGTGGAGTGATTTCCACATAGCTCGGCACTTCCTTATACATGAGTGCCAGCTCCTTGTTCACCGCATGACTCCCAGGGGGGATTTGTTGATATATTTAGGTAGTGATGTGTGTGAACACTCTAGGACCGCCGGGGCACTTTTTTCCCTCTTTAGGAGGTTTTTTTCCCCCCGCTTGTATATACGCCTATTGCCCTAATGGGCTACTTATCTTTGTACATTCTCTAGTAATACATTCAGTCTTGTGTGTTGTGCTCCAAGCTTCTTCCTCTTCCTTGTGCTGTTCGCGTGCTTCCGCAGACGTCTAACTCCAACAGCATGGACCTAGCAAAATGGAGGAGTTTTCTAGATGTTGACATTGAGAACTTCTCTTGAAAATTCACTTGAACCTGCTTAGGATAAAAGGTTGTACTAAACTTGAACAAAAATAGGGTCAACTTCCAAGCAACATCTTCTTACATGTTATTCAACTAGAGGAATACTATGTGCAATCCAAGATTTAGGGTCCTAGTAGAAAATACAAAAGAAGTGCCCCCTCTCTTTTTTCAACACAACGTAAAATGAGCAAAGGAAATCATAAATGAGTTTGTCCAACGAAGGAGACATTCTCAAACTATTGAATTAGAATTTTTAGCTTTAAACTTGAGGTTGGGCATCCCATACCACCATAACTACATTGATGTTGATGCAAAACATAATGTTCTGAACCATGAATTGGGCATCCAGAACATTATATAGTGAATTCCCCTTAAACTCAATATTTAAGTTCAAAAACTTGTACTAGAAATTGAACACTATTTCAACTTCCTAATAAATTTGAGGCTTTGAAAGTATTAACACCTTTCTTTTAAGCTTTGAACGTTTCCTTCTATGCGTTGAAATAAAGCATACATGATTGCTTCTATGAACTTCAAACATAAGATCCTTTAGTCTAAGCTTAGAATATTTATATTGAATTAGACCCTCAATTCCTTTGGAATCCCTTATACTTCATCTTGGGGGAAAAAACTATGTTCAAGATCCAATCCTACTTAGGACTCTATATTTAAAAGAAATGTCTATTTTCGTATCTCTCCAAATCTAACAGCCTCACAAGATTTATTGTAGTTCGAATCCCACTCACTTGGGTACCCTTGTTCCACTTCTAATCTTATTGAAAGTGATAAAGACTTAGCTTTTGTCTTAAGTTTTTTCTTCAATTTACAAAGCACAAGAGCTTACCATAGGGAATTTTGTAGAGATCTCCCTTGCCACTTAATTCTAAGACTCCACTAATGCTTTTCAAATTCCCAATCTAAGCATCCACTAATGATTTTTCAAATAAAAAATCTTTGGAAATATTGAGAATCCCTTTGAAGATTGGTACACTATTTAGGTATACTAACCTTAAGAGATAGTATTCTTCATCACTAGAATGGTATTGATAGATTCCTGAATTGAAGTAGGTGTTACAATGGTGAATACAAGGTTGGTTGGAACAATTGAAATTAAGAGGTTGGTATTCCTATGACCAATCTGTATGACTATTTTCCTTAGAATGCCATTCAAAAAACATGGCAATGGGGTTAAATACACGTACATATACTCATAAATGACCAAGTGGTAAGGACTTCTACCTATAGGTGGTAGTAGCACCCAAAAGTACTCTTTTGAGTCTATCATGAAGTAAACCTCATGTGAAAATCCATTGTGAACTACCTTGTTTACATGTATGGTCCTTGTTATAGATGGTAGATTATTTGGATCAATGCTACCTCATGTTTATTGTGGCCCTAGAACAACACCAATATTTTTTGCATTTCTACCCCTTGTGGAGTGATTCTCTCTGATTTATCCATAACCATGCAATATAGTCCCATCTTCTCGACTAGTACCTCTTCCTCATATCTTACCATCGTGATGGAGATAGCCAATTCCCTGAGCTTGCTAAGTCTAACAATAGATTTTTGACAATCATCTTGATAGATAGAATCCCCTAATGTATTAATGTGCATGAAATAGAGAATTATTTAGTATTCCCTCAAGGCTTGCCATCAATCTACTTGCAGGTTGCGATTAGGACTATGCTTACTCTTAAAGCTTCATTAGGTCATTAATTCAATATCACTTTCTGAATCACTTGATGTGTAATACGTTGTGATCCTATTTGAGTCTACAACACTCTTAGTGGTAGAGATGCTAATACATGTCGATCTATTGATTCCTAGTGATCTTCCTGATCTAAGAATCATGCACATGCACTCTCAAGCAAACAAGCAAACTGTGTAGTGTGGTGATTGTTTCCTCTCTTAGTTGAACTCGAATTTAAGAGCAATAGCTAGATACTACAAATGTTACTTGGTCCTTTGTGGAATGCCCCCTTAATTCGAATCCATAATCAATATCTACACCTAAAAATAATTATACCACAATTTTATATACAAGCTTGGAAGGAAACAAATAGGTGAGACTAGACCTATGTATAGTGAAGAAGGATATAAATGGACTAGGAAATCCTCAATGACAACTAGGGTTGAGAAAACAAATATAAATTCCTCTTCCCTTGATTTTTTCACACATGCACAGAAATGATTGCTCTAGCTTATCTTGAGCTAGAGCAGTCATGACTTTTGCAAGTTTCGTTTTTTAATGGTTCTCTTGTGCTACAGGATATTACAAAACTACTCAAAAATCCTTAGCTAAACTGGAACCCAATTGGAAGCCAAAAACCCACTTTTCTAGCACGCAATAACTCTACGAGATAGGGCAATCGGTGGTCCACAAGTAACCTTCTTATCGGATTTTTCTTTGCCAAAAACTAGAAGAAACATTTTCTAAATTTTAGCACTTGTAAAAGTTATGATCTAGCTTAATTTTTTTTGAAATCTACTAAAGGTTTGTCCTATAAGATAGAGATAATAATTTTCTGCAAACAAATTGTTCAAAGCTATAATACTTGTGTAGCTCTTAAGAGGTTCAAAAAGCTTTGAGCATGGACAATCCCTCAATGCACTCAAGCGATTGATCTGCTAGAGCAATCCTGGATGTGCAAAAAATATATTTTTGTAGAAAATCTTGGTCTAGTAGGAGCTTCCTTAGCTCATACAATGTTGACCTTGAAGCTTTTAGAGTCTTAAATCACTAAAAAATGAGGTCAAATCGCAAAGGATTTCCCTCCGGGATACATTAAGCATGGAATGATTTTGATCTTTAACTTGCCTTCTCTTGATTGGAGCTTGTGGATTTGCACTTATTCTCCTGAAGAAAGAATACTCAAATAATAAACTTCAGAGATCAAATCCTCCATGCAATTTCCCTAGGATGTAGAGCAATAAGACGTTTCTTGGGATTCTTTGTGTGCCTTCAACACTTATAGACTAGCAAGATGTGCTCAAAATTCAAAGTGAGTCACTTCCCACAAGCAATGGAACTAGCGCAATTGTGGGTGGGATTTGAACTCTTTTTGGTGCTTTTTTTTTTTATCCTCTGGAGTTTTCCACTATTCCTTAGGATGTTTGCGAGACTTGCACTCCACTCTTTAGCAAAAAACTAGCCTTCGCATAAAAAGGATTGCCTTGCAAACCTAGGGAAATTGATGGCGATTTGTTCTTTTTTTATAGTTTTCAGTTTTCAGCACTTTGCACATAAACGATTGCTCTTCATAGCCGTCTTGTTCCTAGACAACTCTGAGTGGTAAAACTTGTTCAAATGCAAGCTTTTCTTAGAAACACCTCTAAACACATGTAGAAATATGCCGTAGGGGGCCATACTCACTCAAAAATGTGAAAAATTACCTCTTTGCAGGAAAATAATAGCCCTGCATTTTTTTATAGTTTCGGGCTTATGTGAGCTCTACTATTCCTCTCTCAACTCCTATATTGCTTATACTACTTGTACCGCACCTAGATCCACCATTCTCTACCTTTTTAGAAAGTACAACATGCAGAAAATGACCACTCACCCCTCTTCCCACGTGGAAACTTTCTCTACTACCCACCTCCTTTACAGCTTGAAAAAAGTTCTATTTTTGCATATTTTAACCTTGATTTCAGCTCTTCAAAGCTGCCCCAACTCAAAAACCACTACTCAAGCCTCCAAGCGTGTGCAAAGAGGAAAGAAACAAGGAAGCATGAATGTAGAGAAAGGTAGAAATGTGAAGAAGAAGAAGAAGGACAAAAAATTTAAGCATTAATAGAAAACTTTCATCCTCAATTTACATAATGTGCACTTTCAAATTGTGAAATGTCAAAATTTATGCTAGATTATAATTCTTGTTGATATATTTAGGGAGTGATGTGTGTGAACACTCTAGGACTTCCGTGGCACTCTTTTCCTTCTTTAGGAGGTTTTTCCCCTGGCTTGTATATACGCCTATTGCCCTAATGGGCTACTTATCTTTGTACATTCTCTAGTAATACATTTAGTATTGTGTGTTGTGCTCCAAGCTTCTTCTTCTTCCTTCTGTTGTTCGCATGCTTCCGCAGACATCTAACTCCAATAATTGGCATCAGAGCAGGTCGTCGCTTCATCTAGGGCATCATCTACACCTCTCTGGTTGCAGTCTCAGATTTGCACAAAATTTGGTACATATACTCATGGTGTTTCAAAGATCAAAACAGCTTCGATATGTGGTGCCGAAATTGCAATATGAGCTCGTTTCCGCCTGCGAACACACTATCGAAGTGCTTGTGTAGGGTATTTCATCTTTTTGTGCCAAAGATATATACTAGTTTTGGTTCGCCAGTATAAGCATCTCGAAGTCTACTACAAGTCTAGCAGAATTCATCTCGAGAGTTCTATTCAACTTTTGGAAATACAGTCAATTTTTTGCATCAAGGTATTTTAGTCACTGGCCATGGCTGAAAGCAGTGATGTATTCTATATGTTGGTTGTTGAGGATAAGTTGGATGGTACTAACTACCCATTATGGGCTTATATGATGCGACATGTATTGGTTGCAAAAGGACTGTGGAACATTGTGCTGGGTGTTGAAAAATGTCCTATCACACCTACAACTGTTACAACTGCAGGTACTGAAGCTGATGCAGAAGGTGTTGAAGATGATGATATTCTGCATATTCCTATTCGTGCTATTGTTTCTGTTGCACCTACTGCAAAGAAAATTTGTTGGGATGGCAGAGATGCCCAGGCACATGCATTGATAGCTTTGTCTGTCAAACGTGCCATTATTCCTCACATTTGCCCTTGTAGAACAACTAAGCATGGTTGAGATACACTTACCACATTGTATCAAGCTAGGAATGCGGCTCGTGTTGCTTACCTCCAAAAACAGTTGGAGAGTGAGCACATGAATGAAGGTGATTCTATGGACAATTTTCTAACAAAGATCAAAGACTTGAAGGAACAGTTGATTTCTACTGATGAGATAGCTCACTTGTGTAGACCGTTTTGAATGGTCTTCCTAATTCATATCAAAGTTTTGCCTTCTACTCTTCGGTTGATGATGAAAGGTAATCCAAATGCCTTGTCATTTGAGGAGTTCGTCTTTGTTCTGTTGCAGGAAGATGAGTCCAGGCAGAACAGGTCCATTATGCATGTTGCAGATCGCTGGCTAATCAAAAGGGCAAAGGAAAATGGAGCTCTTCAACTAGTAAGCCAAGAAATCTGCAAATGCTCCACATTCAAAGGAGGAAGATAAAGATGAGAAGAAATTGGAAAAGTAGAAATTGTTTTGCAAGTACTATAAAGGGAATGATCATATCATAAAGAACTATCCAAAACTGGATGCAAAAGAGGCAAAGAAAAAGGAGGCTAGAATGGTTGTTGTAGAGGCCTCTACATCGAAAACAGAGTTTGCTAATCTTGTGTAGGAAGAAGAATGGGTGTATACTACTGTTTGTAGTTTTGACCCATCTTCTCATGTGCAATGCATGTCTAGAGTAGACTCAGATGTTTGGTACTTTGACAGTGGGGCGACCAAACACATTACCTTGCAACATAGTTTCTTCTCTTCACTCGAGCCTGCCCCCACAGGGAATACTGTTACATGCGCCAACAACTCCTCTTATCCTGTTATGGGAGTCGGTAAGATCATTTTGACTACTGCTGATGGTAATTCTTTCACTTTGTTTGATGCTTTGTTTGTGCCAGGGATCAAGAAAAATATGTTATCAGTTTCTGCATTAGCCAAGATTGGCTTGGTTGTGAAATTTATTGATGACAGGTGTACAGTTCATGATCTGTCAAATGGCGATGTCATTATTGCTTCTCGAATTTTATGTTGTGGGCTGTATAAGCTCATAGACTATAAAAGATTTGTAAATGATTTGGCATGTGCAATACATGACTCTCAGGCTATGTTAGATGCAAAGCTTTGGCATGCACATTTTGGTCATCTGAATTTTTCTAGTTTGCTATGCCTATAGAAATCTGAAATGGTGTCCTCTTTGCCCAAACTTGAGGCACCCGGAAAACATGTTTGTGAAGGCTGTATTTTGGGCAAAATGCAGCATTCCTCCTTTCCAAAAGATGGTTCAGTTCGGGCTACTCAGAAATTGTAGCTTGTACATAGTGATGTATGTGGTCGTATGCAAACATCTTCTTTTGGAAATTATCTTTACTTTGTGACTTTCATCGATGATTTTCCAGGCATGCATGGGTATATCCATTGAAGGAAAAATCCGAAGTGTTCATGTGCTTCAAACAGTTTTTGGTTTTGGCTGAAAATTTGTCAACATGTACAATGGGCACCCTCTGTTCTGATCGAGGGGGGAAATATATGTCTTCTAATTTTAATACATTTCTGGCTCAACGTGGGATAAAACACTAGTGTACAGTGCCATATACACCTCAACAAAATGGAGTTGCTGAATGAAAGAACAGATCATGGTGTAAGAGCAGGTCACTCATGGAGATGGTGAGGTGTATGGTCAAGAGTCAGGCTTTACCACATAGTTTCTGGCTTGAGGCTGTCATGTGTGCAGCATATGTACTTAATAGGTGTCCCACTAAAGCACTGCAATCTATCACTCCCTATTAGGCTTGACATGATCGCAAGCCATCTGTTGCTCATCTGCATGTTTCTGGTTGTTTGGCATATGCATTAGTGCTTGAACAACATCAAAGAAAATTGGATGATAAAGCAGTAAAATGTATTTTTGTTGGGTACAGTTCTGAAAGTAAAGGCTGTCGTCTGTATCATCCACAGACTAAACACATTCTGGTTAGCCGTGATGTTGTCTTTGTGGAAGATGCTATTCAGCCATTGCTTTCATGTACTAAGGAGACATTTATGAGCTCCAAAGACATGTGTGATACTTTGCTCCTTCTTTTATAGGTGGATAGTCTAGTGATGTTCATGTGTGATGATGCAGATCATTCCATTTTTGATGCAAATTCACATGATGCACTTGTTGATGAGAGAGCTGATATTAAGTAGGCAAAAACTATGCCAAAATGGATGGTGTAGACTTTGCGTGATAGCAAATTAGATGCAGCTCTATCATATCGTACTCATTCAGGCTCTCATATTGCCTCTTTTGCATCATATTTCTATGTTATGGCTGCATCTAGTCTTTGTGATGAGAATGAGCCTGTTTCATTTGATGAAGCACAAAATTTAGAAAATTGGATGGATGCTATGCAATCTGAATATGATGCAATAATGAAGAAAGGTACTTGGTCTTTATGTGACTTGCCTCCTCGCAAGAAGGCCATTAGAACTAAGTGGGTATACAAGATGAAGCATAAACCTGATGGTACAATTGACAGGTATAAGGCTAGGCTTCTTGCAAAGGGTTATGCATAAGAAAGAGGCATTGATTTTGATGAAACCTTTGCTGCTACTTGCCAAATGACTATTATTCGTAGCATCTTTGCACTTGCAACTCATCATGGTTGGAATGTACATCAGTTGGACATTAAAATAACATTTCTAAATGGTGACTTGCATGAAGAAGTGTATGTTATTCAGCCCCGTGGCTTTGTGCAAAAAGGGCATGAAAACTAGGTGTGCAGGTTAAAGAAGGCACTATATGGTTTAAAGCAAGCACCACGTGCTTGGTATGAAACGATATGTGCCTATCTGATTGCACATGGTTTTGAGAATAGTCCAACTGAAAGCACCTTATATGCTAAGCGTGCTAATGATGTACTTGTGATCAGTGTTGTCTATGTTCATGACATGCTACTCACTGGTCCTATTGAGAAGCATATTGCTAGCTTTAAGGCTGATTTGCATGCCTCATTTGAGATGTCTGATTTGGGGCATTTGCATCACTATTTGGGCATTCAGTTTATGCATGTTGATGGTTGAATGGCTTTGCGTCAAACGAAATATATTGACACCTTGCAACGTTTTGGCCTTGAATACTATACACCTATTGCCACTCCTATGGAGATAGATTTATGATTGAGTCTTCATGATGCTGGAGATGAATTTGATGTTGTTCTCTATGTTATTATATAAGCAATGTCTACCCCTCATGGCCCCCATTATGAGGAGAAGCCAAGCATGCATTACCCAATTGATGGGAATCCCAACTTGCATGTTGGATGAAGGTCATATTGGACCATGTAAGGTATTGTAAGGAAAGGGAGTTACCAGGGTCCCTAATTGTGGGGTCCCCAATTGTGGGATCCATGGAATATTCCCTGTCGGAGTCAGAAATCATTTATATTTGTTAGGTCGAACCCACCAGTCTAAGTTGTGTATGGCAATTATGCGGGCGATGGCCGCCCACACTTTACCACCCATGTATAGCCGTCCACAGAAGGCCACCCATGATCCTATATATACATCACTTCTGCACTACCTGAGACATCGAATTGAGCCAGCATACCTCT
Organism: Ceratopteris richardii; assembly: GCA_020310875.1. Classification (NCBI taxonomy): domain Eukaryota; kingdom Viridiplantae; phylum Streptophyta; class Polypodiopsida; order Polypodiales; family Pteridaceae; genus Ceratopteris; species Ceratopteris richardii. The sequence continues at coordinate 191,139,625 of CM035418.1, read as the reverse complement.
ACCTTGTATCTCCCTGTCTAGAGTTGTCTAGATCACCATTTAAGCTCTACCTTGAGAGTGCATGGCTGGACAATGCCATCATCTTTGTACTTGCTGCTAGTAGAAAACTGTTGAGATTCTCCTATATCTGTAATCTTCTCTGCTATTGCTCCTGTGTTATATTGCGTAACTATAATCTTACATGGTATCAGAGCTATAAGGTTCGAATAGCTAGACAAGTATTACTACTTTAGCCTACTAGCAGACTAGAATATCAGTAGATTATTCGAGTGATTACATGATGGCTTCATTGTTGAACACTAGTCTTGGTGCTTCAGCTAATGTTAATGCTGCATGAATTCGAATTCGCCCACCTGCATTCACTGAAAGGAAGCTGGATGGAACCAACTATACACTCTAGAAGTTCAAAATTTCTGCAATTTTGGACTCCTATGAATTACTTGACACTATCATGGGACCGATGGGATTGGATCCGGAGCCTATACCAATTGAAGATCCAGCAAATTCAAGATTGATGATTCAGCCAGATCTAGATCTTCTACAAGCTTGGAAGAGGCGAAATGTTGATGCATTATGTGCAATTGTCACTAGTGTAAGTGATTCTGTGCTTACTTTAGTTCAACCTGCTACCAAAGCACATGAGGCTTGGGGCATATTGGCTCAACAATATGAAACCAAGAACCACACTAGGATACAAAATTGAGAAAAGAAGTTGGCAAATGAAAAGCATTCTGATTTTGAAAAGGCTGAAGATTTTATCAAACGGATAAAACATCTTCAAGACCAATTGGTTGCAGTTGGTGTTGTTATAACACCAGAAGAGCTAGCTCGAAGATGTGTATGTGTTCTTCCAGCAAAGTATGATGGATTAGTAATAGCCCTTGACACTTAGGTAAGACTAACTCCCCTTACATTTGAAGAGTTTTGTGCTATGCTTTTAGAAGAAGAGATGCGGTTGAAGAATCGACAAAGTACAAGTGATGCTGCATCCTCAACAAATGCAAAAGGTAAAGGCTCTTCTGATGGATCAAAGAAGAAGCCAAAGAAGAAAAAGTTCACAGGTAGTTGCTTCTATTGTGAAAAGAAATGCCATGCCATCAAGGATTGTAGAAAGACGCAAGCTGATGAACAGAATGGGACTCTAAAATCATCATGGAAGAACAAAGAGTCTACAAACAACACAGAGCTGGAACTATGGGTAGCTATTGAAGAGGTACGCTCATCTACTTAAGCTCGTGTTGATGAACCATGTATTTTAGATAGTGGAGCTTCTCGCCATATGACCAATAAAAAGGATTGGTATAGTTCCCTAGTTCCTCTACGGGAATCCATCAATGTAGTGGTGGGAAATGACTCCAAGTGTCCAGCGGAAGGAACTGGAACCATCTCTTTTATCACTTCTCCAGGTGTTGAGAAAAAGTTATGCGATGTTCTCTATGTAACTACAATTAAAGAAATTTATTGTCAGTTTCTAGAATAACAGATCATGGACTCGAAGTTCACTTCAATAAGAGTGGTGCAAAAATCATGGATTCATCAGGTAATGTAGTAGGTAAAGGCATAAGACATGATAACTTGTATGAGTTAAGTGCCTTAATTGCTACAGAAGATAAAGATGTAAGCAGGTTATGGCACCAACGATTTGGGCATCTCAGATTTGCAGTTTTGAAGGAGATGCAAAGAACAGGGATGGTTGCTCATTTGCCTGCATTTTTAGAGTTGTAGGAACCTTGTGAAGCTTGTATGATGGGCAAGCAACAACGAAAGGCATTTCCAAGAGAGACTAGCAATTGATCTCAAGCTCCTCTAGAGTTTGTACATGCTGATCTATGTGGTAAAATGTCTACACCTACTTTAGGAGGATCTTTCTACTTTATGCTCTCAGTCGACGTTTATAGTAGAAAGATGTGGGTTTATTTCATTTGAGAGAAGGCTGATGCTTTTGAAAAATTTAAAACGTGGCATAAGTATGTGGAAAATGAATCAGGAAGAAGCTACACAAAAGCATTGAAGGGGATGAATCCTCAAGAAGCATATTCTGGTAAAAAGCCTTCAGTTTTGCATTTCAAAATTTTTGGTTGTTTCTGTTATGCACATAATCCTGATTCAACAAGATCAAAGTTGGATTCAAAAAGCAAAAAGTGTGTCTTTCTAGGATATACTGAAGAGCATACAAGTTGTGGGATCCTGAGGCAAGGAAGATTTTTGTCAGCCGAGTTGTGGTGTTTGATGAACGACCACACTTAGTAGAAGATAAAGGTAAATCTACTATCTCATCAAACAAAGAAATATCTCACCTTGTGCCTATCAAAAGACAGGTTAAAGTTGAGGAGGAGGAAACATCTGATGGAGAAATTTCCTCAATAAAAAGCCAACCAGTTGTAGCTGCACAGCGTAAGCCACTATCGAAGTGGGCACAACAGCTCTTCGATGATCACAATCCACATGTAGATGTACCAGAATCATCCTCGGATGGATTACAAAGATGAAAGAGAATAGAGGAGCAAAAAAGAGCCTTAGAACACATTGTTAACATGGCTCTAATGGCAGATATCATGGGCTCGATAAAGGAACCTAGCACCATTGAAGAAGCCCTTGATGTTCCAGGTTGGAGAGCAGCAATGCACTCTAAGTATGATAGTATACTCAAAAATGATACATGGGATCTAGTCGACTTGCCGCCAAAGAAGAAGGTAATAGGTACTAAATGGATTTTGAAAGCTAAGTATAAAGCAGATGGAACATTAGAAAAGTATAAGACAAGATTAGTTGCACAGGGTTTTCATAGATCGAAGGATTTGATGTTCAAGAAACTTTTGCACCAACAGCACACATGACAACTATTCGAATGGTACTTGCAATAGCTGCACAAAAATCCTAGCCTATTTTCCAAATGGATGTCAAATCTGCATTTTTGAATGGTCACCTCAAGGAGGTGTATGTATCTCAACCACCAGGTGTTGAGGTGCCCAATTCAGAAAATAAAGTTTGCAGGTTGAAGAAAGCTTTGTATAGACTTAAGCAAGCTCCACGGGCTTGGTACCAACGGATAGATAATTTTTTCAAAAACATGGGTTTTGAAAGAAGTACTTCTGATGCTAACTTGTATGTAATGAAAAGGGATAGCAAGCTAGTTGTTGTCATTGTATATGTAGATGATTTGATCATTACAGGAGATCATCAGGAACTCATCAATCAAACTCAGATCAACTTGGGAACTGAGTTTGAAATGATAGACTTAGGTCTACTCCATTTTTGTCTGGGAATTGCAGTATGGCAAAGGAAGGATGGCATTTTCATCTCGCAACAAAAATATGCCAAAGAAATTCTCAAGGCATTTGGAATGATGGACTGCAAACCAACTAGCACACCTATGGAGGTAAATCATAAGCTATCTATGGATGATAACATGCTTGATGTAGATGCTAAGAAGTATAGGAAGCTCATTGGAAGTCTTATGTTTCTCTACAACACTAGACCAGACATTTGCTATGCTGTTGGAGTGTTAAGGAGGTTTTCCAACAAACCTAAGGAGAGTCACTGGAATGCTGGAATGTGAATTCTAAGATACATTGCAAGAACCTTGGATTTTGGTATTTTGTATAACACAGGTGATACACTTCAAGGATATTGTGATTCAGATTGGGCTGGAGATTGTGATTCTAGAAAATTAGTTTCTAGATATTGTTTCTCACTTGGTTCAGGAATATTGTCTTGGGTAAGTAGGAAGCAACCAACTCTCGCACTCTCCTCCACTGAAGTAGAGTACAAAGCAGCTTGTTTTGCTTCTTGTGAGGTAGTCTAGTTAAGGAGATTTCTTGCAGATCTAGGCTTTCCATCAAATATGCCGATTGTACTCAAGTGTGATAATCAAAGTTGTATGGCTATTGCAAAGAACCCACTATTTCATGCTCGCACCAAGCACATAGAAGTATAGTACCATTACTTTCGTGAGCTAATTGAAGATGAAATTCTGGAGCTAGAATATTGCCCAACAGAGGCAAATTGTGCTCACATATTCACTAAAGCACTTGGAAGAGAACAACTCAATAGACATCTTCAACAGATGGGCATAGGACCGAGACCTACTTGATTTATCATCGGTAAACATTGAGGGGGGAGTGTTAGTATATGCACAATGTCTACCCCTCATGACTGTATGCACATTTTGTAAGGCCCCCATTATGAGGAGAATCGAAGCGTGCATTACCTAATTGATGGGAATCCCAACTTGCATGTTGGATGAAGGTCATATTGGACCATGTAAGGTATTGTAAGGAAAGGGAGTTACTAGGGTCCACAAATGTGGGGTCGAGGGCAGCGGTGAGCAGCCCTCACTGGGGGGTCGAAGGGGGCCAGTGGGCCCCCTAGCTAGGGGGTCCCAAGGGGCCAGCGAGCCCCGTGGTGGGGGTCCGGGGGCAGCACCCTTGGCGCGACGGTAAAGGCAATATTCCATGGAATAGTCTATGCCAGAGTTAGAAATCATTTATATTTGTTAGGTCGGTTCAACCGGTCTAAACCGTGTATGGCAATTATGCGGGCGGTGGCCGCCCACGCTTTACCACCCATGTATAGCCGTCCACGGAAGGCCACCCATGATCCTATATATACATGACTGTTGCACTACCTGAGACATCGAATTGAGCCAGCATACCTCTAGCTTGTATCTCCTTGTCTAGAGTTGTCTAGATCACCATTTAAGCTCTACCTTGAGAGTGCACGGGTGGACAATGACATCATCTTTCTACTTGCTGCTAGTAGAAAATTGTTGAGATTCTATATCCGTTATCTTCTCTGCTATTGCTCCTGTGTTATATTGCGTAACTATTGTCTTACACTCTATCAGTAGACTGTTGGGTGCCTGATTTACTTATGCATTACTTGGCCAGATATTCAGTTTGGTGTCTCATAGATGAGCAGGTTTATGCATTGCCCAAGAGTCAAGCATTGGCAGGCGGTTAAGCCCATCTTTCACTACTTGAGTGGTACTCGTCTACTTGGGTTGTTTTATCACAAGGGGGGATCACTACCGCCAGATTTGCATGCTTTTTCTGACTCTGATTTGTGTGGTTGCTATGAAACTCATGTGTCCACTAGTGGCTTTTGCTTCATGCTTGGTAGCTCATGTATATCTTGGTTGAGCAAGAAGCAGCCTACTCTGGCCTCTTCCAGTTCTGAGGCTGAGTATAGGGCAACTTTCATAGTGATTGTTGACTCTGTGTGGCTCAAATGCCTTGTGGTTGATTTGGGTGTTGGTCAGTCTTCTACCACCACCATCTTCACTAACAGTCAGAGCACATTTGCAGTTGCGAGGAACCCTATGTTCCATGCTCGCACTAAGCACATTGAGGTGCATTACCATTATGTCAGGGAGAGGTTCTTTGCTGGGGAGATCAGCTTGGCATATGTGCCCATGTAGGAGAACATTGCAGACCTCTCACAAAGGCTCTGCCTAGGGAGAAGTTTAAAGGTTTCCGCAAAGCTTTGGGCTTACTTCCTTTTGTGGAGTGATTTCCACATAGCTTGGCACATCCTTATACATGAGTGTGAGGTCCTTTTTCACCGCATCACTCCCAGGGGGATTTGTTAATATATTTAGGTAGTGATGTGTGTGAACACTCTAGGACCACTGGGGCACTTTTTTCCCTCTTTAGGAGGTTTTTTTCCCCTGGCTTGTATATATGCCTATTGTCCTAATGGGCTACTTATCTTTGTACATTCTCTAGTAATACATTCAGTATTGTATTGTGCTTCAAGCTTCTTCTTCTTCTTCGTTGTGTTGTTCGCGTGCTTCCGGAGCTGTCTAACTCCAACAATTCTCTAACTCAAACTAGTACATTTCAAAAGCTTCAAGGGATTTTAAATAAGCTATATACTTCTTTCCCAAGTTTCAAAGCGAAATAATTCCAAGAGGATCTCAAACAAAGTCACCAAACTTATTTCTACAAGTCTTAAGGGTGGTTTTTAAGAACAAATTCTTGATGAAATTTGAAGGTTTCCTTATATTTGATGAGGGTGAATTGTTTTAGAGTTCATCTTCATGTAAGAGCTCCACTTCATGCAAGAGCTCCAAGATCATCTTGGGAAGCTTTGAACCCGATGACTTGATCATGATGGCTTCTATTCCCATTGCCTTGGTCTTCCATAGTGTCTGCCTTGTGTGTGGTTGATGTGTTCTAGTATAGTCAATGTCTCCTCCATGTACGAGTAAACCCCAAGGCGAGGGTTGCCCCACGAGGCCCTTCTCTCAACCACTCTTCAACACCAATTGAAACCAATCTGATGCCACATGGCATCTAAGGTATTGTCTTATCACTAAGACAAAGAGCCATTGTGGAGAGAATGAGCCCCCTTGAAGGGCGAAGAAGCTTCCCAAGATCATGAAGTGGAGACAATCAAATGACTAACAAGCTCATTCACTCTATATACCCCTACACTAGGTCTTTGAACGGTCCCAATGAAAATTCATCTTTATTGGATTATTCAAACAAAATAAGCTACAAAAAATGAGTTAAATTGAACTAACGTATGTAGAGTGAATGAATTTCTTCTTGCTTGATTAAAATAAGGTTAGACTCCACCGTATAAATGCTACATAGGGGCTTCTTGTTTCCATCTAAGTCCTCTACTTTTTGCATGCCATCTCTTTCCTAGCCCTTCAGTGTTGGCAATATTCCTCGTATTTACTTCAATGTCTTTTGGTAATCTTCCCATGTCATGGAATCTCTGTAGAGCCGTAATATCCATCTTCCTGGTTCTCATTAGAGTTGTAGTGTCCATCTGCTTGGTTCGATATGATGCGGCTACTTCTATCTTTGTATTTGGCTCCCTCTTTAGAGTAGTAGCATTACAAGTGAGTCCTATAACATTCTACAGCTTCTAAGTGCTTCTTTCTGAGTTTCTTCCATGGACTAGCTTCCTTGTAATCTGACATTAACCTTACCTTTGAGATGTGTCTACATGGTAACATAATCATTTTTCTTCGTGGATTTCTCAAGTGATGATTTTGATCCTCTTTAAGATGCATGTCCTCGATGAACACTTCTTCTTTACTCAAATCTTTATTAATAGGAACTGGAGCAGTACTTATCTCATGCTCTATGATTGGCTTCTTGGTCCATTCGGATGAAATTGTTAGAAACATAACATCCTTTGGTACCATCGAATCATAAGATGTAGCTTGAGGTGCCTTGACACATTTTGCATATTTGAAAATAACATCCAATAAACTATTGACTTTGCTTTGTTCACCACTTGGAGAACACATGGCCCAATTGGAGGCCTCTGCCTTTATGGAGGTGCCTATAAAAAATGAGTTTGACCACCTTGTTCTAGAGAAGGATTCAAGTCCACAGACAAAAATTGGACCATTTTGGCCGCACTCCTTGCCTAGTTTCCCAATACCTTCTAGGTGCTTAACTTGTGGTGGCCCATCATGAAAATCACCAAAAATTAGGTGCCCCATTTCTTGAGATGTGCCAGCGTTTGGTCACCCATGTTCATCTTGCATGAAAATGGGTCACCCGAAAATTCCATTTTGACCATCAAAGCTTATGTGCCTAAATTATCCACCTTGGCTACTCGAGAATTCTTGCCCACTTGGGCTAGCTAGAGAGAGGTGCCCAATTTGGGCCTCATGGCACCCACTTGGGCTTTCATGATGCCCATCATGAGAGAGATGCCCAACCTCGGCCTCATGAGGCCCTATTTTGGTTTCTTCATCTAGTTTCGGTAATCACTTGATCTACCTCTTTTCTTACTCATTAAGTGCAAATTATCACTTTTTACCTCTTTTTGTCCTCCATGTGCTTCTTCTATAGATCATCATTTATCTCACTTATTTCAATCATTCAACATTCTACACTATCCATCATCCAATCTAACATATTATCATCTTCATGACATAAAGATGGCATTACCTAAGCATCCACTGTATACCTAATAGCCTTGGTAGTGTCAAATTCTTCCTACAAGTGTGTTTGTGAGTGATCATTAGCCTTCATAAAAATCCATAACCTATTCCTTCCCCAGTCCTACCATGATTTTGCTTGCCTCAACCAAGGCCTTGCTAAGAGTATACTAAGGTCTCCTAAGGCAATTCAGTAACCACAAAATGTTGGAGGAGATGGTGGATAATCACAAGAGATGAGTTTGTGTAGCTAAAACCTGCTTCACAACTGCTATAAGTGATGGATGGAGGGTGTTGTGGGCCTCTTTAGCTTGCTAATAAGAATAAATGATCACATATGTTGCTTGGAATATGATGCACAAATGATAGGATCAAATTAGATAGGTAGGCATATGATATAATGTACAAAACTTGCTATTTTTGTTGAGACACCTACTTAGAGTTTTGCACAATTCTCTAAGTGCAGTAGCAATTAATAAAATTCCTTTTGGGGACCTTAAATTAGCTCAACAAGCTACCAATAGTGAGTGAAATCATCTAAAATGATAAACTATATGCAAAGAAACATGTTTAGCAAATCAAGCATCCATCGCGACTTTTACGGGCCTTGACAGTCACAGATTAGTGAGCAATGTTGGATTAATATCTGATGATCGAGTAAAGAATTATCAATGAAACTTTGTAGGATTAAATTACAGAGTGTTTTTGAGATTTCATGCTTTAAATCAAGAGAAATGGTCAGCTATACAATGAGAACCATCTCAGACAAATTCACTGTTCTAATGGAGTGTGACAAAGATATGAGAGTAAGAAGTAATGATCATGTATGACTTAAATGAAGTACAAATACAATGTCATTGGCAATAAGGCATTGTGAAATGAGTGAGGAATGAGTGTGCTATGATATGAGCTCCTCTTCGCAATGAAAATACATGGAAATGATCTCTAAACCTCGAGATGCATGCAAGATTTTCATGTCCTCTTTTAAAGCTTTTGTTGGAGCCAAGGATTTGAATTCAAATTCCAATCTCTACCAATAATGTGCATCCCAAAGTATAGGATTGATTATACCTTGACTCAACTACCAAAAATCTCAAGATTATATGCTTCCTAACTCCTCGTGGGTTTATTAGACTTTTACAATGATTAATTATAACTCTCAAGAGCTTGTGCATATGAATCCTTCCAAATGATATGCTAATACATCAGGCTTATGTGAAGTGATCAAGTGTGTAGACTTGGGCTTAATTGCACCAACAGATCCCCCTCAAGCCTAACATGCTTGATCTTCATTGCTCCTTGATCTCTTGCAGCCCAATCATCACTTTGAACCTATTCATCTTTGTTCCATCCAATGCTTTGGTGAGTATATCTGCACATTGCAAATGATTTGATACAAAGGATAATTGAATATCCTTGCTAAGCAATTTCTCTGTAACATAATGATAGTGCACTTCAATGTGCTTAGTCCTATCATGTTAGACAGGATTTGCAGCCAAATGAAGTGAACTAGTGTTATCTCCAAAGATAATTGGAGTGTAGGAATGCATCTCCAAATCTACATACAATTGCTTAAACTGTATTACTTCCTGAGTTGTGTTTGCCAAACCTCTATATTCTGCTTTTGTGGAAGATAAGGCCACAATTGGTTGCTTCTTGGATAAGCAAGATATGACTTCTGAACCTGCAAAACATAGGTACCCTGAAGTGCTCCTCCTATCATCCTTGGAGCTAGTCCAATCTGCATCAGAATATAACTTTATATCTATGTCACAAGTAAAGGGATAGAACAATCCCTCATTCATTGTTCCCTTAAGATATTTAAGCACCCTCTTTGCAACTTCCATGTGTGGCTTCCTTGGTATATGCATGAACTGACTTAAAGTACTCATTGTGTATGCAATATCTACTCTTGTCAAAGTAGCATAATTAAGACTACCCACAAGTTGTTGATAACCTGTAAAACCTTCAAGTAGTTCACCTTCATGTGAACTTAGCTTATGGTTGATCTCCATAAGAATACCTACAACCTAAGTGTTCTTCATGTTAGACTTTATCAACATATCATGTATGTTCTTCCTTTGTGTGATGAATATACGTGAATCTATATACACGAGTTCTAATCCAAGGAAATAGGTTAATAACCCTAGATCACTGATTTTGAACTCCTTCATTAACTGATCCATGACCTGCTTGATACCATTAGAATCATTACCTGTAATAATAATATCATCTACATAAACACATAAGTAGATGATCTCTGATTTATTCTTCTTAACAAATAAAGAAGAGACTTCTTTGCTTGCCACAACGCCGTGATCTTGCAAATAGGTAACAAGTCGATGGTTCCAAGCTCTAGGAGCTTGCTTGAGACCATAGAGTGCTTTTCTAAGCTTGCATACATACCCTGCTTTTTCTTCATCTTCAAAACCTGGTGGTTGTGCCATATACACTTCCTATGATATCCAACCATTTAAAAATGCATTCTTGACATCTAACTGATATAAGTTCCAATTTTTGGATGCAATAAGACTTACCAATACCCTGTTTGTTGGTATCTTTGCCACATGTGAATATGCCTCTATTTTGTAAAAATGGATCAAACTCATGTGAAAAGTACTCACTACCTCCATCAAACCTCATTCTCTTCAAGCTCCTTCTTGTTTTGTTTTCAACTAGTGCCAAATATTTCTTAAAACATGTAAACACCTCATCCTTATGCTTCATGGAAAACAGAATTGTTCACCTACTATAATTATCAATAAAAGAGACATAGTACCTTGAACCTGAGATGGATGGGTCTTTGCTAGGACCCCACACATTAGTGTATACAAGCTCCCAATAATCTTCATGGATGTATCCTTTCTTGTTGAAAGGTTTCTTATTAGCTTTTCCAAATTTGCAAGCTCCACATTTGGAAATGATGGCTGCTTAGTCACATTGGGAATGCCCAACACAATTTGATCCCTGCAAATTTGCTTTAGAGTCCTTTCTCCTATGTGCCCTAGCCATTTGTTCCATATTTCCAACTCAAATAGTGTTTGTTCTCTATAACTGAATAGTGCTATATTCCTCATGTCTTCAATTTCACAAGTAAACAATCTACCTAACTTCTCACCTTTGGAAATCCTTTTGAATCCTTGTTGGGGGTCCTCAACATATGCTCCATGCTTAGTGAACCTGAGCTGTAGACCTTTCTCTACAATCTGCCCAACACTAATTATGTTTTTGGTTATAGTAGGCAAAACACTATCTTTCTTTGCACTTTGATAAACAGGTCAAAGTACAAAGTAGTGAATGAATAATAAGGGTGGATCTAAAAAACATCCCTTGCCAATTCATAGTTTCTTGATATGCGATCTAGGCACAAACATGTGAACTCGATGGATTCAAATTAGTAGTCCATTTGTAGGCATGACTAGTGCATGGACTTAGTAACGAAGGTGGGATTCTTATCCCTCGCAAGACTTTGAGAACTCTCGACACACTGATGTTTTGTTGATGAGTTTTGTGGTCAAATAATGCTTTAACTTTAGGTCATATTCAATCTTTTTGACTCCTTATTGGGAATGAAAATCTTGTGCATTTCTTTGAGTCCAAAGAGTGAATTTACCAACTTACACTAGGAACTTGGTGCTTGATTGAAATCCTTGGTTAAAAAGATCAACTCAAAGTCCATTTTTTTCAAAAAATTTATAAAATATTTTTGATTTAACAACACTTTATCTTGAAGTGTTTCAAGAAGATCTTGGAAGTTACTTACTTCATATCTTCTGTTTTCTTTATCTTGAAGTATCTTGAGATACTACTTTTATTCTCCTTGAATTTAAACTCCTTCTTTGAAGTTTTAATTCCCATGAGGATCAAACTTAACTTCAAGATCCAATTTAGGACTAAAAGATAATTATCATCCCACGGTCCAATGTCGCATACCATCTTTCCTACATCAATCTGAATATAAAATCTGGTGTCCCATACCACCCTATTTTATATTCACATTAATGTGTGGGTGATTCTTATCCTAAAGTCTAAACATATCTTGATAGAGTACCATCTTTCTTTAATTCTTTATGAGAATTTTTGAAGTTTTAGGCATTACCTCTACCTAGATTTTCTAGGTTTTGATCCCTTCACATGATCATTTCACAATCTTATGCTTTCCTTTGGGAACTTGAAAACCTTTTGATGGAACATCCATCCTTCTTTACTAGGGTTTTCAAATGAAAAAAAAATAGAATTCCAAGTACTTGAATTTTCATAGATTCAAGCTCAATTGGTTTATTCTTGACCAATTTGTAGTGACAAGAGCTTGTGACTTCTTGTCTTTAGATTCCTTTATTTACTTATGCTTTAGGTACCTATCTTAGCTGAGATTTTTGTTGGAGCAAGTCTATGACAAGCCTCAGTATTGGCTTGAGTCCCACAAAGTCATAAAAGAAGCTTCAAAATGAAGACTATGTAAAGTTCACTTGTGAACTACCTCTTGTAACTTTTGAAGAGTTTACTTAATGTAAAAGTAAGAGAATCTTAAGTGGTTGAGTCCACATGATCAAAAAGGGAAAGAGTAGCCACCAATTTGTGATTTGTGGTAGGTAGAGAATCAAATCAATCACTGATTTATTGGAGAGTGATTGAGGGAAGTTAGCCTCCCAAACTCAACTATAAATAGATGGCAGCTTTAGTCGTGGTTAGAGAGACCTATGTGAAGACCTCCAAGAGCTGCGCTTTATGCCATATCAAGGTGTGATTACAAGGCACACATATGTATCAGTAAGTCCATTGTATTGTACAAGCAATATACTTTCATTTTCATGATCATTTGGGTTCATATTTCCATGTTCTTGTGAAGTGTTCTACTCACTGCCATTACTCTCAATTTTCTCAGTCCGATTGCAGAGATGTTTTCTCTGAGCTTGGTGTATAATTTTCAGAGATTTAACTTGGTAAAGTTAGCTCTATACTTCTACTATATGCTCACAAATTGTCATGTCATTTGGATGTTTCAATCTTCAGTTAAGATTTGAAGTCAAGAGGGTCTGTTCATCTTCACTTCTCTGTCAGGTACCCGATTTTTTAACTCACCTTGTCAGAGCCATTTCGCAATGGTTACTTACCCAAATTCAGTGATTTAAAGCTTGTTGGATTCATCTTACTGTCTAGTATATCCATAAAAATTTTTCCTAATCATTTAATTCTTAAATTTTGATTTATGTTCATTTTTCTGCTCACTGGTCTCAAACTGTAGCAGCCCGTGAAAATCGGGATGATGTCATCACTTGTTAAAACTCATTCTCACTGTGTGGTTTATTATTTTTGATGAGATTACTCTTGAAAGTTAGCTCTTTAAGCTACCTAGACTTCCCCAAGAGGAATTAAGCTAATTGCTGTTGTGCTCAGAGAATTATGTAAAACACTGGACAGGTGTATGAACCAAGAATAACAAGTTTTCACCTCTGAGCTAACTCCAACTTATCTGTTTTGATCTGTCTTTTTGAGAGTGATCTTCCAAGGTACATAGGGTTTCTAATACATCCATTGGCAAGCTAAAAGGGCCCACCATATAATCCTGGAGTTCATTTGGCTCGTGTAGATCAAGGATTTTGCAACACCTCTTCATCTTCAAGCACATACCTATCCATCTCTTCACAGTGGTATCAGAGCAAGGTTGGACAACATGGGAGATGGATTTCCTTCATCAATTGACAAATTGGATAGAGGTAATTACTCAGCTTGGTCATTAAGAATGGAAGCTTATCTCGAAGGTAGAAGTTTATATGGTTATGTGGCTGGAGATGAAGTTATGCCAAGTTTCAGGAACAAAAGTCAACCAACACAAGAAGAGCAAGAAAGATTGAGCACATGGTGCTCCAAGGATGCATTTGCAAGGTCTTATCTCCTCAACTCTATCTCAGATTTTTTGTTGCCTCACATTAGAAGTTGTAAGAAATCTCAGGAAGTGTGGGATGCACTTGAAGCTTTCTTTTATTCAAGTACCAAAGCTAGGAAGCATCAACTATGGCTGGATTTCACAACTCTCAAGAAGGCTCCCAAACAAAATGTGACTGGTTTTGTCACAAAGCTCAAGGACATAGCGGATCAGTTGGGAAGCATTGGAGAGGTAATAGATGAAGAACAAATTGTAAGGCAGGTCATCAATGGCTTGAAGGCAGATGACAAGTGGGAAGCATTCACCACAGCTATGGATTTGTACATGGACATGCATGTACCTGATTTCAATACACTCATTGGACAACTACTTACTCAAGAGGCAAAGCTTATCAAAAATGGAGAAAGCTCTAAAGGTAATCAATCTTCAGCTTTATACACTGATAAAAGCAAGTCCAAAGATAACAAAGGAAAGGCAAAGAAAGTGAATGATGAAGCAGGTACATATCAAGCTAACTATGCAGGTAGAGGAAGACATGGCAGAGGTAGAGGAAGAGGAGGTAGACAAGGCAAGGGGAGATCCCAAGAATCCAACTCATGTTCTATTTGTGGATTAACTAATCATACAACTGAAAATTGCTTTAGGAATTCCAAGAATAAAAGAGGCAGAGGATACAATAGAGGAAGTTATGGCTACTCAAGAGGAAGGTTCAACAATTATCATGGCAACTACAACAACTACGATCATTGAAACTATCAAGGAGGCTACAAAGGAAGGAGAGACTACAATAACTACACAGAAGACTCGAACAAAGAGGATTCATTATTGATCATGAACATGGCTATGCCAGAAGGTAAATCTGATGAGCATGTTTTCTACATAGATTCAGGTTGTTCAAATCATGTGGCAGGAAATGTGGCACTCCTATCAGATTTAGAAGATCCAAGGAATAGGCATGAGGTACAAACAGGAGATGATACAAAACATCCTGTGGAGAAAATAGGCAATGTCAAAGCACCTGATGGAAACATCAACCTACTCAATAAGGTACTCTATGTCCCTACCATTACAGAGAATTTGATAAGTGTTGGGCAGATAGTAGAGAAAGGGTTGCAAGTCAGGTTCACAAAAGCAGGAGCATTTGTTGAAGATCCAAGTCAAGGATTCAGAAAAATTGCAAAAGGTGAAAAGACAGGTAGATTGTTCACATTTGAATTACAGGACACTAGTAACATTGCTCTCTTTAATTATGGTAGTCAGACACTCACAGAATTGGAAGTATGGCACAAAAGGTTAGCACATATTGGTGAAAGGTCATTAAAGCAAATTTGCAGGGACCAAAATGTACTTGGACTCCCTAATTTGTCAAAACAACATATGATTTATAAGTGTAGTGCATGTCAATTTGGAAAGTCTCACAGGTTACCATTCATGAAGAAAGGTTATATGCATGGAGATCTCTTGGAGTTGGTTCATACAGATGTATGGGGACCTAGCAAGGAAGCTTCAATATCTGGATCAAGGTATTAGGTCTCCTTTATTGATGATTGGAGCAGATGGACTATGCTATTCTTTATGAAACACAAAGATGAAGTTTTTTCATGTTTCAAAAGATATTTGGCTCTTGTGGAGAATCAAACAGGTAAATCACTAAAAAGGTTAAGGTCAGATGGAGGGGGCGAATACTTCTCCCATGAGTTTGATTCTTTTCTTCAAGAAAAAGGAATCAAAAGAGAGGTAACTACAAGGTACACTCCTGAGCAAAATGGAGTGGCAGAAAGGAGGAATAGGACAATTGTTGAAGCTGCAAGGTCTATGTTAAATGAAAAGCATTTACCTAATTACTTATGGGCTGAGGTTGTATCTACAGCCACTTACTTGATTAACAAGTTGCCTTCAAAATCCCTTGATGGAATGACTCCATATGAGGCTTGGAATGGAAGAAGACCGAGCTTAGATCATTGTAAAATTTTTGGATGTATTGCTTTTGCTCATGTTCCTTCACAGGTTAGAGGCAAGATGGATCCAAAGGCAGAAAGGTGTGTATTTATTGGATATGACAACAATCAAAAGGGCTACAGGTTATACAACCCTACCAACAAAGGATTCTTGGTAAGCAGGGATGTAGTTTTTGATGAAAACAATTCATGGTATGAAGATTCGTGCACGAAGGTCAATTTACCATATAATATTGAAGAAGATTTTCCAAAGCTTGGTAGAGAACAACCAAAGATTGAAGAACAAGACACCTCGGAGGATGATGAAGAATCTCATATGGAAAAGATCAAAGCATGGAAGTTTAAAGGTAAAGCAAAATTGCAGGAACTTGGACATGAGGCAGAATCATCACATCATGGTTTAAGAAGATCTATGAGGGAAAAGAAAAAACCAGAAAGGTATGGGTTTGACACCTCATTAGTCACTAAAACATTCTATCTACATAGCACAAGACATAAACCAAGAGGAGCCATCATCATTTGAAGAGGCCAAAGCAAAAACAGAATGGAAGCATGCAATGAAGGAAGAGATTGAAGCACTTGAGGAAAACAACACTTGGGATTTGGTGCCCAAGTCTTCATCCATGAAGGTAATAGGCTCAAGATGGGTCTATAAACTCAAGAAGAATTCTGATGGCTCCATTAACAGGTATAAGGCAAGGCTTGTAGCAAAAGGCTTTGCACAAACTCAGGGAATTGATTATGAGGAGACTTTCTCTCCTGTGGCAAAGATGCCTACTATTAGGGTTTTGCTTAGTATTGCCTCTTCCAAGAATTGGAAGATACTTCAACTAGATGTAAAGAATGCATTCTTGAATGGTTGGATAACAGAAGAGGTATATATGGCACAACCACCTGGTTTTGAGAATCAAGTTTATCCTGATTATGTGTGTAAACTTAACAAAGCATTGCATGGTCTCAAGCAAGCTCCAAGAGCTTGGAACTTCAAGCTTGTTTCATTCTTGCAGGACAAATGCTTTCAACCAAGCAAGGCAGATCCTTCACTCTTTATTAAAAAGAGTAATTCTGAGGTCGTCTACTTATGTGTATATGTAGATGATATTATATTGACAAGAAATGATGCAGATGGTATGAAGAGGATCAAAGATCAGATAAGAGAAAAGTTCAAGATAAGTGATTTGGGTTCACTTACCTACTTCCTAGGTTTGGAAGTTGTCTACAAAGATCATGGTTTGTTTCTCACTCAAAGAAAGTACATTAAGGACATGTTGGCAAAATTCAAGATGCAAGATTGTAAGATTGTAGGTACTCCAATGGAGGTCAATCACAAATTGATCTCACATGAAGGTGAACTCATAGAGGACATCACATCATATCAAAGTCTAGTGGGTAGTCTGAACTATGCCACATTGACGAGAGTAGATATATGTTACAGTGTGAGTGTGCTAAGTCAATTTATGCACACACCAAGGAAACCACATATGGATGCTACCAAAAGGATTCTCAAGTATCTCAAAGGAAACATAAATGAAGGACTTTATTATCCTTATGTATCTGATTTAGGTTTGAAGCTATTTTCTGATGCAGATTGGGCTGGCTCCAAAGATGATAGAAGGAGCACATCAGGTTATCTTACCTTTGCAGGTTCAAAGCTTATTTCATCGTCATCCAAGAAGCAACCCACAGTTGCTCTCTCTTCTACTGAAGCTGAATATAGAGGTCTTGCCATAGCTACTCAGGAAGCTATGTGGATGAAGACATTATTCAAAGATCTTGGATTGGAGTTTGGAACTCCAACTATTTTTGGTGACAATATGAGTTCTATTCACTTGGCTGCTAATACTATTTTTCATGCAAGGACTAAACATATTGAAGTTCATTATCACTATGTACAAGAGAAGGTTCTAAGCAAGAGATTCAAATATCATGTGTCCACTCATCAACAATGTGCAGATATTCTAACCAAAGCATTGGATGGTACAAAGCTTTGCAAATTCAAGGCTATGATTGGTTTGCAGGTAATCTTGGAAGATTGAAGACCTCAAGCATACTTGGCTTGAGGGGGAGCTGTTGGAGCAAGTCTATGACAAGCCTCAGTATTGGCTTGAGTCCCACAAAGTCATAAAAGAAGCTTCAAAATGAAGACTATGTAAAGTTCACTTGTGAACTACCTCTTGTAACTTTTGAAGAGTTTACTTAATGTAAAAGTAAGAGAATCTTAAGTGGTTGAGTCCACATGATCAAAAAGGGAAAGAGAAGCCACCAATTCGTGATTTGTGGTAGGTAGAGAATCAAATCAATCACTGATTGATTGGAGAGTGATTGAGGGAAGTTAGCCTCCCAAACTCAACTATAAATAGATGGCAGCTTTAGTCGTGGTTAGAGAGACCTATGTGAAGACCTCGAAGAGCTGAGCTTTATGCCATATCAAGGTGTGATTACAAGGCACACATATGTATCAGTAAGTCCATTGTATTGTACAAGCAATATACTTTCATTTTCATGATCATTTGGGTTCATATTTCCATGTTCTTGTGAAGTGTACTACTCACTGCCATTACTCTCAGTTTTCTCAGTCAGATTGCAGAGATGTTTTCTCTGAGCTTGGTGCATTAGTTTCAGTGATTTAACTTGTAAAAGTTAGCTCTATAAGTCTTCTATATGCTCACAAATTTGCATCTCATTTGGATGTTGCAATCTTGAGTTATGTTCATTTGAAGTCAAGAGGGTCTGTTCATCTTCACTTCTCTGTTAGGTACCCGATTTTTTAACTCACCTTGTCAGAGCCATTTCTCAGTGGTTACTTATTCAAATTCAGTGATTTAAAGCTTGTTTGATTCAGCTTACTATCTAGTATAGACATACAACTTTTCATAATCATTACATTCCTACATTTTGAGTTATGTTCATTTTTTGGCTCACTGGTCTCAAACTGTAGCAGCCCGTGAAAATCGGGATGATGTCATCACTTGTTAAAACTCATTCTCAGTTTGTGGTTTATTATTTTTTATGAGATTACTCTTGAAAGTTAGCTCTTTAAGATACCTAGACTTCCCCAAGAGGAATTAAGCTAATTACTGTTGTGCTCAGAGAATTATGTAAAACACTGGACAGGTGTATGAACCAAGAATAGCAAGTTTTCACCTCTAAGCTAACTGCAACTTATCTGTTTTGATCTATCTTTTTGAGAGTGATCTTCCAAGGTACATAGGGTGTCTAATACATCCATTGACAAGCTAAAAGGGCCCACCATATACTCCTTGAGTTCATTTGCCTGGTGTAGATCAAGGATTTTGCAACACCTCTTCATCTTCAAGCACATACCTATCCATCTCTTCACAATTTTTTATAGGAATCTCTCTATAGCTTAAGTCTAAGCATCCCATCATGCTCTCTGGATTTGTACTGAAATCCCTTAAAGGATAAGCAAACATTTATGTTTTACCTTCCACAGACTTAAGTACCCTCTTTACGATTGTAGACTACATTCTTGGAATTCCTTCACTCTGTTCTGACTTGGAACAGCTTACTCTTTTCAAATTTTTCCATTGGATAAATGGAACTTGAGTGAATATGTCCCAAAAATAACTTTTTGTTGCCAATACTTGGGCAATCTACAGAGTAGTTCCATTCGCATGTTCTTGGACAATAATGGCCAAGCTTGATCAAGTCTGGCTGATCTTGTGACTAGAATAAAGAGTTAGTCTTGATCTTTAAGATCTCCTGAACTATCTAAAGCTTCTTTGCTTACCTGCAGGGCTTTTAGAGAACTTTTTCTAAACTTTAGTCCAAGCATACACTCCCTTGGAGAGAGCTATATATAGAGGCATTTGGTTGGGAGGAGAGTCATCTCTCTAGCACGTGGTGGTCGTAATCCTTGTTCTCTTGCTCAGGTACCAATGCAACAAACTAATGATTACGACCACCACGTGCTAGAGAGATGCCTCTCCTCCCAACCAAATGCCTCTATATATAGCTCTCGCTAGGGGACTACCTTCTTGGGTAGGTGGATACTAGCCATCCATGTGCCGGCCATGTAACTGCATGTGTGCCAAGTGTCGGAAAAACCTCTTTAAGATATAGAGGTTTTGCCAAGACATAAAGTATGGTTGGTTTTTTTAAAGCTAATTCGAGCTTAAAGAAGAAACCCAAGTCAAATTAATTTTTGGGAATCAAGATATTTTCTAAAAGATATGTCAAAGTAATCTTTAGGAATTAAGCTACTTCCTAAAAGTTAAACCAATAAAGGAAATAGCCTAGTTAAGTATTTCCTTAGTTAAAAAGGAATATCTTTTGGACAAGCAATAAAGCCTTAAGTCTTGTTCTTGTTCAATAGTCAATATTTCTTTTAGAGAGAACATTCCAATAAAACTAAGGATTCCAAGATGAATCATTGGACTGGAAAGAAAAAGGTTCCAAGATGAATCATTGGATTAGTGTTACTGATTCCTTGATATGAATCTAAAGTTCTTGAAAGAAAAATCTCCCTAGATGTGAGACTAGAATCTTTTAAGAAAAGTCTAATAGCAAGTAGTTCCCTGTAATTCCCAAACCACTAGTATTGGTAATTAAGTCCAAATATTGATATAACCTAAAGGAATATCAAAGATTCTTAGCTTTGGAATCTAAGAGGCATCAGTGTTCAATCGCCAAGACTTAAGTTGGGGAAAAATCTCTAAAAAAACCTCACGCGGGTAAGCAAAGAAGCTTCTTGATGGTTCTGGAGATCTTAAAAATAAAGACTAAGTCTTTATTTTAGTCGCAAGATCAACTAAACTTGATCAAGCTTGGCCATGATTTTCCAAGAACATGAGATTGGAACTACTTTGTAGATTGCCCAATTATGGGCAATAAAATTCCTTTTGGGAATTATTCACTCAAGTTCCATTTATCCAATGGAAAATTTTGAAAAGAGTAAGCTATTCCAAGTTTGAATAGAGTGAAGCAATTCCAAGAATGTAGTTTGCAACCGTGAAGACGGTACTTAAGTCTGTGGAAGGTAAAACATAAGTGTTTGCCTATCCTTAAAGGGATTTTGGTACAAATCCAGAGAGCATGAGTGGATGCTTAGACTTAGGCAGTAGAGAGATTCCTATAAAAGTCCCGGCCAGGGTAGGTACCGCTTCAGTAAGAAAGGAATAGAAAGACAAGAAGTCAAAAGCTCTTGTCACTACAAATTGTTCAAGGATAAACCAATTGAACTTGAATCTATAAAATTTCAAGTACTTGGAATTCTGATTGGTTTTCATTTGAAAACCCTAGCAAAGAAGGATAAATGCTCCATCAAAAGTGTTTTTAAGTTCCTCAAGGAAAGCACAACATCGTGACACGATCATGTGAAGGGATCAAAAACCTAGAAAATCTAGTTAGAGGTAATGCCTAAAACTTCAAAATTCTTGTAACGAATTGAAGCAAGAAGGTACTCTATCAAGAGATGTTTAGACTTTAGGATAAAATTCACTCACTTGTCAATGTAAGTATAAAATAGGGTGGTATGGGACACCAGATTTTATACTCAGATTGATGTAGGAAAGATGGTATGGGACATCGAACCATGAGATGATGATTATCTTTTAGTTCTAGATTAGATCTTGAAGTTAGTTTTGATCCTCAACGAAATTAAAACTTCAAAGAAGGAGTTTACAAGAAGGATGAAAGTAGTATCTCAAGATACTTCAAGATAACTTCAAGATCAAGGAAATTGAAGATATGAAGTAAGTAACTTCTAAGATCTTCTTAGAACACTTCAAAGCTTAAGTGTCGTTGATAAGAAATAATTGATAAATTTCTGAAAAAGTTGGACTTTGACTTTGAGTTGAACTTTTCAACCAAGGATTGGATTGACTAAGTCAAGCACCAATTTCCTAGTGTAACTTGGTAAATTCATTCTTTTGACTCAAAGAAATGCAAAAGAATTGCATTCCCAGTAAGGATTCCAAAAGACTGAATATGACCTGAACTTAGTCTCAAGTGAAGCATTATTTGAATACAAAACTCATCAACACAACCTCAGTGGGTCGACACACTAATGTTGGTTACCACACTAGTATCTTGTGGTTGGATGAAGTTTTTGGATTTGCTTTGAATCTTTTTGAGAATCAAGCTTATTTCTCTTAAAAATAGAGCAAATGCTTCAATACCCTATTGAAAGAAATCTTTGAGAAGTTAAAGTCTTGAATCATATAAACTTTGAATCATAGTGAGCTTACGTATCTTTGAAGTTTGAATTGGTAGTACTGAGTTTCAATTATTTCTTTTCGCTTTTCAAACCTTTTGGAATTGGCTCAGATATGGTATCTCATTCCTTTTGCAAAAGACTAGGGTTAGCTAGTTAGAACTAGATAACTAAATTAAAACATCCTAGATAGATGTTATGTACAAGGACCTTTTCAATCTTCAAAAGATAATAAGTCTAAGTGGACTTATTTATTTGAGTTTGCTTCAAGTTATAGCATAAATGATTTCCTAGAGTCTAGTATACTCTAGAATAGAGAAGTTAGGAATTGCGCAATAGATTGACAATTCCCAAGCACTTATAGCTAAGAACTAGTCTTTCAGAAAAGTGTCCTAAGTTGGACAAATTTCATTACGAATTTGTATTGGGCAAGTTATAGTATGCTTGACTCGATGAAAGTGGTAACTTTCTCTTACAGTTTGCATAGGATTTTTAAACTCATTAGGACAAAGTAGTCCTCTAGTCGGGTGAAAAAATCAAATAACTATTGGATCAAAGTAGACCATTGTACAAACATCTAAGTTAGATGTTTGGGACAACCAAACTTCAAAGTTCTCCAAAACAAATTATTCTTTCACTAGTTTGTACTTTGTCAAGTTCATCAAAGTGCAAAATGAGAAAGTGTTTTGAATCATTTGGGCAGGGACGCCACCACAGAGATGAGACATGTTCTTCAAATTTTAGAACATGACCATGTTCTTCTAGTTTTAGAACATGAGGCTCAGGGGTTGCCTACAGTATGTGTATAGCTCTATTTTCAAGGACGAAAATATTTTCCAAGGGGGAAGAATATGATAAAGTAAGTCTATGATCCAAGGGTCTGGCCGATTCAGACAGATCTGAAATCAGGCACCGTTTGGTCATCCGTGTGTATGAACAAAGATCTCAAGTTTAGACTTACTAGGAGGTCTTCTGCTCTTGTGATCAAGCAATCCACGTAGCTTAGTGGTTAAGTCTCAAGGATGTGAAAAGGAGGTCTTGGGTTCAATCCCCATGGGGAACATTGGGAGAGTATTTTGCCCAAAGAGATCTAGAACCTTCTAGAAGCATCCACTTGAGTTAACTGGAGTTGACTGGGACACTTGGCCCACATGTAGTTACATGGCTGACACATCGCTGGTTAGTATCCACCTGCCCAAGAAGGAAGTCCCCTGGAGAGGGCTATATATAGAGGCATTTGGTTGGGAGGAGAGGCATCTCTTTAGCATGTGGTGGTCATAATCATTAGTTTGTTGCAAGTTATCACCATTTCTATTAAGCTTTGTCTCATGGGTGAAGAGTTGTCCCATCAAGATGTTGAGATCAAGTACTTGCATATCCATGTAGAGATCCATTGCTATGGTGAACGATTCCCACATGTCATCAGCCTTAAATCCATTGATGGTCTGCAACATCTTTCATTTTAGTTACATAATCAACCACTCGTTGCTTTGGTTGTTTCTTGGGAGTTGTGAATTCCATCCACAACTGATTCTTCCTAGCTCTTGTGTTCGAGGAGAAGTATGATCAAAGCACTTCCCAAGTCTCTTGGGAGGTTTTAAAATTTCTAACATGTGGTAACAAGAAATCAGAGATTGACTTTAGTAGATATGACCTTGCAATAGCATCCTTTGCACACCATGTGGTTAGCCTCTCTTGCTCTTCCCTTGTTGGTAGATTCTTGCTACTGAAGATTGGCATGTCTTCATCTCCTGAGATGTATCCATAAAGCTTCTCCCTTGAAGATATGCTTGCATCCTTAGGGACCATGCTGAGTAGTTGTTCCTATCCAATTTGTGAATGAAGGATGGAAATCCATCTCCCATCTTGATTGAACTTGCTCTGATACCACTATTGGAGGAGATGGTGGATAAGCACAAGAGATGAGTTGGTGTAGCTAAACCTTGCTTCACACCTGCTATAAGAGATGGCTGGAGAGTTTTGTGGGCCTCTTTAGCTTGACAATAAGCATAAATTATCACATATGTTGCTTGAAAGATGATGCAAAAATGATAGGATCAAAATAGATAGGTAGACATATGATCCAATGTACAAAACTTACTATTTTTGTTGAGATACCTACGCAGAGTTTGGTACAATTCTCTAAGTACAACAACAATTAATAAAATTCCTTTTGGGCAACTTCAGTTAGCTTAACAAGCTACCAATCAGGAGTAAAATCATCTAAATTGATAAACTATATGCAGAGAAACATGTTTAGCAAATCAAGCTTGCATGCCAACTTTTACAGGCCTTGAAAGTCACATACTAGTGAGCAATGTTTGATTAATATCTGATGATCGCGTAAAAAATTATCAATGAGACTTTGTAGGATTAAAGTAGACAGTATGCTTGAGCTATCATGCTTTAAATCAAGAGAAAGCATCAACTATAGAGTGAGAGCCAGTTGATGCTTTCTCAAGCATACTGTCTACTTTGTAGGATTAAAGTAGACAGTATGCTTGAGCTATCATGCTTTAAATCAAGAGAAAGCATCAACTATAGAGTGAGAGCCGGTTGATACACATTCACTGTTCTAATGGAGTGTGATAGAGATATGAGAGTAAGAATTAATGATCATGTATTAATTAAATCAAGTAAAAATACAATGTCATTGAGAATAAGGCATTTCTCAATGAGTGAGGAATGCATGAGCTATGAGATGAGCTCCTCTTTTCAATGAAAATACATGGAAATGATCTTTGAACCTCGAGATCCATGCGGGCTTTTCATGTTCTCTTTTATAGCTTTTGTTGGAGCCAAGGATTTGAATTCAAATTCAAATCTCTACAAATAAAGTGCATTGTAAAGTACATGATTGGTTCTCTCTTGACTCAAGTACCAAAATGCACGAGATTATATGCTTCCTAACTCCTCATGGGTTTATTGCACTTTTACAATGAGTAATTATAACTCAAAGTTACAAGAGGTTGTACATATGAATCGTTCCAAATGATATGCTAATACACAAAGCTTATGTGAAGTGATCAAGTGTGTAGGCTTGGGCTTAATTGCACCAACACAAAATACAAGAGAAATTGAAATTATTGCACTCTAATGAGTACCTTTTCAATGATGCCCATTGATGTGACTCAATGTTGATTTGTTAGTGTGATAGTAAATGGGGCTACCTTGGTCAAAATTTAATTTCTTCATAGTCAAATCACGATGAGATTCATGCCATGACCACCATCCACAATGACACCTATAAAAAATTCATTTTTTATAGAAACAGATAATCTTGAACTTTGTAGTTTGCAAGTAGTGCAGGGGGAAAATATACCATGAACTCGTCTATACTAGGTAGTGGGGTTAGATAAGCAGAATATATGAATTTCAATAGATCATTTCTCACCTTTGCATCCATTTTTTAAAAGTTCGAATAAATTGACCTTGTGGTGAAGTTCCTTCAAAATTTCTTCAACATTAGCTTCCTCTGTATTCTCCTAAGAGTGAGTAGATTGTTCCTTTAGTGAAGTCATCATCCTATCATAGGCTTCTCGATGGCCACCCCATTGTTGATATATTTAGGTAGTGATGTGTGTGAACACACTAGGACCGCCGGGGCACTTTTTTCCCTCTTTAGGAGGTTTTTTTCCCTCGGCTTGTATATACGCCTATTGCCCTAATGGGCTACTTATCTTTGTACATTCTCTAGTAATACATTCAGTATTGTGTGTTGTGCTCCAAGCTTCTTCTTCTTCCTTGTGATGTTCGCGTGCTTCCTCAAAAGTCTAACTCCAACAATTGGTATCAGAGCAGGTCGTTGCTTCATCTAGGGCGCCGTCGACACTCCTTCGTTTGCAGTCTCAGAATTGTACGAATTTTGGTGAGCATACTCAGGGTGTTTTCGAGATCAAAACAGCTTCGCTATGTGGTGCCGAAATCACGATCTGAGCTCGTTTCGGCCTCTGAATGCACTATCACAGCGCTTGTGCAGGCTATTTCGTCTTTTTGTGCCAAAGGTATATACCAGTTTCTGTTCTCCAGTTTAAGCGCCTCGAAGTCTGCTACAGGTCTAGGAGAACTCGTCTGGGCAATTCTGTTCAACTTTTTGAGATATAGTCAATTTTCTGCATCAAGGTATTTTAGTCACCGGCCATGGCTGAAAGCAGTGATGTATTCCGTATGTTGGCTGTTGAGGATAAGTTGGATGGTACCAACTACCCATTATGGGCTTATATGATGCGACATGTATTGGTTGCAAAAGGATTATGGAGCATTGTGCAGGGTGTTGAAAGACGTCCTGTTACACCTGTAACAATAGGCACTACGAATACAGGTGTTGGAGCTGATGAAGATGGTGTTGAAGATGATATTGTGTAGTTTCCTGTTCGTGCTACTGTTTCTGCTGCACCTACTGCAGAGCAGATTCATTGGGATGGCCGAGATGCCCAGGCACATGCATTGATAGCTTTGTCTGTCAAACGTGCCATTATTCGTGCATGTCTGTAGTGGACTCAGATGTTTGGTACTTTGACAGTGGGGCGACCAAACATATTACCTCACAGCGCAATTTCTTCTCTTCACTCGAGCCTGCCCCTACAGGGAATACTGTCACATGCGCCAACAACTCCTCTTATCCTGTTATGGGAGTTGGTAAGATCATTCTGACTACTGCTGATGGTAGTTCTTTCACCTTGTCAGATGCTTTATTTGTGCCACGGATCAAGAAGAATCTGTTATCAGTTTCTGCATTAGCCAAGATTGGCTTGGTTGTGAAATTTGTTGATGATAGATGTACAGTTCATGATCTGTCAAATGGCGATGTTATTATTGCTTCTGGCATTTTATGTTGTGGCCTGTATAATCTCATAGACTATGAAAGATTTGTGAATGATTCGGCATGTGCAGTTCATGATTCTCAGGCTATGTCAGATGCAAAGCTTTGGCATGCACGCTTTGGTCATCTGAATTTTGCTAGTTTGCTACACCTACAAAAATCTGATATGGTGTCTTCTTTGCCCAAGCGTGAGGCACCTGGAAAACATGTATGTGAAGGCTGTATTTTGGGCAAAATGCAGCGTTCCTCCTTTCCAAAAGATGGTTCAGTTCGGGCTACGTAAAAACTGCAGCTTGTACATAGTGATGTCTGTGGTCCTATGCAGACACCTTCTTTTGGAAACTATCTTTACTTCGTAACTTTCATTGATGATTTTTCCAGGCATGCATGGGTATATCCATTGAAGCCAAAGTCCGAAGTGTTTTTGTGCTTCAAACAGTTTTTGGTTTTGGCTAAAAATCTGTCAGCATGTAAAATGGGCACCCTCCGTTCTGATCGAGGGGGGGAATATATGTCTTCTGATTTTAATGCATTTCTGGCTGAACGTGGGATAAAACACCAGTGTACAGGGCCGTATACACCTCAACAGAATGGAGTTGCTGAACGGAAGAAGAGCTCACTCATGGAGATGGCGAGGTGTATGGTCAAGAGTCACGCTTTACCACATAGTTTCTGGCTTGAGGCTGTCATGTGTGCAGCATATGTACTTAACAGGTGTCCCACTAAAGCGCTGCAGTCTATCACTCCATATGAGGCTTGGCATGACCGCAAGCCATCTGTTGCTCATCTGCGTGTTTTTGGTTGTTTGGCATATGCATTAGTGCCTGAACAACATCGCAGAAAATTGGATGATAAGGCAGTAAAATGTATTTTTGTTGGGTACAGTTCTGAAAGTAAAGGCTATCGTCTGTATCATCCATAGACTAAACGCATTCTGGTTAGCCGTGATGTTGTCTTTGTGGAAGATGTTATTCAGCCATTGCTCTCATGTACTAAGGAGACATTTGTTAGCTCCAAAGACATGTATGATACTTTGATGCCTCTTTTTACAGGTGGACAGTCTAGTGCTAGTCCTAATGAGGCAACTTCTCAGCCTTTGCATGTTTCATATGAGGATGCAGATCATTCAATTTCTGATGCAGATTTACATGATGCTATTGTTGATGAGAGAGCTGATATTGAGTAGGCAAAAACTATGCCAAAATGGCTGGTGCAAACTTTGCGTGACAGCAAATTAGATGCACCTTTGTCATATCGTACTCGTTCAGGCTCTCATAGTGCCTCCTTTGCATCAGATTGCTATGCTATGGATGCGTCTAGTCTCTGTGATGAGAATGAGCCTATTTCTTTTGATGAAGCACAAAATTCAGAAAATTGGATTGCTGCTATGCAATCTGAATATGATGCTATAATGAAGAATGGTACATGGTCTTTATGTGACTTGCCTCCTGGCAAGAAGGCCATTGGCACTAAGTGGGTATACAAGCGGAAGCGTAAACCTGATGGTACAGTTGACAGGTATAAGGCTAGGCTTGTTGCAAAGGGTTATGCACAGGAAAGAGGCATTGATTTTGATGAGACCTTTGCACCTACATGCCGTATGACTACTGTTCGGAGCATTTTTGCACTTGCAGCCCATCATGGTTGGAATGTACATCAGTTGGACATTAAAACAGCATTTCTGAATGGTGACTTGCATGAAGAAGTGTATGTTTTTCAGCCCCATGGCTTTGTGCAGAAAGGGCATGAAAACCAGGTGTGCAGGTTAAAGAAGGCATTATATGGTTTAAAGCAAGCACCGCGTGCTTGGTATGAGAAGATACATGCCTATCTGATTGCACATGGTTTTGAGAACAGTCCAACTGAAAGCACCTTATATGTTAAGTGTGCTAATGATGTGCTTCTGATCATTGTTGTCTATGTTGATGACATGCTGCTCACTGGTCCTATTGAGAAGCATATTGCTGATTTCAAGGCTGATTTGCATGCCTCATTTGAGATATCTGATTTGGGGCATTTGCATCACTATTTGGGCATTCAGTTTATGCAAGTTGATGGTGGGATGGCTTTGTGTCAAACGAAATATATTGACACATTATTGCAGCGTTTTGGCCTTGAAGATTGTAAGCCTATTGCTACTCCTATTGAGACAAGTTTATGATTGAGTCTTCATGATGCTGGAGATGCATTTGATGCTGTTCTCTATCAGTAGGCTGTTGGATGCTTGATTTATTTATGCATTACTCGGCCAGATATTCAATTTGCTGTCTCATAGATGAGGAGGTTTATGCATTGCCCAGGAGTCACGCATTGGAAGGCGGTTAAGCGCATCTTTCGCTACTTGAGTAGTACTAGGCTACTTGGGTTGTTTTATTCGAAGGGGGGATCACTACCGCCAGATTTGCATGCTTTTTATGACTCAGATTGGGCTGGTTGCTATGACACTCGTGTGTCCACCAGTGGTTTTTGCTTCATGCTTAGTAGCTCATGTATATCTTCGTTGAGCAAGAAGCAGCCTACTGTGGCCACTTCCAATTGTGAGGCTGAGTATAGGGCAGCTTTCACAGCGACTGTTGAGTGTGTGTTGTTGAGACGTCTTATGGCTGATTTGGGTGTTGGCCAGTCTTCTGCCACCACCATCTTCACTGACAGTCAGAGCGCATTGGCACTTGCGAGGAACCCTATGTTCCATGCTCGCACTAACCACATTGAGGTGCATTATCACTATGTCAGGGAGAGGTTCTCTGCTGGGGAGATCAGCTTGGCATATGTGCCCACGCAGGAGAACATAGCAGACCTTTTCACGAAGGCTCTGCCTAGGGAGAAGTTTGAAGCTTTCTGCAAAGCTTTGGGCTTACTTCCTTTTGTGGAGTGATTTCCACATAGCTTGGAACTTCCTTATACATGAGTGCGAGCTCCTTGTTCACCGCATCACTCCCAGGGGGGATTTGTTGATATATTTAGGTAGTGATGTGTGTGAACACAGTAGGACCACCGGGGCACTTTTTTCCCTCTTTAGGAGGTTTTCTTCCCTCGGCTTGTATATACGCCTATTGCCCTAATGGGCTACTTATCTTTGTACATTCTCTAGTAATACATCTAGTATTGTGTGTTGTGCTCCAAGCTTCTTCTTCTTCCTTGTTTGCGTGCTTCTACAGAAGTCTAACTCCAACACCCATCCTCCAAATCAGCCCTTTGCCATCTTCTTTTTCCTTGATTCCATGTTTCTCTTCTACATGAGTTGCCACCACTGGCCTAGTGCTGTTCATCATACATATTGTGGATGATGAAAGAGCATAGGATTGGGGAGTCATACCTTCTTGTTTTGGCGAACCTGCAATCATACGAATTAGAGAGGGACGGTTGTGAGGACAATCCCTTGTGTAATTATCCTTGGCATTTAGAGAATGTTGATAGGAAGGTGTGTCCTTAGGTAGAGAGCATTTTCTCTGAATATGCTCATATTCGCCACAATGATAACACATTAAAGGTCTAGTTTATCTAGGTTGATTTTGATGATACTCCTCTCTATTATGAATATTTGAAGTACTAGGGTTAAAGGTGTCAAGAACGTGGTTATTACCTCTCTGGTGTGCTTTCTTGACATAGTAACTGTTGGAACATCAATCTTACACTATGTTTGAGGCGGATTTGATCTACATCAAAGGCTATCGCATCGAAAAAATATCCGTTGGAGAATTCTTTTTCTTATGCTCATTTATTGTATTTCTTTGAGAGATTTTTGATGGTTCATTTAGCGTTGTAAAGGGCTTGAGCTTTACACATGTAAAGGTAGAAAGATAGAGCCCAAATCCCACAAATTTGTGGTGGTTGAAGTTGCATTCAATCAAGCAATCAAATCACCGAAAAGTAGATCAAACTAGATCTTCACTTCTCCTAAATTGTAGGGAAGTGAATTGATTCCCTCCAACAACCATTCCCACCTTCATTTGAATTCAAATTTGACTTGTAGAATTTGTGGAACACTCCAAGAGTCTATATAAATACTTTAAATCATTTGTACATTACATGGAAGCAATATACATACACTTGTGACCATCATTGTCTTGCTCCTTCAATTCTCTACATCATCTTCACCAATAGTAATCTTGCAGAGGCTACTGCGCTCTCTCCAAAGCTCTAAATTGGGTGCAAGATGGTGCATTGGAAAGGTATAAGGGTCTAGTTTATGCTTATAAAGTTCAAAGCATTTAGTTCCGCAGATTGGGAGAAATCGGAGTTTTTCTGTCTCGAGGTCAATCTCTGCATATTCCTGAAAAATAGGAAGTACCACCGGTGAATGTCTCATTCATTCCTATAGCATATTTTGCTTATTCCATATACTTTTGTGCATTTTATACACTCAACCATATGTGTATCAATCCCATATAAGGCTTTTTTCTAATTGTAATGAGGCTGGTCGCTATAGCCATTTGAAGTTCATTGTCTCTTCTATATATAGTAAGTTTTTTTGAGCTAGTCGACCCACGAATCTATCTGTTTTGTACCAACTCATTCTCCTTGATGCTCCAAAGTGCATAGTGTGTTTCTTTGCACTTATCGCATGCCTATAAGGTCTATTTGAGTCTCCATAAACTCAAGGGCTAGTCTTGTGCCGATTGGCTAGACCAAACTTCATCGCTTCGAAACACATTTTTCTACCTTCTACAAGCTTCTCCAAGTTCTTTTAGTGGTATCAGAGCTAGATCAAGATGGGTGATGGATTTCCCTCAATGATGGAGAAGCTTGATCGACACAAATATGTGGCTTGGAAAATCAGGATGGAGTCCTATTTGCAAGGTAGAAATCTTTATGGAATTGTAGGAGGTGATGAAGCTATGCCTATTCCGAGATCCAAAGGAGGACCTACACAAGAGGAGACAGATAAGCTCACACTTTGGTGCGCCAAGAATGCTCAAGCAAGGTCGTACATACTAAACTCTATTTCTGACTTTCTATTACCACATATTAGAGGATGCAAGACATCCCAAGAGACTTGTGATGCCCTCGAGACTTTCTTTTCTGCTAGTACCAAAGCAAGAAAGAATCATCTTTGGACCGAGTTCAAGCAGGTGAAGAAGACACCTAGACAAACCATCACAGAGTTTGTTAACAAGGTCAAGGAGGTTGCGGATCAATTAGCATCCATTGGAGAGCTGATTGAAGAAGAGGTCATCATGAGGCAAATTCTCAACGGCATTCGAAGTGATAAGCAATGGCAATCCTTCACGACGGCTTATGATTTCATCATGGATGTGCAAACTCCAGACTTCAACATCTTTCTTGGACACCTCTTCAATCAAGAAGGCAACAATAGCATAAAGGAAGGTAACTCTTATCATGGTAATTCAACTAGTGCTCTATATGCAGATAAGGAGGATAAGAAGCCGAAAGGCAAGAAATTGTAGGGAAGTGAATTGATTTCCTCCAACAACCATTCCGACCTTCATTTGAGTTCAAATTTCACTTGTAGAAGTCGTGGAACACTCCTAGAGTCTATATAAGAACTTGAAATCACTTGTACATTACATGGAAGCAATATACATACACTTGTGATCATCATTGTCTTGCTCCTTCAATTCTCTGCATCATCTTCTTCGCCCATAGTAATCTTGCAGAGGCTGCTGCTCTCTCTCGAGAGCTCCCAATTGAGTGCAAGATGGCTCATTGGAAAGGAATAGCTGTTTAGTTTATGCCTATAAGTTTTCAAAGCGTTTGGTTTATCAGATTGAGAGAAATCTGAGTTTTTCTATCTCGGGGTCAATCTCTACGTATTCCTGCAAAATAGAAAGTACCACCGGTGAATGTCTCATTCATTCCTATAGCATATTTTGCTTATTCCTTACTTTTGCGCATTTTATACACTCAACCCTATGTGTATCACTCCCATCAAAGGATTGTTTAAAATTTTGATCACATTGGTGGCTATGGGCATTTGAAGTTCATTGTCTCTTCCATAGATAGTAAGTTTTTTGAGCTAGTCGACCTGCGAATCTATCTGTTTTGTATCGGCTCATTCTCCTTGATGCTCCAAAGTACATAGTGTGTTTCTTTGCACTTATCACATGCCTATAAGGTCTATTTGAGTCTCCATAAGCTCAAGGGCTGGTCTTGGACCGGTTGGCTAGACCAAACTTGGTCACTTCGAAATGCATTTTTCTACCTTCTACAAGCTCCTCCAAGTTCTTTCAATAACAAGCACATGCCCCTCATTGCCATGTTTGCCACAAAATTGATATCTTACTCTATTAGGAAACTTGATGTTGGATTGACCTTTTTTTGTTGCATGTGGTACACAAAAATTGCCTTCATATGTCCTCGTTGGTCTAGAACTCCTCCACTTCTTGGAAAATTTGTGCCACTAAATCTTGAAAGGATCTTTTCCTCATTTTGACTTTCTTGCACCTTTAGATCTTCTAATTCCCTTTTTCAAAATGCATTCTAGCCTCCTCTATGCAAAAGGTGGTTTCCACAAAGTCATTAACTATGGCATTGAGTTTGAGAGATTTCCTAACCTTCTATTTGGATGACCTCAGAAGAGCCTTCTCTATCCATTTCTCAACTAAGAAATTACATGGAGCATGCGGCAATCAAGAGACAAGTGATTTAGGACAATTATGTAATTCACAACAAGATTCACTTGGTCATAATTTCAGGTTCTCGAGTTTATCTAGGGATTGCTCTAAAGAGTCACTCAGTTGGAATGTCCGCAAGAATGAACTCTTCAATGCTTGCTAGGTGGTGAAATTCTTGTCTACATACTCGTATCACTTATGTGCAAGTCCTTCCAATGAAGAAGGAAATAACACCAACCTTGCATCCTCTCCATGTTGAAGCCCATGCCTATGGAATAAAGAAATGAATCTCCTTCATGACCATTTGCATCTTCCCAAGCTTCCACAAAGTCATTAACTATGGCATTGAGTTTGAGAGATTTCCTAAGCTTATATTTGGATGACCTCAGAAGAGCCTTCTCTATCCATTTCTCAACTAAGAAATTACATGGAGCATGCGACAATCAAGAGACAAGTGATTTAGGACAAGTATGTAATTCACAACAAGATTCACTTGGTCATAATTTCAGGTTCCAGGAGAAATGCAACAAACGCAAACTAAGAGGTACTAGCCTAAACTACTGAATCACTTTGTAATGCTAAATGCCACTTAACTAAGAACCAACACTCTATATAGTCACCACATAATGATCTCTACACACAATAGGCAAGTTGTAGCACAATGTAGAGAGGAGAGAAGACAAGAGATAACTTCCACTACTAGAGCTCAATAATCGTAACATTCTGATAAGGATCCAATATCAAGATGATATATGATGTGATAAACATATAATGCTGATGATCTAATAAAGGGATAGCCCAAATGAGTCCCCAATCATAGTTTATATAGACTTCAGAGGAATGGCCTTGTTGAATTCCCACTTTAATTGCCGCACATACCAAGTGGTGGAGGAGTGGGCTAATTATGGTTCTCATAGCCAAGTACCCTTGGGCCCCCAATCATAGCTTTTGACACTACAAGATCTTTGCGGTGGTATTCACTGCATTAATTCACAATGTAACACCTTACTTACAGGTTAATAAAATTTACTTTGTCATAAACAGATGAAATCATTAACAAATTAAAGACTCAAAGAGCACAATTCCAAGCTCCCAAGCGGCTACTGAGGAGACTCAGGTACATCCTCTTTCTCCCCCCATGCACCATTCACCTATAAGGGAGGAAGCAGAGCCAAACACAAATGACATAATCAGGCTATTGCAGAACTAAGCCGAAATGAGCGGGTACTATTGGTGTCCCAGCTTACTGAGTAACTTGAAGGTCAAGTGGTGAAGGTCATGAGAGAAGCAAAAACTGAAAGCAAAAACTTGGAACAAATTTTGAAACCATTCAACATACCTTATGGATTGCTAAAAGAGGAGATGTGGCAATATATCAAGAAAGCTACAAATAAAGAACTTGATCGGGATCTCTAGTTCAATATGAAAGCATTCACATATATGCAAGAAGAGTTTGACCAAGCAGATCCGATATGGAGATGAAAGTTTTTAGAGAAGAATCTGACCATAAGGGTACACTAGGATTTGAAAAAAAAACTTGGAGAAGCTTGTAGAAGGTAGAAAAGTGTGTTTCAAAGTGACGAAGTTTGGTCTAGCCAACCGGCACAAGACCAGCCCTTGAGCTTATGGAGACTGAAATAGACCTTATAGGCATGGAAGGCCCATTCAAGAATTTTGGGAAATATTCACGTCCCATTGATGCTACTTACTATGATAACCTCTTTGTTTTGAGCCTAACCTTGATACTCCACTTATAATACAATTAGACTTAATGTTAAAATGTCAATTTAATAATTGAACAAAGAGATAATTACATGTTGTAGTGTGTGAAATGGCTCAAAAAGGACAAAAATTGGAAACAAAGAATTGTCTCAAAATCATGAATAATTCCCACTTCTCCTCAATAGACCTTATGGGTTAAGTGCAAAGAAATGCACTATGTACTTTGGAGCATCAAGGAGAATGATTCGATACAAAACAGATAGGTTCGCGGGTCGACTAGCTCAAAAAGTTTACTATCTGTGGAAGAGACAATGAACTTCAAATGCCCATAGCAACTAGCATGATTACAATTAGAAAAAATCCTTTTATGGGAGTGATACACATAAGGTTAAGTGTATAGAATGCACAAAAGTATAAGGAATAAGCAAAATATGCTATAGGAATGAATGAGACATTCACCGGTGGTACTTCCTATTTTTTAGGAATACACAAAGATTGACCTCGAGATAGAAAAATGCAGATTTCTACCAATCTACTAAACCCAATGCTATGAAAATGTATATGCATAAACTAAACACTAATAACTTTCTTATGGGCCATCTTGCACTAAATTTAGAGCTCTGGAGAGAGAGCAGCAACCTCTTCAAGATGACTATTGGTGAAGAGGATGATGTAGAGAATTGAAGGAGAAAGACAATGATTGTCACAAGTGTATGTATAGTGCTTCTATGTATTGTACAAGTGATTTCAAGTCTTTATATAGACTCTAGGAGTGTTCCATTACTTCTACAAGTGGATTTTGAATTCAAATGAAGGTGGGAATGGTTTTTTGAGGGAAGCAATTCACTTTCCTACAGTCTAGGAAAAGTGAAGATCTAGTTTGATCTACTTTTAGGTGATTGATTGCTTGATTGAATGCAACTTCACCCACCGTAGAGTTGTGGGATTTGCGCTCATCTTTCTACCTTTACACATGTAAAGCTCAAGGCTTTTACAATAGTAAATGAACCATCAAAAATCTCCAAAAAAATACAATAAATGAGCATAAGAAAAAAGAACTCTCCAACAGATATTCTTTCAACGCGATAGCCTTTGATGTAGATCAAATCCACCTCAAGCATAGTGTAAGCTTGATGTTCCAACAGCTCCCCCTCAAGCTAAAGTATGCTTGAGTCTTCATTATCTGATAAGTTGAATACCTGCCATAGCTTTGAATCTACAAAGCTTTATTCCATCAAGTGCCTTCGTCATTATATCTACTACTTGCTTTTCAGTTGGAACAAAAGAAATGTCAATCTCCTTTGCCATGAGCTTCTCCTTGATGAAGTGCTAATGGACTTCTATGTGCTTGGTTTTTGCATGGAAAATAGGATTTGCCACTAGATGCATTGAACTTACATTATCTCCAAATATGTGAGGTTTGGAACTCACAAGTCCAAAATCTATATACAATGCTTTTAACCATATTGCCTCTTGAGTTGCTATGGTCAAGCCTCTATACTCTGCTTCAGTTGAAGATAAAGCAACTGTTGGTTGCTTCTTGGAACTCCATGACACTAGCTTCAAACCTGCAAATGGTAAGTAACCAGATGTACTTTTTCTATCATCCTTAGCTCCTACCCAATCTGCATCTGAAAAGATTTTGATATCCAAATATGAAGAATAAGGATAGAATATACCTTCATTGATTGTACTTTTGAGATACTTAAGTACTCTCTTAGTTGCATCCATGTGTGGTCTTCTGGATGAGTGCATGAACTGACTAAGCACTCCCACACTATATGAGATATCTACCCTTGTATGAGTAGCATATATCAAGCTACCTACCAAACTTTGATATTCTTTTAGGTCTTCAATTTTCTCACCTTCATAAACACTAAGTTTATGAGTCATCTGCAAACGTGTACTTGTAGGTTTAGTGTTCTCCATTTTGAACTTGAGAAGAAGATCGTGAGTGTATCTTCTCTGAGTCAAATACATTCCTTCATATGTATATATCACCTACATACCTAGGAAATATGTGAGCTCACCTAGGTCATTGATTTTGAACTCCTCTTGCATGTGTCTCTTGATCCTTTGAATGCCATTTAGATCATCACATGTCACAATAATATCATCTACATATACACATAGATAGATAACCTCATTGTGATCCGTCTTGATCCATACAATGCTTTCTTAAGTCTGCAAACATAAGATGGATGATTAGGGTTTTGAAAACCTGGTGGTTGTGACATATATACCTCTTCACTTATCCAACCATTTAAGAATGCATTTTTCACATCAAGTTGGAGGAGTCTCCAATTCCTTGTAGCAGCTACACTTATCAATGTCCTGTATTGTAGTCATCTTTGCAACTGGTGAGAATGTTTCCTCACAGTCTATGCCATGAGTTTGTGAGCATTCTTTGGCAACTAATCTTGCCTTGTACCTACAAACTGATCCATTTGAGCTTCTTTTAACTTTATATACCCATTTGCAACCAATTACCTTTTGATTTGGTGACATTGGAACCAAATCCAACTGTCCATTTCCTTCAATGCATCTATCTCTTCTTTCATGGCCTTTTCCCAATTAGGGTTTCCCTTTGCCTCTTCAGATGTTGTTCCTCTGAAATAGAGTCTTTTGCCAAGTATATTGAATGCTTCGTAATAAATGTGGAATAATATCCATACCTTTCTGTTTGCTTTCTTCTCTCTTGGTGATCTTCTAGGTGCTTGTTTGGAGCATTCTCCAACCTCTTGCATCTTTGCTTTGTCTCTTGACTTCCATAGCTTGTAATCCTTTTTCCTTTCATCTTGGTCATTTTCTATATCACTTCTTGGATCCTGCACCTGTGTATCATGCTTGTTTCCTAATTGATAAGAGTCGGAATCAAGATCATATGGTAGTGTTACCTTTTGTTTGTCTTCATCATACCAAGACCTATGTTCTTCAAACACAACATCTCTACTTGTAGTGAATCACTTGGTTGAAGGATTTAAGAACCTGCAACCCATCTAAGTTGAATCATATCCAATAGACACTGCCTTTCTTGCCCTTTCATCTAGCTTACCTCTTATTTGTGATGGTACATGAACATAAGCTAAACAACCAAAAACCTTGCAATGTCCAAGACTAGGTTTTCTTCCGTGCCATGTGTCATAAGGAGTCATACCTTTCTCTATCTTTCTATCTTTCCATGTGTAAAACTCAAGGCTTTTACAATGGTAAATGAACCATCAAAAATCTCTCAAAAAATACAATAAATGAGCATAAGAAAAAAGAACTCTCCAACCGATATTCTTTCGACGTGATAGCCTTTGATGTAGATCAAATCCACCTCAAGCATAGTGTAAGCTTGATGTTCCAACAGGAGTTAGCACCATATGTGCTACAGATTAATCCATCTTTTCGTCGAGGACCTTGAAAACACATATGGATGCAATTTTGGGAAGCAAAGCACCTGGGTAATTTAAATAATCAATGGCTAAACTACCCAACACTACCGAGTCTGCCTCGCAACTATTTACCAATAGAAGAATACATGGTGCGTACCATAGAGTTTTGGCTATCATGATATGCGATAGTGCCAGATTTAGCAATCAAGATGACCAATAAGATATTAAGTATGCTTCTTACAATTTTGAAAGTATTCCAACATGCATAGTATACCTTTTTGAATTTTATAGGCATGAATCATGGTGCGGATGCAATTATATTTGATTTATCTACTAATCCAAGTGAATTAACTATAATGGTAGTATGCTCGCGGCTAATGTTTTTACCGAGTCCATACATGCAAACGTTTTCGGAAGCATTCTTTACAGGATTTTTCGAGATGGGCTTGGAGATCTTTGTAAAAATAGCTTCCAATTTAAATGCAAGATTGGTGGCCTACGAGCTTAGCTTCTTTGCAGATCATAGGAAGGCACCAGATGATGGAGTAAAGTCAACACAATGGAGAGAGGTCATACAGAGAGCAAAAAGTAATACAAACTTATGCACGTCGCCACAAAAAGCATGTCGAGGACGACATAGTTTAGGAGGAGGGACGTGTGGAGGGAGAATCAAGCAAGAAGAAAAGAAGCAGAAGATAAAAAAACAAAACAGATCACTAAGGAAGAAGCACCCTCTGCCCAAAGCCCCGCAGGGGCACGCATCAGGCTGCAATACCAAAGGACTAGGTCCCAAAGAGTGGAAACCAAAAGAATCACAACTAGGACCTTTCAAAGGGAGATTGTACACAAAGGATTCTTCATCCTATAAAGTAACAAATTGTCTGAGAATCCTAGATGCTTCTCCCTCTACTAGGTGCATGTAGTGGAAGAAATAAACAGGCAAAGAGAATGCATCAGGTCCCAAAGGATGTAAAAGAAGATCAAAGAACAAGGCCTTTGAAATGAACACGTGACTAAAAGAGATGCAAGGTTGACCAAGTGATGCGGGCAGCAAAAAGAAGTAAATAGGCTCCAGAAAATACAACAGGATGAGATGTGTGAGAACAAAGAAATATGCAAAGACCAAAAGCTAGAAAGAGGTCAAGGCTGAAACGTTGAAGAGAGTGACTAAGAACATCACATTCTTAGCCATGGATGCATGCATGCAGCCCCACTTAAACAACAACCCAGATTTGTGAATATAAGGAATACCAAGCGGCGTACAGAAGCAAAGGACTTAGACCAGATAAGGTAACAACTTCACTAGTAGTCCTTATCGCTTCTTCGACCACTAGGTGTGTGTACTAAGGAGCTATTAATGAGCTACAGACAAAAAGCAAAGCCTGTCAAGGGATGATAAAGACAAAGAGGGGGAGAGTCTTGCCGAGTAAAGAAGCACAAAAGAGGGTCCCCCAAGAAAAAAATTTCAAATTATGAGCATAATTGTTCTTTTTCAAATTCTTAAGAAAATCCCTTGAAGCTATGTAAATGCACTAGAGGAGTCTTCTAGATGCATAAGCCCAAATCATTGTAACACACCTCTAGTAAAATATTAGGAAATTAGAGTACGTCAATAAAGGTGTTGGTCTCTTGTGTGAAAGGACCATTTTTAGGGCACATGTATATAAGCCACTTGGTGACTCTTGTAAAGAACTTTTTGCCATTGTGAGCCTTTAAGAAGATTTTTTGAATTTGCTTCTTTCCTGCTAATTTCATCCTTCTTCATGATCTTGTGTGTGTGTGTGTAATGCTTGAAATGTATGTGTAGGATTGTTATCTATCCCTTCCCATTGCCTTTGAACTACTGTAGTGTGTGTGTGTGAGCCATAACAAGTTGTAGAACGAGTGTTGGAGTTTCTCACCATTCACTAATTTGCTTGTAACTTGAAGCATGTTTGTCAAATTTGATTAAAAATACCACCAATAGATGCGTCTCATTGAGAGCTTCAGAAGGAACTCAGTATTCTCCATATTCAGAGTTTGGACCTACAAGAAAAGTTCATTTAGCTTAGATACTTCACTAACCATCATGTGTGGACACATCTTCATGCACTTGGTCCTTGCAGTTCCTTGGATTGATAATTAAATGTGTATTAATCCACCACTATACACACTTGTGGGGTGATTGAGGTCTAGTCTCATCGACATAAGTCCCTAAGGCTTCACGACTTAGGTACACACCAAAACCCTAGGGATAATTTGGCTCCATGGTCAACGGAAAGTTGGGTTCATGACCTGATGATTGCACGACAAGCAGTTTTTGAGTGGTTGATTTTGGAACCAAACCCCTCATAGAAAGTGTCAAGGCACACCTAAAAGGCTTCAATGCTAGTCAAATCATTATGCACAAATGCATTCATGTCATGTGCAAAAAGTCTCATGATCATTTGGCCCTGGTTGAGAGGTAGAGAGAGACCTTCAATATGGCCCATTTCCATGTGATGTTGCACAAGACGACTGAGTCCCTCTATGGAAATGGAGAAGAGCAGAGGGGCAAATGGGAATCCTTGCCTAATAGATCATTTTAATCTGATCGCCTTTTATAATTGACTGTTGATCTTAATTCACATAGATGTGTTCCCCACCAAGGTAGCAATCATCTCAGTGAATTTTTTAGTATAGCCAAGGTCTTTAAG
The DNA here is from genome assembly GCA_020310875.1 of Ceratopteris richardii. Lineage (NCBI taxonomy): Eukaryota > Viridiplantae > Streptophyta > Polypodiopsida > Polypodiales > Pteridaceae > Ceratopteris > Ceratopteris richardii. The sequence continues at coordinate 191,098,522 of CM035418.1, read as the reverse complement.
AGATTGAAGAACAAAGTCCCATTCTAGCTTGTTGTAGGCTTTGTTAAAGTCGATTTTAAGGAACACTACGTCTTGATCGGACTCTTCAAAAAAACCGAGGCCTTCCCAAATATCTATAATAGCTTCTAGTATCGACAACCCTTGATGAATCCTTTTTGGTCCTCGCTAAGCCACCTCTTCAAGTGATAAGAAGTTTTGTTGGCAATTACTTTCGCAAGCATCTTGTACCCTATTTGAAGCATCATGATTGGGCATTAGTTTTCAATCATATTCTAGTTACATTTTCTAAGGTTAAGCTTGATGACACTGTTGTTTAGACATTCAAGAAGGGCACCAAAAACGAAAGACTCTTGCCACACCAAGCATAGCGGATGGCCACCACCAGTCTAATTGAGTTAAAAAATTCATTTGTGAGGGCATCATGACCTAGGATTTTCCCATTGGGGCACGTATTCATAACTTTGAGAATCCCATTATCTAAAATGGGTGTGTCAAGGAGATACATCAAGTTATGTGGTATTCTCGATCGAGAGATTCTCAAGATGGTCACCATGCAATCCCTCCTCTAGGGACAAAGATGCATCAAAACCCTGAGGAGTTGAGTAAAATGGTCAACAATGATAGCAATGTTTTCATCTTCCATTTTGCATTCAACCCCATTGCTACCTATCAATAAGGGAATAGTGTCCCTAGATTGCTTCCTAATGGGGATGCCACACATCTCTTTAGTTGGGTTGTCAGACTTGCCCGCCCACCAATCTTTAAATTATACTTGCAGGTTTTTCCTTTGAAGTTCTTCCTCATATCTCAACATGCCTCTAATTTTCCATATTCCCATCTGGTGTTGGAGGTTCCCTTTTCTCCCTTCCTCCTCGAGGTTGTTGAAGAATCACGAATTTGACATACAGACAGACATAAAAGAAAAAGAACGATAAAGAGAAGTGAAATCAAAATATTCAGAAAATCAAAAGCCTTAGTGAAGGGACAAATTCATGACCGTTATGTACAGCGCAGAATCTTCCAGAATGAGAGTTTGTTAGAGTTCGTTACACCGAATCAAACTGTATATAAAGAGAGAACGTGCATAAGAAAAAGAGAGGGAGTGCGAGCAAGAACATGCATGAGAAGAGCACGCAGTTTGAAATAGAGTACACATAGAGATCAAGAATAGGTTTTAGAAGACGCTAGAGATCACGTACGTAAAGATGAATAATAGAAACCTAAAACAGCAGGTATTCATCTGAGAGAGATGGTAAGAAGAAACTACTTAGTGTAGGAGAGTTCCATAGCTTCAGCAAGATGAGGCCAAGCTAGTTTTGTACACATCTTCTCTAATAGAAAACACATGTTCATGTGGAAGTTTGTGCGCACTGTTCGTATGTGAAGAAACCTGAGTATTTTCGTGTTACGGTATAAAGTTCGTTAATAGTTATTTTGTCAGTAAACAAATGTTTCGGTCAATTACAGTTGTCTTAGTAAATGCATTTTCGGTCAGTAATAGTTCTTTCAGTGAACGTATTTTTTGGCAGAACAACGAAGTATATCTTGCAGAATAAATTAAAGTTTTGTATGAGAGATAGCTTATCTTATAGCTAGACATCTCTACTATCAGTTCATCAAAGATTTCGGTGAAATGGATATGTATACACAGTACAAAGTCTGACCGAAAAAAGGTTTTTCGTTCCGAACTGGTGCAATTTTTCCTTAAACTTTAGAAAGAGTTCATTTAGTGAAGGAAGTTCACGCATTACTTCCTTACTTCACGTATATTCACTTGAAGTAACTACAAACATAATAGGAGTTGATTCCGGTAAGATTCCGGTATAACTACGGTGTCAGTCTGGTGACAGTCCGGTGAAGTTCTAGTTGAATTTCAGTAAATTCAAAATACAGTCTTATATGTTTGAGTGGAAGTAACCTTGCTAAGCTACTATTGATTATGGAGGTGTTCTAATATCGCTCTAGCTTAACATCTTTTCGGTGACGCGGCAAATTCTGCAAGCTTGACAAGGTTCGGGCGTTTGCCATGACGGCCATCAATAAGTGGTTTCAAAGCAGAGAAACCACCATCAGTGGTATCAGAGCGAGAAACGCAACTACTAATAGGTTTGAGAGGAGATGAAAGGTGGAAACCTTGCGTACTCTCAATTGAACTTTCTTTAAATCATTTTGTACCAGATTTAAATCAGTTGCTTGGTTTGATGCTCACATATGAGCAAGACCTGAAAGGAGATGGAGATAAAGGACAAAGTTCTGCAATGTACATGAAGAACAAGAAGAAAGCAGACAAAGCTAAGTCAAAAGATGAAGAAGATTCGAGTTCTCAGGCTTATTATGCAAGAGGTAAAGGCACCGGCAGAGGAAGAGCAAGAGGTTTTGGAAGAGGAAGAAGTAGCCAGAATAACAATAAGAAGGCTTGCTGGATCTGTGGACTAAGTAATCATCTGGCTCATGATTGCTGGCATAATTCCTAAGGATCAAATCAAAATCAGAACAGTAATAGCAGAGGTAGAAGCGGAAGATATCAGAATAACTTTCAAAGAGGAAGATAGAATCAAAGAGGAGGCTATGGTAGACGTGGAGCAAGAAGCTGGGGACAGAATCAATCCTACAACACCACCTACAACAACTACGCAAATGACACACATAATGAAAGTCATACATCATTGATGATGAACTCAATCGGCACATCTGATAACGAAGACCTAAAGGTATTTTACATTGATTCTGGATGTTCTAATCACTTGTTAGGAGATATAGAACTGATGTTAGAATTGGAAAAAGGTAGTTCCACTCATACTGTTCAAGCAGGTGACAATACGAGGCATAGTGTACATTCAATTGGAAAAGTGAAGTGTAAGAGTGGAGAAGATTTGCTAACCAATGTTTTGTATGTTCCGACAATACCTAAGAATTTGATTAGTGTAGGACAGATAGTTGAGAAAGGTTTTCAGGTCAGATTTACAAATGGAGTATTTGTAGAAGATCTCGAGAATGGATATAATCAGATTATCTCTTGTAAGAAAGAAGGCAGACTCTTTACTTTAAGAGTACAAGGGAACATCGGCCAAGCGTTGCTCACACATGGTGAAAAGGTGATTACAGAACTTGATCTCTGGCATAAGAGATTAGGTCATTTTAATGAAAAAGGAATAAAAGCTATGATTTCGAATCAGTCAGTACTGGGATTACCGAATGTACAGAACCAACACATGATTCACAAGTGCGAAGCATGTCAGATGGGAAAAGCCCACAGGTTACCGTTCCAGAAGAAAGGATTCAAACATGACGGAGTACTTGAACTCATTCATACAGATGTATGGGGTCCAACAAAAGAAGGATCAAGCAGTGGCTCAAAGTATTACGTTTTATTCATTGATGATGCTACAAGATGGATAAGGTTATATGTTTTGAAGGAAACCTTCAAGAATTTTCATGCATATGGACAGACATAAAAGAAAAAGAAAGCCAAAGAGAAGCGGAATCAAAATATTCAGAAAATCAAAAGCCTTAATGAAGGGACAAATTCACGACCGTTATGTACAATGCAGAATCTTCTAGAATCAAAGTTTGTTAGAGTTCGTTACACCAAATCAAATTGTATATAAAGAGAGAACGTGCATAAGAGAAAGAGAGGGAGTGCGAGCAAGAACGTGCGTGAGAAGAGTGCGCAGTTTGAAATAGAGTACACATAGAGATCAAGAATAGGTTTTAGAAGACGTCAGAGATCGCGTATGTAAAGATGAATAACAGAAACCTGAAAGGTCAGGTATTCATCTGAGAGAGATGGTAAGAAGAAACTACTCAGTGTAGGAGAGTTTCCATAGCTTGAGCAAGATGAGGCCAAGCTAGTTTTGTACACATCTTCTCTAATAGAAAACACATGTTATGTGGAAGTTTGCGCGCACTGTTCGTATGTGAAGAAACCTGAGTATTTTCGTGTTACGGTATAAAGTTTGTTAACAGTTATTTTCTGAGTAAATGAATGTTTCGGTTAATTATAGTTGTCTCAATAAACGCATTTTTGGTCAGTAACAGTTCTTTCAGTGAACGTATTTTTTGGCAGAACAACGAAGTATATCTTGCAGAATAAATTAAAGTTTTGTATGAGAGATAGCTTATCTTATGGCTAGACATCTCTACTATCAGTTCATCAAAGATTTCGATGAAATGGATATGTACACACAGTACAAAATCTGACTGGAAAAGGCATTCTGAACTGGTGAAGTTTTTCCTTAAACTTCAGAAAGAGTTCATTCAGTGAAGGAAGTTCACGCATTACTTCCTTACTTCACGTATATTCACTTGAAGTAATTACAAACAGAATAGGAGTTGATTCCGGTAAGATTCCGGGATAACTACGGTGTCAGTCTGGTGACAGTCCGGTGAAGTTCCAGTTGAATTTCAATAAATTCAAAATACAGTCTTATATGTTTGAGTGGCAGTAACCTTGTTAAGCTACTGTTGATTATGGAGGTGTTCTAATATCGCTCTAGCTTAGCATCGTTTCGGTGACGCGGCGAATTCCGCAGGCTTGACAAGGTTCGGGCCTTTGCCGTGACAGCCATCAATAAGTGGTTCCAAAGCAGAGGAACCACCATCAGTGGTATCAGAGCGAGAAAGTATCACCATCAGAGGTGCCAGAGCCTTTGATAGAGCTTCTCTCTCTGCCTCTATCGAACATTACAAAGCATCTTGTGAGTCAAGACCAAAATTCGATGAGTCTTCTCAACCATAGCCCTCCAACATTTGGCTAGTGAGGAGCCCTTCATAGAAGCTACATTTTATACCAAGGCAATTTCTTGATGGACAAAGAAGACGAAGAAAAATATCGGTCATGCAAGAAGCCAAGGCACTTCTTTGAAGTTGGCAATTAGCTTGAAAGTGAGAATAATAGGGTAGGGGTGCGATATGGCAAGGTCCATGTGTTGCAAGATGTTGGGCTCACCCCACTCATCGATAAGGTCTTGTGCAATATAACTTCTATCGATTCTTGCTTTCCTCAAGTCATCCCCAAATTGGAGGTTTGACCCAGAGAAGCCAATCATATCTTTAATCTCCACTAGGTCTAGGTGGAGCTTAATTTTTTCCTAGATATCTTTCTCTTGACCATCAATGGTGCACCCCATATTTGAAAGAAAGTTGGAGAAGCTTTTAGAAGGTAGAAAAGTGTGTTTCGAAGCGACAAAGTTTGGTCTAGCTAACGGGCACAAGGCCAGCCCTTGAGCGTATGGAGAGTCAAATAGACCTTATAGGCATGCGTTAAGTGCAAAGAAATGCACTATGTACTTTGGAGCATCAAGGAGAATGAGTGGATACAAAATGGATAGGTTCGCGGGTCGATGGGCTCAAAAAACTTACTATCTATGGAAGAGACAATGAACTTCAAATGCCCATAGCGACCAGCGTGATTACAATTAGAAACAATCCATTTATGGGAGTTATACACATAAGGTTGAGTGTATATAATGCACAAAAGTATAAGGAATAAGCAAAATATGCAATAGGAAGTAATGAGACATTCACTGGTGGTACTTCCTATTTTTGAGGAATACGTAGAGATTGACCCCGAGATAGAAAAACTCAGATTTCTCCCAATCTACTGAACAAAATGCTATATAACTTTATATGCAAAACCTAAACATTAATATCTTTCCAATGAGCCATCTTGCATGCAATTTGGAGCTCTAGAGAGAGAGCACTAGCCTCTGCAAGATTACTCTTGGCGAAGAAGATGATGCAAAGAATTGAAGGAGCAATACAATGATGGTCACAAGTGTATGTATATTGCTTCCATGTATTGTACAAGTAATTTCAAGTCTTTATATAGACTCTAAGAGTGTTCCACGACTTTTGCAAGTGGATTTTGAATTCAAATGAAGGTGGGAATGGTTGTTGGAGGGAATCAATTCACTTTCCTACAATCTAGGAAAAGTGAAGATCTAGTTTGATCTACTTTTAGGTGATTGATTGTTTGATTGAATGCAACTTCAACCACCCCAAATTCATGCGATTTGGGCTCTATCTTTTTACCTTTACATGTGTAAAGCTCAAGGCTTTTACAACGGTAAATGAACCATCAAAAATCTCTCAAAAAATACAATAAATGAGCATAAGAGAAAGAACTTTATTTTTGTCCTCCCTACCTTGCAGGCTCGAAATGTAGGTCAAGATGGATCCAAAACAAATATCTCACAAAAACAAGTGACCCAAAGGGATAAATCCAAAAATAGGTTCAGGCCTTCTAGCTTCAGGCCAATTTTCATAGAAATCTAAGGTCGTTTGTGAATCATGCTTTCTCCATGCCTTCTCATGTACTCTTCATTGTCGCCTTCCCCACAAGCTCTCTACAACCACACTGGCTCTGATACCATGTCATGAAGATATAAGGAAGAGAGCTCACACACACACACTCTCTCTCACAATCAAAGAGAAGAACACACATAGATTGAGGCAAGGAAGAATGTTCTTCTTCTTCTATCACATGAAAGGAATCTACAAGAATCACCTAAAACAACAATATAACAAGTGCAATATATAAAGAACAGTACATAAGGAAATCCTAATGTCTGCAAATGAGTGAGATGGAAAGAAAACAAATGTGCCATCACTCTCTGTAGATAATAATAATAAAGCTCAATCAAGCATCCCTAACATATACTGGGGTGACCACTATACATGTCAGAGAAATGAAAAAGTGATAGGTGTCATCCTAGATCATCACATGTTGAACTTGATATCTCAAGAAACAACAACACCAAGTACCTATTCAACACAAAGCACCATGTACCTACTAAATATCACGAGGAAGGAGATAAGAAAGAGAGCTCACACACACACACTCTTAATCAAAGAGAAGCACACACACAGATTGAGGCAAGGAAGAAGGATCTTCTTCTTTTTTCTATTACATAAAAGTAATGTACAAGAGTGACGTAAAACAACAATACAAGAAGGTGCAATATATAGAGAAAAGTTAAGAAGGAAAATCCTAATGTTCGTGAATGAGTGAGCTTGCAAGAAACAAATGTGCCATCACTCTGGATAGATAAATCCAGTAAAGCTCAATGAAGTATCCCTAACATATACTGGCATGACCACTATACATGTTAGACAAATGAAAACGTGATACATGTCATCCTAGATCATCATATGTTGAGCTTGATATCTCAACCCATCCCCTCAAGCTCAATGTCATGTCCTCTAATCCAAGTAACCTTCTCATCTGTTCTCACATAGACAAGATCAATATCACATGTTAATACCTTCTCTGTGATGAAGTGATAATGTACCTCAATATTCTTTGTTCTAGCATAAAAAATAGGGTTTTTGTGCTAACTATATGCTTCTAAGATTATCACAATAGATGGTGATAGGCTATTGCACTTCCACATCTAAATATGCAAGTAGCATCTCTAACTAGGATGCTTCACATGCTACCATTGAAGCACCTCTATACTCAGCCTCTGTACTCGACAAAGCAATAGTGTGTTGCTTCTTAGTGCTCCATGTAGTAATTGCACTCCCAAGTGAGAAAAGAAATCCACTAGTAGAACTTCTATCTAGAATGCTACCGGCCCAATCTGCATCATTGTATCCATGAACCTGCAAATCTACACTAGCTTCACAAAACAATGCATAATCCAAAGTAGCGCTCACATAACGTAGAGTGTGCCTCAGAGTATCTGGATGTGGCTTTGTAGGAACCTACATAAATTTACTTTCAAGTCCAAGAGTGTAGCTTAGAGTAGGCCTGGTAATTGTGAGATATATCAAACTCCCCACAATTTTCTTGTACATAGTAGCATTTTCCAATGCTTCACCTGATGTAGTATTCAACTTCAAATTTTGATTTAATGGCATAGAAATTGGCTTACAATCAGCCATACCATACTTTTGTAGCATACTCAAGGCATATTGCGTTTGTGACATCCATATACCTGTTTCTGTATGTATAAACACAATGTCCAAGAAATAGCATAGCACACCAAGATCTTTCATGTCAATTCCTGCATAAGGAGATGTTTTACCTCTTTAATGATTCCTTCATTATCACCACCATCAACCTAAATAGCAACAATCATAATGCCATCATGGCCCTTCCTTGCATATAATGAATGATCTGCACCACACATAGAAAATCCAATGGTGGTCAAATAGTCATCAATCCTTGCATGCCAAGCACGAGGGGCTTGTTTAAGTCCATATAAAGCCTTTTGCAACTTGCAAACATATTTATGGGTGCTTTGAATCTTCATATCGTTGTGGCTAGTCCATATATACTTCTTCCTGTAACTCACCATGTAGGAAAGCATTCTTCACATCCATCTGATGGAAAGGCCATTCTTTTGATGTAGCTAATGCAACAATTGCTCTAATAGTAGAAATTTTAGTGACAGGACTGAACGTTTTCTCGTATTCAATGTCATATGTCTGTGCATATCTTTTTGCTACTAATTGTGGTTTAGACTTGCTTATGCTACCATGAGCATTGTGCTTTACCTTGTAAACCCCAGCCTATGGGTTTCTTCCCTTGTGGAAATGGAACCAACTTCCATGTTTCATTCCCATAAAGTTCAGCCATCTCCTCATCCATAGCCTTTTCTTAATCTGCATTTCCAATTGCATCTTCAAAAGGAGAAGGTTCAACATGTTGTATTACCTTGATCATGTAGGTGAAATGGTGAGCCATATACCTGTCATACGTCAATCGTTGCATATAATTCCGCATCCTCCTAGATCGTCTTGGTCTTGGGTCACTTCTCTTTGTATCATCTATATATTCCTTTCTTTATCTTGGTGTCTTCACAGAGGGAAATCCAAGGTCTTCATCAAGAGTTTTTTTGGACTGCTTGAATCCCCATCAATGTCTTCAAAACATGCGGATGTTATACTACCAACAAAAAGCTTTTCTTTACCTTTCTTGGATGTATTTGATGAATGTTCTAGACTGAAATTTGTGTGCAATCTTTCACTTCATGGATCGGAGTTGGAACTATTGCTTAGTGATGCATCTGGTCCACTCAAAACTTGAGATTTTGTGCTTGCGTTTTTAGCATTTTCTTAGTCATTTGGTTCAAGAACAAGTCCATCATTGGAATCTACATAGAATCTTGCCATTTCATCAAACACCACATCTCTACTTACCTTCACCTATCGTGTGAGTGGGTTATAACATTTATACCCCTTTTGCTCAAGGGAGTACCCAATGAAGATGCATTTTTCTGCTTTTGGATTAAGCTTCCTCCTTAGATCATTTGGAACATGTACATATGCAATACAGCCAAATATTTTCATATGTGCTAAGTTTGGCTTTTTACTTGTAAACTTCTCTTCAGGTGTAACTTGATGTACAACCGCAGTTAGAGTTTTGTTCATGATATGTACAATAGTATGCATGGCTTTTGCCCAATAACAATGAGGCATATTCTTCTCAGCCACCAAAGCTCTTGCTATTTCTACAATATGTCTATTTTTGCATTCAACAATGCCGTTCTGTTGTGGTGTGTACCTGCATGAAAACTAACGTTTAATTCCATGAGCTTTAAGAAAGTTTCTGAAGTCGTTTATGTATTCAGTTCCTCCATGAGACCTTAATATTTGCATATAATTTCCTGTCTACTTTTCCACGATAGTCTTAAAATTGTGGAAATGAGTGAACACCTCACTCTTCTCTTTCATGAAATATACCCACACTTTCCGTGTATGGTCATCAATGAAAGTAACATAAAACCTAAAACTGCCCATAGATGTCATCCTTGAATGACCCCAAACATTTGTATGTACTATTTCTAGTACATTCTCACTAACATGCCTTTCATGTGAAAATGATGCTCTTGATTGTTTACCAAAATGACATGTTGCACATACCTTTTGCATCTCTGTAACCTTGAAATTTGGTAGTCCATTAACAATCTCCTTTGACTACATCACTTTCAACTACAAGTTTGCATCTCCAATTTGTTTGTGCCAGATCTCTATATCAGCAATAACTCCTACACCTTTTGCAAACATGGTTACATTCATTTTAGGAATTTTCATATTTAAGGTGAACATCCTAGCCAGTTTGTTTCCTTTGGCACTCAATCATTCATTCTATTTGTACTCTTCTACATATAAGCCATCAACATTGAGCCTGACTTGTTATCACTGCTCAACCATTTGTCCAATAGAAACCAAATTCTTTGTTATATTTGGAACATGCAGCACATCAGCAAGATGTTTTGCCTTCGTGTCCTCCATAGACAATGTTATGTTTCTTGTATGCTCGATAGGGTGTGATGTGTTATTACCTGTTTCAACATATCTAGGAACTGGCAATTCTTGCAAATTCCTAAACCATTCTGCATGACTGGTCATGTGATTTGAAGCACTTGAATCAATATACCAGACATTATTGTTTGATTTTGAAACATCAGCACACACTGTATTCATCATATGATGTTGGAACATGAACATCTTCTCAGAATCATCTACACTTGTGGATGCATAGTTGTTTTGTTGCCTTCTGTTATTTTGATTTGTCAACCTACAATCACATTCAAAATATCCAGGCTTACCACAATTCTAGCATCCTTTATTGTCCTTACCTGAATGATTTATTTGAAAATTTTTGCGACCTCTTTGGAGTGGTGGAGCCTCTCTCTCTCTCTTTTCCACTTCCTCTCTCTCTCTATCTTCCATTTTCTCCCTCTCTCTCTCTCTCTCCTCCCTATTCCTTCTCCTTTCTCTTTCTAGCTCTCCCTCTTTTCCCCCATGAACATAGCCACTATCAAATTAAGCAATGTGGCCCTGTCTACTAACATTACCAATATAAGGAAATCATTCCTCCTCTTTCGACATGAGCCTCATTCATAGCCTGGTACAATGTGATAAGTGTATCCAAAACATCCTTAGCTATTCTGCAAGAGCAAATGTGAGGAATAATGGCACGTTTGATAGACAAAGCTATAAATGCATGTGCTTGACCATCTTTGCCATCCCAACAAATTTTCTCTTCAGTAGGTGCAATAGAAACAGCACCACGAACAGGAATCTGCAAAATATCATCATCTTCGACATCATCTCCCCATTAGCTCCAGGACTTGTATTTATAGTACTTGTATTCCGAGGTGTAACAGGATGTCTTTCAACACCCTGCACAATATTCCATAGTCCTTTTGTGACCAATATATGACGCAACATATAAGCCCATAATGGATAGTTGGTACCATCCAACTTATCCTCAACAGCCAACATACGAAATACATCATTGCTTTCGGCCATGGCTAGTGACTAAAATACCTTGATGCAAAAAATTGCTTGTATCTCAAAAAGTTAAATAGAACTTCCAGGTTGAATTCTACTAAACCTGTGGCAGACTTGGAGACGCTTATACTGGCAAACCAAAACTGGTATATACCTTTGGCATAAAAAGACAAAATAGCCTGCACAAGCACTGTGATCGTGCATTCGAAGGTCAAAATGAGCTCAAATCGCGATTCCGGCACCACAGAGCGAAGAAGTTTTGATCTCTCAAACACCTTGAGTATGCTTACCAAATTTTGTGTGATTTTGAGACTACAACCGGAGGGGTGTAGACAACATCCTAGATGAAGCGGCGACCTGCTTTGATACCAATTGTTGGAGTAAGACGTCTACGGAAGCACGTGAACAACACAAAGAAGAAGAAGAGGCTTGGAGCACAACACACAATGCTGAATGTACTACCACCAGAATGTACAAAGATAAGTAGCCCATTAAGGCAATAGGCGTATATACAAGCTGGGTGAAATAAAGAGGAAAAAAAGTGCCCTCGTGGTCCTTCAATGTTCCCACACATCACTAACTAAATATATTAATAGTTTTAATCCTATTCTTTGTAAAAGAGATATTTCACACAAATGTACAGTGCCATATACACCTTAGCAAAATGGTGTTACCGAGAGAAAAAAAATAGAACACTCCTTGAAATGGCACGATGTATGGTTAAAGGAAAGCACCTTCCTGATAAGTATTGGATACGAGCAATCATGTGTGAAAACTATATGTTGAATCACTACCCTACAAAAGCATTGAGATTCATCACTCCTTATGAGGCTTGGAATGGACATAAGGCTATGGTTAGTCATATGTGCGTGTTCGGTTGTTTGGCATATGCTCTTATGCCATCACAACAACATCACAAACGTGATGACAATGCAAAGAAATGTATATTTATTGGTTATAGTGCTGAAAGTAAGGGATATTGTTTGTATCATCCATTATTGAACACAATTATTATCATTCGAGATGTGGTATTTTCTGAAAATTCTGTTTTCCCTCCAGTTGAATGCAAAAAAACATCCAACAATTAGCTCACAGGATGTATTTGATACACTCATTCGTTTGTTCAAAAATGGTGTGCTTGACTATGGTAATGTAGACCAGCCAACTGAGGCTGAGAGGGCTGAAAAATTCCAGCAAAAATAGAGCTAAAAATGTAGAGAATTTCCAACCAAACATGGTTGAATATTTTCAGTCGGAAATTATTGGAAATGATAAAAATTTTCCAACCACATATGGTTGAACATTTGCATCAAAATATGGCTGAAAATGGGCATGAAATTGAGCCCATGCATGATATACATGTTGATGATGTATTACATAATAAACACATGTCTATCAAAAGTGTAGAAACTATGCCAAAGTCGCTAAAACAAACTTTGCAGGACAACATTTTGAATGCACCTTTACTTGGTAAAACAAGATCAAGCTCTCACCATGCATCAAGTAATTTTGTGGATTATTCTCTTATTGTAGTAGCATGTAATGAAGAGCTACTTACTTTTGAAGATGCATGTGATGATCCACCATGGATGAGTGCTATGCAATCAAAAATGGATTCCATACATAGGAATGGTACTTGGGGGTTATGTGAATTGCCAAAAGGAAAAAATGCCATTGCTACAAAGTGGTTTTACCAGATTAAGAGAAAGTCTGATGGTAGCATTGATCGCTACAAATCTAGATTGGTTGCCAAAGGATATGCCCAATAATATGGTATTGAATACTAGAAAAATTTTGTACCTACATCATGCATAACTACCATTCATACCGTGGTTGCATTGGCTTCCCATCAAGGTTGGAGAGTACATCAGTTGGACATAAAAACAAATTTCTTGAATGGTGATTTGCAAGAAGAGGTGTATGTGAAGCAACCTCCTAAATTTGCCATGAAAGGGCAAGAGCATATAGTTTGTCGCTTGCATAAAGCCTTGTATGGTCTCAAGCAAGCTCCACCTGCATAGTGTGACAAAATCCATAAGCACTTGATTGATATTGGCTTCACATGTAGTCCAAATAAAAGCACACTCTATGTATGCAAAGATGGGGCTAATCTTATAATGTTTTTTCTTTATGTCGATGACATATTGTTGACTAGGTCATGTGATGCAAAACTTGATACTCGTATGATTGATTTGTAGCATAATTTTGATGTCACTTATCCTCGTCTTTTGAGCTACTATCTTGGCATCCAGTTTGTATCAATAGAGTGAGGAATTGTTATGCATCAAGCAAAATGGTATGTTGGAAATCTACTTCACCATTTTGACTTTGAGGGTTGCAAGCCAGTTTCCACACCAATTGAGAAAGAATTTAGGTTCTCATTTGAGAATCCCTGTGATGCATTTAATCCCTTTATCAGCAAGTTGTAGCATGTCTTATATATGAATCCAACACACGGCGAGATATATAATATGCAATTCCCTAGTTTAGTCGATTCATGCATAGCTCTGGCACTAAGCATTGGCAAGCGGTGAAACGTTTGTTCACATATCTCAAATTCACTTTGAGCTTAGGCGATATTCAGCCATGCTTGCATGCTTTTATAGATAGTGATTGGTCTTGTTGTTATGATACTCACGTGTCCACTAGTGGGAATTGCTTTTTCCTTGGAGAATCATGCATATCTAAGTTGAGTAAGAAGCAAATTACATTGGCAACCTTGAGTTAGGAAGATGAGTACAGGGCAACTTTCATAGCTACAGTGGGTTGTATATGGATCACATGCTTATTGATGGATCTTTGCATGGAGATTGATGCTGCTATGCATATTCTCACTGATAGTGCATGGTTGTTGCACAAAACCTAGTGTTTCATGCATGGACCAAACATATTGAGGTGCACTATGACTATGTGAGAGAGCATCTTCATGTAGGATATATTGATTTGATATATGTGCCTACACAAGATAATGTGGGAGACATATTCACCAAAGCTCTTCTACAAGAAAGGTTTGAAGCTTTTCACAGAGCTTAAGGTTTATTACCTTGTGGCTTCTGATATATCAGTCCTTGTATGTGTTCACATCATTCACATCATTCCTTGTATGTGTTCACATCCTTGAGTAGCTCCTTGTGTGTGATTCTTGTGTGTCTTTCGCACTTCTACATACACCCAACAAATACAATGGTTGCTACAATTAAAACTCAGAGACATATTTTTGTTGAGCCTTAACTCATATCAACAATATCACATTGGGAGATTGATAGCATCAAAATGAGTAAGAATCATCTTTTCAGCTCCTATAATAAGATAAGAGGACTTATTTACACATGTGTTAACATTCCTTTTTTAGGAAGATTCAAGTGAAGAGAAGAAAATATATTGTGAGGCAATATTTTTTGTTGCAACATTGTCAAAATACCAAATATGAGAGTCTACTAATATATTCCATAGAAAATAAAATATATATTGTAGAGAACGTATATCTCTAAATATATATAAACTATGATAAAATCTATCTCGTAAAGCTTTTAACTATTTTTATATCTGTATCTATGTATGTATGTATATATATATATATATATATATATATATATATATATATATATATATATATATATATATATATATATATATATATATATATATATATATATATATATATATATATATATATATATATATATATATATATATATATATATATATTGTTGGTGCAACACAAGCCTTCACATTTGGCTTGGATATCTACATTGAAGATTATACATGACGCAAAGACCATAGGAACTTATGCCTATGATTTCTTACCATTTTATCTCTTGTAAAAAGATAAATGACTTGACGTATTACGCAATCACGCCTAATTGATTGAAAGTCGTGAAAAGGCGGTTGATTGATCGAGAGAATATCTCAATCAATTTTTTAGGTGAGAAATTTTTGGAGATTGATTTGAATTCTAATTCAAGTCATCACTCAATTCCTATAAAAGCTACAAGAAAAAAATGTCGCGAGAGGCGCTCCAATAACCCCGAAGCATTACTGTATCAATCACTGAGGTTGTGAGGTCTACTCTATAGCCTACACCTCTGAGTACCATTGAGCTATGTTTATCATGCCAGTGGGAATGTACATTTACATGATATAATACAAATACTTACATTCATTTACTCTGTGATTCTCTGAGTCATTATCTCCAAGTCTGTCAACCTTGAAGAAGTATATCTCAGAATCTACTGAACCAAATCAAGTGATTGAAAGCTTGAAAGATTCAGCTCTAAGCATATCACAAACACACAAAGTTTGAAGCAACTTGATTCAGTCAATTTCAAGAAATTACAGTCAAAGTGTTCAGTGCTGCAATTCTTACGGTAAACGAGTAATTTTCCGGTAGAAGAACGAAGTAGATCTTGCAGAGTAATGCGAAGCTTCTTATGAGAAATAGCTCACTCTATAGCTAGACATCTCTACTTTTTGTTGATCAATCTTTCCGGTGAAAAAGATATCTATACACTGTACAAAGTCTGACCGAAAAGAGGCTGTCTGAACTAGAGAAGTTTTTTTCTTAAACTTCAGAAAAAGTTCTGTTAGTTAAGAGAGTTCATGTGTCACTTACTTACTTCATGTATGTTCACTTGAAGTAATTATAAACAAAATTATAGTTAATTCCGGTACAATTACGGTAACAGTACAGTGGCAGTCTGGTGAAATTTCGGTCCAGTGAAATTTCGGTGAAAATTTTTTCAGAACTATTAGAGCACTGTCTTATATTTTCCACAAGGCTCAATCCTCATCGCATCATCAAGGAGTAGAAACAAGAAAAAATCAAAGAGGGCTGGTGCAAAGCAGGATTAGCAGTACCAACTCAATCTTTTGAGTGCATCCAACCATCACTCCCAACATTGGTATCAGAGCAAATAAGGTAATCATGGGTGATGGTTTCCCTTCCTTCATTGACAAATTGGACAGAAACAATTATCAGGCTTGGTCATTGAGAATGAAAACCTATCTACAAGGGAGAAGCTTATTTGGATACATATCAGGAGATGAGGAATTGCCCTCATTCAAGACCAGAGGACTACCTACAAAGGATGAACAAGAGAGACTCAACCAATGGTGTGCAAAAGATGCTTTGGCAAGGTCTTACCTTCTAAACTCTATATCTGACTTTCTTTTACCTCATGTAAGGAATTGTAAGACTTCCCAAGAGACTTGGGAAATCTTGTCAAACTATTTTTCTTCCAACACAAGGGCCAGAAAGAATCAGCTATGGATTGAGTTTACAACTCTCAGGAAGCAATCAAAACAATGTGTCTCAGATTTTGTCACTAGGGTCAAAGACATTGCAGACCAACTGGCAAGTATTGGAGAAGAAATTGAGGAAGAGCAGATAGTCAGACAAGTGATCAATGGACTAAAGGCTGATGACAAGTGGGAGAGCTTTACCACAGCAATGGACTTATACATGGACATCCAAGCACCTGATCTAACAACCCTGATTGGTCAGCTCTTCACACATGAAGCAAAGCTTACAAAGAATGGAGAACAATCAAAAGGTAACAACTCCTCTGCCTTATACACTGATAAAAGGGTTAAAGATAAAGGTAAAAGCAAGAAGGTTGATGAAGAAGGCTCTACCTCCCAAGCAAATTATGCAGGGAGAGGTAGATCATCTAGAGGTAGGGGCAGAGGAAGTAAGTCAGGTAGGGGGAGACCCTACAATCAATCTCCATGCAATATCTGTGGCTTGTCTAACCATACTACAGATGAATGCTACAAAAACTACAAGAACCAAAGAGGAAGAGGTCACCAAAGAGGAGGATATTCTCAAGGCAGAGGCAGATTCAACCAATCTCAAGGCTACCATGGCTACAACAATAATTACAACAATAGCTACAATCACAATGGCAATTATCAAGGTGGATACAGGAACAGAAAGGATTACAACAATTATGCAGAGGATCAAGATGATTCCTTGTTGATTATGAACATGACATCTAAATTAGGTATCAATGATGATCATTTGTTCTATATTGATTCAGGTTGCTCTAACCATGTAGCTGGAAATGTTGCCTTACTTTCTGATTTGGAAGAACCCAAAGGCAAGCACCAAGTGCAGACAGGTGACGACACTAAACATTCAGTTGTTAAAGTAGGCAATGTCAAAACAAGTGATGGTAATCAGAATTTATTAAGCAGAGTGTTGCATTAGGAAAAAAAGTGAACCCTGCATGGGCCTTGTAAGGATTCCTAATTTTTAGGGATTAAGCTTAATCTTGTACTTTGTTAAGGGGACAAAGTGCATTTAATAGAGCACTTTTTGGTAGGCTGAAGTAGGCTTTTTTTTAGGCTGAGCTAGGACCTTCTCTCTCTTCTGCACATAGAGAGAGAGAAAAACCACTTTCCACCTCATCAAATCCGTCCATCTTTATGAATAAAAAAATGAGTTTTCTGAAAAAGTCTCTTTTTCAGCTATTCTTTATTCAAAATGGCCCATACTTTTATGTATATGTCAGAACTTAATTTTTTTAGACTTATTTTTATAAAAAATACTTAAAAAACATACTTTTCAAAATCCCTCCAAAAGTTAAGTGCCACATCATCAAACTCGTAACTTTGGTTGCCCCAAAACATGAATTTTTGAAAAAAAACTCATTTTCCCTCTAACATACTGAAAAAAGTCATTTTGACCTATCCACATACCAAAACACACTTTTTTTCTTGCACATAGCTACTGTACTAGCCATTCCAGCCATCTATGTGCTTCTTCCCATTCGGTGCTGGAGTTTTGGAACATCATGGTGCTCACATGTATTACGAACATGACACCAGCACCAGCGCGTGCTCCTCACTCAAAGAGTGTACATGTTCGTGTTCCTACAGAATTTGCACCAACAACTAGAGGTAGCAATGACATAGATTCTCAAAATGCACGACGTGCAGCTGGAGAGAAGAATATTGATCTTTGGGTCCATGGTGCTTTGTATCCCTTGGATCCAATGGCTAATGTTCATCCTAGATTCCATACTATCTCCACATTTCTACAATTCCTTGGTTCCGGTGAAGATGGACTCCTAGGCTATTGCAAGCGATTGTCTAATCATTCTACATCTATAGCAAATTATTGGATGCAACAATGTCATCACAACCATTTCAAGATACACAGTTTAGAGAGTGCTATACACACTTTAGAAAGTGCTATCAAATCTTTGGATGAGCACAATAATAGTCTCAAATAAGATGTGGAAGAAAAGGAGAGCACAATTACAAAGTTGAAAGCCAATCTTACACAACTAAAAGAGACTCCACTTGGGATGAGATTTAGGAAACGACCATTATCATCCTTTCAAGCTCTTTCAACTGGTGGTGGAGCACGGAAGCGACGTGTTTACGCACTTAGGTATGTATTTCCTTTGTTTAGTTATGTTAAAAGACTTTTAGATTGAGATTCTTATTGTGCAGGTCATTTGTTGAAGATGCGAGTGCTTCCTCAACAATGGAGGATCAATTGAAGTTTCTGAATTCTTGTCTTAGCAACAAACATGTGCTTATGATCTTGGAGTCACCAATAGGAAATCACATCAAAACCCAAGTGATAAGAAGATATTATTAGTCCTAGTGAGGTACAGATGGTATGTGATGAAGCAGGTGTTAGTACTAGAGCGTACACTGCATTGTACAATCTTTTGAAGGAGGCTCTACAAAACAAAGGTATTTTCCAGAGCATTTTTCCATGCCCTTACAAGGTATCTGTGAGGAAGAAGATAACCAATGAGGATGTAGCCAATACTCTTGGCAATTACCTGCATATAGAAGATGTTATGCCTGCATCCATTTATCATTCATCTACATCAAAGAAAGAGTTGAAAAACACATCTAGACAGGGATTCATCTACACAAAGTACAACAACATATTTGTCAATTTGGAGAGGCTCCAAAAGGAAATGGTTAAATTTTACAAATCCACACTTCAAGGTATATCCATTGTTTTGATAATGACATTCATAGTATTTTTAATAATATAATGTTTGTTATTTGATGTAGATTGTGGTTCCAAACTCAAGTTTGTATTGAAGCTAGACGAATGTCAAATCATAAAGGGACGCCGTATGGAGAGACTTAGTGTGACACTCATGAACGAAGCTATGGCCCATGCTATTATTGATGATAGTGAAGAATCTACCCATCACTTTACATATAGTGTCCAATCAGAGAAAGATATATGGTGGTTAGGTGCTATTGAAGTACCTAAAGAATCCAATGATGTTCTTACATGGATTTTCAATAGGATCCCATGGATCACAGAGGTGATAACTTCTCAAATTCATGGTGCCAAAATCAATGTAGAAAGCCTTGGTGATTTTGAAGTAGAGTGGCACTTAGGTGGAGACTTAAAGACTATCAAATGCATGTTAGGGTGCAAACAAGGTGCATCTACTCTCTATCCTTGTCCATATTGTACACGAGGTTATAAACGAACAAAGAGAAAACAAAACAGCATAGATGATTTAGTTGATGACACAGATGCAACTCCATCTGCTGAATGGGATACACCTTTAATGAGGTGTCCCATGTTAGGTACACCTAATCGTGACATGTCAGATAAGGATTGGAATCCCATTATTCCATTCCCTTTAGTCAATGTCCACTTTTGCACCTTGCATGCCTTCATGAGAATTTTTGATAGACTATTGAAGCTCCATATAGAATACGCATTTGCCATGAAGCCAGTTGATAAATCTATTCAAGCTATAAAGAAATTGGAGGAACTTCTTAATTCAATTGGTTGTCATGGTGGAAATGTAACCCTAGTTGTTAAGAAAGTTGGAGAATCTCAAGATAGCTTGCAACAAGTGTCAATGACAGGGAATAAAGCAAGACATTTTTTTAGAAGAGGTACTAGCACTCAAAATAATGAACGTTATGAGCTGTGGAAAGACCTATGCATGATCACAACAGACAATGACTCTCAAGTTGATCTTTGTAATAAGAGAAAGAAAGTTTGGTCGAGCTTTGATAAGGTTGTAGGCTTAATGGGTCTGACTAGGTCTAGTGCTATTCAACGTCAAATGTTTCAAGAAACATTAGTGGAATTCACCAAGTGTTTCATTCAATGTTGGGGAGAGAGCAATATAACACACTACATTGTAAGTGTAATCTTCTTCTACAAGTGTTCATTGCACTTACCTTTTTCCAATGTACTTAACAATTTTTAGCATATTTTGTTTGCACATGGAGCTTTTTTCATGCATCGATATGGGTCATTAGAGATTTTCAGTAACCAAGGAATGGAAAAGTCACACTACAAAGCGAGGGGTGTCTACTTCAAAAACACCCGACATGGTGGTGGCCCAATGCAATCAAACTACATGGAGGAGATGTTTAATTGGTTTTACCGCACTACATTCTCGAGAAAGTTTTTTGTGGAACGACTTAGGGATTCAAAATTGGCAAAGCTTGCAAGAAAGATGCAACACAACATTGCCAGTGAGAAATGGAAGTCATCGTTAGGTCCTCTTCATCATGCTCAGTGGCGTGCAAGGAGAGAACGAGAAGGCTCAGCTTGGAAGTAAAGTGAATTCGCTATTTCCCATTATGTGGTAATACATATGATTATTGTAATCTTGATTTCAATGTGTTATTATTTAATATATAATATTCTGTATGGTTTTAAACAGGTTTTGTCCGTTCTAGTGTGAACAAACAGTTTTTTAAAAAACTCTATAAATAGAGAGAACTCACTTCATTTCACACTTTTTGCAACTCAAGAGAATGGCATGCACCAAGCAAACTGCAAGGAAAGATCGCGTCTTCTTTCCTAGCCCTCATCTAGGTACACAACGCCCACCATGGTTGCAACCCCCCCAAAGGCCTCGAAGTGGTTCCCAGAGCACATCTGTGCCTGTGTCACACAATGGCACACCACCTGGGAGCAATTCAGTGCGAGAAAATGAAGTTTCCAATAGACAAGATTATTATACTCCAGGACGATCAGAGGCCATTTCAGATGATGAGCCACCAACAAGGACACCCATCAAATCAAGACCCAAACAGAAGTTGATCAGAAGGAGTGTACCAGAGAGCGACGAAGAGTCATCCCCATATGAGGAAAGCAACAATCAACCACCATGGAATGATATGCAAATACCAACGAGCCATAGGGTGACACATGGAGGTAAGACACTTCCACAAGGACAAGGGCAAATACCAACAGAGGAGGAAAGAGAGCAAAGTCAACAACCACATCAACAACAAAATGTGCAAGATGAAGCTGGGCCCTCACATCGTGTACATCGGAGAAAAAAAAACTATCAACCTCGACGTCGACCTCAACGCCAGCCAAACATACCTCCCAACCCAAGAGCTCCACAAAGACGAAGGAAGCACTGCAGGGCTTTTGCAGAGATACGACACTACCAAAAGTCCGTTGAACTACTCATACCACGAAGAGCTTTTGCAAGGGTAGTGAAAGAGGAACTACAAAGCTACCAAACAGGTCTAAGAATACAAGGGATAGCACTTGAAGCACTTCAAGAGGCAGCTGAGGCCTACCTCATCTCCATGCTTGAGGACTCTAACCTCTGTGCTATCCATGCCAAGAGAGTAACCATACAACCGAAGGACATTCAGCTAGCAAGAAGAATTAGAGGAAATAACCCATGATGTGTATATTATACCCTATGATAGGCTACTTTGCGATGTAATACAATGGATAATAGAAAATTTTGTTTTGACTTATATTCTTTGTCTCTTTTTTCTCTCTCACTCTCTCTCTCTCTCTTTCAGTCAGTTATATATGGATTCAATTAAACATGCATGCACTTGCCTATTGTTTTATGACTAGATATGTTCCTTTTCTACATACTGGTGTGCAACATGTCTTTTTAATACCAAAAAACCCCCAGCCACAGAAACGCGGGATTCAGCCCCGCAAAATTTTTGCAGGGCTGAATCCCGCGTTTCTGTGGCTGGGGTTTTTTTTTGCAATATTTGGTCTCTGGTAAGCATAAGACATATGGTAGAGATGCAAGGGTCTAGGTATTAAGAGGTTATACCCTATAGGAATTGAGATCTTTAGCTACTAAAGGCTGAGTTTATACCCTACTGAAAACTTTTGGTCCTGATAATACCAAAACCAATTGAAAATCTGAAATTACATAGTTTCCTATGTATTGTAGCACCTAAAAACACTACATAAGGCCAAAAAAGCCCCAGCCACAGAAACGCGGGAAACAGCCCTGCAAAAATTTTGCAGGGCTGTTTCCCGCGTTTCTGTGGCTGGGGCTTTTTTGGCCTTTTTTAAGCATATAATCATACAGAGGACCAAAGCAAAATACAAAGACCCCCAATTAGATACAACTTGTGGAGAGAAGATAAGTTCAATTTTTTAGCACATTCATAAACAGAACTAGACAAATGATGAAAAAAAAAGCTTGTATTATCAAGACATTACATCATTTCTCAGCTGCCTTCAATTTCTCCACAACTTTCTTTCTCCTTTGGAGAGATTGAGGCAGCTGGTAAGTCAATACAGATCTTGATATTACATGGGGGTCTTGCATTCCAAGACTCATGGCGATACCTATTTGCCCTAATACTTTCCCTCTAAAATTAAGTCCTAAAGTAGTTACAACTAAGGATTTCCTAACCAAAATGACACAATTAGTGCCTTGGGTAATTGTACATAAACACAAAATCTTGCTAAGGGCCTTCAAGCACCAAGTGATGAAGTGCCCATCGGGACTGTAGTCTTTGTGTATGATAACAAAATCATCCTTTGGCAACTTTCCGATGTAGTTTGCCAAGGATGCACCACTCCCACGAGAAGCTCGATCCCCACCAGACCTTGCTGCGAACTTGTCGAGCTCAATTGCTTCCGTTAAGAACAAATGAGAATTCAAGCTCTTACAATGTTAACTTAAAATTATCGATTTATTTAATTCAAATACCACTTACATCATGAAGCTTGTCTTCTTCCTCCCCTCTTCCAGGGGCATCAAGATCAATGCTAGAGTGGGCCATGCCACTCTGCTCTGCTACATGGGATGTAGGAATTTTTTGCTTCAGTATCCTCTCCTGTGCTGCACTGAACTCCTCCTCTGTAGTAGAATTGTTGTCATCATTTAAAATATCAGCACACACCATTGATATGGTGTCTGCCACAGAATCCCCAAGTGGGATGGACTTCTTTTCAAGTATGTCAGATGTGTTGTCAAGTGGAACATCTGACATTGTGGAGAAAATACTCAAGCATTCATCTAGACGTAGACCGAATGCCTTCTCAATGTCATGGAGTAAAATAAATTCCTCTCCATCCACAACGATGCAGGAGAGATATTCAAGTTCCACCTCTGGTAATGTGGGCTCAGAGGGGTTGAGATTTGAAGGGGGGGCCTCCTCCATGCTTGATTGCACATGTAGTTTATCCTCAACACCACCAGGGAATTTTTGGTGGATTGTAATGCTTTCTTTGGAAAAATTTATGGCCTCTGGTTGAGGCTCATTCTTCTCCTTAACAAAACCCCCAGTGGCAAGGTTGGGGAGCTCAACAGGTGTAGGTTCCGGCTCCTCATTAATAATAAAATATGTTGTTGCAGTGTAGGATAGGTACTTTGTACCCATCCTCTTCTTTTTGTTAAGTTTTTTTACTAATGGCACAGAGTCATCTAGTAAGTGCCCAACAGTTTCCGCAATTGCCATGAAGCGCTTAAGGCGCTTCATGAAGGCTTCATCGCCTCTATGTATGTAGAGTAGAAGGTCACATGGAACCCATTTACCCTCATAAGGCGGTATTTCTATAGAAAAACGCAAGATGTAGTACTCAAGGAACTCTATGATTTCCTTGAGCACATCAGAGTTCAGTTGAATTGTTTTGTCTAGATCAGGGACCCTAGACAGTAGGTCATACAAGTGGTTCTGACCTTTGAACTCAGTTGATTCCAAGAACTCATTGAAGAGTTCACGTGGACGTTTGAGTTGCAGGGTACTGGAGGATGCGGCAGCCATTGCGCGTGATGCTAGCTTGTGTGCGTACTCTGCTAGTGATTGTAGCTCTTCTTGGTTGCAAAAGTGAGAAATGAGAGAATAAGTGTTGCTTTTATAGTAGTTTCAAAATTTTAAAGTGAGTGGGACCCATTTTAAAACTAAAACTGATACCTTCAAATAAAACAATCATGCACAGAACTCTCAGAAAAAAAACTTTTGCTCATAAAAAGATTGAACAGAATCATTAACCAGAATAAGATACACGACAACACAATAGAAAAAAAAAATTCTCAGAACTTTAAAATTATAATAAATTTCCATTGGAAAAACCAAAGATTTGGCAAATTGTACATCATATTGAGATCAAAAAATTTTACATGCTACATGTCTTGCATGTTAAATACATTGTTGCAGATGTAGGATTATAAATGGAACATAGGTGTGTGTACACTGTAGCACTCAAATAGTCCTTGAGCTATGACAATGAAAGTTGAGTTCCATCCACACTCCATTCAAGGAGGACTTTAATTTTATCCTCCAACCTCTTACCAATCTGCAGACAAATAGAAAACTTTAAATGAACATATTTGAGTGTAAGAATTTGTATAAACAAAAGAAGAAATACCATATGCTACTTACCTTATGCCCTTGTATTCTGAACTTTGATTGATCCAGATCCTCAAATCCCATGATTACTAGATGTTCTCTCACGTTGGCAAGAGTCCAATGATGATTTACTGAAATAACTTCCATTTCATTGTTGGGTAGATTTATCTTAATTTCAAATGAAATTAAAACACCCTCAGAACTTTGTAATGGTATCCATTCACCAAGTTTACACATCCAACGATCATAATAGAATTTAATGTACAATGAAGTACGATGTTTCAAGTATCGAAATCCTATGCCTCTTGCACCAATTTTACAAATGTATCTATCCCCTTTGGTGCATCCTTCTACAAGTCCCCATTTTTCACCTAGCAAACACTCTACCTGCTCATACGTGATATCTTTTAACATGAACATTGTTGACGTCTCTAGAATTGTGAATATCTGAAATAAATGTACAAAACAATGAACAGGAACACACCAATGTAATCCTATAGATCTTGAAACTCTTGTAAATTTCAAAGAGTTGTGTATGTCCATCACCATCTTATGCTTCAAAGATGTTAATGTCCATACATCAGGTTGCGGCCACTCAAGCTTTAAGAGAGAATCTACCTTAATCATCTCTAACTTGCCAAAATCATTTGATGAAGAGGGTACAACATATGTATGTGTGTAAAAGAAAACTCTCTCACATAATAGCTGAGCAGGACGGGCTTGTGGAAAGACTATCGACCCAACATCTGCATGCAATGCTTGGAAAGTACCTGTAAGACTATGAAGTGGTTGTTCTTCCACCAAGGTAGAAGGAAATATGTCTACAACAAAAAAATACACAACTTAGCTAGGTATATTCTGAAATTTGGACAAAAGTCAATGAGTAATACTTACAGTTGATAGGATATCTCATTTTGTTTGAGTTTTCCAATTTCATGGTTGACATTGTGAACACATGTTGTACAATGGCAACAGTTTCACCATTTTTGAGCTTTTTGAAGCCTAGTAACTTCCCTTTCCAATGAAGATCCAAGTTTCCACGATCTCTCACACGGTGAGGACCAACACCAGAGGGTTGCATGTACACCCATGCACCTTTGCAGAACTCCTGTCCTAACCAAAATCCTTCTGGAGCCTTGATATTGTGACATTTTATCGCGATAACCTCATCTTTTGGACGTCTATGAGATTTAGGTTTCTCCATTGGAGATCAGGCTATGGAAATGACAGTAGGAATTCAAAGAAGATGATGCATAGAGAAAGAAATGGAGATGCAGGAGCTGCAATGGTGTGCTAGGGAGAGAAAGTAGTGGAAAGAGATGACTTTTTGGGACCTGGGTATGAAAATGGGAGGTTTTGGAGGGAGAAAGTTGCATTTTGAGTTATTTTTGAAAAAGTCACTTTTTTCACTTCAGTTCATGCACGGATTTTGATTTAGAACCCAAAAATAGCACTTTTGATCCTAAAAAGTGGTTGGGGGACCATTAAATGGTGTTATGATGAGTTTTATAACTTTTTGAAAATTTTGAATTTTTGGGCCCAGGTAAGTTACGAGATTCCTTTCTCTCTCTAGAGGCAAAACCTGAACATAGGGGAATCCTGTCCCCTCATCCCCCTTCAGCCTAGTGATTTATAGGCTATAGACTGTGTCCACCACCCTCCTCTCATTGGTCCATCACTAATCACTCCTTAATCCAAAAGGCCCATGCAGGGTTCATTTTTTTTCCCTAATGGTATGTTCCAACAATCACCAAGAATTTGATGAGTGTAGGACAGATTGTGGAAAAAGGTCTACAAGTCAGATTCACTCAACATGGAGCATATGTGGAGGATCCAAGACATGGATTCAGAAGGATAGCCAAGGGAGAAAAATCAGGTAGGTTATTTACTTTTGAGCTTGAAGACACCAAAAACATTGCTCTGTACAATTACAAGGATCAAACGCTATCGGAATTGGAGATTTGGCACAAGAGGTTAGGTCACATTGGAGAAAGGACCTTAAAGCAAATGTGCAGGGATCAATGTGTGCTTGGGATACCTAATATATCCAAGCAACACATGATATACAAGTGTGGAGCTTGTCAATTTGGTAAGTCACACAGATTGCCTTATAACAAGAAAGGTTTTATGCATGAAGATTATCTAGAATTAGTGCATACAGATGTTTGGGGACCTAGCAAGGAGCCATCCATATCTGGATCGAGGTATTATGTGTCTTTCATTGATGACTATAGCAGGTGGACTGTCTTATACTACATGAAACATAAAGATGAAGTGTTTAATTGTTTCAAGAAGTATCTTGCACTGGTTGAAAACCAAACAGGAAGAAATTTGAAGAAACTAAGGTCAGATGGAGGAGGAGAATACTTCTCAAATGAGTTTGAAGACTTCTTGCAGGAAAGAGGCATCAAAAGGGAGATTACTACAAGGTACTCACCTGAACAAAATGGGGTAGCTGAAAGAAGGAATAGACTCATTGTAGAAACAGCGAGGTCTATGCTTAATGAAAAGAAGTTGCCAAATTATCTTTGGGCAGAGAGTGTATCTACTGCCACATATCTAATTAACAGGTTGCCATCAAAGACACTTGATGGAATGACACCCTATGAGGCTTGGCATGGTAAGAGACCATCTCTGGATCACTGCAAAATCTTTGGGTGTGTTGCATATGTGCATATTCCCTCACAGGTAAGGGGAAAGCTAGACCCTAAAGCTGAAAAGTGTATCTTCATTGGTTATGATTTGAATCAGAAGGGATACAGATTCTACAACCCCTCAAACAAAGGTTTCAAGGTAAGCAGAGATGTTATCTTTGATGAGAATGATTCATGATATGAAAATGAGTGCAGGAAAGTTAGTCTACCTTATGACACGGAAGAAGATTTTCCCAAGCTTATCAGGCAAGAACCAATTCAGAAAGAGGACACAAGCTCAGATGATGAAGACACCATCAACATTGAAGAGTTCAAGGCTTGGAAATCCAAAGGGAAGATGAAGATGAAGCAACTAGAAGATAATCAGAATCCTCAACTCAAGCTATGAGGAGATCTCAAAGAGAAAAGAAGAAACCTATTAGGTATGGGTATGATACTTCACTTGTAACCAAGCACTCTGCACATCTTGCAAAGGATCTCTTGAATGAAGAACCAGGTTCATTTGAAGAAGCAATCACTAAACCAGAATGGAAGGAAGCAATGGATGAAGAAATGCAGGCTCTCAAAGAGAGTGATACTTGGGACTTGGTACCCAAGAAGGACTCCATGAAGGTGATAGGATCCAGATGGATCTACAAACTCAAAAGGAATTCAGATGGTACAATAAACAGGTATAAAGCTAGGTTGGTAGCCAAGGGTTTTGCACAAACCCAAGCCCATAATGGATAGTTGGTACCATCCAACTTATCCTCAATAGCCAACATACGAAATACATCATTGCTTTCGGCCATGGCTAGTGACTAAAATACCTTGATGCAAAAAATTGCTTGTATCTCAAAAAGTTAAATAGAACTTCCCGGTTGAATTCTACTAAACCTGTGGCAGACTTGGAGACGCTTATACTGGCAAACCAAAACTGGTATATACCTTTGGCATAAAAAGACAAAATAGCCTGCACAAGCACTGTGATCGTGCATTCGAAGGTCAAAATGAGCTCAAATCGCGATTCCGGCACCACAGAGCGAAGAAGTTTTGATCTCTCAAACACCTTGAGTATGCTTACCAAATTTTGTGTGATTTTGAGACTACAACCGGAGGGGTGTAGACAACATCCTAGATGAAGCGACGACCTGCTTTGATACCAATTGTTGGAGTAAGACGTCTACGGAAGCACGTGAACAACACAAAGAAGAAGAAGAGGCTTGGAGCACAACACACAATGCTGAATGTACTACCACCAGAATGTACAAAGATAAGTAGCCCATTAAGGCAATAGGCGTATATACAAGCTGGGTGAAATAAAGAGGAAAAAAAGTGCCCTCGTGGTCCTTCAGTGTTCCCACACATCACTAACTAAATATATCAATAGTTTAATCCTATTCTTTGTAAAAGAGATATTTCACACAAATGTACAGTGCCATATACACCTTAGCAAAATGGTGTTACCGAGAGAAAAAAAATAGAACACTCCTTGAAATGGCACGATGTATGGTTAAAGGAAAGCACCTTCCTGATAAGTATTGGATACGAGCAATCATGTGTGAAAACTATATGTTGAATCACTACCCTACAAAAGCATTGAGATTCATCACTCCTTATGAGGCTTGGAATGGACATAAGGCTATGGTTAGTCATATGTGCGTGTTTGGTTGTTTGGCATATGCTCTTATGCCATCACAACAACATCACAAACGTGATGACAATGCAAAGAAATGTATATTTATTGGTTATAGTGCTGAAAGTAAGGGATATTGTTTGTATCATCCATTATTGAACACAATTATTATCATTCGAGATGTGGTATTTTCTGAAAATTCAGTTTTCCCTCCACTTGAATGCAAAAAAACATCCAACAATTAGCTCACAGGATGTATTTGATACACTCATTCGTTTGTTCAAAAATGGTGTGCTTGACTATGGTAATGTAGACCAGCCAACTGAGGCTGAGAGGGCTGAAAAATTCCAGCAAAAATAGAGCTAAAAATGTAGAGAATTTCCAACCAAACATGGTTGAATATTTTCAGCCGGAAATTATTGGAAATGATAAAAATTTCCAACCACATATGGTTGAACATTTGCATCAAAATATGGCTGAAAATGGGCATGAAATTGAGCCCATGCATGATATACATGTTGATGATGTATTACATAATAAACACATGTCTATCAAAAGTGTAGAAACTATGCCAAAGTCGCTAAAACAAACTTTGCAGGACAACATTTTGAATGCACCTTTACTTGGTAAAACAAGATCAAGCTCTCACCATGCATCAAGTAATTTTGTGGATTATTCTCTTATTGTAGTAGCATGTAATGAAGAGCTACTTACTTTTGAAGATGCATGTGATGATCCACCATGGATGAGTGCTATGCAATCAAAAATGGATTCCATACATAGGAATGGTACTTGGGGGTTATGTGAATTGCCAAAAGGAAAAAATGCCATTGCTACAAAATGGTTTTACCAGATTAAGAGAAAGTCTGATGGTAGCATTGATCGCTACAAATCTAGATTGGTTGCCAAAGGATATGCCCAATAATATGGTATTGAATACTAGAAAAATTTTGTACCTACATCATGCATAACTACCATTCATACCATGGTTGCATTGGCTTCCCATCAAGGTTGGAGAGTACATCAGTTGGACATAAAAACAAATTTCTTGAATGGTGATTTGCAAGAAGAGGTGTATGTGAAGCAACCTCCTAAATTTGCCATGAAAGGGCAAGAGCATATAGTTTGTCGCTTGCATAAAGCCTTGTATGGTCTCAAGCAAGCTCCACCTGCATAGTGTGACAAAATCCATAAGCACTTGATTGATATTGGCTTCACATGTAGTCCAAATAAAAGCACACTCTATGTATGCAAAGATGGGGCTAATCTTATAATGTTTTTTCTTTATGTCGATGACATATTGTTGACTAGGTCATGTGATGCAAAACTTGATACTCATATGATTGATTTGTAGCATAATTTTGATGTCACTTATCCTCGTCTTTTGAGCTACTATCTTGGCATCCAGTTTGTATCAATAGAGTGAGGAATTGTTATGCATCAAGCAAAATGGTATGTTGGAAATCTACTTCACCATTTTGACTTTGAGGGTTGCAAGCCAGTTTCCACACCAATTGAGAAAGAATTTAGGTTCTCATTTGAGAATCCCTGTGATGCATTTAATCCCTTTATCAGCAAGTTGTAGCATGTCTTATATATGAATCCAACACACGGCGAGATATATAATATGCAATTCCCTAGTTTAGTCGATTCATGCATAGCTCTGGCACTAAGCATTGGCAAGCGGTGAAACGTTTGTTCACATATCTCAAATTCACTTTGAGCTTAGGCGATATTCAGCCATGCTTGCATGCTTTTATAGATAGTGATTGGTCTTGTTGTTATGATACTCACGTGTCCACTAGTGGGAATTGCTTTTTCCTTGGAGAATCATGCATATCTAAGTTGAGTAAGAAGCAAATTACATTGGCAACCTTGAGTTAGGAAGATGAGTACAGGGCAACTTTCATAGCTACAGTGGGTTGTATATGGATCACATGCTTATTGATGGATCTTTGCATGGAGATTGATGCTGCTATGCATATTCTCACTGATAGTGCATGGTTGTTGCACAAAACCTAGTGTTTCATGCATGGACCAAACATATTGAGGTGCACTATGACTATGTGAGAGAGCATCTTCATGTAGGATATATTGATTTGATATATGTGCCTACACAAGATAATGTGGGAGACATATTCACCAAAGCTCTTCCACAAGAAAGGTTTGAAGCTTTTCATAGAGCTTAAGGTTTATTACCTTGTGGCTTCTGATATATCAGTCCTTGTATGTGTTCACATCATTCGCTCCAAGGAGGCTTGTTACATTTATGTGTTCCTTGAGTAGCTCCTTGTGTGTGATTCTTGTGTGTCTTTCGCACTTCTACATACACCCAACAAATACAATGGTTGCTACAATTAAAACTCAGAGACATATTTTTGTTGAGCCTTAACTCATATCAACAATATCACATTGGGAGATTGATAGCATCAAAATGAGTAAGAATCATCTTTTCAGCTCCTATAATAAGATAAGAGGACTTATTTACACATGTGTTAACATTCCTTTTTTAGGAAGATTCAAGTGAAGAGAAGAAAATATATTGTGAGGCAATATTTTTTGTTGCAACATTGTCAAAATACCAAATATGAGAGTCTACTAATATATTCCATAGAAAATAAAATATATATTGTAGAGAACGTATATCTCTAAATATATATAAACTATGATAAAATCTATCTCGTAAAGCTTTTAACTATTTTTATATCTGTATCTATGTATGTATGTGTATATATATATATATATATATATATATATATATATATATATATATATATATATATATATATATATATATATATATATATATATATATATATATATATATATATATATATATTGTTGGTGCAACACAAGCCTTCACATTTGGCTTGGATATCTACATTGAAGATTATACATGACGCAAAGACCATAGGAACTTATGCCTATGATTTCTTACCATTTTATCTCTTGTAAAAAGATAAATGACTTGACGTATTACGCAATCACGCCTAATTGATTGAAAGTCGTGAAAAGGCGGTTGATTGATCGAGAGAATATCTCAATCAATTTTTTAGGTGAGAAATTTTTGGAGATTGATTTGAATTCTAATTCAAGTCATCACTCAATTCCTATAAAAGCTACAAGAAAAAAATGTCGCGAGAGGCGCTCCAATAACCTCGAAGCATTACTGTATCAATCACTGAGGTTGTGAGGTCTACTCTATAGCCTACACCTCTGAGTACCATTGAGCTATGTTTATCATGCCAGTGGGAATGTACATTTACATGATATAATACAAATACTTACATTCATTTACTCTGTGATTCTCTGAGTCATTATCTCCAAGTCTGTCAACCTTGAAGAAGTATATCTCAGAATCTACTGAACCAAATCAAGTGATTCAAAGCTTGAAAGATTCAGCTCTAAGCATATCACAAACACACAAAGTTTGAAGCAACTTGATTCAGTCAATTTCAAGAAATTACAGTCAAAGTGTTCACTGCTGCAATTCTTACGGTAAACGAGTAATTTTCCGGTAGAAGAACGAAGTAGATCTTGCAGAGTAATGCGAAGCTTCTTATGAGAAATAGCTCACTCTATAGCTAGACATCTCTACTTTTTGTTGATCAATCTATCCGGTGAAAAAGATATCTATACACTGTACAAAGTCTGACCGAAAAGAGGCTGTCTGAACTAGAGAAGTTTTTTTCTTAAACTTCAGAAAAAGTTGTGTTAGTTAAGAGAGTTCATGTTGTTGGAGAAACAATCACTAATTAGACATATATTTGAAGGTCAAATCTTAGAAAGAAAACCCCATGCCTATGTGAAGGGACAAATTCACAAGTGTATCATACTTGTAAAGTTAGTTCACTTTAGTTCTAGAAGTTTTTTAAAAATCACGGGAATGAGAAAATCTATATAAGTTAGTTAGTATTAACTGACGCGATGAGAAGAAGAAGGAGGAAGAGAGAGAGAAAGTGAGAAGAACTCATTTTTGTATGACTGAGTATAGTCGGGCTTCTCTGAGTGAGAAAGCATCTGTAAAACTTCTGAGTTTTTTATAGTTATGAGAAGAACTGAGTAAAGTTCTGTGTATGAGTCTCTCTTCATCATCTCCATGTTTGCCTACTGTGTGATGAATTCAAAAGTTCAAGTTTTCTGAGCAATTCGATGCCTGGCATCGAATCTTGGCTCAAAAGTCATTTTTTCATTCTCTGTGTGTTAACTGTTGTTGAATCTTTTAAAAATATGAAGTTTGTGGAGCAACTCGATGCCTGGCATCGAGTTTGAGCATAAAGTCGATGCCTGGCATCGACTTCTAGCATACAAGTGGTCTTCTTCATGTGTGTGTAAAAGAGAGTATTTCTGGTGCAGAAAAAGGGCCTAAAAAAGCTCAAAGTCGATGCCCGGCATCGACTTGGACTGAAATTCGATGCCAGGCATCGAATTTTTTATTTTTGGACATCAGGAATACTAAAACAGGCAAGATTTCCAGTTTTGGAAGGTCATACAGGGTCATCTTGTGAGGGCCATAACGTGAGTTCTAGAGCTCCGTTTGATGCATATGATAGCTTGTTGGAAAGCTCTACTCTTCTAGTTTCAGCCTAAAAAGTTTCATCAAGAAATAATACTTGAGCTAGGAGAAATTAGCAAAATACTGAAGGTATGTCATTTCGGTGACTAGGAATTTCTGTAGAAGCAAAGTTCTCACTTTAAGCTATCATTTCTCAAAGTTTGGAGTGGCAATGAGTTAATGGTGACCATAGAGGTGTTCTAGTGTCACATTAATTCATTTCTTGTGGTGTTTTATACATCAACAAGTGGTATCAGAGCAGAAAGGTCCTGAAGAGCAGAAGGCGACAAAGGTACGAGAAGTTTTGTAAAGTTTTCCATTAAAGTTTGAAAGGTGAAGCATTTGAAGACACAAGGCATCAAAAGATTACTTTCGAAGTATCCTCATACACAAAGAACTTCAAAAGGTATTATCCTTTATCCTTTAAGCTCACAGGTAGCAGCAGAAGGGAAGGAGTATGGCAGATCATATCTCTATTGACAAACTGGACAGAGATAATTACCCCGCATGGGTAATGAGAATGGAAGCCTTACTTATGAGTAAGGATCTCATGGTATATGTAACAGGTGAAGAAGAGAAGCCAGTATTTGAAGATGAAAGCCGACCAAAGAAAGAAGAACTTGATGCTTTAAAGCATTGGCAGAAGAAGGATGCAAGTGCAAAAGCCTACATCTACAATACAATCTCAGATCATTTGCTACCACACATCAGAGGATTGGAATCATCAGAAGATATATGGAATGCATTGGAATATCATTTCCAAAGCACTACTAAAGCACGGAAAGCAAGTCTATGGTCAGAGTTTACAACATTCAAGAAGAAGCCAAGTCAAACCATTAGTGATTATGTCACTAAGATGAAGGATCTAGCAGATAGTCTTGGATCCATAGATGAAGATGTTGAAGATCACAGATTGATTGCTCAACTACTTGCAGGCTTGAGAGGGGATGAAAGGTGGAAACCTTTTGTCTTATCAACAGAACTTTCATTAAATCATTATGTTCCAGATTTGAACCAGTTGCTTGGTTTGATGCTCACATATGAGCAAGACTTGAAGGGAGATGGAGATAAAGGTCAAAGTTCTGCAATGTACATGAAGAATAAGAAGAAAGGAGATAAAGGTAAAGCAAAGGATGAAGAGGAGTCTAATTCTCAAGCTTATTATGCAAGAGGTAAAGGCACTGGCAGAGGAAGAGCAAGAGGTTTTGGAAGAGGAAGAGGTAATCAAAATAACAACAAAAAGGCTTGCTGGATATGTGGATTGAGTAATCATTTGGCTCATGACTGTTGGCACAACCAACAAGGATCAAACCAGAATCAAAACAACAATAGCAGAGGTCGAGGTGGAAGATATCAAAGTAATTTTCAAAGAGGTAGACAAAGTCAAAGAGGAGGCTATGGTAGAGGTGGAGGAAGAAGTTGGGGACAGAATCAATCCTACAACACCACCTACTACAACTATGCAAATGACACACAGAATGAAAGTCATACATCATTGATGATGAACTCAATCAGCACATCAGACAAAGAAGATCTAAAGGTATTTTACATTGACTCTGGATGTTCTAATCATTTGTCAGGAAACATAGAATTGATGTCAGATTTGGAAAAAGGCATTTCTAGTCACACAGTTCAAACTGGTGATAATACAAGACATAGTGTACATTCAATTGGAAAAGTGAAATGCAAGAGTGGAGCAGATTTGCTAACCAATGTTTTGTATGTTCCTACAATACCTAAAAACTTGATTAGTGTGGGACAGATAGTTGAAAAAGGTTTTCAAGTCAGGTTTACAAATGAAGGAGTATTTGTGGAAGATCCAGAGAATGGATATAATCAGATTGTCTCTGGTAAGAAAGAAGGTAGACTCTTTACTTTAAGAGTGCAAGGGAACATTGGTCAAGCTTTGCTCACACATGGTGAAGCAGTGATTACAGAACTTGATCTCTGGCATAAGAGATTAGGTCATTTCAATGAAAGAGGAATTAAAGCTATGGTTGCTAATCAGTCTGTACTAGGATTACCAAATGTGCAAAGTCAACATATGGTTTATAAATGTGAAGCATGTCAAATGGGTAAAGCACACAGGTTACCATTTCAAAAGAAAGGATTCAAACATGATGGAGTACTTGAGCTCATTCATACAGATGTATGGGGACCAACAAAAGAAGGATCTATCAGTGGCTCAAGGTACTATGTTCTTTTCATTGATGATGCTACAAGATGGATAACATTATATGTTTTGAAGGAAAGATCAGAAGTGTTTGGAGCTTTCAAGCATTTTCATGCATATGCAGAGAGAGTCACAGGTCAAAAGCTTAAGAGACTGAGGTCTGATGGAGGGGGAGAATACTTCTCCCAAGAGTTCAATGATTATCTTTGGAATGCAGGTATTAAGAGAGAAATAACTTGCAGGTATACACCACAACAAAATGGTGTAGCAGAAAGAAGGAACAGGACTTTGGTTGAGTTTGCTAGAGCTATGCTAAAGGAGAAGAACTGTCCAAATTATCTTTGGGCTGAGGCTGTAAATACAGCTACATATCTTGTGAATAGATTACCATGTGCAGCTCTGAATGGAATGACTCCATATGAAGCTTGGTGGGGTAAGAAACCAACACTAGATCATTGTAGAGTGTTTGGATCAATTGCATATGCTTATGTGCCATCACAACTTAGGCATAAACTTGAACCAAAGGCAGAAAAATATGTGTTCATTGGTTATGATGAAAAGCAGATGGGTTACAGATTGTGGAATCCTCTAACCAAACAATTTATTGTTTCTAGAGATGTTACATTTGATGAACAGAAAAGTTGGTATGCAGATCAAAGTCATACAGCTGAAGAATTTGAAGAAGAGGTAAGAAGATGTGAGAAAGGAAAATCAATTGTGCAGGTGAATAGAGATGAAGACTATATGCAAGCAAGTACATCCAGAAGTGGATTAACAAGAAGAAATGAAGAAGTTCCTATATTTGATGAAGAGGTGTATCCAGACACATATGAAGAATGTGAACCAAGAAGGTCAAGCAGGACTAGAAGACAACCAGAAAGGTATTCTTATGATACTTCTTACATAACTCAGAAGAACTATGCATATATGGTGAAAGATGATGAAGAACCTCAGAACTATGATGAAGCTAAAGGTAAAAAGCAATGGGAAGAAGCAATGAAGGAAGAGTTCAATGCACTGGAGGAGAACAAGACATGGGAACTTGTTCCTAAACCAAATGGTAAGAAAGTAATTGGAAATAAATGGGTTTATAAAGTGAAGAAGCTTGCAGATGGAAGTATAGCCAGATACAAAGCTAGATTGGTGGTGAAAGGCTATGCCCAGACCTATGGCATAGATTATGATGAGACATTCAGTCCTGTAGCTAAGATGTCAACTATAAGGACAATCATTGCTATTGCAGCTTCAAAAGGATGGAACCTAAGTCAATTGGATATAAAAAATGCATTCTTGAATGGATACATATCAGATGAGGTATACATGGAACAACCTCAAGGGTTTATAGATTCCAGGTATCCAAATTTTGTTTGCAGGTTGAGAAGAGCATTGTATGGATTGAAGCAAGCTCCAAGAGCTTGGAACTATAGACTGGTGAAGTATCTCAATGATCTTGGATATCAAAGTTCAAAAGCAGACCCAAGTCTACTTATCAGAAGAACAGAGGAAGGTACAATTTACATTTGTATTTATGTAGATGACATTATAATCACAGGTACTTCAGATGAAGGAATCAAGGAGGTAAAGAGATTACTTGAAAAAGAATTCAAGATCAGTGACCTAGGAAAGTTATCATACTTTCTTGGAATGGAAGTTACTTATACAGATCATGGCATATATGTGTCACAAGAAAGGTATCTTCTGAACTTGTTGAAGAAGTTTGATATGGAAAATTGCAGAGAAGCTTCAACTCCACTTGAAGTTAATCACAAGCTCAGTAAATATGATGGTGCAGACTACAAAGATATGAGGAAGTATCAATCTCTTGTGGGTAGTTTGATTTATGCTACACTAACAAGACCTGATCTTAGTTATGCAGTGGGAGTTTTGTCACAATTCATGCATTGTCCAAAGGACCCACATTGGATTGCAGGTCAAAGAGTTCTCAGATATATCAAAGGAACTATAAAGGAAGGATTATATTATCCTTTTACATCAGATTTGAAGTTGAGAGCCTATAGTGATTC
Organism: Ceratopteris richardii; assembly: GCA_020310875.1. Lineage (NCBI taxonomy): Eukaryota > Viridiplantae > Streptophyta > Polypodiopsida > Polypodiales > Pteridaceae > Ceratopteris > Ceratopteris richardii. The sequence goes on along the minus strand of CM035418.1, from coordinate 191,060,667 downwards.
AGATTGGGCAGGTAATCAAGATGACAGGAGATCAACTCATGGTTACATGATATACATTGGTGATAAGCTTGTAAGTTGGTGTTCCAAGAAACAACATACAGTAGCATTATCATCAACTGAAGCAGAGTACAAAGGACTTGTGGAAGCAGCTAAGGAAGTCATATGGATGCAGACATTGTTCAAGAGCTTAGGCATTGATCAAGGTACACCTACAATACATGGAGATAATATGAGTTCACTTTATCTTGCATCAAATCCAGTATTTCATGCAAGAACAAAGCACATAGAGATACAATATCATTTTCTCAGAGAAAAGGTAATGGAGAAGGAGATTGAAGTGGAATACATTTCTACTAAAGATCAATTAGCAGACATAATGACAAAGAGCTTGGATGGTGTGAAGACCAGCAGATTCAAAAGCATGGCAGGAGTAAAAGAAAAGAAGATGATATGAAGAAACAGGGAATGTCAATTAGTGATTGAGGGGGAGCTGTTGGAGAAACAATCACTAATTAGACATATATTTGAAGGTCAAATCTTAGAAAGAAAACCCCATGCCTATGTGAAGGGACAAATTCACAAGTGTATCATACTTGTAAAGTTAGTTCACTTTAGTTCTAAAAGTTTTTTAAAAATCACGGGAATGAGAAAATCTATATAAGTTAGTTAGTATTAACTGACGCGATGAGAAGAAGAAGGAGGAAGAGAGAGAGAAAGTGAGAAGAACTCATTTTTGTATGACTGAGTATAGTCGGGCTTCTCTGAGTGAGAAAGCATCTGTAAAACTTCTGAGTTTTTTATAGTTATGAGAAGAACTGAGTAAAGTTCTGTGTATGAGTCTCTCTTCATCATCTCCATGTTTGCCTACTGTGTGATGAATTCAAAAGTTCAAGTTTTCTGAGCAATTCGATGCCTGGCATCGAATCTTGGCTCAAAAGTCATTTTTTCATTCTCTGTGTGTTAACTGTTGTTGAATCTTTTAAAAATATGAAGTTTGTGGAGCAACTCGATGCCTGGCATCGAGTTTGAGCATAAAGTCGATGCCTGGCATCGACTTCTAGCATACAAGTGGTCTTCTTCATGTGTGTGTAAAAGAGAGTATTTCTGGTGCAGAAAAAGGGCCTAAAAAAGCTCAAAGTCGATGCCCGGCATCGACTTGGACTGAAATTCGATGCCAGGCATCGAATTTTTTATTTTTGGACATCAGGAATACTAAAACAGGCAAGATTTCCAGTTTTGGAAGGTCATACAGGGTCATCTTGTGAGGGCCATAACTTGAGTTCTAGAGCTCCGTTTGATGCATATGATAGCTTGTTGGAAAGCTCTACTCTTCTAGTTTCAGCCTATAAAGTTTCATCAAGAAATAATACTTGAGCTAGGAGAAATTAGCAAAATACTGAAGGTATGTCATTTCGGTGACTAGGAATTTCTGTAGAAGCAAAGTTCTCACTTTAAGCTATCATTTCTCAAAGTTTGGAGTGGCAATGAGTTAATGGTGACCATAGAGGTGTTCTAGTGTCACATTAATTCATTTCTTGTGGTGTTTTATACATCAACACATGTGTCACTTACTTACTTCATGTATGTTCACTTGAAGTAATTATAAACAAAATTATAGTTAATTCCGGTACAATTACGGTAACAGTACAGTGGCAGTCTGGTGAAATTTCGGTCCAGTGAAATTTCGGTGAAAATTTTTTCAGAACTGTTAGAGCACTGTCTTATATTTTCCACAAGGCTCAATCCTCATCGCATCATCAAGGAGTAGAAACAAGAAAAAGATCAAAGAGGGCTGGTGCAAAGCAGGATTAGCAGTACCAACTCAATCTTCTGAGTGCATCCAACCATCACTCCCAACATATATATATATATATATATATATATATATATATATATATATATATACATGCATACATACATACATACATACATACAGATATAAAAGTAGTTAAAAGCTTTACGAGATAGATTTTATCATAGTTTATATATATTTAGAGATATACGTTCTCTAAAATATATATCTTATTTTGTAAGATACCACATAGGAAAAAACACAACTACGCACACTAATTTGAAGTAACAACCAATGCTATGAATCAAACAGTCTTGAAATTGTTTCTAAATCAAAATCATACACACAAACCTATACATTCTATCGTGGATTAAGAATCACGATACCCTAGTTGAAGTGGCGACCTTCTATGATACCAATTGTTGGATTTGAAGGTCCATAAATGCACGCAAACAACACAAAGAAGAAGAAGAAGCTTGGATCACAACACAATAAACAATGTATTACCAACTGAATATACAAAGGTAAGTGAGCTGTGAGGATTATAGGCATATATACAAACCAAAGGTAAAAAACCACCTAAAGAGGTAAAAAGGTGCCCGGGTAGTCTTAAGTGTGTTCACACAAATCACTACCGAAATATATCAATAGTCTTTGGATCAGGCATCATGTTGAAAAGCGATAGAAAAAACATAAAAACTTAGACAATAGTTCAACCATAGCTTGTCCAAATCTATAAACCACATCTTTAGCTCTTGTATTTCCTTAATTATGAACTCACATCGGTATAGTAGCATATAATATCATAGACTATGTGTTGGGGCCATACTCCGAGTGAATCACCATTGAGAGAGATCTTTATTTCAATTGTGGGCATGCCAGACATAGAATATAAAAGGCAGTACATGTTGAAGAGCCCATTGAGCAAACAAAACTCAAGCCTCAACTACACGTCTATGTTGTGTTGATCCAACGGAAGGATTCTTGTTGTGCTAACTTTGTTGCATCATCATCAAACATGCAGTAATCTGCAAATTATTTCCGGAAATCGCAAATGAGTATTGATTCACTTGTTTCTCCATACTCGGCTCCATTGAGACGGCAATCAGCCCTTATGTTCTGCAGTTTATCTAAGAACTTTTACAGCGACCTGGTAGACGTCCCTGCTCTTTGTAATCTGCTTTGTAAATTTGATCTGAGCCTCTCCTTGTCTGCAATCTGCAAATCTTGAATTAGTTGTTCTATTTCATGGTTTTCAGGAATTCTCCTTGTACTTTCACTGTGGCTAACGGGAGTGAGCCGCGGAGAAAGGTACGGAACGAGATTTTGGTCCATGTATTTCAAGAGATCACTCCTTTTCATGCTCGGGTATCCCAACCGAGAGCTATCGCCCAATCGACTGTATATTTTCCCAAGCCATGAAGGTGACACAGAGTAAAGCACAGTTCTGGAGGGCGTACACTTTGTCAGCTGATAGACGTACGCTAACCACGTGATTAGACAGACAAATCCTGCAATAGCAGTACAGCTTCGCATGATCACCTGGTACTCATCGATATGAGCCTGACGTAGAGCTTCAAAGCCTGCAGCAGAGAAAGCAAACACAACAGCTGCTAAGGATATAGCAAGCAGAAATGCATCAACTAATATGGCCACTCGCAGTTGGTTCACTATGACTCCCACGTATAGACTCGGTGTTGGAATGAGAGCTGCTTTCGTTACACACATTGTAGCAACTGCAGTGAAAAAAGAGATGCTATTTGTTGTCCAATAAATCTTCATGGCTAAGGAGTCGAACTCTGCCCCAAACGGCAATTGTAACCATCCAGCAAATGTCACACTCGCTATCAGCGCTGCACCCACAAGTATGGCATCAAGTGCCTGCACGTATAATTCTCTGTTCTTATAAAGCTTTTCTTCATGGTCCTTGAAAGAAGTTTTGGCGCTCAGAAGTTCCATAACCATATGATTTTTCTGCTCGAATGCTAGTTCTTGCACTGTTTTCCCGTCCATATCTTGAATTCCAGGCCACTGTTGCGATAGCTTTTTACTTGTGCTGATCTTCTCTACAATGTCAGCCCTTTTATCCACAATCGCCCAGTGCAAGCATGTCCTAAAATGCGTGTCATCCCACTGGCCGAGACTTAGCAGCGTATCAAGCAGAAAATCAAATATGAAATGCTTTTCAGCGTACAAAGCCAGGTATGTCGGCAATGTGTTAGCAAACAGAGCTAATCTGTCCTGAATTGTAGGTCTGTCTACAAGATCAACTATAAGCGCTTCGATGATGCTGCTTAGAGTAACTTTTACTTCCCATCTGTCAATAAGCTCCTTGAAGAATTTACGTTGATCGTAAAGAAGAGCAGACATACCTGGGCCTTTTAACGGATCGCTCCCATGATTATTTTGAAGTAGGCGTGCCATGTCAATCTGATCTACTTTGTCAAGAGCCTTAAAGACATTCATATTCCCATACTTAGCGGCAACCTGGAAAAATGAATCACCATCCTTATCCTCAGTGTATATTGAATCTGGATCCGTTGCGTCGATTAGCATGGCAATCACCCCTGAATCTGTTGCATACTGAGCCGCATAATGCAAAAGTAATCTGTTGTTCGCATCCCTACGTCGACCACCATCGGCTGTCTTCAAGCTAAACGAATGGGATATACAACTCGAGAAATAAGCCTCAGATGTAGATTTATCTTTGGAATAGCTGACAGGAAACATGTTGTGTTCATCCAGAATATCTTGCTGTGCTCCAAGACACACAAGTGTCTTAACCACATCCCAGTGGCCAAACTTCACCGAGAAGTGTAATGCAGTGCTCTTTTCAATGTCTTGCAAGTTCAAATCAGCATGCTTTTGTTCGACAAGCCAAATTACAACTGCGCTGTGGCCATGAAGAGCAGCTAGATGTAAAGCAGATCGGCCATGCGTTCCGGCCACTTTATTCACAATGCCTGGAGTATGTTGGGGTATCAGGAGTCTCAAAGCATCTAGATGGCCTCCAGCAGCAGCATAATGGAATGGGGGCATATTTTTAGTTCCCTTCGGGGACACCAAGCATTCCATCCGCTCATTTTCATCATGTATATTTGAGAGGATTTTTCTGATTTTATCCACATCTCCATTTGTAGCAGCTTCGACGAGCTCGTCTTGCATGATGCAAGTATACTGCGTACTATGCTTGGCTCCAGATACCAATGTTGTCAAGATACTAATGGAATCCAGGATATAGGAAGCCGTCGTCTATCTGGGAGAGATCTATCAACCGTCTCAACAGCACTCGTGAGACAATCGCTATCGTCCTTTCGCGTGGGCCTCAAGAAAGCTCCACGTCGAGCCTTCCTTCATCGTGGCGTTGACCCACGAAAACAACCAGTATGAAATGCACGACAGGTGCCAAGCTTCTGTTCAAAGCATGAAAGTATCGAGCTGGTATGGATTTTTAAAAAATGACAGGCTGACATTAGTAATTTACCTGTCATTTTTTATACATATATATTTCCCTCGTCAGGTGTCTAAGAGGACAAGGTAAAAGCCCCCATGTGATCATGAACCCCCATGCTTAGGAACTTCCCAATCACATTCAGCGGACTCGCAAAAGCTTTTTGGTTCCATGTCATGGAATTCTTTTGTCCTTCTTGGTGCAATCCACCCTCTTCCCAGTGCTTCCAGATGTGCCACATCAGTTTTTGAGTGAATGGATCTCTCAAGCCCCTTCCAAAGTTGCAGCGGAGAGCCAGGAATGTGTAGTGTAGTCGTAAAACCTTGTCCTTTGAACTGAAGGTCCAAGTTCAAGAATCCAGACCCTCGAATAGCTTCACATTAACTCCTGAAAATTGGGAGATACAAGTGATTCCAGGATGCGTCATTGTTTCTAGTTTCAAGCATAGTCGGATACGATTGTAGCGTGACGGTTTTTGCCTTGTCCTCTATAACGGAGCTGGCGAGAAATAAAGTCAGCCCAAAAGAGGTTGACGCCGTAACTCAATACAGGGTCCCCATATTGTCGATGATATATAAGGTCTATGCATTATATATACCATTCACGAAGATCCGCGTACTATATAATGAATCTGTGTGTTCCCGACTTCCTCTTCTATAGCAGCTGGCGAGGGATCAGGTCCGCCCAAAAGAGGTTGACGCCTTAACTCAATACAGGGGTCCCATATTGTCTACGATCTAGAAGATCTGTGCATTATATATACGATTCACGAAGATCCGTGGACTATATAATGAATCTGTGTGTTCCCGATTTCCTTCTTGTATTCAAGAAAAAAAAATTTCCCTAGTTCGGGACGGCCAATCTGAAAGGTCGCCAAGTTTCATGCTTCTCGTCTGTGAAATATAATCGTATTGTGTGTTTCCAATCTCCTGTTGTATTGTCTGTGGAATATAATAGTAGTATATTCTACTATATAATGAGTCTGTGTGTTCTCGATTTCCTATTGTATTCAAGCATAAAAAAACTTCCTTGATTCCGGACGGCTAATCTTAAAAGACGCCCAAAGCGAAAAAAAAGACCCATTGTCTACTTCTTGGGGTTAAAGCGTTCTAACATCTAAAACTCGAGTCCTTCAAACAAGTTTTTTTTTTCTCTCGTCTTTTTCCTGAAATTGTGATCTATCGAACGTGAAGGATGAGTGATTAGCAGTTACACGCTAATACATGAGTAGCACATGCCATTTCACTTTATGCATGTACACATTTTGTAAATCATGTTTTGCAGGTGTATATCGTTCTCCACTTGCGACCGCTTTTATACTATCTATCATTCACCATTGTCTGCCCCTACATTCTTTGTGGCAAGTCTTCTTCTGTTTTCCATTGCTCCAGGGCAATGTAGTTTCTCTTAATCCAAAGGTAAAGCTTTTGTTACTTCGAGAATAGAGAGATTCTGATAGATTATCCAATTCAAGGAATTTATTGTTTAAGTCTCATCTTTAAATTTAAAATTTGATGAGGAGTGTTTGCATCATGGGATCTTCTTAAAGGGTGTGCACTATGGTGTGACCGATGAGGAATTGAGGATCTCTTTCTATGGAGGATTACCCTCAACTTCTTGTTAGTCATAGTGTTGGGAGATTCTTGTGCAAAAAGGGACTTGAGTGTTTGTAGGAGAAGGAAGAAGGATAAGAAGAAAGATACAGACACCAGAAGCTTTTGTAGTTTGATTATAAAGAGAAACAACAATGATGATGTACATCACAAAACCAAATGCTCTCTGTGTGAAATCCCAAAGAGTACGCAATCAAACAAAGTTACAAAATACCCAAGGTTCTTTCTGCCGCTCACCTTCTCTGCACCAGACCTCCACCTTCTCCAAGATCTTGCACTTGTGCACACCTTGCACTCAAGCTTCCAATAGGGTGCAGGGATGGACACCTTTCATCGACACATACACAGCTTCAATGGGATCTTGTGACCTTTGTTTTCCTTGCTTAGCAGCCCTCTACACACACCTAAGTCACACTCCTTGCTCACTTTGCACTTCCTTCTCTGCGTGGCACACTCACACAATGCCTCTTGCTCTTCTCTGTCTTAGTGTAGACTATGGTCACCTTGCTTCCTCTAACCAAGAACAATGCATGCCTTGAGTTGAATATCGATTCACGTACGTATGCTCCTAGCTGATAGAGTAACTTGGTGCTCAATTTGATGTCCCAAGATTCTATCCAAATGTGTGCAACCAACAAATCCTTGTTTTGTCCTGTAGTAACTTTAGGACCATAACAAAAATCGAAATGAGGCCTAGTATGGACAAAGAAATCCATGAGTGGGTTAAGAATTGTCGAATGTGCAAAGAAAGACCCCCAGTGGAGCATGCTACTCTTTATCACATGTCTTTAGTTCTAGATTGGAGTGCTCCATTGGTAGAATTTATGAGATGGGGAACACTACCCAGTGTGGCTAGCCTAGGAAGAAATCGAAGCATGAAGCAAGAGGCTCAAGACTATACTTTCATTGGAGAAAATCTATACCAAAGAGGTAAAGATGGTTACCTAAGATTGTGCATTCATGAATCATATTATTTAAAAATCTTAGAGACTGCACATAGTGGTGTGGTAGGTGGACACTTCGGTCCTGATCGGGTAATTAAGACCATTCTATTCTCAGGACTTTGGTGGCCCATATATGCACATACCTATGTGAAGAGATATGACACATGCCAATGGGCACAATATCCAATAAGAAGAGATAACATGCCTTTGAGACCAATGATGGGAGGATGTGCATTATGGAAGTGGGGTATAGACTTTGTAGGTCCTATTAATCCCCCAACTAGAAACTCCCATGTAGAGTACATTATTGTAGCCACATATTATCTTACAAAGTGGGTACAAGTAAAAGCCACAGCAAGGAATGATGCTCAGACAATGGGGAAGTTCTTATTTGAGAATGTGTTCACTAGATATGGGTTACCAATAGAGTTTCTAAGTGGTAGAGGTACACCTTTTTTGAACAAAGTTATTGAAAACCTTCTCCAAGTTTCTTGGTGATACATAAGAAGTCTGCCCCCTATCATCCACAAGCTAATAGACAAGATGAGAGCACAAATAATATCCTAGGGAATGTATTGAAAAAAAATAGTAAATAATAAACACTCTTATTGGGACAAACAACTTCATCATGCTGTTTGGGCTTACGGAGTTGCCTACAAAATGGCACTCAGTGCCACCCCATTTCAGATGGTTTGTAGATAGAATGCTATGCTACCATTGGACTTCCTGATCTCGACTTTGAAAGTAGCACAAGAACGCAAGTGGATTAGACATGAGTTGTCCTCTAGGAATTTAAGTGAGACAAGGCTACGAGCGGCAACACATATCTATGCTGCAAAGAAAAGACAAAAGGCTTACTTTGATGCACACATCAAGGATAAAGGATTGAAAGAGAAAGATCTAGAGTTGGTTTTATACACTAAAGAAACATGCTCATAAATTGGAAAAAAGAGGATATGGACCCATGATCATTAATAGAATTTCCACTAGTGGAGCGGTTCAATTAGTCACGCTAGATGGTGACATGTTGCCAAACTATATTAGTGGATGTAGAGACAAGCTATGTCAAGAACCTTTTACAGAGGATATGCTAAGGAGACTCAACATTGCTAAGAAGTGAAAAGAAGAAGAGATAAGGGTTAGAGAAGGAGCACAGGTAGAGGCCAGAGAGTGCATTAGGAAAATAAAGTTATTGCAATTAGGCCTACATGTTGATCGAGAAGCCCCAAGATATCACATGGCCATGTGCCAGACATTAGGTGTGAATGCTTCTCGAATAGTTGATCCACGTCATTTCGTGACCATAGAGGTAAGACAAGGAAAGAATGTAAGAACTATGAGAGCATTGATTGACTCAGGTGTAGCAAATAGCATAGTCAGACTCATACTGCCAAGATCTTCAATTGAACATCAATCCCATAAAGGCCTATCTCATAGGGTTTGAAGGTGTGGAAACCCCTTCTTTGGGTGAGGTGGAGTTTCATTCCAATCTACCTTCAAGATGTCCCAATAAGAGTCAAAATGCTAGTGTGTCAAGATGAGGATCTTACAGAACCACTTGTCTTGGGTCAAGATTGGATCCATGACCATGTAGTCAACTTAAAAACTAAGAAATCAACTTTTTCAAGTTTGGGTACATGACCAATGCATTACAATGGAATTAGAGAATTGCATGAAAACAAATCTATCACACATTCTCTTAGTCCATCTAAAGCTAATCTCAGAAAAGAAGATGTTGTACCTGTGCAAATCTCTATGATTTAGAAGGATGTTGCCTCCAACAAAGAAGTCGAATACCCATTGAGACTTCCTTCTTTTACGAAGTCTCAGCCATCTATAGCACTTCAACTACACAAGCAAGAGAAAGAGTACAACACAACTACCGTATCAACTAGACATTAGGGGAAAAAATGAGCCCTGCATGGGCCTTGTAAAAATTTGGATTAAAAATCTTAATCTAGGAGATTAAGGAGGCTTGCAAAATCACTAGTTGTTTTCTCAAATAAAATAATATTCCCAAAGACATTGTAGTCGAATTCTAAAAGGGAAGAATTTGAGGCCTTTGGATGCTTGAAATCAGTGGCTCATATTCAAATGGATGTAACTTTAGTGAAAGAGGATATGAAAATGTAATGATGAAAGAGGGACCTCACCCACTTTTTGAGACTCCCTCTGCACGTTGTTTAGCCCTGAGATCAAGGGAAAACCAAGTGTATACCGAATTGGGGGTTAGTCTAGAAGTCAGAGCTGCCGTGAGCCATTGGATTGGCCTTCAATCGGATAAGGGAGGTTAAAAGGTGCCTTTTCCTTTGGGGGCTTCAATCTCAGCCATCAGGACTTCTATGCATCCAATGGCCCATAATTTAGGCGCTCAAACTTGCTTCTTTTCAAGGATCTACGTCCGATTTCAGCCTCAATCCAACGGTCTATGTTTAAAGGTGCATTTTGAAGGGGGAATTCAATCTTGGCCATTGATAAGAAGGCCAATCCAAGGGCCCATAATGAATGCCGCCTTGACTTTTGTGTTTCCACCTCATCCCTTGGATCATCTAGCCAATCTAAGGGTCCAAATTGATTCCCAAGCATTTCCAAAACCATTCATGTCGAAAACTACTAGATCTAGGTGTTTTTTTCTCATTTGACCAAAGAAAACCAAGGAAATCCTATGCCTAGTCTATGTGATTAAGGGACTAAACTGTGGCCACCACCCTCTTCTCATTGGTCCATCACTAATCAGCCCCCAAGCTAAAAGGCCCAAGGAGGGTTCATTTTTTTCCATAATGACTAATAGATTTCAAGAAGAAAGTAGTTCCAAGCACTAAGCAGATCTGGTTATGAAAGGGAGAGCAATCAATCACACTAGTGTAGTCAAATGCATTATCGAAGAAGCAGCATATATAGCCAAGGCAGCAAGTAGTATAACAATGAAGATATCCATCTCAAAGAGTAGTCCAAATTAGGGTACCAAAGCAGTCAATGAAGGTCAACCACAAGCACATACATATTTCGGTGCCTAAGAAATTAGCGGCAGCTCAACAAGGGAGATTACACATGTGGGTACCCAGGGAACTCTAACATGCAGAAAACCCTCGACTCTCATTACCAAGGAAAGTCTGAAGAAAAAGACCCACGAGAAGAAAGAGTCAAAACCAAGCATAGAGATCAAAAGAAGATCAGTTAACCTCTTCGAGAATGGTAAGAACACAATCATCAAGGATATGGGTTTGGAAGCCAAAAGCACCAGCGGCCCCTACAAAACCAAAGAGCCAACCACAAGGGACACAAAATTCAAGAAAAGGTCCAAACATGAAGCGGCCAAAAGTGATCACTTCGCAGTCAAACACTCTTCTCAAATGGATCCCCATAAGGAAGAATGATCAATTGCCATTCAACAATCAATTACTTACATCATTTCATGATCCAATGGATACCTCTAACAAAGACATCATTAACATCTGCAAGTAACATCTGTTAGACGACCGCCGAACAAGGACAAATGAACTAGGACAGGTGTCTTAAATGTAAAAATGTTAGACGGCCGCCGAACAAGGACAAAAGTACTAGGACAGGTAGCTTAAATGAAAAAGAATCTTTCAGGAAACGCGCAGGTAACTGCAGAAGTGCGCACTCTTGTAAAAAATCCTCTATTTAAGGCAATGAGAAAAGAGTGGCAGCAGCACCCCGTTTGCGGGAATTGCAGTGTAACATTTGAGTGAGTCGCGTTTTGGGAGAGTGTTGTAAACGTGTTGTGTGAGTGCATACGTTGTTGAGAGATAAGTCCTGCTTCGTTCTGTTCTGTTCTGTACTCCGGCTAGTCGATTATTCTCACCTTATTACAGAGTTACGAATCAGTTGTATTGTGTTACGAATATGTTCGGTAATGATTGAGTGTGTCTCTGAGTGTTATCAACTGTAGTATGTTGTTTATCAGTTCTTCGACGGAGCAGGGAACGTGAAAAGTAGTCCCGAACTAATTGTCTGTTAGCGTTTCTGTAAGTGACCGAATTCGATATCGTAGTCTACATTTGCTGTTGATTCCAACCACGGGAAGACTAGTAGCTGTAATGGTCTGGATGTGAGTAGGACATCGTTAGTTTATGGTTAGCCGCTTGTTATTAGGAGATTGGTTGTTCGAGTTTAGCATACGATGAGTCCTCATAACCTTAAGGTATAATGTCTGGTTGGTATACCTATCTGCTCTGAAGAAGTACGTATTAGGTGACCTTGTTACTGAAGTATATTTTGCTCATAAAATAAGTAACCGGATTGTCGCCCTCAGTCCTGAAGTTCTAATTCCAGTACACTGAACAATCTTCCGTTGTTCAGAGATGGACACTGAGCTAAGCACGGGATAACATTTAGGATTGTGTGATAATTTGGGAAAATAGTACAGGGCCTCTGTCTAACAGACCCCTACCACTCCCAAGGACCCACGTAGTTAAAGAGAACATTGACGGTTAAGAAGGTTCGGAACCGGCTGAACTTTAAGTACTTTGAGCCTGAAGTGGAAGTAACGATTAACGTTTAACATTTGGCGCCGTCTGTGGGAAAGTGGCATCAGGTTGCCAGTTATCTGTGAAAAGTGGCAGTAGCGTGCCGGCTGTTTTTCAGAATCAAACATTACGTTTATCGTTCGATTGACTGACGGTAGCAACAGAGCCAGATTGTTGCCAACTGCTCAGATAGTGCTACTACGCAATGATACATGCCGGTTACTCGGTCTGGCGAAACGTATCCTAGGAACCATACGACTGGAACACGAAAAGTACTAAAGACAACTCTAGGAGAAGAAGGTATAACGCGGCCTGACCTAGGGGTCAAGCAAGTTAAGGACGTTAGAATTAATTCCGATCATATTCCGGTGGAACGATCAACGCCTTTGGTACATTGTGGTGTCACTTCGACCCAGCCTATCGAAAATACAGTAATTCCAGAATCTACCAAGACGCCACTGGAAACCAGTTTAACAATCTTGGATAAAGATTCAGAGTTATCCACGATTAGAAATACTCTAGGAAAAGAAATCGATAAAAGCGAAAAAACACTGCAGTCTAGTACACTTTCAGTTCATTCCGGTGATATTCCGGTGATAGAAACACCAACTGGCGGCCAAGGATTAGCATTTTTTGCGGAATCCTCAGCCCGACCCGCGTGCTTGGAAGAAAGATTTCGGATATTGGACATCCAGAAGGAAGGAAAGCTGTTCGAAGCAGAGATCCGAAGTATCCTAGGCAAAAACAGCACACCGGAAGGTACGCCATCCGGCGATCCAAGTTCTGATAGTTCAACCAATCAACCTCAAGATACAGAAGAAGGACCGGATACACTCACAATGAACGGACAACAACAGCAACAACAGTTATGTCAACCAAGGCCGCCCCCAATAGGAGTAACATACACGAAATTTGGTGGATTCCCAGGGGATGACCCGGATGCTCACGTACGTACTTTCGAGATTAGTTATGCAATCCTTAACCATCCACCGGATCAGGCATACAAGGCCATTGTTTTTCAATCTACACTGGTCAATGAAGCGGCTAGATGGCTTACGGAATATGACATTAATCATTTCGGTACCTATGATGCAGTACGAGATGCTTTTCTGCAACGATTCACGTTAAAGAAGAATCCCGCCGAAATCTTTGATTATTTACAGAACAACCGAGAGAAGGCGAATCAGACTGTCCAGGAATATGCTACACTTTTTAGAACACACTTGCTACAGATACCACAGGCCCACGTTAACTTACCGGATGATGTCATCACGCAGTGGTTTATCAATGGTTTAAACCCGCAATTGAAGCAGATCATGATCATAAGATGTGTCGAAGCAATGACGTTGGATGCAGTCATTGCCATGGCTCTGCAACTGGAATCCATAGTCGGTGGATTTACAGAAGATCTAGAGTGGTTAAAAAACAAAACAATGACTGAAGATATAACCAGACAAGTGTACTGTATCACATGCAAAAATTCAGGTCATACTAGTGCCAATTGTGCGCTAAATCAAACATTCTGCGCTATCTGCAACACTGCCGGATACACCACCAGAAATTGTGTCTACAATGCCAGAATACAGGGAACAGCAACAGTCAATGCTGTTATTCAAGAACATGGACAGGCAGCGAATCACTATGTACCTTCGCAACTGAGAAACAATCAACCGCAAGGATATCAAAACTACCGAGGACAGAGAAACAATAACTATAATGCAAACCGCTGGCAGAACGAACCACCACCGGAAAATCCCAATTTACCACCGCCACGCTGTCATTTTTGTGGTGAATACGGACACATTAGAAGATTTTGCAAGGATGCAGCTGAGTATGATCAAAGGAAGAAGGAGCGGCAAAACCCAATGGCCAACATGGTACAAATTACACCTGTAGATACGCAAACTACTACAGTCCAGACCCGATCAGGTAAACAGCTGCAGACAGCAGCAGAAATATTCGAACCAGGGATACGAGAACAACATAGGATGTATAACAAGGCTAGCCACTGGACCACAACAGAACCACCAGTGTTCCCAGAACCCATTCCAGTGACGCACACCTCGTCGACAAAGGAAGGAACACAACAAAGGGAAGCAGCAGCGGAGCCACCATCACCAGTAGACATAACAGCAGATACGTCTGCATCAGCAAAGACCTTAAGTTCAAAAGAGCAGGATAACCAATCTCAGCAGGCCTGGGAAATTTTATCCAAGGCATCTATCACTCTGCCTCTCGGCCAACTACTGGCATTAGTACCTGGGGTTCGACAACAGTTCCAGCAACAGTTCAGTCCGGTACCTTCTTGTATTCCGGCGACAGTAGCAGTTCAACCGGAACCTGATTCTACGGTTGATCATTCAGTTCCCTTGATTACAGTATGGTTTAAGAATCATAAAATTACACAGGTATTGACTGATGGAGGCTCTGGTGTTAACATTGCAGCTATAGCCTTATGCAATAGGTTAGGTTGGACCGAAATCGAACCAGTTCAATTTTTTGTCAGAATGGCAGACCAATCTAGAGTCCATCCTGTAGGACTTGTGCGAAATGTACCCATTACTTTACAAGGTACGACTTTCAAAATGAATTTTGTTATACTAGATCTGCCGGAATCCACTTTGGATTACAACCTTCTTTTTGGTCGACCTTGGCTGAAGCATGCGAAGGTAATACAGGACTGGTCTGCACAAGAGCTTACGTTTAAAGATGCCAACCGTAGATATGTGGTAAAATTAGATGCTATACAACCTTGCGAACTTCACGCTAGACCATATTTTGCTGAACCAGTCCACATGTTAGATGGACTATCAGATGATGAAGAAGAGGAATTTCTGAAGAATAACGCTGACTTAATGACCTTAGGAACTGTTGATCTACAGTCCGTAATAGACAACTAGAGTACTTCAGTATGTACAGTTGCACCAATCACCCAAAAAACTAAGGAGGAAGATATTGTGCCAACACATGACAATGAATTACAATCACTATTCCGGTCGACAGACGATACAGAGAAACCGCAACAGTTTTATGTCTCCGAAGACCAATTGACCTCGTACAATCTAGGAGACGAAGATCATCCACGACCTGTAAAGATAAGGAAAAACTTACCGGAAATATTTAAGGCTGATTTGATTCGACTACTTCGCGAATTCTCAGACGTCTTTGCATGGAATTACAAAGATATGAAAGGATTAGATCCGCGCATCTATCAGCACAGAGTCATGTTGAAGCCTGAAGCTAAACCGAATAAGCAGCCCAGCTATCGGATGAATCCCAATTATGCATCACAGGTAAAAGCCGAACTTGATAGATTATTAAAAGTTGGATTCATCGTACCAGTAGAACATGCTGAATGGATTTCACCAATTGTGATCGTGCCAAAGAAAAATAAGCAACTATGAATCTGTGTAGACTACCGGAAATTAAACGCAGCAAGAGTACCGGATCCTTTCCCGATTCCCTTTCTGGATACCATGCTTGATAGGGTAGCAGGCCACGAAATGTATTCATTCTTAGACGGATACAGCGGTTACAATCAGGTTAGAATGGCTGAAGCAGATATCCCAAAAACTGCCTTCATTACCAATTGGGGTGTCTTTGCTTGTACGGTAATGTGGTTTGGATTGAGAAACGCACCAAGCACCTTTCAGCGATGTATGGAGGAGATTTTCTCTCCTTATCTCAATTCGTTTATGCAAGTATATCTCGATGGCTTCTCAATTTTTGGAAAGATGATGGCACATTTGCTTCATCTACGGTGTTGTTTCCAAAAGTGTCGAGACTACAGACTCTGCCTTAACCCAAGCAAATCTGTGTTTGCCGTTTCATGTGGCAAACTACTTGGTCATATTGTATCTGCCCGAGGTATCTGAGTAGACCCGGACAAGATTTTGGCAATTTTAGAAGCCCCAGTACCCGCCGCTCCGAAAGAAGTAATGCATTTTATGGGTCAAGTACGGTGGCACGGCAGACACTTACGGTGGCTTGCTCATCTGGCTGTACCACTGAACAGACTAATCACCAAAACTCCCCGACAGTTCGAATGGACTCAAGAATGCCAAACTATATTTGATCGACTCAAGTATCTATTGACGCAGGCCCCAATCTTACAACCACCGGACTGGGACAATCTGTTCCATGTTTTTGTCGACGCTTCAGATGTTGCGATCGGCAGTATTCTGATGCAGCAAACACATAAGTGGTCTCGCCCTGTCTATTACGCCAGCAGAAGGCTTGCACCGGCAGAAAGGAACTATTCTACCACCGAAAGAGAATGTCTAGGATTAATTTACTCCATCAAAAAGTTCAGACATTATCTATTAGGCCGGAAATTTACCTTTCATGTAGATCATGCTGCCCTTGTCTATCTAGTAAGACAACAACATTTAGGCGGACGATTAGCACGATGGGTACTACTCTTGCAGTAATTTGATTATGAAGTCATTCACCGACCCGGAAATGCACATGCCTTAGCAGATTTCTTATCTCGCCTAGATTCTGGTGAAGCTCCGATAGGCATAGATGACACGACTCCAGCAATTTATTGTTCTGAACCACTGATCGATGAGACTGCCGAATTACAAGCAATACCTACATATTATGATCAGATTCTAACTTTTCTCACCGAAGGATGCTTTCCATCTGAGACTGCCAGGGCAGTTCGAAGGAAAATGGCAATCTTTAGCCGCCGATTCCGGCTAGTTGCAGGAGAACTATATTATGTAGATCACACCGGAATCTTACTTCGATGTGTTCCTCCGCACGAAAGCAACTCGGTCATCACAATGGCTCATTCAACCCCTACTGGTGGTCACTTTGCCACAGATCTAACTCACTGGAAAATTCTGTAAGGAGGTCTCTGGTGGCCTACTATGTACCGAGATGTGGCCCAATTCGTCAAAAACTGCGATAACTGTCAAAGGTCTAGACAACCACTACAACGACACTTCTTTCCCTTGCAGCCTATTATGCCACTCGAACCATTTCAGAAATGGGGATTAGATTTTATCGGTCCAATCACACCTTCGGCAGTCTTCAGTAACAACAGATACATACTAACCTGTACAGACTATGCAACGAGATGGGCAGAAGCTTGGGCTTTACGGTCTGCTACAGCAGTTGTAGTAGCAAAATGTCTGTTAAATGATGTCTTCCCACGATTTGGCTTACCACTCGAATTGGTGACAGATCAAGGTACTCACTTCGTAAATCAATTAATGAAGGTACTCACCCAATCATTCCAGGTGACACATAAACTCAGCTCTCCATATTACCCTCGCGCCAATGGTTTGGCCGAAAGTACAAACAAATCACTATTGAATATCCTCCGGAAACTGATCATGGAAGCATCGGAAAGATGGGATCAACTACTACCTGCAGTATTATGGGCATACCGAACTACATATAAGGTAACAACAGGTTTGACACCTTTCAAACTAGCTTATGGTTTAGAAGCAATAGCACCCATGGAAATAGTTATCCCAAGTCTGCGTGTAGCAATCACCCAAAAAATGCTACCGGAAGAGTCGCTGATAGCACGAATGGACGCACTCAGGGAACTTGATGAGCACCGATGGCTCAGCTTTTTAACCATGCGCGAAGTACAACTAAGGCAAGCCAAGACACACGATCGATATTTGAAGACCCCAATCTTTTCGGTAGATCAGCTTGTACTCTTCTATAACGCAAAATCCGACAGAGCAGTAGGAAAGTTCAAATTACGCTGGTTCGGCCCTTTTAAGATCTCAGAACAAGTCGTTCCGACAACTTTTTGGTTGACTACGTTGACTGGAAATCCACTCCCAAAGGTAATTAATGGGTCGAAGTTACGGCCATATCATCACACCACTAGCCCGCATTAAGTTTTCGACGATGAACCGCGTTTTGTTTAATCTTTTCTTTTCCTTCTTTCTGCTTGCTATAAATAGCCGTGTTTTGTACAATCTTGATGTAACCAGCCGCCCCCTTAACAGTCACTCAAGTACGCACGCCCGCATGAAAACCAGCATTATTACCGCACCGCACAATGATATCCAACCCCCTTTTTTCTCCCCACCGTATTGTTTCTACTTAAACTCTGTGGACAACGCCGAAATAAGCTATTGTGTTGCATGTTAGTATTCTGAGCCTTCGTGCATTCTGCATCCGTGTTCATTGTCTGTCCCAGTAACCGCCATGGAAGCGATAGCCAACTATGCTGCCTTCCGCAATGGTATCCCTACCGAGGTAGGTGAATACCTGCATTGCAGAGGATTGGCCAACTTCGCTGAGTTGCCTTGGCACTTGGTGGAAGCCCATCCTTTCTTCACGCAAATCATCACCGGCCATGCATAGGCACAATTGTGAATCCCAAGCACATCAGGCACATTTGACATATCTAAATTATTTTATTGATACTAACATCTTTCATTTTGTTTTCTGGCAATATAAAAAAAAAATGAGAGCTTGTTCCCGAGTTTGGCTCATGGAACATGAATGAGTCATGCTTTGTTGAAGGTGGAACTGTTGATTACAGAGCATTTATCAGTTTTGATAGAAGTGTGTCTTGGCTAGCAGATGATGTTATTGATGTTGTATCTAGTAGATGTTAAGAACTTGGCATGAACATGGCATCCACACCTACTTTTCCCCTTACCTTGGTAGGAGGGAAGAGCTTGAAGGTCCACAACTTGAGTGATGCTTACCTGCTACATGTACAAGAGCATCCAAGGAGATATCTACAATGGGTAGTTCTAGTATCGTGCACATCCTTGTATGTATACCGGGTGAGAAGAGTCTTGCTTATGGTGAGCTAAAGAGACTAGGTGAAACTAAGCTTAGTATAGTTACCCAATGTTGTTTGTCAAGGAATATGAAAAATTCAATTCCGAATAGTTGGAAAATGTTGCTTTGAAGAGAGGAGATAGGACCATTCACTAGAAGAATCTCATCACAAGTGGTGAGAGATATGCCTTCTAGTAAGCCTAATGGTTTTTCTATGTGTCCATCAGCCATTTGCAGCTTCATCCTGGTGGGTCTGAGTGTTGGCTTACCCCAACGTTTCCACAAAGCGGTGGTAGCGATGGCTACTCCGGCTCCTGAATCTAAGATGGCTTTCGTGGTGTAGCCCTGATGGGTTATTGGAAAATATGTGTTACCTTCCTCTCCTTCGCTTACGTCTCCAATCTTTTCCACGGGTATCTCTGGTACCTTCTTATGTGATCCTATCTGAGAAGGTGTGGTAGCTAGCTCAGGGAATTGATTTGCTACATGCTTCCACAATTCTGGTTTTACCTTTAACAATTCCTCCAGAGTGAGATTACACTGTACTTCGGTATTCTTGATCACTTCCGTGTTCCTAGGGATCACTGATTCTTCATTCCTCACTATTATCGTGGGTGCTCTCATACTAATAGACTTAGCTTCCCAAGGTCCTGTGAACTGAGGTAATTCTTGTAGAGAATTAGATTCAAATCCTGTGGGTTCACTCAGTTGTTCCACCTCTACATCATCATATATAGAGGGGATGTCTTGGGGAAATTGTTCCTGCAAGTCGTCTATTTCTTGAATAGGAGGATGAGTTCCTTGTTCTTTTCTCCATTTCTCTTCTTGGATTTCCCTCAAAAATTCATGTGAGTACCTATGTATGGAAGATAGGTTATCTTGACTTTCTGTATTAGGTACTTGAGATAGGGATGGTGCATTCCTTTCCTGTATCTCTGGGACAATAGGGTTCCTATGCTGATCCTTTTTCTCTTTGCTTTCTATCAAGTATTCTAGCCTCTCCATTAGTCCTTGAAAGTGTAGTTCCGGTTTTGCCATGTTATTCCAATTAAGATATCTAGAGGCTTCAAACAAAGCTTGTGCTAACTCTACCATCTTCATGCAAAGTTTAGTTCTCTCAATTTCTAGATCAGCTCGAGGGTGGTTTTTACTCATTTCCGTTACTTGAGGTCCCTCTTTTAATCTAGCCTGATATGCACGAAACATCATGTCTAGATTTTCTGGTATGGGTTCCGCTAAAACTGATCCTGAGTTTTGGGCTGGGTCTTCTTGATTCAATTCTTGTGAAGTCAATTCTTGTATTTTGGCTCTCGACTCTTTTAGACTTCCTTCCAACTCCGTTATCTTTTTACTCCACTTTCTCTTTATTCTTTCTCTGGAATCTTTCCAAGATTTCGTCTTTTTACTACTCGATTCTGCAACTTCACTAGTTCCGGCTACTTTCTCTTGATTAAGTTGTTGGTCTTGTAAGAGCGCCTCGGCTCTGGTTATCGCTTGGATAGGCACGTATGTAGGGTTGGATCCATCTGCGTTGTTTACAATATCTATCACATTGATCGGTGTTACGTTCGAAGCGTTAACAGGGTTCTTAGGACAATCTTTGATTACGTGTTCTTTGCCACAGTCGGCACAAAAGCCTTGGATGCTATAGTACTGTGATTGCCTTGCTATTGGTGGATGTGGACAATCCTTTATGAAGTGATCTCCTTGGCACCTAAAGCATGGTCCTCTAGGGCCCTGTGGTCTCTGTTGTCTCAATTGGGGCCGTGGGTTTGGGTTTGTGTACATCACATTAGTATAGTCTGGCTCCCAACTAGGTTCCATTGGTGGACTATCATAATGATATGTCTCCACATGTTCTGGTGACTCCGTGTAATAAGCGGGTGGACTAGTTACATGAGTAGAGTCAAAACTGTTTGAGTTCGGGTCACTTTCTGTGATCAAGGGTGAAGAAGGCACTAAGGCCCTACTTAGGTTCTCTTCTGCAGCAGCGTATTTGACTGAGATGACATTCGCTGGTGGGGGTGGCTGCTGAGCTAAGACGGGTTGAGGTCTCTGTTGAGCCTGGTATGGGTAGTTCTGGGGAGGCCTATAGTAATAAGGCTGAGCATTGTATTGGCCTTGATACCTACCTGGCTACTGGTATGTTTGCGGGTAGTTCTGTCTCACGGTTTGTTTGTTGTATGGGCAGTCCTGAGCCGTATGATTCGTGTATCTTCTCTCAATTGTGCAATATTGGCCACTAGGGTTGGCTTGAGGTTGATGTGCATTGGGGCACACGTTTGCCAAATGATTTCCACCACAAGTGTAACAACGTACATTAGTTGGTAGCTTGGGCACCTGTTTGCTAGAAACTCCTAGTTTTTGGGCCACTTTTTCTGCTAGGTCCTCTATCGAATTAGACAATTTTGTGGATGCCAAAGAAGAACAATCTAAGTCCTTGTAGACCTTTGAGAGTTCTAATTCATCTCCTAGGTTGTCCTCGATGTCTATACATATTCTTACACACTCCTCTAGCGTTCTGGGTTCTTTTAGGTACACATAGGAGCGTAGTTTAGCGCTCAACAAGCCATCTAGGAACAGTGATACTTGTTTGGCTTGTGAGGGTAGCTCTTGCATTGGACATCGTTCGACATATTGTCTAAACCTACATCCTGCCAGTCTTACTGTTTCTTGAGGGGTTTGTTTAAAGCTATGAATCAACGAAGACGTGTCGTGTCTAATCCCACTTTTAGAGAATTCAGTGATGAATGACTCTAAAAAGTGATGGATGTCTCTAAATTGCCTTTGTTGCAGTGGTTGGAACCAAGTTAAAGCTGTATTCTTTAACGTTAATCCAAATGCGTTGTACTGCGTGAACATGTCTTCAACTTGTTCTGCTCTTAGTACTTGCTTGAATTCTGCAACATGGTCATAGGGATCTCCTGTCCCATCAAAGTAATTCTTCATTGATTTTACTAATTGAGTGGGCCTCAATACTCTTGCATGTTCGCGTGGTCTAGGTAGAGGAAAATCATCTCTACCACCTAGTATTCCATGATGTCTTTGTCTATCCGCTCTATTAGTGTTCGTGGTTGTTCTATCTCTCCCTATGGGGTGAGTGAAGCTTACTTCCGGTCTCTCGTTATTTCCTTCTCTTTGATTTCCATGGGCTGAGGATGTTCCTGCCCCTTGTTGACTTGTATTTATGTTCGTTCTAGATGGAGGGAATATCAATTCACCTCTCCATGTGTATGTGTTTTTAGCGCGCTCAGGCACCACAAAGACTCTTTCTGAAGTCTCATCCAGGTATACAACCTTTCCAGGTGTATCTGGGTCCTTGAATTCATAGATTGTAATGATGCCCATCTCACCAGGGTGTTCCTTTCTGTACCTCCAAAAGGCTTCATCTGTCTCTTTATTTACGAACAACTCGGTGCTCCTGTTATCTTGAGGGATCCACTCTGGGATGAGTACTCTTGTTAATACGGATTTCCCTCTAGGTGTTCTAGGTTCTTCTAACGGTTCTTTTCCTTGAAATTTCGCTTCCGTCTCTAATTGAATTGTGCCAAACTCATTAGTATCGTTTGGCTGCGTACTTAGAACGTACATGGTTCCTTCCTTGTCTATGTAAGCGTCTCTCTCAAATTTCACCACTAGTCTTTCCAATCCAATGGGTTGATTAGGGTTGTGCAGTTGCACCACTTGCCTTTGCAAACCTTCCTCATAGATACGAGCACCTAATCGGTTGGTTCGGAGAAACTCTAGTTGCGTTCTATAGGGTCCTTCTGGTTTTTCTAGGTATGCTACATGAGACCCTCCTTCTAGTCTGTCTGCGCTAAATGCCATTTCTGATTCGCTAGTATCTGAGCTCTCGTAGGGGTAATTACTATTCAATTGCTGAGCCCACGATCGAGCAGTGGTTCTTACACTAGCCTCTGATGATCTAAGGCTTCGTCGGTCTGACTTACCTATATGTTTGCCCGATCTAAGGTTCATTAATTTTCTTCCTTGCACACTCAGTACACGCTTAGATCGTCAATAGTTCTTTGTTATTACTTTCTTAATTCTTTTTGTTTTTCTTTGGATTCTTGTCTTAATATATGCGTCAGGAATTCGACTTTCCGTTATGATTTTGAGTTCTCGTTCCGTCAGACTTATGTTCTTTCCTTTAGGTTTTTGTCACACACACCTTTACTTGTAGTCTTAAACTTGAAAGAATTAAGTATCTTGAACTTGAGGCGTTCCTATCGACTTAAATCCACAATGCTAACGTTTAGCCTAAGCTAAGAATTGACTGAGGGGGTTGAGTAATCTTCCAACCTCGAGTTGGTTTTTCTGGTTGCTCTGATGCCCAAGAAGCCGCGCTTCCCAAGCTTTGCTGTCTTCACTGCCTTGCTTGCTTGCCTTTGATTGCCTTTGCTAGACCTGGAAAATTCCAATATTAGACCAATTCACAATTGGATGATCAAACACTTGAGTATATACACCTTTTAAGTCCCTTCCCTTTTTGCCCAAATTTTCAATGTGTGCCCCCTGGCTTCCTAGTCCCAAACTAGGTGAACCTCAAAATAGCTTATCCAAAAATAGATGTATTCTTTATGAAAAAAAACAGTTGAGGTCACGTAGTATTCGTCACGAGCTTTCTAACGAGCTATTAAGCTCAAAAAACGGACTTCGGATGAAAAAGTTATGAGCGTTCAGGCCCTGGGGGGTAAAAACTGACAATCAGGTTTTCCTTCAAATATGAGCTAAGGGGTCTCCTATGAGTCTAATGGTCCAAAAATTTCTCAAAAATACTCTCAAATTTGGTCAAAAATTGGAGCCCAAAATTTGCGATGGAGGTGCACAATCGCGATGGTCTGGGACCGTCGCGATGGTCCAAGTGAACCGTCGCGATGGCGTGGAGTTTGGACAATCGCGATGGCGCGAAAAGGTGAACCGTCGCGATGGCCCGAAGTGAACGATCGCGATGGCGTGGAAATGGACCGTCGCGATGGTCCAAAAAATGAACCGTCGCGATGGCGTGATCAGGCGGACAATCGCGATGGCGCGGTCAACGGTCAAAGGTGGACAATCGCGATGGTCCGAAGTGAACCGTCGCGATGGTCACAAGTGCGATGGCGTGAGCCAATCGCGATGGTCCGATTTTGGGCTGTCGCGATGGTCCAAAAAATGAACCGTCGCGATGGTCTATCGTGACACGTGGCACTATCGTGGCGATGGCATGAGCCAATCGCGATGGTCCGGGGTCAGCTGAACAATCGCGATGGTCCAATTGGACCGTCGCGATGGCTCAAGTGAACCGTCGCGATGGTCCGAAAAATGAACCGTCGCGATGGTCCGGCCGAGCCGTCGCGATGGCTTGAGCCTATCGCGATGGTGCGACACAATCGCGATGATCTGAGCCAATCGCGATGGTCCACCAAACTGATGATTTTTGAGATGCGCCTGTGGATTCGTGCAAGCACAAGGGTCACCTACCTCGTGGTGTGGTCGCCTACCAAAAATTCCGAAAGTTGCAGACCATCGCGATGGTCCGCCACACTCGGCAGATCTTTGACAGAGAGTGAAATTTTACCTTTTCCAAGCTTTCCTGATGCACTGGAGCTCTGTACCTGCAAGAAAACTCAAGAAAACACAAGCACACACAAGCACAAAAGTTCTCTCTCGCTCTCTCGCATGCACAAATGAGGGGAAATGAGGAGAATGGGTGGATATGGTGAATTTTCTGATTTTTTTTTTGGAGATGAAGATGATGATGCTATGATGAAGATGGAGTGTGGGGAAGGTGAAAAACACTAAAAACTAAGTAAAAACAACAACAAAAACTGAAATTTTTACCTTCCAACGCCACTTCTTGCTATACTCTTACCATCACACATTCGTCCTAGACTCGATCCCCGGCAACGGCGCCAAATTTGGTGTTGCTCTAGCACAATGGTGAGAACCACGTTAAGAAGCTTCACCTCCTTAATGTCAATCCGTGGGAGAGATAGGAGTGATATGAAGATCGTGAACGTGAGATGATGTGAGAGTGAAGGTGAGAAGCACAAAGATGCACACACACATACACACACACAAAGAAGAGACAAGCAAGACACAATGGAAGGTGGGAAATTAGTTCTATTACTCAAGAATACTCTTACAAACTCAAACTAGCTCTAAGCTCATACTAGCCAACATGAACCAACCTCAAAAATGAGCTCTCTAGCTCTTTTTATAGTTTCTAGACTAGTTTTGACGGGTTTCACATCTAGTGACCGGCCTAGTTAAAAAATAGGTCCTAGAGGCTATTTGGAAGGGTAAACGATGTCTAAAAATAACGAAAATTGGTACGCGCATTCTACCTAAGCTCCTCAAGCTCGAGGACTCCTCGGCTTGCACAAAATGGAGCTATGAATTACAAAATGGGGTTTTGTCTATATTACATATGTTACAAGAGTGATGAAAATCACTGTTGGATGTTTGAAGAGGTAATAAAAACATAATTGTTTGAAAAAATAATCCGACTGGCTCCCTGCTCCGTCTTTACATGCTTCCATGTCGTCTGTGCCTCTGACTGTGCCTCTGACTGCTTCCAACACGACGCTCACAAAGAGTGGAGATACATCCAAAGGTAACAACTCTTCTGCCCTATACACTGATAAGAAATCTAAGGATAAAGGCAAGAGTAAGAAGGTGGAAGATGAAGGCTCTACCTCCTAAGCTAACTATGCAGGGAGAGGTAGATCTTCAAGAGGTAGGGGCAAAGGAGGTAAGCAAGGTAGGGGGAGACTCTATAATTCATCGCCATGTAACATTTGTGGTTTATCAAATCATACCACAGATGAGTGTTTCAGGAATTACAAAAATCAGAGAGGAAGAGGCTACCAAAGAGGTGGATACTCATAGTCAAGAGGAAGGTTCAACAATCACCAAGGCCACAACAACAATTACAACAACAACTACAACAACAATTACAATGGCAACTGTTGATGTGTAAAACACCACAAGAAATGAATTAATGTGACACTAGAACACCTCTATGGTCACCATTAACTCATTGCCACTCCAAACTTTGAGAAATGATAGCCGAAACCAAGAACTTTGCTTCTTCAGATTTTTCTAGTCACTGAAATGACATACCTTTAGTATTTTGCTAATTGCTCTAAGCTCAAATATTAATTCTCCAAGATCTTTTATAAGCTAAAACTAGAAGAGTAGAGCTTTCCAACAAGCTATCATATGCCTAAAATGGATCTCTAGAACTCAGGTTATGGCCTTCACAAGATGACCCTGTATGACCTTCCAAAACTGGAAATTTTGCCTGTTTTAGCAAATTTTGCTGTCTAAAAATAAAAATTCGATGCCTAGCATCGACTTGCAACCAAAAGTCGATGCCGGGCATCGACTTAGAGCTTTTCCAACCACTTTTTGAGCACCAAAATTAGCCTCTTTTACACACACATGAACAAGACCACTTTATGTGGGAAGTCAATGTCAGGCATCGACTTTATGCTGAAACTCGATGCCAGGCATTGAGTTGCTCCACAAACCTCATGATTTTAAAAAGCTTCATCAGTAGATAAAAGTCAGAATATGAAGATAAGGACTTATCAGTTAGGATTCGATGCCAGGCATCGAATTCTCACATAAAAATCAACCTTTCAACATACATTCGATGCCAGGCATCGACTTGCTTGGAAAACTTCAACCTTTCAAATCATTACGCAGAAGACAAACACTGGAGATGGAGGAAGGAGACTTATACACAGAACTTTAACTAGTTCTTGTCATAACTATGAAAACTCAGAAGCTTATAAGTGCTTTCTCGCTTAGAGAAGCCCGACTATACTCAGTCATACAAAATGAGTTCTAACTCACTCTCTCATTGTCTTCCCTCTCTTCACTCACCGCGTCAGTTAATACAAACTAACTTATATAGATTTTCTCATTCCCGTGACTTTTTTAAAAAACTTCTAGAACTAAAGTGAACTAACTTTACAAATATAATACACTTGTGAAATTGTCCCTTCACATAGGCATGTGATTTTCTTCTAAAGCTTTGACCCTCAAATATATGTCCAATTAGTGATTGTTTCTCCAACAGCTCCCCCTCAATCACTATTTGACATTCTCTGTTTCTTCATATCATCTTCTTTTCTTTTACTCCTGCCATGCTTTTGAATCTGCTGGTCTTCACACCATCCAAGCTCTTTGTCATTATGTCTGCTAACTGATCTTTAGTAGAAATGTACTCCACTTCAATCTCCTTCTCCATTACCTTTTCTCTGAGAAAATGATATTGTATCTCTATGTGCTTTGTCCTTGCATGAAAAACTGGATTTGCTGCAAGATAAAGTGAACTCATATTATCTCCATGTATTGTAGGTGTACCTTGATCAATGCCCACGCTTTTGAACAATGTTTGCATCCATATGACCTCCTTAGATGCTTCCACAAGTCCTTTGTACTCAGCTTCAGTTGATGATAATGCTACTGTATGTTGTTTCTTCGAACACCAACTTACAAGCTTATCACCAATGTGTATCATGTAACCATGAGTTGATCTTCTGTGTCATCCTGATTACCTGCCCAGTCTGAGTCACTATAGGCTCTCAACTTCAAATCTGATGTAAAAGGATAATATAATCCTTCCTTTATAATTCCTTTGATATATCTGAGAACTCTTTGACCTGCAAGCCAACGTGGGTCCTTTGGACAATGCATGAATTGTGACAAAACTCCCACTGCATAACTAAGATCAGGTCTTGTTAGTGTAGCATAAATAAAACTACCCACAAGAGATTGATACTTCCTCATATCTTTGTATTCTGCACCATCATATTTACTGAGCTTGTGATTAACTTCAAGTGGAGTTGAAGCTTCTCTGCAATATTCCATATCAAAATTCTTCAATAGATTCAGAAGATACCTTTCTTGTGATACATATATGCCATGATCTGTATAAGTGACTTCCATTCCAAGAAAGTATGACAACTTTCCTAGATCACTAATCTTGAACTCTTTCTCAAGTAATCTCTTTACCTCCTTGATTCCTTCATCTGAAGTACCTGTGATTATAATGTCATCTACATAAATACAAATGTAGATTGTACCTTCCTCTGTTCTTTTGATGAGTAGACTTGGATTTGCTTTTGAACTTTGATATCCAAGTTCATTCATATACTTCATCAGTCTATAGTTCCATGCTCTTGGAGCTTGCTTCAATCCATACAATGCTCTTCTCAACCTGCAAACAAAATTTGGATACCTGGAATCTATAAACCCTTGAGGTTGTTCCATATATACCTCATCTGATATGTATCCATTCAAGAATGCATTCTTTATATCCAATTGACTTAGGGTCCATCCTTTTGAAGCTGCAATAGCAATGATTGTCCTTATAGTTGACATCTTAGCTACAGGACTGAATGTCTCATCATAATCTATGCCATAGGTTTGGGCATAGCCTTTCACCACCAGTCTAGCTTTGTATCTGGCTATACTTCCATCTGCAAGGTTCTTCACTTTCTAAACCCATTTATTTCCAATTACTTTCTTAACATTTGGTTTAGGAACAAGTTCCCATGTCTTGTTCTCCTCCAGTGCATTGAACTCTTCCTTCATTGCTTCTTCCCATTGTTTCTTACCTTTAGCTTCATCATAGTTTCAAGGTTCTTCATCATCTTTGACCATATATGCATAGTTCTTTTGAGTTATGTAAGAAGTGTCATAAGAACACCTTTCTGGTTGTCTTCTAGTCCTGCTTGACCTTCTTGGTTCACATTCTTCATAAGTTTCTGGATACACCTCTTCATCAAATATAGGAGCTTCTTCATTCCTTCTTATTAATTCACTTCTAGATGTACTTGCTTGCATATAGTCTTCATCTCTATTCACTTGCACAATTGATTTTCCTTTCTCACATCTTCTTACCTCTTCTTCACATTCTTCAGTTGTATGACTTTGATCTGCATACCAACTTTTCTGTTCATCAAATGTAACATCTCTAGAAACAAGAAATTGTTTGGTTAGAGGATTCCACAACCTGTAACCCATCTGCTTTTCATCATAACCAATGAACACATATTTTTCTGCCTTTGGTTCAAGTTTATGTCTTAGTTGTGATGGCACATAAGCATATACAATTGATCCAAACACTCTACAATGATCTAGTGTTGGTTTCTTACCCCACCAAGCTTCATATGGAGTCATTCCATTTAGAGTTGCACATGGTAATCTATTCAAAAGATATGTAGCTGTATTTACAGCCTCGGCCCAAAGATAATTTGGACAATTCTTCTCCTTTAGCATAGCTCTAGCAAACTCAACCAAAGTCCCGTTCCTTCTTTCTGCTACACCATTTTGTTGTGGTCTATACCTGCATGTTATTTCTCTCTTAATACCTGCATTCCAAAGATAATCATTGAACTCTTGGGAGAAGTATTCTCCCCCTCCATCAGACCTTAGTCTCTTAAGCTTTTGACCTGTGACTCTCTCTGCATATGCATGAAAATGCTTGAAAGCTCCAAACACTTCTGATCTTTCCTTTAAAACATATAATGTTATCCATCTTGTAGCATCATCAATGAAAAGAACATAATACCTTGAGCCACTGATAGATCCTTCTTTTGTTGGTCCCCATACATCTATATCAATGAGCTCTAGTAATCCATCATGTTTAAAACCTTTCTTCTGAAATGGTAACCTGTGTGCTTTACCCATTTGACATGCTTCACATTTATAAACCATATGTTGACTTTGCACATTGGGTAATCCTAGTACAGACTGATTAGCAACGATAGCTTTAATTCCTCTTTCATTGAAATGACCTAATCTCTTATGCCAGAGATCAAGTTCTGTAATCACTCCTTCACCATGTGTGAGCAAAGCTTGACCAATGTTCCCTTGTACTCTTAAAGTAAAGAGTCTACCTTCTTTCTTACCAGATACAATCTGATTATATCCATTCTTTGGATATTCAACAAATACTCCTTCATTTGTAAACCTGACTTGAAAACCTTTCTCAACTATCTGTCCCACACTAATCAAGTTTTTAGGTATTCTAGGAACATACAAAACATTGGTTAGCAAATCTGCTCCACTCTTGCATTTCACTTTTCCAATTGAATGTACACTATGTCTTGTATTATCACCTGTTTGAACTGTATGACTAGAAATACCTTTTTCCAATTCTGACATCAATTCTATGTTTCCAGACAAATGATTAGAACATCGAGAGTCAATGTAAAATACCTTTAGATCTTATTTGTCTGATGTGCTGATTGAGTTCATCATCAATGATGTATGACTTTCATTCTGTGTGTCATTTGCATAATTGTAGTAGGTGGTGTTGTAAGATTGATTCTATCCCCAACTTCTTCCTCCACCTCTACCATAGCCTCCTCTTTGATTTTGTCTACCTCTTTGAAAATTACTTTGATATCTTCCACCTCGACCTCTGCTATTGTTGTTTTGATTTTGGTTTGATCCTCGTTGGTTATGCCAATAGTCATGAGCCAAATGATTACTCAATCCACAGATCCAGCAAGCCTTCTTGTTGTTATTTTGATTACCTCTACCTCTTCCAAAGGCTCTTGATCTTCCCTTGTCAGTGCCTTTACCTCTTGCATAATAAACTTGAGAACTTGACTCTTCTTCATCCTTTGCTTTACCTTTATCTCCTTTCTTCTTGTTCTTCATGTACATTGCAGAACTTTGTCCTTTATCTCCATCTCCCTTCAAGTCTTGCTCATATGTGAGCATCAAACCAAGTAATTGATTCAAATCTGGAACATAATGATTTAATGAAAGTTCTGTTGATAAGACAAAAGGTTTCCACCTTTCATCCCCTCTCAATCCTGCAAGTAGTTGAGCAATCAATCTGTGATCTTCAACATCTTCATCAATGGATCCAACACTATCTGCTAGATCCTTCATCTTAGTGACATAATCACTAATACTTTGACTTGGCTTCTTCTTGAATGTTGTAAACTCTGACCATAGACTTGCTTTTCGTGCTTTAGTAGTGCTTTGGAAATGATACTCCAATGCATTCCAAATATCTTCAGATGATTCCAATCCTCTGATGTGTGGTAGTAAATGATCAGAGATTGTATTGTAGATGTAGGCTTTTGCACTTGCATCCTTCTTCTGCCAATGCTTTAAAGCATCAAGTTCTTCTTTCTTTGTTCGGCTTTCATCTTCAAATATTGGCCTCTCTTCTTCACATGTTACATATACCATGAGATCCTTACTCATAAGTAAGGCTTCCATTCTCATTACCCATGCGGGGTAATTATCTCTGTCCAATTTGTCAATGGAGATATGATCTGCCATACTCCTTTCCTTCTGCTACAACCTGTGAGCTTAAAGGATAAAGAATAATACCTTTTGGATTTCTTTGTGTATTAGGATACTTTTGAAGTAACCTTTTGATGCCTTGTGTCTTCAAATGCTTCACCTTTGAAACTTTAATGGAAAACTTTCCAAAACTTCTCGTGCCTTTACCGCCTTCTGCTCTTCAGGAGCTTTTTGCTCTGATACCACTTGTTGATGTGTAAAACACCACAAGAAATGAATTAATGTGACACTAGAACACCTCTATGGTCACCATTAACTCATTGCCACTCCAAACTTTGAGAAATGGTAGCCGAAACCAAGAACTTTGCTTCTTCAGATTTTTCTAGTCACTGAAATGACATACCTTCAGTATTTTTCTAATTACTCTTAGCTCAAATATTATTTCTCCAAACTGTTTATAGGCTGAAACTAGAAGAGTAGAGCTTTCCAACAAGCTATTATATGCCTGAAACGGATCTCTAGAACTCAAGTTATGGCCTTCACAAGATGACCCTATATGACCTTCCAAAACTGGAAATTTTGCCTGTTTTAGTAAATTTTGCTGTCTAAAAATAAAAATTCGATGCCTAGCATCGACTTGCAACCAAAATTCGATGCCGGGCATCGACCTTGAGCTTTTTCAACCACTTTTTGAGCACCAAAATTAGCCTCTTTTACACACACATGAACAAGACCACTTTATGTGGGAAGTCGATGCCAGGCATTGACTTTATGCTGAAACTCGATGCCAGGCATCGAGTTGCTCCACAAACCTCATGATTTTAAGAAGCTTCATCAGTAGATAAAAGTCAGATATGAAGATAAGGACTTATCAGTTAGGATACAATGCCAAGCATCGACTTCTCGCATAAAACTCAACCTTTCAACATAAATTCGATGCCAGGCATCGACTTGCTTGGAAAACTTCAACCTTTCAAATCATTACACAGAAGACAAACACTGGAGATGGAGGAAGAAGACTTATACACAGAACTTTAACTAATTCTTGTCATAACTATGAAAACTCAGAAGCTTACAAGTGCTTTCTCGCTCAGAGAAGCCCGACTATACTCAGTCATACAAAATGAGTTCTAACTCACTCTCTCATTGTCTTCCCTCTCTTCACTCACCCCGTCAGTTAATACAAACTAACTTATATAGATTTTCTCATTCCGGTGACTTTTTTAAAAAACTTCTAGAACTAAAGTGAACTAACTTTACAAATATAATACACTTGTGAAATTGTCCCTTCACATAGGCATGTGATTTTCTTCTAAATCTTTGACCCTCAAATATATGTCCAGTTAGTGATTGTTTCTCCAACAACAACTACCAAGGAGGATTAAAAACTATAAGGGACTACAACAACTACACAGAAGATCAGGATGACTCTCTTTTGATCATGAACATGACTTCAAAGACAGGTACAAATGATGATCACTTATTTTACATTGATTCAGGGTGTTCAAATCATGTGGCTGGTAATGTGGCACTACTCTCTGATCTTGAGGAACCAAAAGGTAAACACCAAGTCCAAACAGGTGATGATACAAAGCATTCTGTGGTTAAAGTTGGAAATGTGAAGACTTGTGATGGTAATCAGAATTTGTTGAGCAGGGTACTTTATGTACCAACAATTACAAAGAATTTAATGAGTGTTGGTCAGATTGTAGAGAAAGGTTTGCAGGTCAGATTCAATCAATATGGAGCATTTGTGGAGGACCCAAGACATGGATTCAAAAGGATAGCTAAAGGAGAAAAATCAAGTAGACTTTTCACTTTTGAGCTAGAAGACACAAAGAATATTGCACTATACAGTTATAAAGATCAAACACTTTCAAAGCTTGAGATTTGGCACAAAAGGTTAGGGCACATAGGAGAAAGGACCTTGAAGCAAATGTGCATGGACCAATGTGTGCTTGGGATACCTAATGTATCCAAGCAACATATAATTTATAAGTGTGGTGCTTTTCAATTTGGTAAGTCTCATAGGTTACCCTTCTCAAGGAAAGGATATATACATGAAGACTACCTAGAGCTGGTACACACAGATGTATGGGGACCTAACAAAGATCCCTCAGTCTCAGGTTCAAGGTACTATGTGTCTTTCATTGATGATTATAGCAGATGGACTGTATTATAGTTCATGAAGCACAAGGATGAGGTATTTAATTGTTTTAAGAAATATCTTGCATTAGTTGAAAACCAGACAGGAAGGAATTTGAAGAGGCTAAGGTCAGATGGAGGAGGTGAGTACTTCTCCAATGAATTTGAAGACTTCTTGCAGGACAGAGGCATCAAAAGAGAGATAACCACAAGGTATTCTCTTGAACAGAATGGGGTAGCTGAGAGAAGAAATAGGTTAATTGTTGAGAGAGCTAGATCTATGCTTAATGAGAAGAAATTACCTAACTATATATGGGCAGAGAGTGTTTCTACTGCCACTTACCTCATAAACAGGTTACCATCTAAGTCACTTGATGGTATGACACCCTATGAAGCATGGCATGGTAAGAGACCATCATTGGATCACTGCAAAATATTTGGATGTGTAGCATATGTGCACATTCCTTCTCAGATAAGAGGTAAGCTAGACCCAAAGGCTGAAAAATGCATTTTCATTGGGTATGATTTAAATAAAAAAGGTTACAGGTTTTATAATCCTACCAACAAGGGATTTATGGTAAGCAGAGATGTTATCTTTGATGAAAATGATTCTTGGTATGAGAATGAATGCAGGAAGGTCAAACTACCCTATGATTTGGAAGAGGAATTTCCAGAACTTGCAAAGGAGGAACCTACTCAGAATGAAGCCTCAAGTTCAGATGATGAAGACACTATCAACCTTGAAGATTTCAAGGCATGGAAGTCCAAAGGCAAAATGAAGGATCTCAAAGAGAAAGCAAGAAACCTATCAGAGGGTATGATACATCTCTTGTTACTAAACATTCAGTTTATCTTGCCAAAGATTTGTCAAATGAAGAACCAGGTTCATATGAAGAAGCTATCACCAAATCAGAATGGAAAGAAGCTATGGATGAGGAGATTGAAGCACTCAAGGAGAGTGATACATGGGAGTTAGTACCCAAGAAGGATTCTATGAAGGTAATAGGATCCAGATGGATCTATAAGTTGAAAAGAAATTCTGATGGAACAATTAATAGGTACAAAGCCAGATTGGTATCCAAGGGTTTTACACAAACCCAAGGCATTGACTATGAAGAGACATTTTCTCCTGTGGCCAAGATGCCCACAATCAGAGTGTTGGTAAGTGTGGCTGCATCAAAGAATTGGAACATGTACCAATTGGATGTCAAGAATGCTTTCTTGAATGGATGGATTTTAGAAGAAGTTTATATGTCACAACCTCGTGGCTATGAAGACCCTAAGAAGGTAACTTATGTTTGCAAATTAAAGAAGGCTTTATATGGATTGAAGCAGGCACCTAGGGCATGGAATTACAGGCTAACTACATACCTCCAAGACCAAGGATTTGTTATGAGCAAGGCAGATACTTCCCTATTCATTAAGAGAAGTAATTCAGAGGTAATATATCTCTGTGTTTATGTTGATGACATCATCATTACAGGTAATGATGTCAGTGGAATCAGATATATCAAAAGCCAGATTATGAAGGAGTTCAAGATCAATGATCTTGGGCTATTGAAGTATTTTTTAGGGCTTGAATTAGTTTACACTAATTCAGGGATATACATTACTCAGAAAAAGTATGTACAAGATATGTTGAAGAAGTTTCACTTGTAGGATGCTAAAGTAGCAAGCACTCCAATGGAGGTGAACCTAAAGCTAAGTGCCCATGAAGGTGATGAAGTCCAAGACATTACAAGTTATTAGAGTATGGTGGGTAG
Source organism: Ceratopteris richardii (assembly GCA_020310875.1). Taxonomy (NCBI): domain Eukaryota; kingdom Viridiplantae; phylum Streptophyta; class Polypodiopsida; order Polypodiales; family Pteridaceae; genus Ceratopteris; species Ceratopteris richardii. The sequence goes on along the minus strand of CM035418.1, from coordinate 191,025,434 downwards.
CTTGAACTATGCTACTCTTACAAGAATTGATATTGCATATGGAGTTAGTGTGCTAAGTCAATTTATGCACAAGCCAAGGATACCTCACTTAGAGGCTGCCAAGAGAATCTTGAAGTATCTCAAGGGTACACAGAACCATGGTTTGTATTTTCCTTACACTTCAGATATTGATATAAAAGTTTATTCAGATGCAGATTGGGCAGGATGCAAGGATGATAGGAGAAGCACTTCTGGATACATTTCTTTTGCAGGTGACAAACCAATTTCATGGTCTGTAAAGAAGCAACCAACTGTTGCATTGTCTTCTACAGAAGCAGAGTATAGAGGGCTAGCTAATGCCACTCAAGAAGCAATTTGGATTAAGCTTTTGTATAAAAAATTGGGATTATATACGAGGCCTCCAATTATCTTTGGAGATAATACAAGTTCTCTTCACCTTGCAGCTAATCCTATCTATCATGCCAGGACAAAACACATAGAAGTTCATTATCATTATGTGAGAGAGAAGTTGCTAAGCAAGGATATTCAACTGACCTATGTGTCAACCAACATGCAATGTGCAGATTTGCTGACTAAAGCTTTGGATGGAACCAAACTTTGTAGGTTCAAATCTATGATTGGATTGCAGGATATACTTGAAGATTGAAGATGAAGACTTAAGCCCAAATGTTTGGCTTGAGGGGGAGTTGTTGGTGTAAATCACAAGCCTACACATTTGGCTTGGAAGATATCATGAAGACTCTACATACATGAAGAATCATATGAACATATGCTAGTGGTTAATTACCACTTTATCTCATTGTAAAAGTCAATTGACTTAGAATCTTTTGTAATCACCTACCTAAGTGATTCATGGAAAAAGTAACTCACTTGATTGAGAGAATATCTCCAAGCATTTAGGAGCTTGATCATAGGGAGCCAAAAGTTTGAATTTGAATTCAAACTTTACTCATTACATATAAAAGTCAACAAGAAAAGTCGCGGGTATGAGAGATCACTCCCGAGCTTCATTCTACTGTAATTGAGTGTGTGTGAGGACTATACCATATCCTACACCTCTCTACACCATTAGGCAATGTTACTCATGCCAATGGGATTGTACACAATTGTTAATTTATAGATACATTTACATCATTCATCTCTGTGTTCTCTGCTAGTCTACTCAAAAGTCTGTCAACTTGTCAAGGGCATATCTCGGTCACTACTCCACCAAATTCAGTGATTCAAAGCTTGTTGGATTCAGCTTGAATCCTACTACATGCTGTCAAAATTTGAAGACATTCTACTCAGCCAATGTAGAGAAATCTGGGTCGAGATGCTCACTGGTCTATTTCTGCTATAGTCCTAAAAAGTCGGGGGTATAGCTAATCGTGCTAAATTGATTTCTCTTAGCATAGTTTATCTTTTTACATGATTCCACTTGCAAATGGTAGCTTATTAAGCTAATTAGATATTCCTAGAAGGAAGTTTATCAATTGCTACTGTGTTGGTCACAGTGAGCAAAACATTCAGCAGGTGTCAAGACCAAAATAGAAGGTTTTCTTGAGTTTGTGACTTCCAAAGTTATTTGTTTTGATTCAATCATTACACATATCATTTCCAAAGGACATAGGATATTTTTTGGTGGAAGCTAAGGAAGTCTACTAATCAAGTCTGAAGCAAAAGAGGGCTGGTACAAAGTAGGTTTAGTAGTACCTACTCAGTCTCTTGGATCATCCATCCATCTTTCCCAACAAAGAGTACTTAAATATTTAAAAGAGACAATAAATGAAGGACGTTATTACTCTTAGTGTCTCATTTGAGATGAAGGGTACTCTCAAATGCTGATGGGCCTAGTAAGAAAGATGATAAGAGATCAAAATTGGGCTATAGGTGTTTTAGAGAACGAAAGCTATTTTCTTAGTGTCGTAAAAGATAAACTATAGTGGCACTTTTATGGATGAAAAGGTTTTATGGATGAAAACACTCTTTGAGACCTTGGAAATTTATCAAGGAGTGCCAATTACCTTCGGAGATAACATGAAATCTCTCCATTTTGCCACCAACTTGGTTTATCATGCAAAAAGTAAGCACATAGAGGTAGAACAACATTTCCACTAGGAACAAAGACTTAGATAAGGAGATTAAATTTCTCTTACTCCAACTAATCATCAAGTTGGAAAATCTAATAAATAATTCAATTGATAGAGTTAAACTCAACAAGCTCAAAGAAATGCCTAGAGTTAAACCATTAGCTAAAGACTAATAGAAATTTGCGTTTGAGGGGAAGATATTGAGCAAGAAAACACAATTCGATGTGAAGTGTGGGTTTTAAACGTATTTTTTATTATTTGTTAGGTGGATTGTCACTTAAGAAGCTTTGAGAAATCGTGGATTATGCGTCTCATAGACCTTAAGTTAGCAAACATTGTTAAGAAGTGAACTACAATTTGTTTTGACGATGCATGTCAAGACATAGACAAGGATTGTAGAGTTTTAATGTTCTAGAGTGATTTGAGAGCAATCAAATGATAAATCCTTATATCAAGCCATGCGGGAGCCATTAAAATCTTTTTATTGGAGTTATGAGCACAATGATGATGAAGGTGCTCACAAAAAACAAGTCATAATTGTTCATATTTAGATATTGGCATAATTATTTTAATAGGATACCCAAACCCTGACCCTAAGAAGATGTTTGATTTCTTTTACAAAAGTGATTGAGCAGTAAAGGAACTCGAGTCTCTCATAGATGATGTAGAGTTCAAGTACCACTTTTGCAACATTAGGAAACCGAAAAGGCTGTGAGATTTTAATAAGTAAAGTCCCTCGTCCGGTTCTCTTTGTAGTTGGATAAGGTGCAATGACTCCCTACACATTTTTTCAACCTCTTAGATTCTGCAAATTAGCCAAAAATGGATTTGGACAACAATGGATTAGGACTTTGATGCCATGAGTGATGATGTTGTCGAGACACCTGAAGTTAGGATTCCATGAGCTAGCCATATCACCACTATGGTTTTTTTTACAGTAGAATGAATTGGAAAGACACACACCCAACCTCATAAGGTAAAGGCACCCATCTCGAGGAACTCATGGACACCTATCTTGGGGAACTCATGGATATGTTCAGTCAGCATCAACCATCACACTTCGTGTATAACACGCTCGATGAAGTTATAACATACAAGGAATTGTTGGAGTGTTATTTTATTAATGTATTAATGTGTTTTGGTGTTTTTGATATAGTAGCTGAAGCTTTGTGAGGGCATGAAAGGCATGAAAGGGTGGACATCAATAATCTAATTTGTAATTTATTTAATTTGTAAATAAACCCATGTAGAAGGTCTATTGTTAGAAACAATTAGAAAAGTAGTGGTTAGAATAAGGATCATTATAGACTGCAATTTCCAATATTGAAAGCAAAGGCTTTTTACAAAAGTGACCAACTTTTACTTTCACGCATGCTTTTTGAAGCCGCTTTCATGTAACCACTCTTTTCAAGATAATAAAAAGTTCCTATAAATACATGCACTCTGTGGACTTTCGAAACAGAGTGCATGGGGGGAGACTGCACCCAATACTCCATTCTGTCTCGTCTCTTGGTGCATCTATTTTTCTGTATGTTTTTTTGCATTTGTAACCTCTATGTGCACGTGAATAAGATAGTCACAAGAGTGGTATCAGAGCCTTGCATGCGTCATTACGGAGGGATATGGTTCTGTTTGTTTTGGAAATTGATCTCTGTTTCGTTGTTCTCTTTCGTGATCCATTTCCATTTTCGATTTCCATTTCGATTTTGGTTCCGTTTTCATTTCCGTTCCAGTTTCAGTTTCTATTTCTGTTCTAGTTCCAAAACCAAAACCTACGTTTACTCATTTGGCTTACTCCAAGGCGTCGACTAAGGCCTAGAACCTAGGCATAAGTTAAGGCATTACTTTGGCATCTTTGGCACCCAAGGCTCCCTTGGTGGCCATTGGCTATGCATGAATCAATTTTAATTTACGAGTGACAATAAGGAGTTCTATATTCACCAAGGTGGGAGGATTTGAACCGACAACCTCACTTACACAAGGGAAGTGTTTTACCACTACATTATCTCTTTGTGTTGTCACTCTAGTTCTCTTTTCTTGTATTTAATACAACTTTCATCTCTTTCTTACTTTTTCAAGAAGTCTCGGGCAAGACGACATGGTGCAACACGGCACATCTCAGGATACATCTTGTCAGGATACATCAAGGTACATCTAGAAAGGGTACATCCTATTAGGGAACATCGTTCTTGATACCCATGGACCCTAGAATATGTCAGCACAACATAGATAATCTTAATAACTTAATGCTTCCATGAACATTTCAATGCACGTGTTTTCACATGGAACATGCTTATTTTCGTTTAGTGATGGAACATGTGATTGCTTATCCATGTTTATTATATTTCATCAACTTAGGTCAATTTCTTTTTCAACACAGGGGCATGTTGTGAATTATGGAATATGTTGAACAAGGAACTGTTGGAGTGTTATTTTATTAATGTATTAATGTGTTTGGTGTTTTTGATATAGTAGTTGAAGGTTCGTGAGGGTGTGAAAGGCGTGAAAGGGTGGACATCAATAATTTAATTTATAATTTGTTTAGTTTGTAAATAAACCCACGTAGAACGTTCTATTGTTAGAAACAATTAGAAAAGTAGTGGTTACAATTAGGGTCATTGTAGACCACAATTCTTGATATTGAAAGCAAAGGCTTTGTACAAAAGTTACCAATTTTTACTTTCATGCATGCTTTTCGAAGCCGCTCTCATGTAACCACTCTTGTCAACATAATAAAAAATTCCTATAAATGCATGCACTCTGTGGACTGTCGAAACAGACTGCATGGGGGGAGATTGCACCCAATACTACGTTCTGTCTCATCTCTTGGCATGCCTATTTTGTTGTGTGTTTTCTGCATTATAGCACCCAAGTATTTTAACTTTAAACCAAGCATTCCAGAACCTACACACCAAAGGGCTACCCACATGAGCAATAGCGTGGGGAGAGACAATAATGTCCCAAAGATTAATGTTAGTCCGAGTTTGAATCATGACATCCAAAACATCTTTACTCCCAAGACTTCTCAAAATCCATTTGGCAGCAAGATTATCTGCCATTTTTTTAGGACAATGGATACCCACACTAGCCTGAGATTTAGGGAGATAGAAAGTAACCCAAGAGACCTTAGAAATTTTATTTTGGTGAGTATTGCCTCCCCAAAGCAAAGTTCTAGCCAGAGAAATAGCCTGATCCATTTGCTTTTTAGAAGGAGACCAAAAGGCAAAAAAATTAAAACAATTTAGGAAGAACATAATGATTATGATTGAAAGTTCTCCAAGGGAGAGACCTGTTAGTGTCATACCAATAAAAGAGGTGATTTTTGAACTTCTCCATAACCTAATCCCATCTTTGACCAAAAGAAACATTGAAACCCATGGAAATACCAAATAATATGAAAATTTCCCCATCTTTAAGGATTTTGTATGCAAGATCAATAATACAATCAAGAGGCTCATTGTTGGAAGCTTTAAATCCTGTCTTACTATGATTGACTTTGGAACCACTAGCGAAAGAAAATAAATTCTGACATTCCACGAAGTTTCTAATAGAATCATCATCAGCATTCAACACAAGAATTGTATCATCTCCAAACATCTGGAGACCAAGAGGAGAGGAGGACTCAAGGATATTAATACCTTTAATCATACCACTATTCATAGCATCTTGAACTAGCCAACCAAGAGCATGACTAGCAATGGAAAAACGTAGGGGAGCAAGAGGGCATCCTTGTCTATTGGATCTTACATGCTTAAAGGAGTCAGGCAAATAACCATTTATTGCAACTCTAGAAAAAACATTCCCAAGAAGGGTAATAACATAATTGATAAACTTTCTACTTAAACCCAAATCTTGCAAGGATTGAAGAATAAAATCCCATTCATTCATATCATAAGCCTTATCAAAATCAAGTTTGAAAAACTAAAATTCTTGTCCTATTTCCTTACATAGTCCATACCCTCCCAAAGAGAAATCATAACATCAAGGATATACCTCCCTTTGATAAAGCCTTGTTGACTAGGCAGGATGATGTGATTCATAAGGGGACTTTAACTTTTGGCAAGAGAAGAAGCAAAGATTTTGTATATGGTATTCAAACAAGTGATAGGTCTCCAATTGATAAAGTCATTTTTATTCCCTTTCTTATGAATGAGTCTAATTACTCCAATGTTAATGTGAGAAGGAAAACCTCTTCCCAAATCAAATGAATGTAAGGAATGGGAAACTCATTAAGCATCATAAAAAACTCATTAGTTAATCCATCAATACCAAGAGATTTACAGGGTTCCAGTTTAGTGATGGTTTCTTTGATCTCACTAGTAGTGAGGGGTAGGTCCAAGATGGGCACCAAGCTTTTAGGAATCATTTTTTTCCTTTTCAAAGTAATGATAGCTCTGACCCTCTAGATGTCCTCCCCCCACTTGGGAGAACTAGAGGAAACATCCATTAAGAAGCTTTTAGCCTCCTATAAGGACTCCTCAATGTTGATAGTATACCGACCTTCCCTTTTTTTAATAAGAGGGATAAAATCCCTAACTTTATTTTTTTCAACAATGAGTACATGTATTTGTTGTTTCTATCCATCTTCTCACTCCAAAATTCTTAAGAAGAGGCAAGAGAATAACTAGCTTCAAGATACCTGTCATTGCACAATCTCATAGAAATATCAAAATACTCTTGAGAATTAACATCTAGAGTGTTCAACTTATCCATGAGAGAGCATCTTCTATTGTTTCTAATATCCTTGAATTTCTTATTGAAATGAGTAAATAAGTAGTGGGATAATTTTGGCTCTTGTAGCCAACTACCCTTAGGCCCACAGTCATACCTTCTCACACCATGAGAGCTTTGTGGTGGTATCGCCTGCATTAATTCACATTGTAACATTTTACTGACAAGTTAATTAAATTTACTCCATTACTTTCCGCCCATAGTAGTCATCCAAAAGTACATGAATGAAGGCAAGGAGCCACCTTGATGGTGAAGCCCATCTCAATCTTTATATGGTAGTCGCCCTTCTATATAGAGAGGTAATCATGCTTATTGGAGAGTAGGTAGTCGCTTAGATGTAGGGAAGTCGAGATTTTTGTAGTTGCTCCATTTGTGGTGAGAAAATAAAAAGAGTAGTCACTCATGTGTGAAATAAGAGGCCAATTGGAGGTTTCCCAACTATTGCCAAGCATTGAAAAGGTGGTCGCCCCAAAATGTGGATGAAGCACAATATTAGGTGGTGGCCTCACCCAAGCATTTCTATGCATAAGAGTGAGTTGCCCAAGAGGGTAGTTGTTGGTGCAATTAAAACCAAGCCCACACACTTGGTTAATTAGCTCATACTTGATTTATTGATATAACTTATGCAAGGCTTCATATGATCAACATCTTGTAAAAAGGTCATCACATTTATCTTTGTAAAAGTGGTTCACATCCACATGGAGTAAGGAAGCTCTAAATCATGAATCATTTGGTTGTTGAGTGATGACAAAATCTATCCTATACTTTAGGATTCACCTTTTAGGTAGATGTTTAAATTTGAATTCAAACTTTGGCTCCAAGCTCAACTATAAGAAGAGGATCAAAATGTTGGAGCAAGTCTATGACAAGCCTAAGTATTGACTTGAGTCCCACAAAGTCATAAAAGAAGCTTCAAAATGAAGACTATGTAAAGTTCACTTGTGAACTACCTCTTGTAACTTTTGAAGACTTTACTTAATGTAAAAGTGAAAGAATCTTAAGTGGTTGAGTCCACATGATCAAAAAGGGAAAGAGGAGCCACGAATTCGTGATTTGTGGTAGGTAGAGAATCAAATCAATCATTGATTGATTGGAGAGTGATTGAGGGAAGTTAGCCTCCCAAACTCAACTATAAATAGATGGCAGTTTTAGTCGTGGTTAGAGAGACCTATGTGAAGACCTCCAAGGGCTGAGCTTTATGCCCTATCAAGGTGTGATTACAAGGCACACATATGTATCAGTAAGTCCATTGTATTGTAAAAGCAATATACTTTCATTCTCATGATCATTGGGGTTCATATTTCCATGTTCTTGTGAAGTGTACTACTCACTGCCATGACTCTCAGTTTTCTCAGTCAGATTGCAGAGATGGTTTCTCTGAGCTTGGTGCATCATTTTCAATGATTTAACTTGGTAAATTTAGCTCTACAAGTATACTATATGCTCACAAAGTTTCATGTCATTTGGATGTTGCAATCTTCAGTTATGATCATTTGAAGTCAACAAGGTCTGTTCATCTTCACTTCTCTGTCACGTACCCGATTTTTTTACTCACCTTGTCAGAGCCATTTCGCAGTGGTTACTTATCCAAATTCAGTTATTTAAAGCTTGTTGGATTCAACTCACTTTCAAGTATAACCATACAAATTTGCATAATCATTGGAGTCCTATATTTGGAGTTATGTTTATTTGTCTGCTCACTGGTCTCAAACTGTAGTAGCCCGTGAAAATCAGGATGATGTCATCACTTGTTAAAACTCATTCTCAGTGTGTGGTTTATTATTTTTTATGAGATTACTCTTGAGTGTATGAACCAAGAATAGCAAGTTTTCACCTCTCAGATAAATCCAACTTATCTGTTTTGATCTATCTTTTTGAGAGTGATCTTCCAAGGTACATAGGGTGTCTAATACATCCATTGGAAAGCTAAAAGGGCCCACCATATACTCCTGGAGTTCATTTGGCTGGTGTAGATCAAGGATTTTGCAACACCTCTTCATCTTCACGCACATACCTATCCATCTCTTCACAGTGGTATCAGAGCAAGGTTGGACAACATGGCAGATGGATTTCCTTCATCAATTGACTGGATTTCCTTCATCAATTGACAAATTGGACAGAGGTAACTACTCAGCTTGGTCATTAATAATGGAATCTTATCTCCAAGTTAGAAGTTTATATGGTTATGTGGCTGGAGATGAAGTTATGCCAAGTTTCAGGAACAAAAGTCAACCAACACAAGAAGAGCAAGAAAGATTGAGCACATGGTGCTCCAAGGATGCACTTGCAAGGTCTTAACTCCTCAACTCTATCTCAGATTTTTTGTTGCCTCACATTAGAAGTTGTAAGACATCTCAGGAAGTTTGGGATGCACTTGAAGCTTTCTTTTATTCAAGTACCAAAGCTAGGAAGCATCAACTATGGCTGGATTTCACAACTCTCAAGAAGGCTCCCAAACAAAATGTGACTGATTTTGTCACAAAGCTCAAGGACATAGCGGATCAGTTGGGAAGCATTGGAGAGGTAATAAATGAAGAGCAAATTGTAAGGCAGGTCATCAATGGCTTGAAGGCAGATGATAAGTGGGAAGCATTCACCACAGCTATGGATTTGTACATAGACATGCATGTACCTGATTTCAATACACTCATTGGACAACTACTTACCCAAGAGGCAAAGCTTATAAAAAATGGAGAAAGCTCTAAAGGTAATCAATCTTAAGCTTTATACACTGAAAGCAAGTCCAAAGATAACAAAGGAAAGGCAAAGAAAGTGGATGATGAAGCAGGTACATATCAAGCTAACTATGCAGGTAGAGGAAGACATGGCAGAGGTAGAGGAGGTAGACAAGGCAGGGGGAGATCCCAAGGCTCCAACCCATGTTCTATTTGTGGACTAACTAATCATACAACTGAAAATTGCTTTAGAAATTCCAGGAAACAAAGAGGAAGAGGATACAATAGAGGAAGTTATGGCTACTCAAGAGGAAGGTTCAACAACTACCATGGCAACTACAACAACTACAATCATTCAAACTATCAAGGAGGCTACAAAGGAAGGAGAGACTACAATAACTACACAGAAGATTCAAACAAAGAGGATTCATTATTGATCATGAACATGGCTATGCCACAAGGTAAATATGATGAGCATGTTTTCTACATAGATTCAGGTTGTTCAAATAATGTGGCAGGAAATGTGGCACTCCTATCAGATTTAGAAGATCCAAGGAATAAGCATGAGGTACAAACAGAAGATGATACAAAACATCCTGTGGAGAAAATAGGCAATGTCAAAGCACCTGATGGAAACATCAACCTACTTAGTAAGGTACTCTATGTCCCTACCATTACAAAGAATTTGATAAGTGTTGGGCAGATAGTAGAGAAAGGGTTGCAAGTCAGGTTCACAAAAGCAGGGGCATTTGTTGAAGATCCAAGTCAAGGATTCAGAAAAATTGCAAAAGGTGAAAAGACAGGTAGATTGTTCACATTTGAATTACAGGACACTAGAAACATTGCTCTCTTTAATTATGGTAGTCAGGCACTCACAGAATTGGAAGTATGGCACAAAAGGTTAGCACATATTGGTGAAAGGTCGTTAAAGCAAATTTGCAGGGACCAAAGTGTACTTGGACTCCCTAATTTGTCAAAACAACATATGATTTATAAGTGTAGTGCATGTCAATTTGGAAAGTCTCACAGGTTACCATTCATGAAGAAAGGTTATATGCATGGAGATCTCTTGGACTTGGTTCATACAGATGTATGGGGACCCAGCAAGGAAGCTTCAATATATGGATCAAGGTATTATGTCTCCTTTATTGATGATTGCAGCAGATGAACTATCCTATTCTTTATGAAACACAAAGATGAAGTTTTTTCATGTTTCAAAAGATATTTGGCTCTTGTGGAGAATCAAACAGGTAAATCACTAAAAAGGATAAGGTCAGATGGAGGGGGAGAATACTTCTCCCATGAGTTTGATTCTTTTCTTCAAGAAAGAGGAATCAAAAGAGAGGTAACTACAAGGTACACTCCTGAGCAAAATGGAGTGGCAGAAAGGAGGAATAGGAAAATTGTTGAAGCTACAAGGTCTATGTTAAATGAAAAGCATTTACCTAATTACTTATGGGCTGAGGCTCTATCTACAGCCACTTACTTGATTAACAGGTTGCCTTCAAAATCCCTTGATGGGATGACTCCATATGAGGCTTGGAATGGAAGAAGACCAAGCTTAGATCATTGTAAAATTTTTGGATGTATTGCTTTTGCTCATGTTCCTTCACAGGTTAGAGGCAAGATGGATCCAAAGGCAGAAAGGTGTGTATTTATTGGATATGACAACAATCAAAAGGGCTACAGGTTATACAACCCTACCAACAAAGGATTCTTGGTAAGCAGAGATGTAGTTTTTGATGAGAACAATTCATGGTATGAAGATTCATGCAGGAAGGTCAATTTACCATATAATCTTGAAGAAGATTTTCCAAAGCTTGGTAGAGAACAACCGAAGATTGAAGAACAAGACACCTCAGAGGATGATGATTAGTGGATCATGCTCCAAGAAACATATATGAATGTTTATGATCAATAGCTAGCTAAAGAGACCCAATACACTCTCCAACAATCATTCTTAGCAAGTGTGAAGGAGGATCAAGCAACACAACTTCATCTCTTGAAGAATATCCACCATCTCCTCCAACAGTGATATCAAAGCAACAACAAGCAAGATGGGAGATGGATTTCCATCCTGCATTGACAAATTGGACAGAAACAACTACTTGGAAAGGTCACCAGGGATGCAAGCCTACTGTCAAGGGAGAAGTCTATATGGATACATCTCAGGAGATTAAGAAATGGCAATGTTCAAGAGCAAGCATCAACCTACAAGGGAAGAGCAAGAAAGGTTGACCACATGGTGTGCAAAGGATGCTCTTGCCAGGTTGTATCTACTAAAATCAATCTCTGATTTCTTGTTACCACACATTAGGAATTGTAAGACCTCTGAAGAGACTTGGGAAGTACTCTCATCATGTTCCTTCTCAAACACAAGAGCTAGGAAGAATCAATTATGGATGGAATTTACAACTCTAAAAAAACAACCAAAGCAAGGGGTGGCTGATTATGTAACCAAGATGAAAGATGTGGCTAACCAGCTTGCAAGCATTGGAGAGGATATAAAAGAAGAACACATAGTAAGGCAGATCATTCATGGCATCAGAGCTGATGACAAGTGGGAACCATTCACTACAACAATGGACCTCTACATGGATATGCAAATACCTCACCTCAACACCTTGATGGGGCAACTCTTCACCCATGAGAGAAAGCTTAACAAGAATGGTGAAAACTCTAGAGGTAAACAATATTCTGCACTTTATATAGATAAGAATAAAGCTAAGGATAAAGGTAAAGGCAGGAAGAATGAAAAAGAGGCTAGTACCTCTCAAGCTAGTTATGTAGGAAGAGGAAGAGGTGCTAGAGGAAGGGGTAGAGGAGGAAAGCAAGGCAGGGGGAGATCTTACACCAACTCACCTTGCAACATTTGTGGTGTCACCAACCACACCATAGAAAAATGCTTCAAGAATACAAGGAATCAAAGGGGAAGAGGCTTCCATAGAGGTAGCTATAGAAAATCCACAGGCAGGTACAATAATGGAGGAGGCAACTACAACCATAACTACAATCAAGTCTACAACAACAACAATTATCAAGGAAGTTTGAGAGGAAGAAGGGACTACAACAACTATACTAAAGACCAAGAAGATTCACTACTCATCATGAACATGACATCCAACCAAGGTAAAGATGATGAGCATCTCTTCTATATTGATTTTGGTTGTTCGAATCATGTGGCTAGAAATGTACCTTTATTATCTTTGAGGAACCCAAAGGGAAGCATGAAGTATAGACAGGTGATGATACTAAACACTTAGTCAAGCAAATTGGAAATGTCAAAACATCTGATGGTAGCATGAACCTTTTGAGTAAAGTTTTGTATGTGCCAACTATAACCAAAAACCTAATTAGTGTTGGACAGATTATTGAGAAATGTTTAAAGGTTAGCTTCACTAAACATGGAGCATATGTGGAAGATTCTCAACGGGGCTTCAAAAGGATTGCTAGAGGTGAGAAGTCTTGTAGATTATTCACATTTGAGATTGAAGACACAAGGAACATAGCACAATTCAATTATAGGGATCAAACCTTATTTGAGTTAGAAATATGGCACAAAAGGCTAGGACACATAGGAGAAAAGACCCTAAAGCTGAGAAATTTATATTCATTGGGTATGATCAAAACCCAAAAGCCTATAGCAACTTGTGGGAAGTCTCAATTATGCTACTCTAACAAGAGTAGAAATTGCCTATGGAGTAAGTACATTGAGTCAGTCTATGCATGCACCAAGGAAGTCTCATATGGAAGCTGCAAAAAGGATGTTTAAGAATCTAAAGGGTACAATGAATGAAGGGTTGTTATATCCCTTCAATTATGACATAGATATAAAGATGTATTCTGATGTAGATTGGGTTGGCTCCAAGGACGATAGGAGGAGCACTTTAGGGTACCCATCCTTTGTAGGTTCAAAGCTCATATCATGGTCATCTAAGAAACAAACAAGTGTGGCCTTATCTTCCATAGAAGCAAAATATAGAGATTTGGAAAATGCAACTCAAGAAGCTATGTTGCTTAAGCAACTATATGCAGATTTGGAGATACACTCTTACACTCCAATAATCTTTGGAGAAAACACTAGTTCACTTCATTTGGATGCTAATCATGTATATCATGCAAGGGAAAAACACATTGAAGTGCACTATCATTATGTGAGGGAAAAACTTCTTAGTAAGGAGATTCAACTATCTTATGTATCAGTTCATTTACACTGTGCAGATATACTCACAAAGTCATTGGATGGAACAAAGATGAACACGTGCAAATTGATGATTGGTTTATAGGAAATCAAGGAGGAATGAAGAAAAGTATCCTGAAAAGCAAGAACTAATTACAAAAAGTCACCAAGAGGTAATTGTATTGTAGATTTACAAAGAATCTTCCAAGGATCGGCTATGCTATTACTAATTTTGGTAATATTGGGTATCAAAAATTGAGTCATTGGTACATGATTTGAGATAGTAATTATTGGTGGTATTTTTATTTGAATTGTTGTGGTCTTTACTTATCCCTTCCATTATCTGATTATCCTATCCAATTCGATCCTGCCTACTAGAACTTGCTTCCAAAAAATTGGGGGAAGCTTGCTTAGCCCATCCGAGTGCTTGATCGTAAATCTGATGATGTGTAGTAATATCTAGAGCTAATGTAGGATCAACTCTCTTCTCCAACTTTTTGGATCGAATGACTACCAAAGCCATTGAATCCTCAAAGGCGAAAGTTACCATATTTGTCATTAAGGCCTTAAGTCTTGCTTCTCGCTTTGTCCTATCATAATCTTGTGCATTTGGACAATCAAGATGAATATGTCCAAATTCCAAAAAGCAAAATGGCATTTTGACACTTTACCATCCTTCTAGTATTCTCCTTCATCTCTACAATATCTATTGAAGGGTCAATGTCCTTGCCCATATCTTTGGAAGTTTGCCCAAGTTTGACCCCTATTACCTGAAAATCCTAGTTCTTGTGTAATTAATGGATTACTTGAACCATTTAACTAAAACGTATGTACAAAGGGTGATGAACACCATTGACCATTATACCGAGTTTCTTATTGAATGTGATTGGTTATTACTAGTTGATTTCTTGTACTATGTTTACATTGATCTGTACTATGTGGCATGAGGGTATAAATTGGAAAATATACTCGATTTAATGCACAATTTGTTGCTACATGTCTTGGATTTCTACATTTTGTACAATATAATTGACCATATGGATCAATTATTGCCAAAGTATTTGAAGTTACAATATTTATGGCTTCTTGAGAGTATTGCCAAGTAGGATTGACGGCCTTCAATTTCCATTCCAATTGTTCTATAGCATCTATAATTGCATCCAAAGATCTAGCACCATCCAATGCAAACAAACAAAAAAATATTTATTTTAGTTAGGAATTAAGCCCATCCATAAAATATCCACGTACCACTTCGTCGGGGGGGAATTCAACTTTTGGAATCTGACACACTGTTTTCAAGAATAGAGAAGCATATTCTACAACCATTTGAGTTGGTTACTATACCATATATTATAATGTTACAACTAAGTGACCTGTGGTTTCCCCTTCCAAAATCTTCATAAAAATGTTGTTTTGAAAGCATTGTATATTGCAAAAATGATCCGGTGTGAATTTAGTTAACCACCCAACCGCTTCACCTCCAAGAATATGTGGAAAGTATTTATATTTTCTACCATCTGCCAGATTTTCTTCTAGCACACCATGATGACTGTCAAAAAGATGAACATAAACATCAAGATTGTCATCAATTCTCCCACTAAATCCATTATAATTGCATTTTTCTAATGCGCTAAATAAGAGCAGCCATCTTAAATGGAACTTTCCAACACGTCTACTCATTTTTAGTAGGTATCCATAGTAGTTCATCCTCTTCAAGTTTGATATCTTCGTAGGACTCTCTCTCGAATAGGACACCAACCTGCCTTTGTAGTACCATCTACTTTTCTCCTTACTGCTCCATCCAAAGAAAATCAAGAAGGCCTAACACCACGTCTTAATCCTTGGTTCTTTTCTCTCATTCCTTGTCTAATTCCTCCTTTGCTTGTCATCCTTATACACTTTCTACTTGCAAATTTGCTGCCTCAAAAGATGCCTGCACCTCCGGTTGTTGTTATGAATTAGATGCTTCTCGTTTTGCAAATATTGCATGTTGTTCTTCATATTTCCAAAACCACTTACCAAACCTTGTTGTCATGATCCTTCTCCATTGCAATAGATATCCTTTCTTCCTTCATTTACCTACTTACTACATCATATCTTAATCGATCAAGCATTGTTGATGATACCCCAATCCCATTGTGATCACCAAATGTTTGCCAAAGGTTTTATACAACGAACAAGGGTTCAGGGAATGGGGTTTATTGCAATAACATTCAGTATGTTTATATTCCCTAACTACACAAAGTATGCAAAGTACACAAGTATGAATATCAGACCCAAATTCTTAGGAAGATAAGGGCAAGAAATGATAAAAGAATAAGCCTTCCATTATAGTGCAAAATTATAGAGTTACAATCTGCAGATATAGTCTACCTCGAACTATGGCCAATGTTTGGTACAATCTTGACTATTGTTGAGTTCCTTGCTAGTCACTCTTCTGTCTCTATGAACATTCCTTTTTAATTTCCATAAATCAGTTACAAGACGAATGGGTTTCCTAATTGTTAGCAGTTTTGAGATATCCAAAGGTGCAAAAAATAATATATATTATTAAGTTGGTCTGGTCACCACTTAACACCCCTAATGCTAATGAGATTTTTTGCCTTGTGAGCTCCTCTACTCCTCCAGTAGGCTCAAGGGACTCCTTGCAAAGCTTATCTTTGTGTTGAAGAATCAAAGGTTCCTTTCTTGTTAGCTTAATGGATTAACTTCGGTTCAATAACATCTTGTCTTCACATGGTGGATGTTCAAAGGCATCTCGAGACTCCATATGCATACCTTTCTCTAATTCACAAGGTTCTATCCCAACAGTAGTAACTTGCCACAATATTTCTAGACTAATTAGAAATCTTAGAAACCTTCTCATGGTTCCCTTCCTCAATCTTGCAAGAAAAGCAAGATCTGATAGTTTTAAGTAGATTGAATATGCACCACTTTGTTGTTGTGTGGGTCTTTGTTCTAATCTTGTCTACTATTGTATCTTGGACATCCTGTCTTTTTGTATTATAGTCTTGTAATACATGATCCTTTCTAATTATGGGGGGATCTCTTGTATCATCTCTAGTCTAGTTATCCATACCTATGACTCTCAAGTTGTGGGAATTCTTGTATAAGTTAGGGATATGTGTTGAGCTCATCAAAGTCATATTGATGAAAGTCAACATGATCAAAGTCAAAAGGTGAAAGTCAAAGCTATCCAAGTCAACATAGTCAAGGTCAAAGTCAAGATGGTCAAGGTCAAAGTATTCAAAGTTTAGTTATCAAGGTGCATAGGTAGTGCACAATCAATTGTTCACAAAGGTTATGATTTGCAAAAAGTTGGATGTAGGTTACAAATTGTCTTTTTGTAATTTCTCTAAGGTTCAAAAGGTTTTTAAAGTGTTTGGAAGGTTCTGGTGAACCCTTCCTTAGGTTCACATTTGAAGAATTCAAGGGCAAAAAGTGAAGGTATGTGAAGTGGAAGCGATATGCAACAGTGAAAGTACGGCCCTCTCATTTACATTTTCGTTATTGTCCTAAAGCCACTACAAGAAAAAACATGGATTTGTTGGCTGCACACATTTAGAGACAATCTTGGGACATCAAAGTGAGCACCAAGATACTCTATGATTTAGGAGCATACGTACCTGAACCGATACTCAACTCAAAGCATGCATTATTCTTGGTTAGACTAAGCAAGGTGAGCATAGTCTACACTAAGAGAGAGAAGAGCAAGAGGCATTGTGTGAGTGTGCGACACAGAGAAGGAAGTGCAAAGTGAGCCAGAAGTGTGACTTAGTTGTGTGGAGAGGGGTGTTGAGCAAGGCAATCAAAGGTCAGAAGGTCCCACTGAAGCTGTGTGTGCATCCACAGAAGGTGTCCATCCCTCCCCCCTATTGGAAGCTTGAGTGCAAGGTGTGCACAAGTGCAAGCTCTTGGAGAAGGTGGAGGACTGGTGCAGAGAAGGTCGACGGCAGAAAGCACCTTGGGTATTTTGTAACTTTGTTTGATTGTGTACTCTTTGGGATTTCACACAAAGAGCATTTGGCTTTGTGTCGTACATCATCATTGTACTTTCTCTTTATAATCAATCTACAAAAGCTTTCGATGTCTGTATCTTTCTTCTTATCCTTCTTCCTTCTCCTGCAAACACTCAAGTCCCTTTCTACACAAGAACCCCCAACAAAATTTGGCACACCTTGTGGAACCACAAGGAGGCTTGAGCATAGGAGAAGCAATATTTGCAAAGTGTAGAAGAGTGCAAGGGTACCAACAGTACTGTACTGGCTTAAGAGATAATCTTTGTTCCACTGGAATTCTCTTAACCTAACAGGAGTATGAACAGCTCATGACTGCAACCCGGTCCCAAATCTTGAGGGTCCCTTGCAAAGCAACAAGAAGGAAGGATATTCAAAGATCAACCAATCCATTGTCATCGACATCATCAGTCAAGAATACGGAAGCCCAGGTAGATTTGGAAACTTTACTTTCTAGATTAAATATCAAATTTCCATCCTTCAGAGGATTAGCACAAGAAGACCCAGATGAGCCCATTTGGACATTTTTAGCCTTACGTAAGACAAGGGGTCTGATGGGAAGCGAAGATGCATTTTTTATCCTTTTCCTTGCAACATTAGAAGGGCTTGCAGACAAATGGTTAAGTCAGTTTGCCAACAACCATTTCACCACATGGGACTTGATGAAGGAAGCATTTAGGAAACAATTCCAACAAGGGAACACAACTGAAAACATTATTGAGGAATCAGAGAATCTAGGAATAGTTCCTGGGGAGACCTTCCTAGAATTTTTCACCAGAGCCAAGGCATTGATGGCTGAATTGCAAGATCCTCCCCATGATTTCTTCATCAAAACGTGGTTGGTAAAACCACTTCCAATATCTACACAATGTAAAATAAAGGATTTAGTGTTATCGACAACAACAATAGAAAAAATTATTAAAACAACCACAAGATTGGAGAAAATTAGGCATCAGTATGGGACAAGCTCTTCCAATTTATCATATCCTACAAAACCTGAGGACCTAGTAATTCAGCTATGGAAAGATCTTGAGAGCTTGAAAAGGAATAAACCCCATAAAGAGGAGGAAAGTGCAGCCACTCAGCTAAGGCGAGAAATTGAGGCATTGAAGATACAAGAAGAGGAAGCTCAAGGAGAAGAGCAGGTTCAACTTCGAGAGGAGTTATAGGAACTCAGGGGAGGTGGCATCAAAAGTGGATTATGGTGCACCATCTACAACAAGCAGGGTCATGTGGTAAGTGAGTGTCTACTTTTAAGTGTAACTTGCCAGCTATGCATGAAAGTTGGACATGAGGCTCAAGTTTGTCATTCAAGAGGGATGCTTGCACAACCTTACTAGGCACAAGGAGGTGCTCAACTCTCACCCAATGTAATGGTAGTAGCCCCCAGCCAAGATACAAAATTCAGGTTTGAAGTACTAGAGATTATTGATGAGGCTTCCTCATCCACCTTAGTGGCCAAAACTATTGCCTTGGGTCAAGGGAAGGGTAGACTATAAGAGTACAAGATTGACACTAATAATTAAAGGATTACAATTACAAGGACTCATAGTGGATGGTGGGTCTGGCATAAATTTGATGCCTCAGCATACCACAGAGAAGATTGGTCTATGCCCATCTAGACCAGCCCACTTTACTGTTAGTTTGGTAGATCAAAGCAAAGTAAGGCCAATGGGGGTGATCCCAAAAGTTCCACTTGAAGTACAAGGTAACCTCTTCGTTTTGGATTTTGTGGTATTAAGAGTACCCCAGGTAGAGGGAGGATTTCCCCTTTTAATTGGAAGACCATGGTTGAGGCATGAGAGTGTCATCCATGACTCGGGAAAAGACACTATGTGGGTATAGCAGAGGGAACATGAACTTAAACAGAAATATTTAGAGGAGGGTCCAGATCACCAAGGGAACACCAACATGATGCAACTAGTTGGCATTTGCATGGAATAAGAAATGGAGGACAAACCGAAATTAGAGTTTGAGGAGAAAGAAGATATTCTGAATTGGCTTCAAGCAGGCAATTCTTCCTCTTGTTTTCAAATTTTTCTAAATAATTATTATACAGAAAAATTTTATGAAGAAAAGGAGGATAAAGTTCATGTTGATGGATTGGGAGAACCCATCATAGACCACAAAAGGGGGAGGAAGACACCCCTCAAATACAATTTGGACGAGGATATAACAACCACAAGGAAGGAAGTTACTAAAGCTAAAGACAAGGTAAAACATACTAGTGATGAATGCTCTTTTTCTATTTAAGAAATCCCTATAGGATGGATGCAAGATAAAGAGGAATATATTGAAATTCAGAATACTCCTACTTATGAAACAATGTGATAGATATTATTGGAGGAAAATTGGGTTGAAGATGCACATGTAGATACATTGGTGGATACAAACCTAGTAAAAGAAGTTCAATTAGGCACTTTGGAAAATAATCGTCCAGTTTTAGTTGCCACTTGGTTGTGGATCCATCTTGAGCCACTTGAAAAGGTAAAATCTTTCTTGATACCATATGCATATTTTTTTTGCATGGCATTTTAAGACTTAGAAGGAGTGCCTACCAATTATGAAGAGCACAAAATTCCTCTTCTTGACGGAGCTAAACTAGTAAGAGAAAATAGTTATAGACTTAACCCAAAATATGATGAAGCTGTTTATTTGGAGATACAAAAGATGGAGGATGTAGGAATCATCATTCCTGTGGAACACTCAAAATGGCTTTCACCATTGGTTATCGTACCAAAGAAGAATACGAACTTAATCAAAATTTGTGTTGACTTTAGAGCGATCAACAAGGTAACCATTCCAGATGGATTCCCCATGCCTTTTGTAGAGCACATCATTAAAGAAGTCGCTCGACACACATTATATAGCTTCATGGACGACTTTAGTGGATACACTCAAATATTCATTCGTTGAGATGATAGTGAAAAGACTACTTTTATCAGAACATGGGGCAAATATGTGTACGTAAAAAAGCCATTTGGACTCAAAAATGCTCCAGCCACCTTTAAGAGAACTGTGAACCTCGTATTTGGACCCTTATTGCTGGAAACACTTCAAATTTTCATGGGTGACTTTTCTTCATTTTCAGGCACTCACAAGGACACCCCTTTGGATTGCTTGTATAATCACATGAGATAGCTACAAAATGTTTTTAAAAGATGCAAGGAGACTAAACTAAAGTTGAACACAAATAAGTATCAGTTCCTCATGATAGAAGGAACTCTCCTAGGACATGTGGTATCTGCTAAAGGTATGGCTTCGGACCTAGATAAAACTATTTCTATACTAAAGTTACCTAAACCCAAATCTCCTAAAGAGATTCAAAGCTTCTTGGTGCATATTGGGTACCACAGAAGATTTGTCAAAATGTATGCAGCGATAGGGAGGCCACTGGCTAGACTTACACATAAGGAAGTTTCCTCTAAGTGGGAAGAAGTAGAAGAAAATGCTTATCAGACATTAAGGTCCAAATTGGTGGTTGCCCCAATTCTTGTCACACTAGATTGGTTAAAACTTTTTCATGTACATCTAGATGCCAATGCATATGCAGTGGGTATAATTTTGACTCAACACAGTGAAGAATACAAACCTGATAGACATATTCAGTATGCCAATTGAATTTTGAAAAAGGATGAAAAGCATTAGAGCACCATAGAAAGGGATGCCCTTTCAATGGTCTTCGTTGTACAAAAGTTTCATCATTACTTGCTAGGAGTGAAAGTTTTTATCATAATTGATCATGGACCGCTCAGATATTTATTGAATAAGTCACAAGTGACTGGTAAGGTATGGAGGTGGCTACTTTTGTTCCAGGAATTTGACTTTTCTTTAGTCCATAGACCAGGTAGAGAAAATGTTATGGTGGACCACCTATCTAGGATTAACACAATGGATCAAGTAATTAGATTAAATCATGATTTTCTAGATGTTGAATTGTTCACTGTACAAGCAAAAGGTTGGTATGATGTATAGACAAGGCAAGAACAACCGGTTTAGAAAGTGCATGCAAGAAGAAGAAGTTAGAAAAATCCTTACATCTACATATGAAGGAGCAGGTGCGCCACCACCTTCCAGGACACATTATGATCCAGAGAATCCTTGATGCTGGCTTATGGTGGCCTACATTATTCAAAGATGTAGATGAATGGGGAAGAGCAAGTGATGTCTGTCAAAGGCGTGGACCCAAGCCAACAAAGCAAAGGCACAATCCCTTGGTTGTCTCCACTTCATAGAAACTATTTGAGAAGTGGGGATTAGATTTTTCCGGGCCCATCTACCCTGCATCGATCCTAAAAAGAGAAAAGTATATATTGATTGCCACTGACTATGCAACCAAGTGGGCTGAAGTTATTGCCTCCCCTGATTGCACAACACAAATAGTTGTTGATTTCCTTTACAATAACATCATTTGTAGATTTGGATGTCCTCTTGAAATTTGTACAGACCAAGGCACTCATTTTGTGAACAAGGTCCTACAAAAAATTTTTGCCAGGTACAAAATTCTACATAAGACCTCTTGTGCTTATTATCCAAGAGCTAATGGACTGGCAGAATCCCCCACTAAGATCTTAATTGCCATGTTAAGGAAGGAATGTATGTTAGAGTCCACTTATTGGGGCATAGCTTATCAAGGTACCCTATGGGCGTACAGATAAGCTTACAAAGAAGCTACAGGATATTCTCCATTCTAGTTAGTTTATGGGGTACTACCTATTGAACCCTTTGAATTTGTACATGGTTCACCAAAAATTGCATTCATGCAGGAAAAGAAAGAGTGTGGTGTCTCTGAGTGGCTTGAAGCACTACACAAAGTGGAAGAAATTCGGTATATCCTACACAACATTTACTAGAGACCTAGATGAAGAGGAAGAAGGCCCATGATTGGAATCTGTGGAACATTAACTTACAAACAATAGAGTTAGAGAACCTAAAAGGAGAGGTACTACCACTGGTCAACATATCCAGGCTCAGGGCCTATCATCAACAAAAGTAAAGCTCTTTGGAATCACGTGACTAGGCTGAATCTATCTACGGTGTACATAATCTTTGATGAGAATCACTATTTTATAGGGATTTCTTTTGAAAATTGGACGTACACTTCTTGGAGCTCCCTACGTGCTCCTTCTTCTTGTGTGTCCACCTTTCTGATGTGTGTCCATGCTTGTGCTTGAACTTGAGTTTCAACTCTTGGAGCTCCCTACTTGCTCCTTCTTCTTGTGTGTTCACCTTTCTGATGTGATTCCATGCTTGTGCTTGACCTTGATTCCAACACTTCCCCCCCTCTTGATTCTATCATCCCTGACATAACCTTGTTGGAGTGGGTATTCCCTGTAGTACCTTGAGAGGTAATGTCCATCATGTATCAACAAGAGTGGTCTGTCCTCCACATGTAACAAGATCGATTGTCCTTTTCTTCATTTTGTCAATGCTAGCTCTTGTAAGTGTTAGTCCCTTTTTAGGTGCTTCTTCCTTGGATTCGAGGGTGAATGTGTTCTTGTGAGCCTCGAAAAACTGCTAGGTACTCAAAAGAGGTTGTCAAGGTTGAGTTAAAGCAAGTGTCAGTGATGGATTGTTGCCTTGCTATTGTAGTTGTAACCTAATGTCCTCTAGATCTTCCAAACATGATGTTCATTGTAGTCATGCCAAGTACTGATAACCCATAGTGAATCATGGGTAAGTGTTTTAGTGCATGGGTTGAAGAAAATATGTGCCTTGTGCACAGCCTTGTAATGTGGCCCTAATCATGCTTACTTGGAGAATGCATTTTCAGAACGTATGGTGCAAGAAATTGGGTCTTGAGCGAAGTGCTCAAGGGTATGCTGATGCAGAGGTTTCCTAATCTACTAGTAATGTTGTGATACCAAAGTAAGGATTCTTACCATGAAAGCTCGATCATTATTGTGCTCTTCATGTTGTACTCCCATTGTAGTGATTAACCAATGGTGTATATTCCGTGGTTGATGAATCTCCATCTTGATGATGCGCTGGTGTAGAATTTGAGCATACATTCGCCATTTGTGACTTTGCGAAAAATCGTGCTTATGAGATGATATTGGGACGACCATTCATGCGTCAGTTGCAAATTGTACAAGATTGGGGAACTAATTCTTTGTACTTGCAACACTTAGGAGTGACCACCAAAGTCAATCTTAAAGACTACTCACACAGAGATGTACCCCCAATACAATGGAATACCATCCATAAGACACCAATAGAGACGGAATCCGTGCACTCATTAGAATCAGATCCTTCTTGGTTGCATGAGGATACCCATTTATGGATGTGTAAAGTAGCCAAACAAGAGGAAGAACGATTAGAAGCAAGGACCTTAGGTGCAGAACAACATCCACGAACCCTTCAAGATCCAGCATATGCACTTGTAGTATTCCCAGACGAAGAGTTTGAACCCCATGGTTGGGCAGAAATACTAGCAACCATGGATGTAGCCATCAATGAAGAACAATGGACACCCCACTGTGACGAGGATGGCTATGACATTTCAGTTTTTAC
This sequence comes from Ceratopteris richardii, assembly GCA_020310875.1. NCBI lineage: Eukaryota > Viridiplantae > Streptophyta > Polypodiopsida > Polypodiales > Pteridaceae > Ceratopteris > Ceratopteris richardii. The sequence goes on along the minus strand of CM035418.1, from coordinate 191,001,247 downwards.
GATAGAGCCAATCATGGGCGATGCAATTTTAGAAGAGTGTGAACCGAGCACTGATGCATTTGAGGATGCAAGCGATGTTGATTTAGAATCAATTATTATGGACTCTCCATTCGCATCAGAAGAAGAATATTTCTACGAAGTAGAGACTCACACTCAGAGACACGAGGAAATTATGAACGAGGTGAGGTTAGCCATGGAAGTGACTAACAAAAGTGAAGGGAAGAAAAGAAAGAAGAAAGACACCATGACAGAAAAAGAAGAATCTTTATTTGAAGTACCCGAGAATTTCAAGAAATACGAAATCGAAGATAGAAGAATCATGGTACGAATGCCTAATAGAAAAGCGAATGATGGACAAGTATATGATAACCGAGAGAAAACCAAGAAAATAATAGTTGCCATAGAAGGAGAAGAAGAAAAATGTACATACATAGGGCATGATTTGATGACTGAAGAAGAAGAAGAGTTAGTTGCCCTATTGCGCGAATATAGAGATGTTTTTGCTTGGAGTTACAAAGATTTGAAAGGAGTAGATCCAGATATATGTTCTCATAGAATCCCTATGACTCCAGATGCAAAACCGACAAAACAGAAACCTTACACGTACAATGATAACTACGCTGCGAAGATTAAAGAGGAGATAGATCGCTTGATAGAAGCAGGATTCATTTACGAAATTGAGCATACTGAATGGGTATCCCCCATTGTGGTTGTGCCCAAGAAGAATGGAAAATTGCGTGTGTGTATTAACCTTAAAAAAGTTAATGCCGCCACGATTAGAGACAGTTATCCTCTTCCTATCACAGAACATCTATTGGAAAGAGTTGCGGGCAAGGAAGTTTACAGCTTTCTTGATGGTTTTTCAGGCTATAATCAAGTGGCCATTGCTCCTGAAGACCAACACAAGACGGCTTTTGCCACTGAATGGGGCATATTTGCATTTCGCGTGATGCCATTTGGCTTGACAAATGCACCCGCCACTTTCCAGCGACTCATGTGTCATGTTTTCAAGGAATTCTTACGCAAGAGCTTGGAAGTTTATGTCGATGACTTATGTGCTCATATGATTGTAAGACAGACACATATTCCAGAGTTAAGACAAATATTTGATAAATGTCGAGAATATCAGGTTTGTTTGAACCCAGAAAAATGCGTTTTCATGGTCAGACAAGGCAAAATTCTAGGACACATTGTGTCAAAAAATGGAATCTCTACGGATGAGGAAAAAGTGAAGGTAATTGCGGATCTACCCAGACCAACTAATGTGAAAGAGGTACAGGCATTTATGGGCCATTGCGGTTATTATAGGAGATTCATACACATGTATGCAATCATAGCCAAGCCTCTGTACTCTCTTTTAACCAATTTTGAATGGACTGTGAAAATTCATTCAATGAACTCAAACGACGCTTGTGCTCAGCACCTATATTGACTACCCCCGATTGGAGTAAGCCATTCCATGTACATGTGGATGCATCCAATTACGCCATAGGATGTGTGTTAGCACAACCCACGAATGAAGGTTACATAGATCTCCCCATAGCTTACGCAAGCAGACAATTGAACGCAGCAGAAAGAAATTACACCACGACGGAACGAGAAGGATTAGGGATGATCTACGCGGTAAAGAAGTTTAGGCACTACTTGTTGGCCAACAAATTCAAGTTCTTTACAGATCATCAAGCCCTATTGTACCTAGTCAACAAACCATGTAACACAGGACGACTAATACGCTGGTTTCTATTACTCATGGAGTATGATTTTGAAGTGGTAGTCAGGAAAGGAAAGACGCATCTTAGAGCCGACCACCTTTCAAGATTAACCTCAGGAGAAGCTCCTCAAGGAGTAGCAGATGAATTACCAGATGCATACTTGTTTAACCTTGAGATAGCACCAGAATGGGCTAAACCAATAGTCCCTATTCTGACATACGGACCCAAGAATCCTAGGATAAAGATCAGAGAAGGAGAGATTACCAAGTCTCAGAGGTACCAAATAATGGCAGGAAGCATATATAAACAGGATAATCAAAAGATTCTTGCTTGTTGTGTAGACGAATTAGAACATGCGAATTGGTTGCAATTAGCACACATAGGAGCATTAAAGCAATATCATTCAAAACATCGAACATTACAGACTCTGCAGAGATTGGGAGTATATTGGCCTACGATGGAAGCAGATGTCTACCAGTTGTGTAAAGAATGTCAGGTGTGTTGTGAAAGACCACCATTAGAGCATGCTACATTATATCACGTGTCTCTCACACCAGACTGGAGTGAACCTTTAGTGACATACTTGAGGACGAACACATTCCCTCAAGGCATGACTTTAGCTCGACAACGCAGTCTAGAGTAGGAAGCTCAAGACTATTCACTTATTGGCGATAACTTATACAAAAGAGGACGAGATGGATATTTAAGACAATGTGTTCATGAAAGCGATTATCTTAGCATACTAGAGACTACACACCAAGGTGTTGCAGGAGGTCATTTTGGACCCGATAGGATAATCAAAGCCATTCTCTTTGCAGGATTATGGTGGCCCACTCTTCACATGGATGCACATACCTATGTAAAGAGATGTGACGTGTGCCAAAGAACTCAGTTTCCTACTCGCAGAGATGAAATGCCATTGAAACCCATGATGGGCGGACGTGCATTTTCTAAGTGGGGTATAGACTTTGTAGGACCCATCAACCCCCCTGCAAAAGGTACACATGCGGAATACATTATTGTTGCCACAGATTATCTAACCAAATGGGTAGAGGCAAAAGCCACAAAAAAGAATGATGCTCACACGACTGCAAAATTCTTATTTGAAAATGTCTTTACAAGATATGGATTGCCTATAGAGTTAGTGAGCGATCGAGGCACTCACTTTCTAAACCAAGTCATTGAATATTTGTTACAGGATTTTATGGTGATTCACAAGAAATCTGCACCATATCATCCTCAGGCCAATGGTCAGGCTGAAAGCACTAACAAGATACTTTGTACTGTACTGACGAAACTCGTGAACAATAAACGTTCAGATTGGGACAAACAGTTACACCACGCTGTTTGGGCATATCGAGTGACCTACAAGACCGTACTCAATGCAACTCCCTTTCAGATGGTTTTTGGTCAGAATGCAGTGCTTCCATTGGACTTCTTAATACCGACACTTAAGGTTGCACAAGAACATCAGTGGACCGGCCATGAACTATCAGCGAGAATATTGGACTTGGAACGATTAGGAGAAACTAGGCTGAAAGCAGCAGCAGGAATATACGCAGCGAAGAAGCGACAGAAAGCATATTTTGATGCACACGTGAAAGATAAAGGCTTAAAAGAAGGAGATTTAGTTCTAGTGTATACGCTGAAACAGCACGCACGGAAGTTAGAAAAGCGAGGTTATGGACCTATGATCATTAACAGACTTTCGACAAGTGGAGCAGTACAGTTAGCCACCTTAGAAGGAGATATAATGCCTAATTACATTAGTGGCTGTAGAGTCAAGCTATATCAGGAACCTCTTACTGAGGATATGCTCAGACGACTCACGTTGGCAAAGAAGCACAAGGAGGAAGAAAATAGAATACGAGCGGAAGCTCAGGCAGAAGCAATAGAACGCATTAAGCGCATGAAGCTAAGAAGACAAGGACTAGGAAGAGAACATTATAACCATCTGGAAACATCACCCAGATATCCCATGGCCATGTGTCAAGTAAAGTCAACCACTCATCCTAGCATAGTGGACAGGAGACCATTCATTACAGTTAGGCTAGAGCACGGCAACCCTTGCCAAGAACTCAGGGCTTTAATTGACTCAGGTGCTGCGACTAGTGCGATTAGATGGTCCCAGTATAAGGATTCAGGAATAGAAATGCGGCCAATTGAGGCATACCTCATAGGGCTAGGAGGCATGGAAACCCCTTGCATGGGTGAGGTGGACCTTCCTATCCTCATTAAGGATGTGACCATGACGGCGAAGCTACTAGTGTGCCATGATGACGACCTGATAGAACCCCTAATCCTTGGCCAAGATTGGCTATACGATCACTCAGTGGACCTAAATCTTAGACAAGGCTCCTTACAGATTGGAACCTTAGAGCAGAAGCGAGTGATACCGCTTGACTTCCCTAACGGCATTCCGCCTGACGGTTGTGACCCTAGACCCTATGAAACACATGGGACGGAAGACCGGAAGATCTTTGATCAGCTCAATCACGCTACGTCTACACCAACCCACTCGGGCTCGGCTATGGACAGTTGTCAATCAGAAGGACGATAGGAGATCTTCCCTGGGACTTCCTGCAAACTAGAAGAGGTAGCTACCCATCCGCTAGGGCAGATGGACACAATCAGTGGTCAGGTGGGTTGCATCAGCGGCCAAATGAGCACGACACCCTGCGGTGCTCATCCTTCCAAACTTGCTGCGGACTGGCCTAGATTAAAGTTAAAGAACGAATCACTTCCTAATGGGCAGGTCACGCAAGTGTTGGATCTCCCTTCTTTTCCAAAGCAGAGTGTCCATCCGACCTCTCAACCTCAACAACAACAGAGTCAACCACGACGAAGGAACCCAGACCGACGGCAGTATCAGAAGACACAACAAGGAAAGCAGTCTAGGCCACCCAAAGGAAGCGGCACCAGAAAAATATGGGTGCCAAAAGGACAAAAAGCACCAAAGAACTCCAACCAAGCAGAGATCGACAAGAAAAAGGCAGAACAGAAACAGAATCGGTATCCACCATCCCCTCGACCTTCTTCTACAGGCCCAAGCATCCGACAAATTTGGATCGCCAAGAAATACCTTACCCATAGACCCACACCCACGCAGATTTGGGTACCCAAACCATGTATCATAGCTCAACCCTTAAGCCATGTAATATATACCCCTCACAAATCTTTCCATCCCTCAATACCAACTCACCCGATACTACCTTCTGCCCCTCAGCAGAAACCCGCCACCCACTCAAAGACTCTTAGGAAATGGATACCGAAGCGTGTCCAATCGTCTTCCCCTAACCCCATGTCTGACAAAACTACCCCCCCGACTAACCTACAACCTTGTACTAAATCACTAACCTTTAAACCTTGTAAAAATTCACCCACCATCATCACACATCACTCATAATCTCATCTCATCAAGGAATGTATGCATGATCTGAAACGTGTAGGTGTCTAGAGACCTGCACTAGTGCTGCAAGAAACATTGCATCCATCACATCACAGCACTTGGCTACACGGGTTACGCATCAGTTATGGAAAGGGATTGCGGTCTCACTTTAATGGGATCATAATTAATTTCCATGCTAATGTGTTAATCTTTTGTAGCAGATCTTTCCCATTAGCGCACCAGTCATCATGCAAACCGACGAAGGACCATCAGGAGCAGGCCCCAGTGTAGCTGCAGTGCCCCTCAACGTGTTACGAGCAGAATCCCACCCGACTGCTCCACCGCCAGAATTCCAAGGATTTCCAGGGCCCATGCCGATCGACAACCCACCTATGGGCTACACAGAAAAGATACACCGTAACTCTCACTGGTTTCAAGGACTTGCAGGACCCTTAGCGGACACGGATTTCATATTTGAATCTACTTTGACATTTGATGACCGCACTTGGGGAAAATACCAATTCTTCTCCAGAGAGTTCGAAGCCCTACAGAACACCCAGGATTTAACTCACGTTTGGGCCAGAGCAGGCTTCACGGAGTATTTCAGTGATCCTCTGCCCAAACCTGACTTTTATAGGTGTTATTATTTAATCACTACTTTGCTGGCCTCAAAGAATAAGGATATCCCCGGAACTTTTATTTTGCCTTCTTTAGTGGATGATCCACCCTACAAAAGGTTTTACCTCTCAAAGGATTTAATCAGAGCGGCCATCAAAATTCATGGCACCCTCACACCCACAGATCGAGAAAGATTAATTCCAGACCCTATGAAACGTGGGGATGTCACTAAGTGGGAGGAGATCTCAGCAATTACACCTGAGCTGTCAAAGCCGCTACGGATATGCATGCAACACTTCGCATTCCCCGCTCAGGACAGATTTACCATGCCCCATAAAAGAATATGGTTTGGATTGTACTTAGCGTGCACGGGACCTCAGACTGTTGATCTGGCGAGCTGGATCATTGATCAAATGTATTTGGCACAACACAGATGGGAACGCAAAAAAGTGCTTAATGGATGTTGTGCACTCACAAGAATTGTGTATATGTGCTTGGCATATGATTTGCCAATTGAACGCGCATTAACAGGAGAAGAGCTGAAAGCATTCAAAGGAACGACGAAGAAAGCCAGGAAGCCCAGTAGAACACGGGCAGGTAAGCGCATGAGAGGCACCATTCCTTGCCTTCAAGTGCCAGAGTCACCATCACCACAACCCTCTCCAGAGCAATCTCCGACAGAAGCCGCTCCCACAGTGCAACCTATTCGCATAAGGTTGTCTAGACCAGTGGTCACGGAGGGCACTACTAGTATCGCTGCACCTCAGGCAGCTGCAACCACAGAACCCACCACCACGACAGCAGAAGCTCCCACCACTATTGGTGCGGACGCCTTTTCTTTCCCAATACCACACATGGAGGCAGAACCAATAAACACACCATTCGATTTTGAAATGCCTGATGCATTCTCAAATGAATTCCAGTTTTCAGAGGCACAGATGCTCTCCCAAGAATATGAACGCCCCAGTTACCCTACCACACCGCGGGATCTGCCACAGGGACAAGTTGTGTCGAGCTCTGATGACGAACGAACAGCCACAGATGATGAAGAAGGTGACGATGAAGCCAGCCAGGGCACGCATGATTCCCAAGAACAAGGACAGACAGACGGCCAAGGCCAACAAACCGATGCACACGGTGACACCAGCACGCACGAAGAGGAGACTTTCGAAGCAGCAGCTTACACACTGGCAATCAAGAAATTATATCGTACGATGGAGAAAGTATGGGCACGGAAGAAATTGACTGAAGAAGAGAGCCAGGCCCTAATCGAACAAGAACTAGTCTCCGGAGGATTTGAAGAAGTCTACATCAGAGGGTTCAGAGAACTGGTCCAATCCATCGGCCCGGTCGAAGCACTGAGGTATTTACAAAGGAAGCCACTCCCCCAATATGACCCTCGCAGAGTTCGCCTGCTATCGAAGCCCGGTGAATATATTCGAGTTCCGGTAGGTGCTCAATCATCCCACCAGGCACAAGATGCACGCCTACGGCCGGAAAGATCCTTCACCGAAGAAGCCATCCTAGTTGACTCCCCACCACATACTACTGTTGTACATACTACCACTATCCTTGAAATAACATCCACACCTTCTACTCCTCTCCCACCTCATGTTTCACCAACCCATCCAGTATCCCTTGCAAACCCACCTGCTTCTCCAACAGCCACACCAGTCCACGGCAACATAGCCACAGCCTTTACCCCGCCCATTCATGCCACCATGCCCACACCCAACCCTCCGCGTCTACATGTTAACCCCTTCACCCCTTCATCCTTCCCAGCTTTTCCCCCACCTTTAAGACACCCTTTCACCTTTCTAACCCCACTAACCTTCTCACCAGTTTCACCCCCCCAACCCACCATAACCCCTATATCCCCTTTTCACCAAGCTACTCCAGCCATCCCCCCTGTAAATTACTCTACATTTGTAAATACCGTCTTCACACCTACACAACCACCCACTTACACACCCCTTTTCACAGTCACCGCACTTGACACGTCCAATGACATGGACATATCACCATCCACCTCACCAGCACCCACTCCACTCACAGCACCACCATATTTAGGTACGTCACAATTTTCCACAATCACCACTGCATCCACCTTCCCAACCCCATTTCCCAGCCATGATAGAAGAACGAATTTTGCAATCTCCCTACTTTGCTCAATTGGCCCCACGCAGGTACATATCCGGGCATGAGCTTCAATACAAACCTTACTTCATGCTAATGGCCGAATACCAGCTGGCCATAGAAAAGCGAACTGGCAAGAAGCCATCACATGCAACCCAGTTCAAGCCTGAAGACTTGCCACTGGATGCGCAACAAGGCACTATTTATCAACCAGATTGGCGTACACGTCTTTTACAGGAGTACCCAGAAATGATGAGCACATGGGTGAAAGCGCCCTTACATTTAAAGTATAATCCTTGCTGGGGACCAGTACCACGACGCCGCTCCTGGACTGCATTCGCTATCAAAGTACAAAACAATAGGCAGTGTCAGGATTGGCTGAATTACCCCTACTTCAAGCCACCTACCGAGTTGCCCACTGTTGGCTATATGATGGCCACAATCCGTCACTGGCTCCCTCGCCTGAAGCATATGGATGATATCGCAGCGCATATGACTGTCAAAATTTTTGACATGATGCAAATGATATTTAAAGTCTTCCGACGCGTCAAGGCACCGCATGTAAACACCCCGGGATTTGAGCATGGTAACTTTGACCTAGTCTATGACATGAGCACAACGCCATCGCTCCGGGTGTGTTATGCCTGGCACTGTAGGATAAAATACCTCCCGGCATGCTACAAACAAACCTTTGAAGAGATGTTCACCACCGGGTTTTGGGAATACCATTCCGAGGTATTCATCAGCAGGCCCACACATTTATTACAACTTTTTGCCTGTGAGCGAATGGTTTATTCCACGCATTATCAACTCCCGCCACCCGACGAACCGCAACCGATCGACTGGGAGAAGCTCGAGGCTGATCTGGCCCGAGGCATTCGAGTATCTGAGCACACCCTCGCTCACGACCTCCTACAAAACTACATCCGGCAGACCGCACAACAAGGTTCTGTCGAGGACGACAGAAGCGAGAGGGAGGGGGGTGTTGGAAGCAGTCAGAGGCACAGTCAGAGGCACAGACGACATGGAAGCATGTAAAGACGGAGCAGGGAGCCAGTCGGATTATTTTTTCAAACAATTATGTTTTTATTACCTCTTCAAACATCCAACAGTGATTTTCATCACTCTTGTAACATATGTAATATAGACAAAACCCCATTTTGTAATTCATAGCTCCATTTTGTGCAAGCCGAGGAGTCCTCGAGCTTGAGGAGCTTAGGTAGAATGCGCGTACCAATTTTCGTTATTTTTAGACATCGTTTACCCTTCCAAATAGCCTCTAGGACCTATTTTTTAACTAGGCCGGTCACTAGATGTGAAACCGGTCAAAACTAGTCTAGAAACTATAAAAAGAGCTAGAGAGCTCATTTTTGAGGTTGGTTCATGTTGGCTAGTATGAGCTTAGAGCTAGTTTGAGTTTGTAAGAGTATTCTTGAGTAATAGAACTAATTTCCCACCTTCCATTGTGTCTTGCTTGTCTCTTCTTTGTGTGTGTGTATGTGTGTGTGCATCTTTGTGCTTCTCACCTTCACTCTCACATCATCTCACGTTCACGATCTTCATATCACTCCTACCTCTCCCACGGATTGACATTAAGGAGGTGAAGCTTCTTAACGTGGTTCTCACCATTGTGCTAGAGCAACACTTCGCTTCATGTGTAAATAGTTGACCCATGAGAGTTGTAAGATCTGGAGTGTGCATGTCCATGTAGAGATCCATTGCAGTGGTGAAGCTTTCCCACTTGTCATGAGCCTTGATTCCATTGATTACCTGTCTCACAATTTGTTCTTCTTCAATCTCTTCTCCTATGCTTGCTAACTGATCTGCAACATCTTTGATCTTGGTCATAAATTCTGAAACAGCTTGCTTAGGTTGCTTCCTTAGTGTTGTGAATTCAATCCACAGCTGATTTTTCCTAGCCCTTGTATTGGAGGAAAAATATGATGACAGAGTTTCCCAAGTCTCTTGGGAGGTCTTGCAATTTCTGATATGTGGCAAAAGAAAATCAGATATAGAGAGTTGAGTAAATAAGACCTTGCCAATGCATCCTTTGCACACCATGTGTTGAGATTTTCTTATTCTTCCTTGGTTGGCAATCCTCTTGCTTTGAATGAGGGCAATTCCTCATCTCGTGAGATGTATCCATAGAGACTCCTTCCTTGTACATAGGTCTTCATTCTTAGAGACCAAGCTTGAACCATCTCCCATTTTACCTTATTTGCTCTGATACCACTGTTGGGAAAGATGGATGGATGATCCAAGAGACTGAGTAGGTACTGCTAAACCTGCTTTGTACCAGCCCTCTTTTGCTTCAGACTTGATTAGTAGACTTCCTTAACTTCCCAATGACACCAAAAATAGCCTATGTCCTTTGGAAATGATATGTGTGATGATTGAATCAAAACAGATAACTTTGGAAGTCACAAACTCAAGAAAACCTTCTATTTTGGTCTTGACACCTGCTGAATGTTTTGCTCAGTGTGACCAGCACAGTAGCAATTAATAAAATTCCTTCTAGGGGTATTTAATTAGCTTAATAAGCTACCCTTTGCAAGTGGAGTCATGTAAAAAGATAAACTATGCTAAGAGAAATCAATTTAGAAAGATTAGCTATACCCTCGACTTTTTAGGACTGTAGCAGAAATAGACCAGTGAGCATCTCGACACAGATTTCTCTGAATTGGCTGAATAGAATGTCTTCTAATTTTGATAGCATGTATTAGGCTTCAAGATGCATCCAAAAATCTTTGAATCACTGAATTTGGTGGAGTATTGACCGAGATATGCCCTTGACAAGTTGACAGACTTTTGAGTAGACTAGCAGAGAACACAGAGATGAATGATGTAAATGTATCTATAAATTAACACTTGTGTACAATCCCATTGGCATGAATAACATTGCCTAATGGTGTAGAGAGGTGTAGGCTATGGTATAGTCCTCACACACACTCAATTACAGTAGAATGAAGCTCGGGAGTGATCTCTCATACCCGCGACTTTTCTTGTTGACTTTTATATGTAATGAGTAAAGTTTGAATTCAAATTCAAACTTTTGGCTCCCTATGATCAAGCTCCTAAATGCTTGGAGATATTCTCTCAATCAAGTGAGTTACTTTTTCCAAGAATCACTTAGGTAGGTGATTACAAAAGATTCTAAGTCAATTGACTTTTACAATGAGATAAAGTGGTAATTAACCACTAGCATATGTTCCTATGATTCTTCATGTATGTAGAGTCTTCATGATATCTTCCAAGCCAAATGTGTAGGCTTGTGATTTACACCAACACTCTTTTGGGTGTATGCCAATGTCGTACTCTAGGTGATTGCATATATTGTGAGAGGTCCAATTGAGTACCTCAATTCTCGTGGCATTAAAGTATCATAAATCTGACTTCAATACGACTTTGATATGCCTTCACATCATCAAAAAAACTCACCTTTATGACCATGAAGTTTGTGATTCAACTGTCTCAGAGTACTTCCACCATTGGAATTCATTATTTGAAACTTTCTTAAGATTTCCTTTATGTAATTCCTTTTGATTAAGATACATATCATGCTTTGTATAAAGAATTTGCATGCTAAGAAAATAAGTTAACCTACCAAGATCTAAAATTTTGCCATGAAACTTTCTTTGGATTAGGGACCACAACATAAGGGGGGTTCCCAAAATTAAGCGGTCTACCTGCATCAGCCTAAAGGACTCTGGAGGTCTAGGCTCATAAATATTGAAGGTATGGCTGACAAACTGGTGGCAAAATGGATCAGCAAGGCTTAGTGCAATTGTGAGACCTTGTGGGCCAAGCTCATTTTTAGGAACAAGAACTCCATTAGGCAAGTGGGCCTCCCTCGTTGGAAGGACTTGAGCCTCCTTATCTTGTTATTCTCCACGATCCTGATTTACCTTGAAGGCTTCAATCTTGTGCGCTCCCTGTGGAAGAGTTGGAACAAGTTCAAACTATTTATCAAAGTCAGAGAAGATTGGACATGGGCAACAAGCATCAGACAAAATGACTCAATCTAGTTTTCGATCATGGTCATAAGGGGTGTGGTGCCCTGGAACCTCCAAAAAGCTAAGAGGTTGTGGAGCAAGGGTTTTAGACATTGGAAACACCTCTGGAAACAAGAAACTGGCCATTGGATCAGCTTTGAGGACATAGACCATCGAATAAGAGTGAACTACGAAGAATGGAATCTTCTCCAAAACAGATGATTCACTTGGGAATGATAAAGAACCAGAATCGTGAGTGGATGTGATCATTCATGCTAGGAGGATCTTATTTGGCACAATGGAAATTCCTTGCCCAAATTTCCTAGAATCAAGGTTAACATAGACTATCACATCACACTCAACAAGAAGTGGTGCCTATCATGGACAAGACTATGTTGGGACTTGAAGTTCATGTATATCTGGAATCCGCTCATGGAGATCAAAAAGTCGGTTCTCATGTAGCAAATTATCCACCGTGGTCTCTGGACCAATCTAAAGGATAGCAAGTTTTGTGGGGCCTCGCCATGGTGCAAGCAATGCCGCCACAGTGTTGAGGATCTGGATCACATCTTCTTCATGTTCCCCATGTCCCTCCTACTCTAGTAGACCCTTGGGAATATTTTGAGGATACATGATCAAATCACCTGGAAGCAAGCACTTCTAGGCGAAGTGGTCGGCTTCTCAATGGCATTGTGGAAGGCTACGAGGTGTGAAACCCTCTCAAAGGTTTGGCAAGAATCATGATACATAGGTGGAGGATCTAAGAAGTGATACAAATAATGCCCAAGATGAAAGGGAAAAGGATTATAGGCTATGGAAGTCAAGAGGAAAAGCAAAAATGCAAGAGTGTGGAGAATGCTTCAAGCATGCACCTTGCAGGTCCAAAAGAGAGAAGAAAAAACCAAAAAGGTGTGGACATGTTTCCACATTTGTTGCAAAGCATTTAATTTATTTGGATAAGAACTCAATTACAAAGGAACCCTCAACCTACGAAGAGGCAAAGGAAAAATCTAATTAGGAAAAGGGCATGAAAGAAGAAATAAATGCATTGAAGGAGATGGGCACTTGGGACTTGGTTCCAATGTTACCCAATCAAAAGGTGCTAGGTTGTGGATGGGTATATAAACTCAAAAGAGATTTAGATGAAGCAATATGCAGGTGTAAGGCAAGATAATTTTCCAAAGGATTATCACAAATGCATGGTATAAATTATAAGGAAACATTCTCACTAGTTGCAAAGATGACTACAATAAGAACATTGATAAGTGTAGCTACTGCAAGAAATTGAAGACTCCTCCAACTTGATGTGAAAAATGAATTTCTAAATGTTTAGATAAGTGAAGAGGTATACATCTCACAACCTCCAAGTTTTGAAAACCCTAATCATACATCTTATGTTTGAAAACTTAAGAAAGCATTGAATGGATTGAAACAAGCTCTTAGCGCTTGGAACTAGAGGTTGGTAACATACCTTCAAGATCAAGGGTTCACACCTAGCAACTAATACCCTTCTTTATTCATCAAAAGGAATCACAATGAGGTTCATCTATGTGTATATGTAGATGAGATTATTGTGACATGTGATGCTCTAAATGGCATTCAAAGGATCAAGAAAAACATGCAAGAGGAGTTCAAAATTAGTGACTTAGCTGAGCTCAGATATTTCCTAGGTATACAAGTGAGTTATATAGATGAAAAAATGTATCTCACTGAGAGAAGATACATACAATATGTACTTCACAAATTCTAAATGGTCAACACAAAGCTTGTAGGTACACCTTTGGAACAGAATCATAAACTAAGTGTTTAGAAACGTGAGCATATTGATGATCCTAAGTAAGACCAAAGCTTAGTTGGTAGCTTGATACATGCTACTCACACAAGAAGAGATATATCCTATAGTGTGGGACTTGTTAGTCGGCCGCCGAGTGAGACAAATGTAATGACTGCCGGATGTAACGGAGTTCCTTGAATTACGCGCGAAAAGTTGGTACGTGCATCTTGTAAAGGTTATATAAAGAAATAAAAAAAGAATGGTCGAAAGAGACATTTTTTTCCGGCAATTGCCAGATGGTTCGCCTTGATATTTGTTAGAATATTGTTACACTATTGTGAGGTTCTGAGTATTGTTAGTGTTGATTTCTCTTCTGTTTGCATCTTCTGTATATACTGAAGTTCATTGTAACGAATGTTAAGTGAAGGATTATGTGTCTGAGTACTGGTTCCGTATATGCTCTTCAATCGTCGAAAAGTACCCTGAGTCAGTCTGAGTAGTTATATTACTGTGTGATTTGATTTGACAAATTAATACACTGTTGAGTATGTTCTGTTTGTTTTACTGAACTTGTTGCATTCGGTGATGAGGACGGACTAGTATTTTCGGTAACGTGAGCTTTTAGTTGAGATCGCTATAAAGTGTTGTGACAAAAGAATCTATCAGTTAAAGTATTGTCTCTGGTTGATTACTATTGTGAAAATCGGTATCCTAGACTACTACTCTGTTCCAATAGCAGGTTAGTCTGGAGAGTTCGGTATTCAGAAATATAGAGATCAAATGTTGTTAGTTACTGCTAGTAACTAAGCTAAGACGTGTATACATGTTTCGGATGTTGTGTTGAATAATTGGGAAAAGAGTACAGGGCCTCTGTCTAACAGACCCCTACCACTCCCAAGAACCCACGTTGTTTTCGGTGACGATACTAAAAGTTTAACACAATTTACGATGAATCACTGTTTTACGTTAATATTTATTCGGTAACGATTTCGGCTAGATAGTAACACAACGTTACCGTTACTGTTTCTCTTAACACTTGGCGCCGTCTATGGGAAAGTGGCATCAAGATTGTCAGTCGTCTGTCAGAATTAGATTATCGTTTGATTGGCAGTAGCAACAGAATCAGATTGTTGCAAACTGTTCGGTTAGTAATACTACGCGATTAGTACAAAAGATGATACATGCCGGTTACTCGATCCGGTGAAACGTATCCCAAGAACCATCAGTCTGGAGTACTTAATGTACAAAAGACAACTCTGGAAGATAAAAGTACAACTAGGTTTGAACCAGTTGTCAAGAAAGTTAAGAACGTTAAAACTGATTCCGGTCATATTCCGATAGAATGTGTTACACCTCTGGTACATTCCGGTACTATTTTGGCACAGTCTGTCGAAGATATAGTAATTCCAGAACCTACCAAGACGCAGTTGGAATCCAGTTTAACACTCGTGGAAAAAGATTCAGATTTATCTACGATTAGAAACACTCTAGTCAAAGAAATCGGCGAAGGCGAAAAAACACCGTATTCGGGCATAATTTCGGTGCCTTCCGGTGATATTTCGGTAAGAGAATCACAGTTTTCCGGTGAAGATTTAGCATTTTCTGCTGAATCTTCAGCCCAATCACTGCGGTTGAAAACAAGTTCCCATACACTCGACATCAAGGAAGAAGGAAGGTTGTTCGAAACAGAGATTCGAAGCATAATAAGCAAGATAATCGCACCGGAAAGTGCGCCATCCGACGATACAGATTCGGGTAGTTCAGATATTCAGACCCTAGATACAGAAGGAAGGTATAATACACTCACGATGAATGGGCAACAACAACAACAGTTATGTCCACCCAGGCCACCTCCAACGGGAGTGACATACACGAAGTTTGGTGGATTTCGAAGAGATGATCCGGATGCTCACATACGCACCTTCGAGATAAGCTACGCAGTTCTCAACCATCCACCAGATCAGGACTACAAAGCCATTGTCTTCCAATCTACGCTTGTCAATGAAGCAGCTAGATGGCTTACAGAATATGATATTAATCATTTCGGTACCTACGAAGCAGTACGAGATGCTTTTCTGCAGCGATTCAGGTTAAAAAAGAATCCAGCCGAAATTTTTGACTATCTGCAGAATAACAGACAAAAGGAAAATCAAACCGTGCAGGAGTATGCTACTCTCTTCAGAACACACTTAAGGCAGTTACCACCGGCCCACACTAACTTGCCAGATGACGTTATCACTCAGTGGTTCATCAATGGCTTGGTTCCACAACTTAAGCAGATCATGATCATAAGATGTGTCGGGGCCATGTCCCTCGATGCAGTCATTGCAATGACTCTGCAACTGGAACACAAAGTCGGTGGATTTAGAGAAGACTTGGAATGGTTAAAAGCAAACAAAAATGTTGCAGAAGATATGACTAGACAAGTATACTGCAACATATGCAAAAATTCAGGACATACCAGTGCCAATTGCGCACTTAATCAAACATTTTGTGCTATCTGCAACATTGCCGGACACACCACCGAAAACTGCGCATACAACGCTAGAGTACAGGGAACAGCGACTGTCAATGCAATTATCCAGGAACAAGGGCAGCCAGCCAACCACTATGTGCCTCCACAAATGAGAAACAACCAGCAACAAGGATAGTGAAATTACCGAGGACAGAGGAATAACAACTATAATCCAAACCGCTGGCAGAACGGACCACCACCAGAAAATCCCAATTTACCACCACCACGCTGCCATTTTTGTGGTGAATTTGGACATATTAGGAGATTTTGCAAAGATGCAGCTGAGTATGATCAAAGGAAGAAGGAACGTCAAAATCCAATGGCCAACATGGTAAAAATCACACCGATGGAAACACAGGCTGCTGCAGTCTAGACCCGTTCCGGTAAACAACTGCAACCGGCAACAGAAATATTTGAACCAGGGATACGTGAACAACACAGAATGTACAACAAGGCTAGTCAATGGACCACAACAGAACCACCAGTCTTCCCAGAACCTATTCCAGTAACCCAGCCCTCGTTAACAAAGGAAGAAACACAACAAAGGGAGTTAGCAACAGGAACATCATCAGCAGCAGATACATTACCAACCGTAGACACCTCCACATTAGCAAGGGCATCAACTTCAACATCAGTAGAGCCTGTCAATCAATCTCAACAGGCTTGGGAAATCCTATCTAAGGCATCTATCACTCTGCCTCTGGGCCAACTACAAGCATTAGTACCTGGAATTCGCCAACAGTTTCAACAACAGTTCAGTCCGGTGCCTTCTTGTATTCCGGCGATAGCAGCAGTTCAACCGGAACCTGATTCTACGGTCGATCATTCAGTCCCCTTGATTACAGTATGGTATAAGAATCATAAGATTACGCAAGTATTGATTGATGGAGGCTCTAGTGTTAACATTGCGACTGCGGCATTATGCAAAAGGTTAGGATGGACCGAAATTGAGCCAGTTCAATTTTTTGTCAGAATGGCAGATCAATGAAGAGTCCATCCCGTAGGACTTGTGCGAAATATACCCATCACTTTGCAAGGTACGACCTTTAAAATGACCTTTGTCATACTAGATCTGCCGGAATCCACTTTGGATTATAACCTCCTTTTCGGTCGACCTTGGTTAAAGCATGTAAAGGTAATACAGGACTGGTCTGCACAAGAGCTTACGTTCAAAGATGCCAATCGAAGATATGTGGTAAAATTAGATGCTATACAACCTTGCGAGCTACGCTAGATCATATTTTGCTGAACCAGTCCATATGCTAGATGGATTGTCAGATGATGAAGAAGAAGAGTTTCTGAAGAGTAACGCTGACTTAATTTCCTTAGGGACTATTGATCTACAGTCCGTTGTAGATAATTGGAATGCTTCAGTCTATACAGTAATACCCATCACAGAAGAGGCTAAGAAGGAAGACACTGTCTTGACACATGACAATGAACTATAGCAACTCTTTAAACCAACAGACAACATAGAGAAACATCAACAGTTCTATGTCCCTGAAGATCAGCTGATCACTTACAATTTAGGAGATGAAGATCATCCGCGTCCTGTAAAGATAAAGCAAAACTTACCGGAAACATTTCAAGTAGGCTTAATCCAGCTACTACGAGAATTCACCGACATCTTTGCATGGGACTACAAAGACATGAAAGGATTGAACCCCCGTATCTACCAGCATAGGGTCATGCTGAAGCCAGAATCGAGACCGATAAAGCAAACCAGCTACCGGATGAATCCCCATTATGCATCTCAGGTAAAGGCAGAACTGGATAGGTTATTAAAAGTCGGATTCATCGTACCAGTAGAGCATGTTGAATGGATCTCTCCAATTGTGATTGTGCCTAAGAAAAACAAGCAATTGAGAATCTGTGTAGATTACCGAAAATTAAATGCAGCAACCGTACCGGATCCTTTTCCAATCCCCTTTTTGGATACCATGCTTGATAGAGTAGCAGGTCACGAGATGTATTCATTCCTAGATGGATACAGTGGCTACAACCAAGTGAGAATGGCCGAAGAAGATATACCAAAAACTGCATTTATTACCAACTGGGGTGTCTTTGCTTGTACGGTAATGTGGTTTGGATTGAGAAACGCACCAAGCACATTTCAAAGATGTATGCAGGAGATATTTTCTCCTTATCTCACTTCATTTATGCAAGTATATCTCGATGATTTTTCAATTTTCGGTAAGATGATAGCACACCTGTTCCATTTACGGTGTTGCTTTCAGAAATGCAGAGAGTATAGGCTCTACTTAAACCCAAACAAATCTGTGTTTGCGGTTTCATGTGGCAAATTACTTGGCCACATTGTATCTGCACAAGGTATCCAAGTAGATCCAGAAACAATTTTGGCAGTATTAGAAGCTCCGGTGCCAGCTACTCCAAAAGAAGTCATGCGCTTTATGGGTCAAGTACGATGGCATGGAAGACACTTACGGTGGCTTGCTCATCTGGCTATACCACTAAACAAGCTAATCTCCAAGACTCCTCGACAATTTGAATGGACCCAGGAATGACAGATAGCATTTGATGGTTTAAAACATTTATTAACACAAGTTCCTATCTTACAACCGTCGGACTGGGATCACCCATTTCATGTATTTGTTGATGCTTCAGATATAGCAATAGGAAGTGTGTTGATGCAACAAATTGATAAATGGTTCAGACCAGTGTATTATGCAAGCCGAAGATTAGCGCCTGCTGAAAAGAATTACTCTGTAACAGAAAGAGAATGTCTAGGGCTAGTATATTCGATCAAGAAATTCAGACATTACTTGCTAGGCCGTAAATTCACATTTCATGTAGATCACGCTGCACTTGTCTATCTAGTTCGGCAACAACATCTAGGTGGTCGATTAGCGCGATGGGTCTTACTTTTACAGGAATTTGACTACAAAGTCATTCACCGACCAGGTAGTTCACATGCCTTAGCAGATTTCTTATCCCGCTTAGATTCCGGTGAAGCTCCGGTGGGTATAGATGACACGACACCCGCTATTTATGTATCAGAACCAATTAATGAAGATTACGTAGATCCACCTATCCCATTTTCATATTATGATCAGATCTTGACCTTTCTCACTGATGGTTGCCTTCCATCTCAGACTTCTACGGCAGTATGCAGAAGAATTGCAGTCTTTAGCCGTCGATTTCGGTTAATTGCTGGAGAGTTATATTATGTAGATCATACCGGAATCTTACTTCATTGTATTCCACCACATGAAGTTAATTCAGTTATTACTTTGGCTCACTCAATTCCTTCTGGTGGCCATTTTGCAGTAGACTTAACTCACCGGAAAATTCTGCAGAGTGGTCTCTGGTGGCCAATGATGTACAGAGATATATTACAGTTTGTCAAACAATGTGATACTTGTCAAAGATTGGGTCAGCCTTTGCAACGTCATCTTTTTCCTTTGCAACCCATCTTACCATTGGAACCTTTCCAGAAGTGGGGTCTAGATTTTATCGGTCCAATTACACCTCCAGCAGTCTACAGTAACAACCGTTACATACTGACCTGCACAGACTATGCAACCAGATGGGCAAAAGCCTGGGCTTTACGGTCTGCTACAGCCGTTACGGTAGCAAAGTGTCTGGTAACCGATGTCTTTCCACGTTTTGGCTTACCACTGGAAATTGTCTCAGATCAAGGCACTCATTTTGTAAACAATTTAATGAAGGCACTTACACAGTCGTTCCAGGTCACACATAAATTTAGTTCTCCTTATTATCCTCGAGCCAATGGATTGGCCGAAAGTACAAACAAATCTCTGCTAAATATCCTTCGAAAATTGATCATGGAATCACCGGAAAGATGGGATCAATTGCTACCTACAGTGTTATGGGCATACCGGACTACCTACAAGGTAACAACAGGATTGACACCTTTCAAATTAGCTTATGGCTTAGAAGCAATAGCACCAATGGAGATAGTTATACCAAGTTTACGAGTAGCCCTTACCTAGAAACTGCTACCGGAAGACTCACTGTCATTCCGGTTGGACACACTCAGAGAGTTAGACAAGCACCGATGGCTCAGTTTTTTAACCATGCACGAAGTTCAACTAAGACAGGCAAGGACGCACGATCGAAACTTGAAGACTTCTGTATTTTCGATAGGACAGCTTGTACTTTTCTATAACGCAAAGTCAAATAGATCCGCAGGCAAATTCAAATTACGGTGGTTCGGCCCTTACAAGATCTCAGAGCAAATCGGTCCAACAACTTTTCGGTTGACTATGTTGACTGGAAATCCACTTCCAAAAGTAATCAACGGCTCGAAGCTGCGACCGTATCAAAGCACTACTAGTCCGCATTAAATCATTCGGCGGTGGACCACATTTTTTTTAGCTTTTGTGTTTTACTTTTCATTTTGTTCTTTCTTTTCTTTTTTAAATAGCCGTGTTTTGTCATAAGCCGCCCTCCTTACCAATTACTCAAGCATGCACGCCAAATTAAAAGCAATATCATTCCAGCACTACACAATGATAACCATCACTTCCTACCCCCCCCCCCCACCGTAATATCTGTACTTAAGCTCTTCGGTTGCGTCAAAAAACGCTATTGTGTTCTTGTGATTGTGATTGTGTTTTCTGTGTTCTGTGTATCCGTGTGTTGTGTCCTGTGTATTCGTGTTCGCGTGCGCAATGGAAGCGTTGGCAAAGTACACAACTTTCTATGATGGTATCCCTACCGAGGTAGGAGAATACCTGCGTATCCAAGGGTTGGCCAACTTCGCTGAGCTACCTTGGCACTCAGTGGAAGCCCATCCCTTCTTCGCACAAATTATCCCAGCCATCGCCCAATCTCCCATCACCGAACGACAATGGCTCTTCCCCTCCCTACCATCTAGAACCGTAATAACCTTCCAGGCCTTCGCCGAAGCCTTCCGCCTCACTCCACAAGGCCGCGAGAATGGCCCAAGTATCTCGGTAGCCCGCATGACCGAACTTTTTCCCCGCCATTCATCGAATGAATACGCCATTCTCTGCCGCCCCGAACCTGAAAGAACTACATTACAGTTCTTAGTCGCAATCCTTAACCTCTAGAAATGCACCTACGGTATCTCCCGCCCATTCTATTCCGCCATCGACCTTGTCGCACGAGAACCCGTTAATTTTGCCTCATTTTTCTTTCACCAAATCCATAAGGAGTGTGTCGCCATAGTGAAACAAGTCAACAAAGGAACCACCCCTCGATCCAGACTTCCCCACATCCTTTCTTTTCTCTTCCCAACCATACTCGCCGCTCAACCACCACAACGAGGACCAATTTTAAGGCACGAAGAGTCAGTTCAACTACTAGAAGATGAGGAAGAAGAAGATGAAGAAGAGCTCAATCAGTTGTTCCGTCGGAAACGTATCAGAATTAGCTCCTCAGAAAGTGAAGCACAAGGCTCAGCCGGAAAAGATAACGATGACGATAAAGACGAAGAGAAGAACGAAGAGGAGACATTCCACGATACAGCTACGTCAATGCATAACGAATCATCGGCAGAACAACAAGAACAACAGGATCAAGCAGAAACAGAATCAATCTCGATCGAAAAAGAATCAGAGCAATAGAAAAATGAGCAACAATCTCATCAAGATGCACTAGACAATCTACTGAAGGCAGTGGAATCCACAGAAGCACACAACGCAGAAACTGAACAAACAAACAAGGTACAAACTACTGACTCTGCCCTCCCCAAAACACCGCGTGCTAACCTCAAGTAAGAGCGGAAAATCATGCACTACATGAGCAGATCAAGAAACTACAGGCTACACTCCAAGCACAAGAAGAAAGCTCAAGCCAGCAAGATAAGGCATTAGCTCAAAAAGACGAATTACTGACAGCTGCCGACACCGAAATAATAAAGTTAAATCAAACAATCAAAGATACAGACGATACAAGAATAGCACTAGGAAACCTACTGGAAGAAACAAGACTCCAGTTGCAGGACACAGTACAGAAATACCAAGAGCAGCAGAGAGAAGCAAAGCAGGCAGTAGAAGAGATACAAAGAACGAAAGAATCACTGGATGAGGTAAATTCTATACTTAAACATCAATTACTCAGGGAAGCTAAACATCAGAAGGAGTTAGCGAATG
Organism: Ceratopteris richardii; assembly: GCA_020310875.1. Taxonomy (NCBI): domain Eukaryota; kingdom Viridiplantae; phylum Streptophyta; class Polypodiopsida; order Polypodiales; family Pteridaceae; genus Ceratopteris; species Ceratopteris richardii. The sequence continues at coordinate 190,979,011 of CM035418.1, read as the reverse complement.
CCCGCAGAGAACGAGATGCATACCACAAAACCATACAGTTCTAGAATCAACAGTTTGAAAGACTGGATAATCAGGTACGCAACCAGAAAGACCGAATCACTGAGATGCAGAAACAAGTAACGGACATGAAGACAGCAAGAGATGTGGCATTATCAAATGATTTTTATTTACAGGAGGCCTTTTTGCAAACACAGGCCAAAATTTTGCTCACCGAAGCCATTGCCCTCAGTTCCGTTAGAGTAGATGCGCAGATTTTAGAACCCGACAGCCTTAAGCAATTATTAGAAACCCTTAAGAAAAAAATAGCCCGGACATTTAGATTAGCCAGGAATATGTATTTAGAAGGTATCATAGATGAACAGTAGTTTTGTAATCAAAATCACTTGCGGGTTCGAGTCCACCGTGCGTGCCAGTGTTAGTTGGCTGCCGAGTGAGACAAATGTAATGACTGCCGGATGTAACAGAGTTCCTTGAATTACGCACGAAAAGTTGGTATGCGCATCTTGTAAAGGTTATATAAAGAAATGTAAGAAGAATGGTCGAAAGAGACATTTTTTGCCGGCAATTGCCAGATGGTTCGCCTTGATATTTGTCAGAATATTGTTACACTATTGTGAGGTTCTCAGTATTGTTAGTGTTGATTTCTGTTCTGTTTGCATCTTCTGTATATACTGAAGTTCATTGTAACGAATGTTAAGTGACGGATTATGTGTCTGAGTATTGGTTCCGTATATGCTCTTCAATCGTCGAAAAGTACCCTGAGTCAATCTGAGTAGTTATATTACTGTGTGATTTGATTTGACAACTTAATACAATGTTGAGTATGTTCTGTTTGTTTTACTGAACTTGTTGCATTCGGTGATGAGGACGGACTAGTATTTTCGATAACGTGAGCTTTTAGTTGAGATCGCTATAAAGTGTTGTGACAAACGAATCTATCAGTTAAAGTATTGTCTCTGGTTGATTACTACTGTGAAATCGGTATCCCAGACTACTGCTTTGTTCCAATAGCAGGTTAGTTTGGAGAGTTCAGTATGCAGAAATATAGAGATTAAATGTTGTTAGTTACTGCTAGTAACTGAGCTAAGACGCGTATACATGTTTCGGATGTTGTGTTGAATAATTGGGAAAAGAGTACAGGGCCTCTGTCTAACAGACCCCTACCACTCCCAAGAACCCACGTTGTTTTCGGTGACGATACTAAAAGTTTAACACAGTTTACGGTGAATCACTGTTTTACATTAATATTTGTTCGGTAACGATTTCGGCTAGACAGTAACACAGCGTTACCGTTACTATTTCTCTTAACAGACTACTTATCTAGTTCATGCACTCACTTAGAAGATCACACATGGATGCTGCAAAGAGATTATGAAAGTACCTCAAAATGACACTTAATGAAGGTATATAATATCCTTACTCTTGATATTTGAATATCAAAGTCTATTCGTATGCAAATTGGAAGGTGCAAAATATGATAGAAGAAGTACCTTTGGATACTTGGCATTTTTAGGTTCAAAATTAGTGTCATGGAGTTCCAAGAAGCAATAAAAAATTTCATTATCTTCAATTGAAGCAAAATATGGAGGTGTAGCTATTGCAACTCAAGAATCAATATGGCTCAAGGAGTTGTACTCACATTTAGGACTTGTAAATTCCACAAATCACAGAGTTGGAGATAATGTAAGATCTATGCACTTGGCTACAAATACAAATCTCTATGAAAGGACAAAGAAAAAAGAGGTTCATTATCACTTTGTTAGAGAGAAGTTGATGGCAAAGGAAATGGACTTACCATTTGTTCCTATTGAGAAGCAAAAAGCATACATGATGACAAAAGAACTAGATGGGATAAAGATATGCAAGTTCAAATCTATGGTAGGTATTCAACCTACGAGAGAATGAGGACTCAAGCATACTTTAGCTTGAGGGGGGGTTGTTAGAACACTGCTTAGTCAGTTTTTATGTAGTTCTGCTAACTTAGATATGTGCTGAATCACATTTGCTCAATCGGATTTTGTTATAAGTAGTTATTGTTGAAAATCAAGTCTCAATCATGCAAAAAGGTTCAACCACGAGTTTTGCAAGTGGACCAATAAAAAAGGAGGACCCAAAGTCATGGAATAAAGTTAGAAGCTCCACCAAACTCAATCAAATTCAAATCTCATCAAATCAGCCACCAAAAAGTGCACCTAAAGTGATTGATGGGTGGTTAGCTAAATTGTAGGAAAAGTAAAAGTCTATATAAGCATCATCCCACCTTTGTTTCTTGATTTTTATGCATTCCACGAGTTTCCCACTTAGTTTAGTGAAGTCATAAACTCCAGCAAGCAGCCCCCTTGTTGCTTACCTCATTTTCTCATGATTTTGCTCCTCTGTATCTAGAGGTGTAGTTAGGCTTTTCCGAATCTGATTGTACCAAATTGCAGAGCATTGTTTGCTCTATCATTGTACTCATTTTCATTGATTTCAAGCTTCATTTGGTCTCTCATATTGCACCCTAAACATTGCCAAAGTTTCAAGTTATTTGGCTGAGTGAGTTGTGCGAAATTGCCAACTTTGTGAAGGTATATCTCTACACATAGGCAGAGAGTGTTGCAAACAGGTAGCCTGTTTTGTAGAGGGTGGTTCTGCCAACTTGAATATCCATTTGGGATGATTTAAAGCTTTTTGGGTAGCGCTTATAGTCTACTACAAGTCTGCAAAATTTCCTTTTAAGTCTTTGTACTAGTGTAGAGACAATTTCAGAACAATGAGCATATAGCACTGCTTATGGACCTAGTGGATGGCAACCATCTTCCATTTTTGCATTGGGGCGTTAGAATCATCCCCCATCAGTGGTATCAGAGCCATTTTTGAGGCTTGGAGACATCAGTGGCATCATATTGAAGACTTGAAGGGATCAACACAACTCGTGGAGGCACAAGGAGGACTCATCAAAGCAATCAAAAGGGGGCTACATCGATCGAGATCTCAACTAGTCAAAGGTTAGCAAGGGAGAAGCTATCAAAAGTTAATATCCACACCTTCTAAAGAATACAAACACGTGAGGAGAAGATAGAGGAGCATCTTAGAGCTCAGTATGGCTGAGTATAATGCACAAATAGAGAAGTTAGAGAAAGGCAATTATCAACAATGGAAATTTAGAGTTAGCAAGTGCCTTATGGGCAAAGGATTGTGGGGAGTAGTGAGTGGCACGGAGCCAATGCCTAATGTACATGATCCACCACTTCAAGGGCAGGTCAAGGCACTTAATGAATGGATAGAAAGGGATAGGAGAGTCATATTCATTCTATCTCAACACATAAGCAATAGCATGATAGGGCATATACAAGACTTGGACACATCCAAGAAGGTTTGGGAGACCTTGGAGAGATTGTACTCTTCATCAACCAAGGCAAGGAAGATTCACCTCAAGAATGAGCTCAATAATCTTAGGAAATCACCAAGTACTAACATAAATGAGTACATTTTGAAGGTTAAGGAACTTGCAGATGCTTTAGACTCAATTGGGAGCCCAATCGAAGACGGTGATCTTGTTGCACACACTCTCAATGGCTTGAGAGAGGATGAAAGGTGGAAAGCATTCAGCACATCAGTTTATGTGAGAGATTCCCTACCAAAATTTGATCAATTAGTCACATTGACAGTGACCAAGGAGATGAACCAAGGAGGTTCACAATCAAAGGGCAGCCAAGCCCAAGTTTTCTATGCAGGTAGAGGCAAAGGCAAAAGAGGTGGACAAAACTCCCAAGGCAGAGGGAGAGGAAGGTCAAGCTCAAGCGACCAAGAAGGCTCCAACCAAAGCTATGGATCAAGAGGAAGAGGAAGGAGTAGAGGAAGAGGAGGAAGATCACATGGAAGAGAAGCATCCAATGGAGAATGCTATAATTGTGGAAAACCAGGCCATTATGCAAGAGATTGTTGGTCCAAAGGAGGAGCAATCAAGGATACCAAAGGAACCAAGGTAATTATTCTATTACTTCAACAAATTCAGAAAATGAGAACTTGCTTATGATATATGGTTCAAGTGAAAGAGTCAATTCAGATTTTACATAGTACATTGATAGTGGTTGTAGCAACCATATGAGTTGCAATAAAGATGTTTTCTATAATTTACATTCACCCATCACTCAAGGACATGTAGAGATAGGGCATGACAATGAGCACAATATTACACATATGGGAGATGTTGCATTGAATGGATCTCAAAGCTCGAAGGTGTTGAAAGATGTGTTGCGTGTGCCAACCATCAGAAAGAACTTGGTTTTGGTAGGTCAAATGGTTGAAAGAGGTTATGAGGTGAGGTTAAATGAGAAAGGATGTTTTGTTGAAGAACCCATGCAGGACTACAAGCTCATAGAAAAAGGAAAGAAGCAAGGAAGACTCTCACCATGGAGGTAAAGCCATCAACCCCTCACACTATCTACTTGTCAATTGGAAATAAACAGATTGCAGAAATTGACTCATGGCATAAAAGAATTGGGCACATAAACTTACAAAGGATGAAGGACATGCAAAGGAAAGGCTTGGTGAGTGGTCTACCTGATCTTACATCTCATAATATGCACCATTTGTGCCATGCTTATCAATTAGGAAAACAAAGCAGATTGCCATTCAAGAAGGGAGCACATGTGAGCAATGAAGTGTTGAATCTCATACAGACAGATGTATGGGGACCTACAAGGGAGCCATCCATTGGAGGTAATAGATATTTTGTCACATTTATAGATGATCATTCAAGGCTTTTTGGATGTATTGCTTGAAGTCAAAGTCAGAGGTGTTTTACCACTTTAAGAGGTTCAAAAACCTAGTGGAGAAGGAAATAGGGAAGTATATAAAGACTCTCAGTTCGGATGGAGGGGGAGAGTATTTTTCAAATGAATTTTCAGATTTTCTACATGAACATGGCATCAAAAGGCAATTCACTTGCAGGTATACACCTCAACAAAATGGGGTGGCAGAAAGGAAGAATAGATACATAGCAGAAGTGGCTAGATCTTTGTTAAATGAAATGAATGTTCCTAGCTTTTATTGGGCTGCTACAACAAATACTGCCATATACATTATGAATAGGTGTCAAACCACAGGAGTACATGGAGTTACACCTTATGAAGCTTGGTGTGGTAAGAAACCCAATCTTTCACATCTCAAAGTATTTGGTTGTGTGTGTTATGTTCAAATACCTCAAGAATTGAGGCACAAGTTAGACCCGAAGGTAGATAGGTGTATATTTCTTGGATATTCTTCAGAGTAAAAGGGTTTCAGATGCCATAACACTTGCACCAAAGAGCTTAAGGTATCTAGGGATGTAATATTTGATGATTTGCTACCTTGGTATGGTAGCAAATATGTGTTACAGGTTGACGATGCATATGAAGCCGAGAAGAAGTTCAAAGAACAACAACAAGGCATGGAGATAAGTGGTCCAACCACTTCAAGCACACCATCAAAGGAGAGTATTACATCATCTTGGCATGGAAGGACAAGGAATGAAGCTCATTCAAGTGAACGAAGTAGCAAAGGAAAGGAAAAGGCAAATGACAAAGACCATCGATGGGTAGATATGGAATCTACAAGTGATGAAGATATGGAAAAATTAGAAACTCCAAGATATTAAGCATCTAAAACAAGGAGGAGGAGATTCCTACCACCTAATGGTGAGGTAAGGGCATCCAATAGGGTTAAATACCCTATTGAAAGGTTAAATTATGATTCATTCATTGCAACACACTATGCCTACATGAGTCAAGTCATAGCTTGTGAAGAACCTAACTTTTTTGAAGAAGCAAATAAGCATAGGGAATGGATTGAAGCCATGGAGCAAGACATCAAAGCACTTGAAGAAAATTATACTTGGTCATTGGTGCCAAGAGCAAAGGACATGAAAGTCATTGGCAACAAATGGGTGTACAAGGTAAAGAGGCATGCAGATGGGAACATCTCTAGGTATAAAGAAAGGTTGGTTGCCAAAGGTTTTGCTCAAATATATGGCATAGACTTTGAGGAAACATTGAACCCAGTAGCTAAGATGTCCACCATCAGAAGTTTGATTGCAATTTCAGCCTCAAAAGGTTGGAAGATGTACCAATTGGATGTGAAGAATGCTTTCCTAAATGGAGAGCTTGAAGAGGTAGTCTTCATGGACCAGCCCCAAGGCTTTGAGTATGAGAGGTTTCCACATCATGTATGCAAGATAAAGAAGGCTCTTTATGGACTCAAGCAATCCCCAAGATCTTGGAACCAAAGATTTGTAGACTACTTAGTAAAATGTGGATACAATCAGAGTCATGTAGACCCATCACTCTTTGTAAAGAAGGAAGGTAGCAAAATTGTTTTCATTTGTATATATGTTGATGATTTGATCATTACTGGGGATGATGAAGCCAATGTCAAGGACATAAAGAGGAATCTTGTATGTGAATTTAAAATCTTAGATTTAGGGATTTTAAGGTACTTCCTTGGGATTGAAGTACTATATAAAGAGGAAGGTATATACTTGATGCAAAGGAAATACATTCTTGATCTTTTGAAGAAGTTTGGCTTCTGTGATTGCAAGCCCATTTCAAATCTATTAGAAGTAAATGTTTAACTAAGTGCCCATGAAAGTGAAGAAGTGAAGGATGTGACCATGTATAGGTCAATCGTTGGTCCTCTCTTGTATGATACTATGACAAGACCTGATATTGCACATGCACTTGGAGTGTTATCTTAGTTTTTGCAAGCACCAAGAGTACCTCATCTTGTTGCAGCCAAAAGGGTACTTAGGTACCTCAAAGGATCAGTGAATGAAGGTCTATATTATCCATTTGATGATGGATTAAATGTACAAGCTTATTGTGATGCTGATTGGGTAGGTTCCAAAGATGACAGGAGGAGCACTAGTGGATATATTATCATACTAGGGAAGAAGACCATCTCATGGATGTCAAAGAAACAACCAACTATGGCTCTTTCATCAACCAAAGCTGAGTATAGAGGCTTAGCAGAAGTCTCATATGAGCTTATGTGGCTCAATAAGTTGTTTGTTGATCTTGATTTGCACGTTAAGCAAGTACCTATGTTTTGTGAAAACATAAGTAGCATATGCTCTGCTCAAAATCCGGTGTTCCATGCAAGGCCGAAGCATATAGAAGTGCATTACCACTTTATTCGAGAGAAGATCATGTCAAAGGATGTCAAGGTGGAGCATGTCAATACAAAGGACCAATATGAAAATGTTTTTACAAAAGGACTGGATGGAGTAAAGCTACAACACTTCAAGGCACGCATTGGAATGAAGGACCTAGGCATTGAGAATTCAGGGGGAGTGTTGAAAATCAAGTCTCAATCATGCAAAAAGGCTCAACCACAAGTTTTGCAAGTGGACCAACCAAAAAGGAGGACCTAAAGTCGTGGAATAAAGTTAGAAGCTCCACAAAACTCAATCAAATTCAAATCTCATCAAATCAGCCACCATAAAGTGCACCTAAACTGATTGGTGGGTGGTTAGCTAGAATGTAGGAAAAGTAAAAGTCTATATAAGCATCATCCCACCTTGTTTTCTTGAGCTGTATGCATTCCACGAGTATCCCACTTAGTTTAGTGAAGTCATAAACTCTAGCAAGCAGCCCCCTTGCTTGCTTACCTCATTTTCTTATGATTTTTCTCCTCTCTATCTAGAGGTGTAGTTAGACTTTTCCAAATCTGATTGTACAAGATTGTAGAGGATTGTTTGCTCTATCATTGTACTCATTTTCATTGATTTCAAGCTTCATTTGGTCTTTCATATTGTGCCCTAAGCATTTCCAAAGTTTCAAGTTATTTGGTTGAGTGAGTTATGAGAAATTGCCAACTTTGTGAAGGTATATCTCTGCACATAGGTAAAGAGTGTTGCAAACAGGTAGCCTTCTTTGCAGAGGGTGGTTCTCCCAGATGGAATATCCATTTGGGATGATTTAAAGCTTTTTGGGTAGCGCTCATAGTCTTCTACAAGTTTGCAAAATTGCATTTTAAGTCTCTTTATTGGTGCGGAGAAAAGTTCAGAACAGTGAGCATATATCACTGCTTGTGGACCTAGTGGAGGCCAGCCATCTTCCATTTTTGCATTAGGGTGTTAGAATCATCCCCCATCAGTTATATTTGATGGAGCATCAAGCTTGAAGAGTGCTTGAGGTGATTATGATATACATCAAAACCATCATTCGGACGGTGCCTCATATACTCATTGAATACGTTTTTATTTGCATTCATTTTTGTATTTTCCCTAAGGATCTTTATGACCAATTGATCCAATGTAAAATCCTTGAGTTTTACACTTGGAAAAGGTAAATTAAAGGCTCTAAAATCACAAGATAGAGGCGGTTAATCAATCAATCAATCTGGCACCAAAAGTAGATCAAGATTAGATCACAACTTACTAGATTATAGGAAAGTTGGTTGATTCTCTTCAACAACCTACCCCGATGTAACTCAAATTCAAATACTTGTAAACAAAAGGCGTGGAACGTGTTAGCTATTAGATTTCAGACTTTCTAAATATTAATTGCCAAAATGTCTTGTTAGAGAGGAAGACCATCAATGTATCTTTTCAAAATTAATATATCATTCTATCAGAAGGTATGTAGAAAAGCCAAAAAGGAGACATGTACTCAATGTGCTGGACTGTCAAGGCTGCTACATAGTAGAGAAGAGCACTTTGTTGAGTTGACTAGCTATGTCCAGAATATTCTATTATTGTTGCTTTCTAGTAATTAATTATTTTTTATTTCTAAGTGTTGGTGATTGAGTGATCTGGTGGATCGTCAGTTTATCTTATGCCTATGAATTTTTAAAGTTTAGTGTAAAATATCACTTTGTTCTTGTAACTGATAAGTTTATAAGTATTTTGGTGTGAGTAGTTGGAAGAATAGAGGGATTCAACCTTACCAGATTCCTTCGTCAGACTAGACGAGAGAGGTTAACACAGGCGATCCCACTTGGGAGTGGTTTTTATTATCTACATGCAGGTGACATGTTCAGGTGAGATCTACTCAAAGTATAAGAGTTACAAGCATCCTATTCAAGTGAATAGCACATTGGCTACCCTAGTGTGTAAAGCCAGCAAAGATGTGGCATCTGAAAGAAAGAGTGTATGAGGTAGCAGTTCGACACTGTAGTATTTCCTTGTTTCCAATTCTGGCAATGTTTGACTACCATAATCGAACAAAGCAATGCTCCTAGTATCTTGGAGCTCAAATGTAAATATTCTAACTAATTTGTCTCCTCCTGCTATCCTCTTAAATCCTTGACATGAATCCTCAACAAATGCTCCATTCGTTGTAAATTTGACCTGCAATCCTTTCTCAATGGGTTCATATTACCATCTGAAGCCAATTGCCTATCTTCTCCACTAGATGCCTTGTGTCATCTCCTAATTGGCCTTCATGTCTATTTCTTGGATCCTCTAAGTTTGAGAGTAGAGCTACATTCCCTCCTACATGATTTGATCAACCTCAATTTATATCGAATACATGTTCATCTTCTCTACCTTGCTTCATGGTCATATTCATTGGAAGTAATGAATCCTCTAGAGGTTGATCATGTGCATAGTTTTTGTAGTCTCTCCTTCCTCTATATCCTCCTTGATAATTATTTCTGTTGTATGAGTTTTTGTTGTAACCATTGTTATTGTTGAATAATCCTCTTGAACTTCCATAGCCTCCTCTGTTGTAGCCTCTTCCTCTTTGGTTTCTATGATTCCTGAAACAATTCTCAGTAATGTGATTAGTTAAGCCACATATGGCAGGTGGAGAGGATCTTTGAGATCTCCCCCTGCCTTGTCTTCTTGCATTGCCTCTTCCTCTTATAGCTCTACGTCTACCTGCAAAGTTTGCTTGAGAGGTACTAGCTTCATCATTAGAATTTTTACTCTTGACTTTACCATCTTTATTCTTGTTCTTATCTATATATAGGAGAGGATTGATTACCTTTTGATTTGCCTCCATTTTTCATAAGCTTTTCCACATGTGTGAACAATTGTCCCATGACAGTGTTGAAATCAGGAACCTACATATCCATGTAGAGGTCCATGGCTATGGTGAATGCTTCCCACTTATCATCTACCCTTATCCTATTGATCACTTGCCTCACTATTTGCTCTTCATCAATGACTTCCCAATGCTCCGAAGTTGATATGATACGCCCATTTTGGTGACAAAATCAATCACACTTTTCTTGGGCATCTTCTTGAGTGTAATGAACTCCATCCATAATTGATTTTTTCTTCTCTTGGTACTTGATGAGAAGAATGCTTCAAGAGTCTCTTCTAAATTCTTGCAATTTGCGATATGTGGAAGTAAAAAATCCGAGCTTAAGTTAAGAATGTATGATGACTTGGCTAGATCATCCTTTAAGAACCATGTGGTTAACCTCTCTTGTTCTTCTTGAGTTGTTTGTCCTTTGCTTCTGAGGATTGGCATCATCTCATCTCCAAAAATGTAACCATAGAGGTTTTCCCCTTGAAGGATGCTCAGTAGACTCCGTTGGCTTCACAATAAAGCATTTACAACCTAGGTACTTTGGAACATCATTCCAAAAATTTTGCAACAAAATAGATAACTTGCATATGCAAGCAATGAGAGAAAACCTTCTATTTTGGCAATGCAAGTTCTTAGTATTTTGCTTAGATCTCACAAGCTCGTACGAATTGAATGGAGAGATTTTTCAAACATCTTATTCAAGTGTATAGCTAACTAAAGCAAGTAGACTCATGGATTTAGAGGCACTATACATTGAGAAATGAGTTTAGCAACTCATGGGGATCATCTTGACATCTCAAGAGCAAGATGATATGCATACGTAGTCGACTTCATCAGTTCATATCTCATGATTGGCTAAAGAAAAACTAATGAAACTTGATATTAGATAGTAGAAACTTGAGGCTAACTATAAGCAGTTAAAGTGCATCAAATGGTTGAGTACACATGGAGAAGCCACTTTTATAAGATCACTGAAATGATGAATACAATAGAGAGCAGCAGATAGAAATGAACTTGAGGAAAGGTATCAAATTATGTATGCTAATGAACATATGATACAAGGGATGTGTAGTGGAGTACTCATACATATGTTGAGTCCAAGGTATGCTCAAGGATGTAGCTCAATAGCTCTCAGAATGACTCTCTATATCTCATGACTAAAAGCTTCTCGTTTTATGCTCAACTAGTGAGTTTGAAATTTGAATTTCCCTCACCTAAAATTACTCCTACACTTTAGGGGTGATTTGAACTGATTCCTTCTACCACATGAGTCCTGGGTTCAGCTCCCTAACTTCACAAGATTCTATTCTTTCTTGAATTTTGCATTTATCCAAAGGTAAATACTTCTAAATTGACAAGAAGGTGTTCATATGTGGTCCTCCATGTGAGATTCATGAAATGAGAAGTGGCCCTAAGTATTTAGCCAAGCATTTACGCTTGCTTAATGTACCAACACAACTGCATGGCTTTTGGTTGAGATTCATCTAACATATGTTTTTGAGGAACTGATGTAAACATGTATTCTAGATCTCTAATAGATGTTTTATTCTCTTTCTTTTTCTCCAACAACCTATTATTACACTGAATTGATTGATTCATGAATTCATTCAAAGTTTTTCCTTGGACATGGTTAGCATGAGGTCCTTGACATCATCACATAAGGCCCATTGAAAAGTTTTGATAAAATAATCCTCATGCCACATGACATCACAAATGATTTCTATGAATTATGATGCATAGGTAGACCTAGGCTTGTTTCCTTGATGTAGCTTCCTTAACTTTGTTTTGAAAACACATTAACAATTGGTATCTCTAAAAGATGATGTGGGCTCCTCAACAAATGCCTTGAAATCACACAAAATATCCATATCCATCTTAGGGATAGGTGCAAACCATGAATGAGTATGGCCACATAATAAACTTCCTATATATGAGTCCTAATTGAGAGGCATCATCTAGATACCTCTTTGGTTGGATTTTTATGAATAGTTTCATAGCTTGGTGCCAAAATCCTCAAAACTTTGATCTTGTCCCATCAAATTTCTCAAGCATGCTCAATTTTGGACTTTTCTTCATATTGGTTTCCATGGGGGTACTCGAAGAAGATTTATTTACAATGATTTGCAACTCCTAAGTTTTCCATGAAATTTTGTGATTACATCTTGAACATTTTGTTGTTGAATCCTTTCTTGTTTTTTTTCCTATCTCTTGGCCTTGTTTATGAATAACTTCAAATGCAGGAAAAAGTTATTCATGAATAATCTCCATTGCGCTTGGTTTTGATTAAGGTGGTCTTACCAAAACATCACAAGAGCACTAGATTGTGTCCTCTGACTGAACTAGACAAGATTTAAGAACTGTACTTTTGATTACAAGATCACCCACATAACAAAAATAATACAAGGATATCTAACTTGTCCAAGAATTCCCACTACCCAAGAGTCATAGGTATGGATAATTGGACTAAAGATAATACAAGAGATCACCCCATGCCAAAATGTAGGTATGAAGCAAGATATCTCAATTACAAGAACTCCCTTGAAGGAGATGAACTAGATACAAGGAATAACTAGAAAGGATCTTCTATTACAAGACTACAATACAAAAAGACAGGATGTCCAAGATACAAGAGTAGAAAAGATTAGAACAAAGACCCACACAACAACAAAGTGGTGCATATTCAGTCTAATTAAAACTACCAAATCCTACTTTTCCTACAAGATTAAGGAAGGTAGCCATAGGAAGGTTAGATCTCTAATTAGTCTAGAAATCTTGTGGCAAGATACTAGTGGTGGGATAGAACCCTTTGAATTAGAGAAAGCTACGCATATGGAGTCATGAGATGCCTTTGAACATCCACCATATGAAGACAAGATGTTATTGAACCCAAGTTAATCCATTAAGCTAACAAGAAAGGAACCTTTGATTCTTCAACACAAAGGTAAGATTTGCAAGGAGTCCCTTAAGCTTACTTGAGGAGTAGAGGAGCTCACAAAGAAAAAATGCTCATTAGCATTAGGGGTGTTAGGTGGTGTCCAATCCGACTTAATAATATATATTATTTTTTGCACCTTTGGATATCTCAAAACCGCTAATAGTGAGGAAACCCATTCATCTTGTAACTGATTTATGGAAGTTAAAAACAAATGTTCATAGAGAGAGAAGAGCGGCTCGCAAAAAACTCGACAATAGTCAAGATTCTACCAAACACTGGCCATAGTTCGAGGAAGACTATATCTGCAGATTGTAACTCTCTTTGATATTACTATAATTTTGCACTATAATGAAAGACTTATTTTTTTGTCATCTCCTATCCTTATCTTCCTAAGAATATGGGTCTCGATATTCATCCTTGTATACTTTGTGTACTCTGTGTAGTTAGGGAATATAAACACACTGAATGTTATTGCACTAAACCCCATTCCATGAACCCTTGTTCCTTGTATAAAACCTTCGGCAAACATTTGGTGACCACAGTGGGATTGGGGTATAATCAAGAATGCTTGAACGAGTAATAGATGATGTAGTAAACAAATAAATGAAGGAAGAAAGGATATCTACTACAATGGAGAAGGACCATGCCAACAAGGTTAGGTAAGTGGTTTTTGAAATATCAAGAACAACATGCAATATTTGCAACAAGAGAAGCATCTAATCTGCAACAACTACTACAAGTGCAAACAACTTTTGAGGTAGCAAAGTTGCAAGTAGAAAGTGTAGAAGTACGACAAGACATGGAGGAATTAGACAAGGAATGAGAGAAAAGACCCTCGGATTCAGAAGTGGTGTTAGGCCTTCTTGATTTTGTTTGGATGGAGCAATTACGAGAAAAGTAGATGGTACTAGAAAGGAAGGTTGGTGTCATATTCGCGATAGAGTCCTACAAAGATATCAAGCTTGAAGAGGATGAATTACTATGGATATCTACTGAAAAAGAGTGGACGTGTTGGAAAGTTCCATTTAAGGTGGACGATATTGTCTAGCACATTAGCAAAATGCAATTATAATGGACTTAGTAGGAGAATTTATGACAATCTTGATGTTTATGTTCATCTTTTTGATAGTCATCATGGTGTGCTAGAAGGAAATCTAGCAGATGGTAGATAATATAAAGACTTTCCTGATATTCTTGGAGGTGAAGCCGTTGGGTGGTTAACTAAATTCACCCTGGATGATTTTGCAACATACAATGCCTTGAAAACAGCATTTTTATGAAGATTTTGGAAGGCGAAAACCATAGGTTAGTTAGTTGTACCATTATAATATATGGTGCAGTAACCAACTCAAATGGTTGTAGAATATGCTTCTCTATTCTTTAGTACACTATGTTAGATTTTAAAAGTTGAATGCCCCCCCCCAGACAAGTGGTACGTGGAAAATAAACATTCTTTTGTTTGTTTGCATTGGATGGTACTAGATCTTTGGATGCAATTATAGATGCTTCAGAACAATTGGAATGGAATTTGAAGGCCATAAAGCCTACTTGGAAATGCTCTCAAGAAGCCATAAATATTGTAACTTTGAATTCTTTGGCAGTAACTGATCCATATGATCAATTATATTGTACAAAATGTAGAAATCCAAGACATGTAGCAACAAATTGTGCCTTAAATCAAGTATATTGTGCAATTTATACCCTCATGTTGCATAGTACGGATCAATGTAGATATAATACTAGAAATCAAGTAGTATTACATTAGGAAAAAAAGTGAACCCTGCATGGGCCTTGTAAGGATTCCTAATTTTTAGGGATTAAGCTTAATCTTGTACTTTGTTAAGGGGACAAGTGCATTTAATAGAGCACTTTTTGGTAGGCTGAAGTAGGCTTTTTTTTAGGCTGAGCTAGGACCTTCTCTCTCTTCTGCACATAGAGAGAGAGAAAAACCACTTTCCACCTCATCAAATCCGTCCATCTTTATGAATAAAAAAATGAGTTTTCTGAAAAAGTCTCTTTTTCAGCTATTCTTTATTCAAAATGGCCCATACTTTTATGTATATGTCAGAACTTAATTTTTTTAGACTTATTTTTATAAAAAATACTTAAAAAACATACTTTTCAAAATCCCTCCAAAAGTTAAGTGCCACATCATCAAACTCGTAACTTTGGTTGCCCCAAAACATGAATTTTTGAAAAAAAACTCATTTTCCCTCTAACATACTGAAAAAAGTCATTTTGACCTATCCACATACCAAAACACACTTTTTTTCTTGCACATAGCTACTGTACTAGCCATTCCAGCCATCTGTGTGCTTCTTCCCATTCGGTGCTGGAGTTTTGGAACATCATGGTGCTCACATGTATTACGAACATGACACCAGCACCAGCGCGTGCTCCTCACTCAAAGAGTGTACATGTTCGTGTTCCTACAGAATTTGCACCAACAACTAGAGGTAGCAATGACATAGATTCTCAAAATGCACGACGTGCAGCTGGAGAGAAGAATATTGATCTTTGGGTCCATGGTGCTTTGTATCCCTTGGATCCAATGGCTAATGTTCATCCTAGATTCCATACTATCTCCACATTTCTACAATTCCTTGGTTCCGGTGAAGATGGACTCCTAGGCTATTGCAAGCGATTGTCTAACCATTCTACATCTATAGCAAATTATTGGATGCAACAATGTCATCACAACCATTTCAAGATACACAGTTTAGAGAGTGCTATACACACTTTAGAAAGTGCTATCAAATCTTTGGATGAGCACAATAATAGTCTCAAACAAGATGTGGAAGAAAAGGAGAGCACAATTACAAAGTTGAAAGCCAATCTTACACAACTAAAAGAGACTCCACTTGGGATGAGATTTAGGAAACGACCATTATCATCCTTTCAAGCTCTTTCAACTGGTGGTGGAGCACGGAAGCGACGTGTTTACGCACTTAGGTATGTATTTCCTTTGTTTAGTTATGTTAAAAGACTTTTAGATTGAGATTCTTATTGTGCAGGTCATTTGTTGAAGATGCGAGTGCTTCCTCAACAATGGAGGATCAATTGAAGTTTCTGAATTCTTGTCTTAGCAACAAACATGTGCTTATGATCTTGGAGTCACCAATAGGAAATCACATCAAAACCCAAGTGATTAAAGATTTTGCAGGCAACTTAGAAGATATTATTAGTCCTAGTGAGGTACAGATGGTATGTGATGAAGCAGGTGTTAGTACTAGAGCGTACACTGCATTGTACAATCTTTTGAAGGAGGCTCTACAAAACAAAGGTATTTTCCAGAGCATTTTTCCATGCCCTTACAAGGTATCTGTGAGGAAGAAGATAACCAATGAGGATGTAGCCAATACTCTTGGAAATTACCTGCATATAGAAGATG
Organism: Ceratopteris richardii; assembly: GCA_020310875.1. Classification (NCBI taxonomy): domain Eukaryota; kingdom Viridiplantae; phylum Streptophyta; class Polypodiopsida; order Polypodiales; family Pteridaceae; genus Ceratopteris; species Ceratopteris richardii. Next base: position 190,962,687 of record CM035418.1, on the reverse strand, counting down.
TTATGCCTGCATCCATTTATCATTCATCTACATCAAAGAAAGAGTTGAAAAACACATCTAGACAGGGATTCATCTACACAAAGTACAACAACATATTTGTCAATTTGGAGAGGCTCCAAAAGGAAATGGTTAAATTTTACAAATCCACACTTCAAGGTATATCCATTGTTTTGATAATGACATTCATAGTATTTTTAATAATATAATGTTTGTTATTTGATGTAGATTGTGGTTCCAAACTCAAGTTTGTATTGAAGCTAGACGAATGTCAAATCATAAAGGGACGCCGTATGGAGAGACTTAGTGTGACACTCATGAACGAAGCTATGGCCCATGCTATTATTGATGATAGTGAAGAATCTACCCATCACTTTACATATAGTGTCCAATCAGAGAAAGATATATGGTGGTTAGGTGCTATTGAAGTACCTAAAGAATCCAACGATGTTCTTACATGGATTTTCAATAGGATCCCATGGATCACAGAGGTGATAACTTCTCAAATTCATGGTGCCAAAATCAATGTAGAAAGCCTTGGTGATTTTGAAGTAGAGTGGCACTTAGGTGGAGACTTAAAGACTATCAAATGCATGTTAGGGTGCAAACAAGGTGCATCTACTCTCTATCCTTGTCCATATTGTACACGAGGTTATAAACGAACAAAGAGAAAACAAAACAACATAGATGATTTAGTTGATGACACAGATGCAACTCCATCTGCTGAATGGGATACACCTTTAATGAGGTGTCCCATGTTAGGTACACCTAATCGTGACATGTCAGATAAGGATTGGAATCCCATTATTCCATTCCCTTTAGTCAATGTCCACTTTTGCACCTTGCATGCCTTCATGAGAATTTTTGATAGACTATTGAAGCTCCATATAGAATACGCATTTGCCATGAAGCCAGTTGATAAATCTATTCAAGCTATAAAGAAATTGGAGGAACTTCTTAATTCAATTGGTTGTCATGGTGGAAATGTAACCCTAGTTGTTAAGAAAGTTGGAGAATCTCAAGATAGCTTGCAACAAGTGTCAATGACAGGGAATAAAGCAAGACATTTTTTTAGAAGAGGTACTAGCACTCAAAATAATGAACGTTATGAGCTGTGGAAAGACCTATGCATGATCACATATTCAACGTCAAATGTTTCAAGAAACATTAGTGGAGTTCACCAAGTGTTTCATTCAATGTTGGGGAGAGAGCAATATAACACACTACATTGTAAGTGTAATCTTCTTCTACAAGTGTTCATTGCACTTACCTTTTTCCAATGTACTTAACAATTTTTAGCATATTTTGTTTGCACATGGAGCTTTTTTCATGCATCGATATGGGTCATTAGAGATTTTCAGTACCCAAGGAATGGAAAAGTCACACTACAAAGCGAGGGGTGTCTACTTCAAAAACACCCGACATGGTGGTGGCCCAATGCAATCAAACTACATGGAGGAGATGTTTAATTGGTTTTACCACACTACATTCTCGAGAAAGTTTTTTGTGGAACGACTTAGGGATTCAAAATTGGCAAAACTTGCAAGAAAGATGCAACACAACATTGCCAGTGAGAAATGGAAGTCATCGTTAGGTCCTCTTCATCATGCTCAGTGGCGTGCAAGGAGACAACGAGAAGGCTCAGCTTGGAAGTAAAGTGAATTCGCTATTTCCCATTATGTGGTAATACATATGATTATTGTAATCTTGATTTCAATGTGTTATTATTTAATATATAATATTCTGTATGGTTTTAAACAGGTTTTGTCCGCTCTAGTGTGAACAAACAGTTTTTTAAAAAACTCTATAAATAGAGAGAACTCACTTCATTTCACACTTTTTGCAACTCAAGAGAATGGCACGCACCAAGCAAACTGCAAGGAAAGATCGCGTCTTCTTTCCTAGCCCTCATCTAGGGACACAACGCCCACCATGGTTGCAACCCCCCCAAAGGCCTCGAAGTGGTTCCCAGAGCACATCTGTGCCTGTGTCACACAATGGCACACCACCTGGGAGCAATTCAGTGCGAGAAAATGAAGTTTCCAATAGACAAGATTATTATACTCCAGGACGATCAGAGGCCATTTCAGATGATGAGCCACCAACAAGGACACCCATCAAATCAAGACCCAAACAGAAGTTGATCAGAAGGAGTGTACCAGAGAGCGACGAAGAGTCATCCCCATATGAGGAAAGCAACAATCAACCACCATGGAATGATATGCAAATACCAACGAGCCATAGGGTGACACATGGAGGTAAGACACTTCCACAAGGACAAGGGCAAATACCAACAGAGGAGGAAAGAGAGCAAAGTCAACAACCACATCAACAACAAAATGTGCAAGATGAAGCTGGGCCCTCACATCGTGTACATCGGAGAAAAAAAAACTATCAACCTCGACGCCGACCTCAACGCCAGCCAAACATACCTCCCAACCCAAGAGCTCCACAAAGACGAAGGAAGCACTGCAGGGCTTTTGCAGAGATACGACACTACCAAAAGTCCGTTGAACTACTCATACCACGAAGAGCTTTTGCAAGGGTAGTGAAAGAGGAACTACAAAGCTACCAAACAGGTCTAAGAATACAAGGGATAGCACTTGAAGCACTTCAAGAGGCAGCTGAGGCCTACCTCATCTCCATGCTTGAGGACTCTAACCTCTGTGCTATCCATGCCAAGAGAGTAACCATACAACCGAAGGACATTCAACTAGCAAGAAGAATTAGAGGAAATAACCCATGATGTGTATATTATACCCTATGATAGGCTACTTTGCGATGTAATACAATGGATAATAGAAAATTTTGTTTTGACTTATATTCTTTGTCTCTTTTTTCTCTCACTCTCTCTCTCTCTCTTTCAGTCAGTTATATATGGATTCAGTTAAACATGCATGCACTTGCCTATTGTTTTATGACTAGATATGTTCCTTTTCTACATCCTGGTGTGCATCATGTCTTTTTAATACCAAAAAAACCCCAGCCACAGAAACGCGGGATTCAGCCCTGCAAAATTTTTGCAGGGCTGAATCCCGCGTTTCTGTGGCTGGGGTTTTTTTTTGCAATATTTGGTCTTTGGTAAGCATAAGACATATGGTAGAGATGCAAGGGTCTAGGTATTAAGAGGTTATACCCTATAGGAATTGAGATCTTTAGCTACTAAAGGCTGAGTTTATACCCTACTGAAAACTTCTGGTCCTGATAATACCAAAACCAATTGAAAATCTGAAATTACATAGTTTCCTATGTATTGTAGCACCTAAAAAGCTTAAAAAAGGCCAAAAAAGCCCCAGCCACAGAAACGCGGGAAACAGCCCTGCAAAAATTTTGCAGGGCTGTTTCCCGCGTTTCTGTGGCTGGGGCTTTTTTGGCCTTTTTTAAGCATATAATCATACAGAGGACCAAAGAAAAATACAAAGACCCCCAATTAGATACAATTTGTGGAGAGAAGATAAGTTCAATTTTTTAGCACATTCATAAACAGAACTAGACAAATGATGAAAAAAAAAGCTTGTATTATCAAGACATTACATCATTTCTCAGCTGCCTTCAATTTCTCCACAACTTTCTTTCTCCTTTGGAGAGATTGAGGCAGCTGGTAAGTCAATACAGATCTTGATATTACATGGGGGTCTTGCATTCCAAGACTCATGGCGATACCTATTTGCCCTAATACTTTCCCTCTAAAATTAAGTCCTAAAGTAGTTACAACTAAGGATTTCCTAACCAAAATGACACAATTAGTGCCTTGGGTAATTGTACATAAACACAAAATCTTGCTAAGGGCCTTCAAGCACCAAGTGATGAAGTGCCCATCGGGACTGTAGTCTTTGTGTATGATAACAAAATCATCCTTTGGCAACTTTCCGATGTAGTTTGCCAAGGATGCACCACTCCCACGAGAAGCTCGATCCCCACCAGACCTTGCTGCAAACTTGTCGAGCTCAATTGCTTCCTGTTAAGAACAAATGAGAATTCAAGCTCTTACAATGTTAACTTAAAATTATCGATTTATTTAATTCAATTACCACTTACATCATGAAGCTTGTCTTCTTCCTCCCCTCTTCCAGGGGCATCAAGATCAATGCTAGAGTGGGCCATGCCACTCTGCTCTGCTACATGGGATGTAGGAATTTTTTGCTTCAGTATCCTCTCCTGTGCTGCACTGAACTCCTCCTCTATAGTAGAATTGTTGTCATCATTTAAAATATCAGCACACACCATTGATATGGTGTCTGCCACAGAATCCCCAAGTGGGATGGACTTCTTTTCAAGTATGTCAGATGTGTTGTCAAGTGGAACATCTGACATTGTGGAGAAAATACTCAAGCATTCATCTAGACGTAGACCGAATGCCTTCTCAATGTCATGGAGTAAAATAAATTCCTCTCCATCCACAACGATGCAGGAGAGATATTCAAGTTCCACCTCTGGTAATGTGGGCTCAAAGGGGTTGAGATTTGAAGGGGGGGCCTCCTCCATGCTTGATTGCACATGTAGTTTATCCTCAACACCACCAGGGAATTCTTGGTGGATTGTAATGCTTTCTTTGGAAAAATTTATGGCCTCTGGTTGAGGCTCATTCTTCTCCTTAACAAAACCCCCAGTGGCAAGGTTGGGGAGCTCAACAGGTGTAGGTTCCGGCTCCTCATTAATAATAAAATATGTTGTTGCAGTGTAGGATAGGTACTTTGTACCCATCCTCTTCTTTTTGTTAAGTTTTTTTACTAATGGCACAGAGTCATCTAGTAAGTGCCCAGCAGTTTCCGCAATTGCCATGAAGCGCTTAAGGCGCTTCATGAAGGCTTCATCGCCTCTATGTATGTAGAGTAGAAGGTCACATGGAACCCATTTACCCTCATAAGGCGGTATTTCTATAGAAAAACGCAAGATGTAGTACTCAAGGAACTCTATGATTTCCTTGAGCACATCAGAGTTCAGTTGAATTGTTTTGTCTAGATCAAGGACCCTAGACAGTAGGTCATACAAGTGGTTCTGACCTTTGAACTCAGTTGATTCCAAGAACTCATTGAAGAGTTCACGTGGACGTTTGAGTTGCAGGGTACTGGAGGATGTGGCAGCCATTGCGCGTGATGCTAGCTTGTGTGCGTACTCTGCTAGTGATTGTAGCTCTTCTTGGTTGCAAAAGTGAGAAATGAGAGAATAAGTGTTGCTTTTATAGTAGTTTCAAAATTTTAAAGTGAGTGGGACCCATTTTAAAACTAAAACTGATACCTTCAAATAAAACAATCATGCACAGAACTCTCAGAAAAAAAACTTTTGCTCATAAAAAGATTGAACAGAATCATTAACCAGAATAAGATACACGACAACACAATAGAAAAAAAAAATTCTCAGAACTTTAAAATTATAATAAATTGCCATTGGAAAAACCAAAGATTTGGCAAATTGTACATCATATTGAGATCAAAAAATTTTACATGCTACATGTCTTGCATGTTAAATACATTGTTGCAGATGTAGGATTATAAATGGAACATAGGTGTGTGTACACTGTAGCACTCAAATAGTCCTTGAGCTATGACAATGAAAGTTGAGTTCCATCCACACTCCATTCAAGGAGGACTTTAATTTTATCCTCCAACCTCTTACCAATCTGCAGACAAATAGAAAACTTTAAATGAACATATTTGAGTGTAAGAATTTGTATAAACAAAAGAAGAAATACCATATGCTACTTACCTTATGCCCTTGTATTCTGAACTTTGATTGATCCAGATCCTCAAATCCCATGATTACTAGATGTTCTCTCACGTTGGCAAGAGTCCAATGATGATTTACTGAAATAACTTCCATTTCATTGTTGGGTAGATTTATCTTAATTTCAAATGAAATTAAAACACCCTCAGAACTTTGTAATGGTATCCATTCACCAAGTTTACACATCCAACGATCATAATAGAATCTAATGTACAATGAAGTACGATGTTTCAAGTATCGAAATCCTATGCCTCTTGCACCAATTTTACAAATGTATCTATCCCCTTTGGTGCATCCTTCTACAAGTCCCCATTTTTCACCTAGCAAACACTCTACCTGCTCATACGTGATATCTTTTAACATGAACATTGTTGACGTCTCTAGAATTGTGAATATCTGAAATAAATGTACAAAACAATGAACAGGAACACACCAATGTAATCCTATAGATCTTGAAACTCTTGTAAATTTCAAAGAGTTGTGTATGTCCATCACCATCTTATGCTTCAAAGATGTTAATGTCCATACATCAGGTTGCGGCCACTCAAGCTTTAAGAGAGAATCTACCTTAATCATCTCTAACTTGCCAAAATCGTTTGATGAAGAGGGTACAACATATGTATGTGTGTAAAAGAAAACTCTCTCACATAATAGCTGAGCAGGACGGGCTTGTGGAAAGACTATCGACCCAACATCTGCATGCAATGCTTGGAAAGTACCTGTAAGACTATGAAGTGGTTGTTCTTCCACCAAGGTAGAAGGAAATATGTCTACAACAAAAAAATACACAACTTAGCTAGGTATATTCTGAAATTTGGACAAAAGTCAATGAGTAATACTTACAGTTGATAGGATATCTCATTTTGTTTGAGTTTTCCAATTTCATGGTTGACATTGTGAACACATGTTGTACAATGGCAACAGTTTCACCATTTTTGAGCTTTTTGAAGCCTAGTAACTTCCCTTTCCAATGAAGATCCAAGTTTCCACGATCTCTCACACGGTGAGGACCAACACCAGAGGGTTGCATGTACACCCATGCACCTTTGCAGAACTCCTGTCCTAACCAAAATCCTTCTGGAGCCTTGATATTGTGACATTTTATCGCGATAACCTCATCTTTTGGACGTCTATGAGATTTACGTTTCTCCATTGGAGATCAGGCTATGGAAATGACAGTAGGAATTCAAAGAAGATGATGCATAGAGAAAGAAATGGAGATGCAGGAGCTGCAATGGTGTGCTAGGGAGAGAAAGTAGTGGAAAGAGATGACTTTTTGGGACCTGGGTATGAAAATGGGAGGTTTTGGAGGGAGAAAGTTGCATTTTGAGTTATTTTTGAAAAAGTCACTTTTTTCACTTCAGTTCATGCACGGATTTTGATTTAGTACCCAAAAATAGCACTTTTGATCCTAAAAAGTGGTTGGGGGACCATTAAATGGTGTTATGATGAGTTTTATAACTTTTTGAAAATTTTGAATTTTTGGGCCCAGGTAAGTTACGAGATTCCTTTCTCTCTCTAGAGGCAAAACCTGAACATAGGGGAATCCTGTCCCCTCATCCCCCTTCAGCCTAGTGATTTATAGGCTATAGACTGTGTCCACCACCCTCCTCTCATTGGTCCATCACTAATCACTCCTTAATCCAAAAGGCCCATGCAGGGTTCATTTTTCTCCCTAATGAACCAATCAGATGCAATTAGAACCTCGATATAATGGACAATGGTGTTCATCACCCATTGTACATAATGTTCAGTTAAATGATTCAAGTAATCCATCAATACACAAGAACTAGGATTTTCAGGTAATAGGGGTCAGACTTGGGCAAACTTCCAAAGATATGGGCAAGCACATTGACCCTTCAATAGATATCATAGGGACGAAGGAGAATACCAAAAGAAAGGTAAAGTGCCAAAATCCCATTTTGTTTTTTTGGAAATAGGACATATTCATCTTGATTGTCCAAATGCACAAGATTATGATAGGACAAAGTGAGAAGCAAGACTTAAGGCCTTAATGACAAATATGGTAACTTTAGCCTTTGAGGATCCAATAGATTTGGTAGTCATTCGATCCAAAAAGTTGTAGAAGAGAGCTGATCCTACATTAGCTCTCGATATTAGTGCACATCATCAGATTTACAATCAAGCAGTCGGATGGGCTAAGCAAGCTTTAGTCAAATTTTTAAAAGCGAGTTCCAGTAGGCATGATCAAATTGGATAGGATAATCAGATAATGGAAGGGATAAGTAAAGATACCACAAAAATTCAAATAACGATACGACCAAATAAGCACTATCTTAGTGTACTAATGACTCAATTTTTTATACCCAATATTACTAAAATTATTAATAGTGTAGACGATCCTTGGAAGTTTTTTGTAAATCTACAATACAATTAGCTCTTGGTGACTTTTTGTAATTAGTTCCTACTTTTTAGGATACTTTTTTTGAAAGAAGCACATAAACAAAACCATATTGATGCTAACAAAAAGCTCAAGTGAATATGGTAGAAAAAAATTAGGATGAATTGTTAGATTATGTTGTATCTTTAGTCTCGGTATGGTATAAAACCAAGGAAATTTCTAGAGTACTATCGATGGAGGATCCGGAGTAAACAAAGCCTAAATTTGCGCACCTACAATCTGAAAAGGAGACATCATGGCTTTCTAAGAAGGATGATTTTACCGAGGTGAGTATTCACATCCAAGAGGATCAGATCAAACATGTAAATTTAGGATCTAACAATGCACCTCAAAAGGTAAAAATAGGTGCCAATTTACTTAAAGGTTTTCAGAAGGAATTACTTATGCCATTGTTTCAATTTAAAGATGTTTTTGCTTCAAAAGAATCTAATATGTGTGGACTAGATCCATAAGATAATATTAAAACTAGATGCTTCTCCGCTAATTCAACGGAGGAATTGTCATCAATTTGAAAAAGTCAAAGTAGTATTCAAAGTACTCCCTCCACATTCTCCAAAATAGGTATTATGGTTATTAGGTCAAATCTCCTAGCATGGAGGATATTGTTGCTATTTAGCCCATATTACAATACATCTTATTGCTCTTGCTCATGTTGAGCCGACAATGTTCAAGTGGATGCTCGAATGTAATCTAGCTTTCCAGTGATTAAAAACACTTCTCACTTAGGCACGAGTACTTCAAGCTCCGAAGTAGTCTCAACCTTTTCATGTTTCTATGGATGCTTTAGATATTTCCATTGGTTAAGTCTTATTGGAGAAGGCAAGTCGTTCTTGGTTCAGACCTATATATTATTCCAGCAGACATCTTACTGTGGCTAAACACAATTATTGAGGTATGCAATAGGAATGTTTAGGACTTATTTATTCTATTAAGGAATTCTGGTATTATTCATTGCGTCATTCATTCACTTTCTATGTGGATCATTTCAGTCCGTTTTATTTGGTGAAACAAAAAAAAAATAGTGGGCAAATCGGCTTAATGGGTCTTATTATTATAGGAATATGATTATGATCGGGTTCTTTTCATGTTATTGCATATTTGTTATCGTTCTTGGATAATAGAGAACATTTGTCTTGGATTGATGATTCCTTTCTCAATGTGGAACTTTTTGATATAGCAGATAGTGATGCTATGGAATTAGGCACTCTTACTTCATATGATAAGATGGTGTCTTTTCTTATGATTCACATTCCCCCTTCCCATTTATGGTCCACAACCCAGAAAAAGTCAGCTTTATGAAGCCAATGCTTTTCTAGTATCGTAGATCATCTTTATTATAGGGATATTACAGGAGTTTGGCTTTGATGTGTGCCACCTCAAAAGTTAATAGCTATCATAATGAATGTTTATTCTGGAATTTCTATTAGTCATCACATTACAGCCTTATGAATGAAGAAAATTCTTCAAAGTGGACCATTCACAAGGATGTTCGTAATCATGTGAAGCTCTTTGATCCTTGCCAATGAATGGTTGAACCTTGGAACATACATGATTTTTCTCTACAACCCATTTCCCCTTCGGAGCCATTGAAAAAATTGGTTTAGAATTTATTGGACCTATTCATCATGTAGCTAGTTCGGGTAAAACTTTTATTCTCACATGACCTAATTATTGTACTAGATGGGCCAAAGTTTGGAGTTTGAGACATTCAAAAGCAAGTAGTGTCACTGCAATTTTGATGACTAAATTGTTTTGACCTTTTGTACTTCCACTAGAATTAGTTTTAGACAAAGGTGCTCATTTTCTAAACTAGCTTATCAATTGGATTATTAATTATTCTCATATTGAACATAAGTTCAGCTCCCCATACTATTCTTGTTATATTTTATGAAATATTGGAATGAAGGTTTAATGCCTTGAGGATTTTAATGTGTTTACTGTTTTGATTTAGCAGGTGAAGATTCATGAGGGTGTGAACGTGCATGGATTTATTCAAACACTTTTGGAGATATTTGGAAGAGTATTTTTAGAAAATAAGTTATTTTTAGAAGATATTTATTTTTAGCTATTTTTGTAAATAAAGCAAAAGCATGTTATTTAAAGAGTGGCTCTCATGTATCTCCAGTCCAGGACATAATATGAATTACCTATAAATACATATGCTCTGATAGAATTGTCCATCAGATTATTACTTGGTGTGAGATCTTTCGGTACATCCTCTTCTTCATTGTCACATGATTTTCTGATCTTCATCATCGTTTTCTCATCGTCATCCTGAAATGAGGTTGCGGGAATCTTCAGCATTTTGGAATCATCGTCAACAGATGACGACACTGGAGGGCGAACTGTTTTCTTGGCCCATAGGATCCGCTTCTATCGAGTACCAATGTGTCCAGAGCACACACTTCACGTCCAGCACACATGCTTCAGGCTTCATGGCACCCATGTGAACCTAGGCTTGTTTGGAGCTGTGTCGGGGATCGGCTCAAGGATATCCAGGCACGTGGCCTATTGTTTTCCGGGCTCTTCAAAGTTAATGTGCACTGCCGTATGGCGACGAAGGGACTAAGTCTTACTAGCCACCCAGCTCATCACCCAGCTCATGTGGTCGGATGCTTCTTCCAAGCGAAGCCTGTGCCATCGACCGAGACAGAGAGGTTCAATTTGATTTTATACTGTATTAAACTAGCATGATGCATTCCTCATTTCGCGCATGAAAACTGGGTATGTCTGCCCCACGGTGTTCTTGCCTTGGCTGGAATCATTTCCAGGCATGCTTGCGCTCATCGACGAAAGAGACCACGCTATCAGCCACCAAAAAGGTTGAGCGACAGAGTGCGAGTTCTATGCGCTTTGCTTTTTAGATTGCAGTAGTTTAGAAGCCCACATATGTATATTCAATGATAGTCTAACATAATATATGGTATATAACCTCTGCCAGGCGCGTCCCTAAGACTGAAGGAGAGGCTATAGAAGAATTGTGCTGAAAAATAATAAAATTGTAAGCATCGTATAATTCTATCATATCATCTTCACACAGAGTATAGTCTATCATATGAACTTCACACGCACATCTTAGGAATGCGTGTAATTCCCGATGTTCATATATAAAACAACCGTCATGTGCGGTGAATAATGCAACGTCTTCTTTCATGTCTCTGTGCAAAGGTTCATTGTCGTGTCTGAGCTTTAACCACATGGTATCACTATTTTAAGCCAGCGTGACAGAACCTAATCTATGCCCTCCTCTGTGCACTAACCACTATGCCATTGTGCAACTGGTCTCACCCACACTTCCCACTACGCTCCGGAGTTACCAACTTGACAAATTAACCGGCGCCAATTACCTCACCTGGTCAATGCGTGTCAAGCCCTCTTTCAGCGTGCGAACCTCTGGGACATTGTTTCCGGCGCACTCATCAAATCGCATAACGAGGACCCCACACATGCAGACTGGCTTGCACGCAATTTGCTTGCCCAATCCGAGCTTCTCATGCACCTAGGCAATAGACAAGCCCAACTCATTCGACGTTGTTCTTCCTCTGTAGAGATATGGAAGTTCTTGCATGCTACATACCATCATGATGACCTCATTACCCATGTTACAGTTTTGAAGAAACTCCTTTCGGTGCACCTAGCAGAAACGCAACCTATTCCTGCCTTCGCGGATTCACGGCGGACACTTTTAGATGATGTTCTTCTCTCTAGGCATAGATCTCGATCAGAATCTTTAGGCAATGTTGTTACTGGTAGCGCTTCCCTCCACATGGCGACCATTTATAACCACTCAGTCGACCGTAGTCGGTCTTACACTAGAAACCCTTATCTCCAGGGTTCTCCAAGAAGACACTCTCATATCCTCTATTGCAGGCCGTCCCTCCAACATTGCGCTTACTACACACAAGCCATATCGCTCAAATACAAAGCCTTCACGATAGTCCAACAGGAAACCATTTCTGCAATCACCAAATAAATTCAACACGAATTCCGCCACGACGTGCAACTTCTGTGGTCGGACAGGTCATCTTGAACGATATTGCAGAACCAAGAAGAGGGCATCTCAACAAGCCCGAAATGACAAGCGTGCCTAGATGGCTTCCCTCGACAGACCCATCATCACTGATACAGTAACAAAACTTCAACTCTTTACCTTTCGTATTCAGCATGTTCCTCAATGCCTAGATTCATTACATGAAAGTGAATGGTTACTAGATGCAGGGGTGACCCATCACCTGACTACATCCCGGCATTGGTTAGACACATATGCTCTACTCAATAAGCCTGTCCAACTCTATATGGGAGATGACCGACCACTTCAAGTAGTCGATATAGGCACCACGATCGTCTCACTCCCTAGTGGTGCCAATATCATGATTCCTGACATCTATTACATTCTAAGGCTCAGCAAAAGCCTCATTTCCGTTTCTACCGCTATGCAATCAAGCACACGCATTGAATTCTTTCATGGCTTTTCGCCTACCTTCAGGCAATATTGAATCACTTCCACTTCCGAAGATCAATCGGCTCTATCCACTACCTCTTAGGAAGTCCTCAAATCGTACCCTCCTCTCAGCACACTCACGATTTCTGCTCATTAGTCCCATACTGCGTCTACATTATTGTGGTAGTATCATCTTGGGCACATTAATGCCTCCACCATGAAACACATGACAGAACTGAACCTATATGAAGGTCTTCCCTCAAACCTCACTACTATCGACCTTTGTGAAGGCTTCCTTCTAGGCAAGGCTACCCAAAAACGAATCCCTCGATCGACCTCTCGATCAACTCACCTCCACCAACTAGTACACAGTGATCTATGTGGTCCCATGAAAACTCCCTCGCTTATCAATTCTAGTTATTTTCTCACCTTTATTGATGACTTTAGTCGCTACATGACAGTCTGTTTTTTAAGACACATCAGAGGTCTTAACCAGATTTCGTGGGTATTGTGCTCAGGCTCTAAGGCAGCATGATCTTGCAGTCAAGTCTCTTTGCTTGGACAACAGGGGTGAGTATAACTCATACGAATTTCAAGAGTTCTGCTTAGCTGAAGGTATTCTTCAACAAATTTCATTCGCTTATACCCCTCAATAGAATGGCGTTTCTGAAGCAAGAACCGAACCTTGGTAGAAGTTGCACAGTCCATGCTACTTACTGCGGGACTACCAAAAGCTTATTGGGAGGAGGCAATAGCTACCTCTTGCTATGTTCAAAACAGAATTCCACATTGAATTGATCCCAAGAACACACCATACTATCATTGGTATGGAGAGGTACCCAAACTTGATCACTTATGCATTTTTGGATGCCCGACATATGCGGCTCACCCACACAAGCTGCATCATAAATTGGATCCTCCTGGAAGAAAATTCTACTTCACAGGTTATGGTGATCAATTTGGAATCAAAGCATATCGTTTATTTGACCCAATATCAGATCGTTTAATTTTTTCACGTGCAGTTTACTTTGATGAAACACTCTTGATTAGTGATTCAACACCAAAGCAACGGTCCATTTCTAAGGACGATTCAAGCACACGGCTCACTCCACCATCTTCACCAGAACTAGCTATCCCTGAGGCAACATGGTTGGAATCTGAGGTAGAAGCTCCTCCAATAATCCCAACAGGTGCTCTCTCTCCTCCCCCTAGACAAACAGCTCCTGCTCCAATCACCACACCATTACCATGCGTAGCTCCTCCCTGGAGCTTAAGAAAATAGATGAATTGCTACCTATTCCCTTAGTCGCCAAATCCCCTTTTTCTTGGCGAATGCTTTCATGGGCTCTGGGGTGTTTGAGAGTCTGCTTTTACTCCACCTACTGCATCGCTGCTGGCCACATCTACTTCACCTGGTGCAACTTCTCCACTTCCGCCGTTTGAAAATACCTCTCCTGATTCCATCAATGAGGATACAACCCATATCAAATGGTGCTCACTACACGACATATATGGACAAACCCATTTTTCATCAATCCAATTTCTCGAGGCCCCTTACGCTTATCCATCTCTCTCTACGGACTCCTTTTCTCTCGATTTGTTGGATGACATCAGTCTTGATGAAGCATTTTTTGGCTCGAAAGCTAATCACTGGCGCAACGCGATGGACACCGAGTACAAATCGCTTATGGACAATCAAACATGGACGTTGGTCCTAGCTCCTCTAGGCCGTCGCTTAATCACATGCAAATGGCTACTGCAAAGAAAGCTTGCAGCTAATGGATCAATTGATCGCTACAAAGCCCGTCTTGTTACTCGGGGATTCACACAGGTCCCTAGTGTCAACTATGACGAAACATTTTCTTCAGTCCTACGTATGACTACATTTCAGCTGCTCATTGCCATGGCCACCCATAACAGGTATCATCTCCATCATATGGATGTTCACACCCCCTTCCTTCATGTCCAACTTGATGAAGAAATTTATATGACTCAACCTCCCTGCTATGTCTCTGAGCAATATCCGGATTATGCATGTAAGTCAAATAAAGCAATTTATGGTCTCAAATAGTTGCCTCGTCCGTGGTATCACAGATTTCATGATGCAATGACAAGACTAGGTTACAATCGCTTTCCATCTGAGCCAAATGTCTATAGTCGTTTCTCACCTAATGTGTATCTCTTGCTAGCAATTTATGTCGATGACATAATTCTGGTTTGTAATGCCCTGCATGCTACTGTGGCAAAACAAGAGCTTTACTCCACCTTCTCTATCCAAGATTTGGGCCCTTTGCAATACTGCTTGGGCATACAGGTTCATCAAGGTTCTTCAAAAGGGTTTATCTCGCTCACGCAATCCTCCTATGTGTCCTCCCTGTTGAAGCGCAACAACCTCATTGATTGCAAAGGAATGGATACCCCTCTACCAATGAAATTGCAACCCTCCATTGTCATTCCAACAAGTCAGGCGAACATGCTTCCCTTTGCTAATGTCTTAGGGTGTGTAAGATATTTAGTAACATGCACTCGCCTTGATATTTGTTTTGCTGCTTATTATCTCTCAAGGTACATGCAGGACCCTCAACCTCATCATCATCTACACTTAAAGCACCTGTTATGATACCTTAAAGCCACTCAGAACCTTACTTTAACTTACCATGCTGCTGCAACACATTCACCTCTCCTCCCCCATGGCTATTCTCATGCTGATTGGGGGGGGGGGGGGGGGGATGATCATCCAACGATGCAATCAACAATAGGTTTTGTGTTCTTTGTGGGAGGTGCAGTTGTCTCATGGAAAAGATAGAACCGCTCTTTCATCTACTGAAGCAGAATACATGGCCATGACCACGGCCCTTAAAGAAGGAATATCGCTCAAAACTTTCTTGGAAGAATCTCGATCAATAAATTCTACACCACTTCAATTACACTGTGATAATTTGTCTGTGATATTGCTGGCAAAAAATCTCAAGCACTCTGAAAAAACAAAGCATATTGCACTCTTAAAAAATAGAGCATCTGCACTCAAGCTTCAATTTATATGTGAACTGATTCAACAAGGACAGATTGAGTTAGTCCATGTATGCACTCAATATCAGTAGGCTAACTTCTTAACTAAATCAATTCCCAAAGCTAAACACTGGGAATGTTGTACTCAAACTAGACTAAATTCTATGTAATGACACTTCCAATTGTGGGGGGTGTTGTGTTGGAAAATAATAAAATTGTAACCATCGTATAATTCTATCATATGATCTTCACATGGAGTATAACCCTATCATATGAACTTCACATGCACATGTGTGGTGAATAATGCAACATCTTCTTCCACGTCTCTGTGCAAATGTTCATTGTTGTGTCTGAGCTTTAACCACAAGAACAAATGCACCGATTTTGATTTTTTTACCAAGAGCATGATTAATTAGCTATTTTGTATTACTTAGCTATTTTCTATTACTTAGCTCCACATAATTACATGACCTCCAAATTCAGAGATTCTTTTTGCTTTGGAAAGCTTGCTCAGAGCACTTTCCATAGAATGGCTGCAAGCCACACTTTGGCCTTAACTCTCATCATCTTCAAAGTTTTGGGTTTGCCATTCACCTTCAACAACCCTCTTTCGAGCATCGTTTTGAAGTACAACTTATTGGGAGAAATTTCAAAAGCTATTTCGATGATGGATGGACCATCTTCAACACCTACCTACACACACCTGCAAATGATCTTTTGAATCTCCAAATAAAGCTCTTGTCAATTTACATGCATCATTGCATTCTTTTTGCATCAAATTATATATAGGACATGCAAGTTTTGCATCATACCTAGAGTATACACATAGTTTAGACATGCTTTGTCTTGTACGGTGCATGTATTCTTCTTGTAGGGACAGTAAAGTATTTTCTTGTAGGTTAGTGAGGAGAAAATAATATATTTGTCAGGGTGTGTAATCCCCTTTCGGTCTTTTTGTAGATGGATTGTGCCTGTCGGCATCGATATCACAGAAATTGTTTGTCGGAATTTTATGGGTTTTTAAAATTCTGCCATTATGCTGCCAAAATTTTAAGAAAATTTGTATGCACATACATTCAAGTATAAATTCATGGTCAGTAAATCGATTTTTATTTTGTCATATTAAGATATTCATTTTTATAATCACTTTTGGATTGCATTCAGGTTCCACAATAGACGTTAACCCTGCTTATCATTCACATTCAAATTAAATTCCAATTTTCTAGTTCCATGCATGTGTTTTTATATGGAACATGCTTATGATTGTTCAGTGATGGGACATGTGATTGACCATCCATGTCTATTTTATTCTTATCAACTGAGGTCAGTCATCAATTGGGGGGCATGTTATACTTTATGGAATATTGAAATGAAGGTTTAATGCCTTGAGGATTTTAGTATGTTTTGTGTTTTGATTTAGCAGGTGAACGTCCATGAGGTTGTGAATGTGCATGGATTTATTCAAATACTTTTAGAGATATTTAGAAGAGTATTTTTGGAAAATAAGTTATTTTTATAAGATAGTTATTTTTAGCTATTTTTGTAAATAAAGCAAAAGCACATTATTTAGAGTGTGGTCCTCATGTATCTACAATTCACGACATAATATGAATAACCTATGAATACATATACTCTGATAGAGTTGTCCATCAGAGTATGTAGGGGAGATTGTACCCAATCTGGTGTCCTCTCTTGTCTCTTTCTATCTTTGAGTACTTTTGTGTGATTGTGTTTCTGCATTCGTGCATCTGCGAGATCCGGGCATCAACACTTCTCAAGCAAATGGTTTGGCAAACAAAGTTTTACTAACAATGCTTCATAAATTTCTCCTTTAATATCCAACCAAATGGGAACAATATTTATCTTCGGTCTTATGGGCTTACCGTACTTCATATAGAGTCTTAATTGGATTTACACCTTTTAGGTTAGTTCATGATATGGAAGCCATTGCACCAATGGAGTTTACAATACCTCGTTTAGAAATTGTGGTGTACAATCGTTTATTATCAGATGAAGCCATGGTATTTTGGATGGATACATTACTTCAATTAGAGGAACATCGATAGAATAGTTTTCTACTCATGCAAGAAGTCCAACGTTAGTAGTGGGGCTTGCATGATCATCATTTATGGACACATATTTTTTTATTGGAGATTTAGTCCTATTTTTTAATTCCGAAATGAAAAGAAAAGCAGCTACATTTAAACTTTGGTGGACAGGTCCATTTTGGATTTATCTAGAGATCGGTCCAACTACTTTTTGGTTAGCAACATTGGGTGGAGACATTTTATGGACTCCAGTGAATAGGTCCGAACTTTGATTGTTACCGCATGCAATGTAGTGGCACTCATTGTATTATAATGTATACTTTTCCTGATTTTGTAAGTAGCATAGTAACAAAATAAAATGAAGATTTGCTTGAAATCTTGCATGATTAGCTGAGTATAAATGAGGACACCACGAAACTAAATTTGATAGATTTGACATCATTGTGACAATTATTCAATATTTAAGACATGCACGCTAATCAAGGACATGCAAATTGCAATGGATTTGACACTTTTCTACTTAAATTGATGGGAAAAGAATTAATCTTGTTACTTGCAACTTTCTAATTTTGACATTCATAGCTCTCCACGTACTATTCTAGGATAATAGGAAGAGTGTTGTCTAATATAATAAAATTGACAGATCTGAACTTACTTAAAATTCTTGACAGAATGCCTTAAGCACATGTTGATTGGTTTCGACAAGGTGGTCTCTCAAGCCTAAACTTGGAATGGAATAAGGATGGGAGCTCGCTTAAGTAGGAGGTCTGATTGATTTTTCAATTACAAGTAATGAGTAAGCCAAGGACCCAAAAGACGCAATGAGATATGGCTATCTATCTTTGGGATAAGAGTAGGTAGAGGGGCTTTCTTATTTAATTTGATACAATACATGAGTTAGCCAAGAACACAAAAGAGTACTGAGGAACTATGAATTTCAGCCCATGACTTGAATATTATTCTTTCCAAAATGGATCCTCCTATTTGAAGAGGTGGATTAGCAATCAACTCTCAACAAAACTTGAAAGATTCATTGCTTGTGTCGTTGAATCATATTTTGGAGGATGCGGTATTCGGATTTAATATCTTAAGGTCTTCATTTCATTTTTCCATGGTCACAACCTCGATTTGGTTGACCTCCAAGTTGGAGCTCGATCTTTTACACTATCCCTCAAGCTTCAAGTTCTAATTTATTTGTAACTCTCTTATGCACATTTGGAATCTTCATTACAATGATACATACAAAACATTTTTGAGAATATTTAATAATTGGCCTTTGGTACCTATATGACGTATTTTATCTTGATTTGGTATTAGTTTTTCATTAAGAAAATTGTACTAAGTCTTCTAGTTCTTTGTCTTGCACTCCCTTGTTCTATTAGACAACATACGCCAATATAATAACGTACACTTTGTAATTCCTTTGTGTTTTGTTTGAGGCATAAACCTTGTTTTCTTTTGCTTAGTAACTTTGTTTCTACCTACGATGTATTATGTTTCTTCAATATATGTCCTCTTTTATAACGTACAATGAATGAGAAAGACACATACCCTTAAACTCGTAAGCTACATGCAGCAATCTTGTAAAACTCATGGATATGTCCAACTAGCATTTAAACTCGGGACTTCCTCCCACATATTCAAACTGTTAACCACTAGGCTACGTGGGCTAGACAAGCTCATCACTTTTTTCTTTTCCTTTGTTGATATGAAAGCTCATCACTTTTTTCTTTTCCTTTGTTGATTGATTCATAGATTGATGTCAGAATACTCCTTGATCGCATCCTCAATGGTGAATTCATTCGATCTATCATCTATGGTTGAACGCCTTGGTTCACTCGTCTCTCTCTGCATTGGTACCTCGAAACCTTGACAGGCTTTGCATATCATTTTCTTTAGCATTGCAAGGTATTAGATCATTAATTGTTATACCCCTTGCGAACTTTAACTCATTGGTACATATTATACAACACCACCAACCATTTTTATCATTGGCCTACGAATAAATATACATTTTTCTTCCCTTACAACTTGTTCCTCAATCTACTATGTACATATATCTAAGACATGCAATCAAAATTTTTAAGTAAATATAGGTTTGGTCGTTTACTTATCAATGCTTAATATTGTTTGCTTAGGTGTACGATCAAGGAGAGAACCCTATTCATAAGACAAAAAACTACGGTAGTTGCATCAACCCAATAAGGGTTTGGTATATTCATTTCATTCAACATTGACCCTACTACTTCCATGATATATCTATTCTATCTCGTTTCCACACCATTGTGTTTTGGAGGGTGCATACGTACATGTCAATTGTTTGTTTATCCCTTATGACTACAAGTAACGAAAACTTTCTTGTGAGAATCATTTTCGCCTCCATACAAACTTATAACTTTCATGCACTCATTTTAATTCTCCTCTAAATATAGTTTGAATCTTATATAGCAATTGAGTGCAATTCATTTGTTTTCTAAGCCGTTATAATATAAACCTAAAAGAAGGGGCAATAAACTATTTAATTCGTTGAAGGAAGGCTTCTTGGTCCCCAAACATTTCTTTTATCTTTCTCCAATGGATGATTGGTAATGTATGTACTCCTCTTGAAATGCAATAGATTTTGCCTACACAATCGGCAAGATTTGGAGAAATGCTTCATGGTTTGGATGTGAAAACATGGGTATTTTGTATAAAGCTCCACTTCTACATGTTATTCATCCTTTGGAAATTTATGTCCTACTATTTTGTGCCGTAGGTCCAAGAGTTAAATACTACTAGTACTAGAATAAAAATAGAAAGTGTATTCTTGAAGACAGTTTACCTCAAGGGTGAAGAGGCTTATAAGCTTCCATCATTTGGTTATGATATTAGAATCATTCCATGCATTTCCCAAAAAGCATCCTTTCTCGTTGAAATTTATGTGGTGTCCCTTTTTGTTACAAAGTGGTTTGAAAAAGTTCAAGTTGATGATAACATTATGTACTTCTAGTTAGTGGTTAACTCTCAAGGATGGGAAGGAGGAGTTTTTGCGTTCAATCCCTACGATTTCCTTGGGAAGAAGAGAGGATCATAGGAGGATCCAATCAATCTACGTGGAAAGCAAAGATGGAATCCAAAGAGAGATTGAAAGGATAAGAGCCTTCAACCTATAAAGAGAAAACGATTGCATGCTAGGGAAGAATGAAAAATAGTGAAAATGGATTTTTCCCGTTGTCGAGAAGATGGGAACGCTCGGTTGGTGGATCAAGTCAACTGTCTTCTTCAATGACTCATGCAAGATGACTATAGCAACCCAAGCAATTCTCATATAATTACAGTAGCTTAGGAAGAAGGATATTAACAATAATTTTTTTTTACAAGGTAAAGAAGAGATCAATTGTTATCTAAAAGCCATTCTTTGAATTCATGCATACATCCCACTTTCTCCAATTCTTAAATCAATAAAGATCAACAATAATTGATGTGAAAAGATACGGGAAAAACCTTTGTAGAACAAAGTAGTTGAAGTATTTTGATTGCAATACACCACAATGTACTCTCTTTCTCAAGAGCTCCATGATGATATCCTCATAGTAGAATACCGAGCTCTAAGCACTGCACATAGTACTCTGCAAAGAGGCTACATAATACGTAGAAAAACACAGTATACAGGGAGCTCTGAACATCTATGTAGAACTTTAATTGGCCCCAAAAACATTAATCGGCCCCCAAAGTAATGGAGATGGTCCTTCGTCTCTTCTGTGATTGTATTTCCAAGAGGGGAGAGTAAATATCTCCGACATTCACCCCCACCAAACTTACATAGGATCTTAATGGGTCAACCTAAAAATCAAACATATGGCACTGTGAAATTCTGTTATAAATATTTAAATCAAAGTAATCAATTTTTCAATGCAATATGTGAATGAATTTTATTATGTTTCAATCTAGTATTTAGGTAATATCAAATCACAAAGTTTGAACTATCAAACATTTTGATCAACAATTCATCAATTTAAGTTCAATTCATAAATTTTGCAAAGATCATCATGAAACAAAATTAGGTTTCTTCATATATAAGCACTTACATATAAGCAATCAAACATGTCAAAAAAATCAACTATATCTACTCATATAAACATCCGCCTTGTTTGCCCATTTTTTATTCACTAGATGTGTGTCACAACTAGATTTTCTTCATCTTCAACTTCATACAAGTGTAATTCATTATCTCATGTAGGTGATATTCATGAATAACTTTTTGGGATGAAGGAAGGTATAAACTTCCATTCTTCATGTTGGTGAAATTCATCAATACCTTTTTGGGTTGAAATAAGGTATAAACTTCTGCCTTCCTATAGGTGAAATTCATAAATACCTTTTTCGGATGAAAGAAGGTATAAACTTTTGTTCATCAAATTTTTTTATGTTTTATTTTTTTAAAATTTGTTAAATTTTTTATTTTTATTTTTACATTTGCAACTTTTTTGTTTAGAATGAGAAAGGCTTATTCGAGCTAAGGATCTAGATGCATGTAAGAGAAAGACATAGGATCTCACAGACAAGAGTCATGCATCTAGATGCTCATACATATATAAGAAATGTTGGAGTTAGACGTCTATGGAAGCACATGAACAAGACAAGGAACAAGAAGAAGTGTGGAGCACAACATACAATATTCAATGTACTACTAGAGAATTTACAAAGATAAGTAGCCCATTAGGTCAAATAGGCCTATGTACAAGCCGGGGAAAAAAACCTCCTAAAGAGGGAAAAATGTGCCCTGACAGTCTTAGAGTGTTCACACACATCACTGCCTAAATATATCAAGAAATCCTCCCTAGAAGTGATGCGGTGAACAAGGAGCTGACACTCATGTATAAGAAAGTGCCCAGCTATGTGGAAATCACTCCACAAAACGAATTAAATCCAAAGCTTTGCAGAAATCTTCAAACTTCTCCCTAGGCAGAGCCTTCGTGAAAAGGTCTGCAATGTTGTCCTGCGTGGGCACATATGCCAAGCTGATCTCCCGAGCAGAGAACCTCTCCCTGACACAATGATAATGCATGTCAATGCGCTTAGTGCAAGCATGGTACACAGGGTTCCTCGCAACTGCCAATGTGCTCTGACTGTCACTGAAGATGGTGGCGGCAAAAGACTGACCAACACCCAAATCAGCCATAAGGCGTCTGAGCCACACACACTCAACAATCGGCTGTGAAAGCTGCCCTATACTCAGCCTTGTAGGGAAGATGGATGAATACTTCAGGATGATGAGTAGGTACTGCCAAATCTTGCTTTGTACCAGCCCTTTGATGCTTCAGAGTTGATAAGTAGACCTTCTTAGCTTTCCAATGACACCATAAAATGGCCTATGTACTTTGGAAATGATGTATGAAAAGATCTCCTTCTAACCTAACCCTAAATCCTCCTTCTCTCCCTCCCTACTAACCCTAAACCTAGAAACTCATTACACACACCTCCGAGATGTGAAGTAACAAGTGCTGGCGTGATTGACTACTTGCCACAAAACGAGTTCACTTCTACAAGTATAATTTCATCGCACTCGATCTATAACCATCACAAAGGCACCTTGACTAAGTGTTCCTCGACAACGGTGCCAAAAACGTGTGTACCTAAGTCGAGAAGACTCAAGGACTTGTGCCAAAGAGACTGAACCTCATTTGCAACACAAGTGCGTATAGTGGGAAATTGACACATGCTTATATGTCAATCCGATCAAATGACCTAACCAAGTGTATGAGGACATGTGTGCTCATGATGGAGAATGAAGTGGTTCAGCTGATATGTGTGAGAAAAGACTAATTCACCTCTTTAACTCACTGAAAGACTGAAAGTGTCTGTCGTGATACCTCTTACAGCAGTTTTCAGTAAATCAAGGATTTTGTCCAGCTCTAGGCTTCGAATATAGTCAATAGGGTACTCGTTTCGAAGCTCTCGACGAGACGCATCTATCGAACCACTCGATTTTGACAACCCTGCTTCAAGTTATGACCAAAATAGTGAATGGCCGGAAGTACCCACACTCACGCCACAACTCCTACAAGCTCACACACACACTACAGTAGCTCAAAAACAGTGGGGAGGGGTCGACAACAGTCCTACACACACATTCCAAGCATGACACATACATAGAAGATCAAAGAGAAGATGGAAATCTGTAGGAAAGATGCAAATTCGAGATTCCAAAGCTCTCCTTGTTCACAATAGCAAAAAGTGCTTACAAAGAGTCACAAAGTGAATTATATACATGTGCCCTAAATTTGATCCTTTCACACAAGAGACCGGCACTTTATTACTAAAAAGTGAATTTCCTACTAATTTACAAGGGATATTTTACAACAAGATGGGATTATGCCACTAGAGGACTCCTCTAGTACATTTACATG
Organism: Ceratopteris richardii; assembly: GCA_020310875.1. Classification (NCBI taxonomy): domain Eukaryota; kingdom Viridiplantae; phylum Streptophyta; class Polypodiopsida; order Polypodiales; family Pteridaceae; genus Ceratopteris; species Ceratopteris richardii. The sequence goes on along the minus strand of CM035418.1, from coordinate 190,938,657 downwards.
GCTTGAGGGAATTCTCTAAGACTTGAAGAAGAAAAATCATGCCCATTAATTTGAAAATTTTGGGGCTCTTCTCTTGTGCTTCTTTGCTCTGCAACACATGGAAAGAAGCACCACGATCTAGAAGCCATGTGTGGCAAAGAGAATCTTGGTGTAGGTACCTATTTAACATGCACATAAACATTCTGTCCTTTACCTTTAGCATTCTTTAATGCATGATAGTCTTTCTTCATGTGTCCTTTCTTATGACAATAATGACATTCAATATCCCTCTTCCTTGATTTACTTCTACTCTTATTCCATTGACCATTCTTTTCCTTGTTTTTGCTCCTACCACATTGTTGATTCTTTCCTTGGTAAGAATCACGAACATTATATGCATCTCCACTCTGAGTGCCAACCATAGATTTTCTACAAATCTCCTCACTCAAGAGTGCTCCACATATTTCATCATAGACGAGTTTACCACTTGGTGCAATATTGCTAATAGCTATGCAAAATGTATCCCAAGGTGATGGCAAGGTGCATAACAACAATACTGCTTTTGTTTCATTATCCATATCCATTTTCTGAGCCTATAACTGGGAGAATATAGAATCAAACTCATTTAGATGAGTAGCAACAATATATGTGTCCTTCATGCGAAGGTCATATAATTTTCGCATCAGATACACTTTATTTGATGCAGTCTGTTTTTCATATATGTATTGCATAACTTCTTCCAAGGCTCCTCTACACTTTCAGAGTCTAATACTATAAAGCAAACATTATCTGCCAGGTGCAAGCGAATGGTAGACCTGGCCATTTCATCTTACTCATCCCAATCATCTTCATCCATGTCAGCAGGCTTCTTTGAAATCCCATTTACTAGCTTTCATTGCCTCCTTTGAATCAGCACATCTTTAATCTGATTCTTCCATAGAGCAAAGTTTGTACCTTCAAATTTTTGGATCTCAAAATGGTCTTTGCCCTACAAGTTATAGTTGCTTCTCGGAACACTAGCATTAGAACTTGATCCACCATATGTGCTTGAGACCTCTAATGCCATGATGGTAGAGAACTGAATATAATCATAATGGAGCTAGAAGAGCCCAAACACTAATGAATAAGTGTATCAATAAGTAAATCGACCACTGTATAGTTGACTAAACCAAAAAACTGAAACATTTTGCCAGAGTATCCTCAGCAAAATGAGCATATGAGTAGTGTCAAAATATCATAAAACTGCAAGTACTGACATGTTTACGTGCATAGTGAATCACTAACTCCACTACATATAATCATTTACGCAATAGAAGCCAACTAGGCTTATCGAGAACCTATGAACAACTATCATAAAAATCCTATGGTGAGGCTCAGTAAGTCTTCCACCTGCATCACCGAAGAGACCCCGACATCTCGATGTCTGCTAGTTAAGAAACCTCCACCACAATCCTCTTTATAAAACCTGAAAGGCTTTATACAAAAATGTAATTGCTATATCAATGACCACATGGACGCACATAAGCGGTATCCATAGAAGTGTACATGGTGTGTATGTGCTCAATATATGCAGTAAAATGACACTAAAAGGCTGAATGCACAGCCCAAAAACTAGCCAAAAGCATTTCGGTGAGCATACTCCATGTGTTTCCGATATCAAAACAACTTTACTTTGTGGTGCCCAAATCATTATCTGAGCTTGTTTCGGCCTCCGAACGCACTATCGCAGTGCTTGTGTAGGCTATCTTGTCTTTTTGTGCCAAAGGTATATACCAATTTTGATTGGCCAATATAAGCATCTCTGAGTCTACTATAGGTCTAGCAGAATTTGTCTAGGTAGTTCTGTTCAACTTTTTGAGATACAATCAATTTTCTACATAAAAGTATTTTAGTCACCGGCCATGGCTGAAAGTAGTGTGTATTCCGTATGTTGGTTGTTGAGGATAAGTTGGATGGTACCAACTACCCGTTATGGGCTTATATGATGCGACATATATTGGTTGCAAAAGGACTGTGGAACATTGTGTAGGGTGTTGAAAAACATCCTATCACACCCGCAACTGTTACAACTACAGGTATCGAAGTTGATGGAGAAGGTGTCAAAGATGATGATATTCTACATATTACTATTTGTGCTACAGTTTTTGCTACACCTATTGCAGAGCAAATTTGTTGGGATGATAGAGATGCCCAGGCACATGCATTGATAGCTTTGTCTGTCAAACATGCCATTATTCCTCACATTCGCTCTTGCAAAAGAGTTAAGGATGCTTGGGATACACTTACCACATTGTACCAAGCTAGGAATGAGGCTCATGTTGCTTACCTCTGAAAACAATTGGAGAGTGAGCACATGAATGAAGGTGATTCTATGGATAGTTTTCTAACAAAGATCAAAGACTTGAAGCAACATTTGATTTCTGCTGATGAGGTTATACTAGATAGCTCACTTGTGCAGACCGTTCTGAATGGACTTCCTGATTCATATTGGAGTTTTGCTTTGACTCTTCAGTTGATGATGAAAGGCAATCCAAATGCTTTGTCTTTTGAGGAGTTAGTCTCTGTTTTATTGCAAGAGGATTAGTCCAGGCAGAACAAGTCCATTATGTGTGTTGCAGATCAAGCTTTCTTGGCTAGTCAGAAGGGCAAAGGAAAATGGAGCTCTTCAATTAGTAAGCAGAAATCTGCTAATTCTGCATAATCGAAGAGGGAAGACAAAGATGAAAAGAATTCAAAAAAGAAAAAAATGTTTTGCAAGTACTGTTAAGAAAATGATCATATCATAAAGAACTATCCAAAATTGGCTACTAAAGAGGCAAAGAAGAAAGAGGTTGGAATGGTTGTTGCATATTAGGCCTCTACACCAAAAACAGGGTCTCATAATCTTGTGCAGGAAGAAGAATGGGTGTTTACTACTGTTTGTAGTTTTGACCCATCTTCTCATGAGCAGTGCATGTCTGCAGTAGACTTAGATGTTTGGTACTTTAACAGTGGGGCGACCAAACATATTACCTCGCAGCGGAGTTTCTTCTCTTCACTCGAGCTTGCCCCTACAAGGAATATTGTTACGTGTGCCAACTCCTCTTATCGTGTTATGGGAGTTGGTAAGATCTTTGACTACTACTAATGGTAGTTCTTTCACTTTGTCAGGGATCAAGAAAAATATGTTATTAGTTTCTGCATTAGCCAAGATTTGCTTTGTTTAAGCCAGGGATTAAAAAAAAAACTGTTATCAATTTTTGCATTAGCTAAGATTGGCTTGGTTGTGAAATTTGTTGATGACAGGTGTATAGTTCATGATCTATCAAATGGCAACATGATTATTGCTTCTGGCATTTTATGTCGAGGGCATATAAGCTCATAGACTATGAAAGATCTGTAAATGATTTGGCATGTGCAGTACATGATTCTCAGGCTATGTCAGATGCAAAGCTTTGGCATGCACGCTTTGGTCATCTGAATTTTGGTAGTTTGCTACCCCTGCAAAAATCTGAAATGGTGTCCTCTTTGCCCAAACTGATGGGGGATGCTTCTAACACCCCAATGCAAAAAATGGAAGATGGCCGCCCTCCATTAGGTCCACAAGTAGTGATATATGCTCACTATTCTAAACTTTTCTGTGCACCAGTATAGAGACTTAAAATTAACATTTGCAAACTTGTATTAGACTATAAGAGCTACCTAACAAGCTTTAAATCATCCCAAATGGATATTCCAGCTGGGAGAACCACCCTCTGCAAAACAGGCTATCTGTTTGCAACACTCTCTGCCTACAGAGATATACCTTCACAAAGTTGGCAATTTCTCACAACTCACTCATCCAAATAACTTGAAACTTTGGCAAAGTCCAGGGCACAATATGAGAGACCAAATGAACCTTGAAATCAATGAAAATTAGTAAAATGAGAGAGAAAACAATGCTCTCCAATCCAGTACAATTAGATTTGGAAAATCCTAACTACAGCTCGAGATAGAGCGGAGCAAAATCATGAGAAAATGATGTAAGCAAGCAAGGGGGCTGCTTGCTGGAGTTTATGACTTCACTAAACTAAAAGGGAAACTCGTGGAATGCATAAAACAAAAGAATCAAAGGTGGGATGATGCTTATATAGACTTTTACTTTTTCTACAATCTAGCTAATCACCCACCAATCAGTTTAGGTGCACGTTTTGGTCGCTGATTTGAGGAGATTTGAATTTGATTGAGCTTGGTGGAGCTTCTAACTTTATTGCATGACTCTAGCTCCTCCTTTTTGATTGGTCTACTTGCAAAAATCATGGTTGATCCTTTTTGCACGATTCAGACTTGATTTTCAACACTCCCCTTCAAGTCTCAATGCCTAGGTCCTTCATTCCAATGCATGTCTTGAAGTGTTGTAGCTTTACTCCATCCAATGCTTCGGTAAACATATCTGCATATTGGTCCTTTGTATTGACATGCTCCACCTCGACATCCTTTGACATGATCTTCTCTCGAATAAAGTGGTAATGCACTTCTATATGCTTCGACCTTGCATGGAACATCGGATTTTGAGCCAAGCATATGCTACTTATGTTGTCACAAAAAATAGGTACTTGATTAACTTGTGAATAAAGATCAACAAACAACTTCTTGAGCCACATAATCTCACATGAGACTTGTGCTAAGCCTCTATACTCAGCTTTGGTCGATGAAAGAGCCACGGTTGGTTGTATCTTTGACATCCATGAGATGGTCTTCTTCCCTAGCATGATAACATATCCACGAGTGCTCCTCCTGTCATCTTTGGAACCTGCCCAATCAGCATCACAATAAGCTTGTACATTTAATACATCATCAAATGGATAATACAGACCTTCATTCACTGATCCTTTGAGGTACTGGTACCCTTTTGGTTGCAACAAGATGAGGTACTCTTGGCGCTAGCAAAAATTGAGATAACACTCCAACTATGTTGGAGCAAGATTATGACAAGCCTAAGTATTGGCTTGAGTCCCACAAAGTCATAGAAGAAGTTTTAAAATGAATACTATGCAAAGTTCACTTGTGGACTACCTCTTGTAACTTTTGAAGAGTTTACTTAATGTAAAAGTGAGAGAATCTTAAGTGGTTCAGTCCACTTGATCAAAAAGGGAAACAAGAGCCACGAATTCGTTATTTGTGGTAGGTAGAGAATCAAATAAATCACTAATTGTTTGGAGAGTGATTGAGGGAAGTTAGCCTCCCAATCTCAACTATAAATAGATGACAACTTTAGTCGTGATTAGAGAGACCTATGTAAAGACCTGAGCTGAGGTTTATGCCATATCAAGGTGTGATTACAGGCACACATATGTATCAGTAAGTCCATTGTATGTTACAAGAAATATACTTTCATTTTCATGATCATTTGAGTTCATATTTCCATGTTCTTGTGAAGTGTACTACTCACTGCCATATCTCCCGATTTTCTTAGTCAGATTGCAGAGATGGTTTCTCTGAGCTTGGTGCATCAGTTTCAGTGATTTAACTTGGTAAAGTTAGCTCACTGCCATATCTCTCCATTGTATGTTACAAGAAATATACTTTCATTTTCATGATCATTTGAGTTCATATTTCCATGTTCTTGTGAAGTGTACTACTCACTGCCATATCTCTCGATTTTCTTAGTCAGATTGCAGAGATGGTTTCTCTGAGCTTGGTGCATCAGTTTCAATGATTTAACTTGGTAAGTCAGATGGAGGGGGAGAATACTTCTCCCATGAGTTTGATTCTTTTGTTCAAGAAAGAGGAATCAAAAGAGAGGTAACTACAAGGTACACTCCTGAGCAAAATGGAGTGGCAAAAAGGAGGAATAGGACAATTGATGAAGCTGCAAGGTCCATGTTAAATGAAAAGCATTTACCTAATTATCTATGGACTGAGGTTGTATCTACAGCCACTTACTTGATTAACAGGTTGCCTTCAAAATCCCTTGATAGGATGACTCCATATGAGGCTTGGAATGGAAGAAGACCAAGCTTAGATCATTGTAAAATTTTTGGATGTATTGCTTTTGCTCATGTTCCTTCACAGGTTAGAGGCAAGATGGATCCAAAGGCAGAAAGGTGTGTATTTATTGGATATGACAACAATCAAAAGGGCTACAGGTTATAGAACCCTACCAACAAAGGATTCTTGGTAAGCAGAGATGTAGTTTTTGATGAAAACAATTCATGGTATGAAGATTCATGCAGGAAGGTCAATTTACCATATGGTCTTGAAGAAGATTTTCCAAAGCTTGGTAGAGAACAACCAAAGATTGAAGAACAAGAAACCTCAGTGGATGATGAAGAATCTCATATGGAAAAGATCAAAGCATGGAAATCTAAAGGTAAAGCAAAATTGGAGGAACTTGGACATGAGGCAGAATCATCACATCATGGCCTAAGAAGATCTATGAGGGAAAAGAAAAAACCAGAAAGGTATGGGTTTGACACCTCATTAGTAACTAAACATTCTATCTACATAGCACAAGACATAAACCAAGAAGAGCCATCATCATTTGAAGAGGCCAAAGCAAAAACAGAATGGAAGCATGCAATGAAGGAAGAGATTGAAGCACTTGAGGAAAACAACACTTGGGATTTGGTGCCCAAGACTTCATCCATGAAGGTAATAGGCTCAAGATGGGTCTATAAACTCAAGAAGAAATCTGATGGTTCCATTAACAGGTATAAGGCAAGGCTTGTAGCAAAAGGCTTTGCACAAACTCAGGGAATTGATTATGAGGAGACCTTCTCTCCTGTGGTAAAGATGCCTACTATTAGGGTTTTGCTTAGTATTGCATCTTCCAAGAATTGGAAGATACTTCAACTAGATGTAAAGAATGCATTCTTGAATGGTTGGATAATAGAAGAGGTATATATGGCACAACCACTTGGTTTTGAGAATCAAGTTTATCCTGATTATGTGTGTAAACTTAGCAAAGCATTGTATGGTCTCAAGAAAGCTCCAAGAGCTTGGAATTTTAGACTTGTTTCGTTCTTGTAGGACAAAGGCTTTCACTCTTTATTAAAAAGAGTAATTCTGAGATCATCTACCTATGTGTATATGTAGATGATATTATATTGACAGGAAATGATGTAGATCGTATTCAAAGATCAGATGAGAGAAGAGTTCAAGATAAGTGATTTGGGTTCACTTACCTACCTCCTAGGTTTGGAAGTTGTCTACAAAAATCATGGTTTGTTTCTCACTCAAAGAAAGTACATCAAGGACATGTTGGCAAAATTCAAGATGCAAGATTGTAAGATTGCAGGTACTCCAATGGAGGTCAATCACGAATTGAGCTCACATGAAGGTGAACGCATAGAGAACATCACATCATATCAAAGTCTAGTGGGTAGTCTCAACTATGCCACATTGGCAAGAGTAGATATATGTTACAGTGTGAGTGTGCTAAGTCAATTTATGCACACACCAAGGAAACCACATATGGATGCTGCCAAAAGGATTCTCAAGTATCTGAAAGGAACCATAAATGAAGGACTTTATTATCCTTATGTATCTGATTTAGGTTTGAAGCTATTTTCTGATGTAGATTGGGCTGGCTCCAAAGAAGATAGAAGGAGCACTTCAGGTTATCTTACCTTTGCAGGTTCAAAGCTTATTTCATGGTCATCCAAGAAGCAACTCGCAGTTGCTCTCTCTTCTACTGAAGATGAATACAGAGTTCTTGCCATAGCTACACAAGAAGCTATGTGGATGAAGACATTATTCAAAGATCTTAGATTGGAGTTTGGAACTCCAACTATTTATGGTGACAATATGAGCTCTATTCATTTGGCTGCTAATCCTATTTTTCATGCAAGGACTAAACATATTGAAGTTCATTATCACTATGTACGAGAGAAGGTTCTAAGCAAAGAGATTCAAATATCATATGTGTCCACTCATCAACAATTTGCAGATATTCTAACCAAAGCATTGGATGGTACAAAGCTTTGCAAATTCAAGGCTATGATTGGTTTGCAGGTAATCTTGGAAGATTGAAGACCTCAAGCATACTTTGCTTGAGGGGGAGCTGTTGGAGCAAGTCTATGACAAGCCTAAGTATTGGCTTGAGTCCCACAAAGTCATAGAAGAAGTTTTAAAATGAAGACTATGCAAAGTTCACGTGTGAACTACCTCTTGTAACTTTTGAAGAGTTTACTTAATGTAAAAGTGAGAGAATCTTAAGTGGTTGATCAAAAAGGGAAAGAGGAGCCATGGATTCATGATTTGTGGTAGGTAGAGAATCAAATAAATCACTAATTGTTTGGAGAATGATTGAGGGAAGTTAGCCTCCCAAACTCAACTATAAATAGATGGCAGCTTTAGTCGTGGTTAGAGAGACCTATGTGAAGACCTCTAAGAGCTGAGCTTTATGCCATATCAAGGTGTGATTACAAGGCACACATATGTATCAGTAAGTCCATTGTATTTTACAAGCAATATACTTTCATTTTCATGATCATTTGAGTTCATATTTCCATGTTCTTGTGAAGTGTACTACTCACTGCCATATCTCTCAGTTTTCTCAGTCAGACTGCAGAGATGGTTTCTTTGAGCTTGGTGCATCATTTTCAGTGATTTAACTTGGTAAAGTTAGATCTATAATTCTAATATATGCTCATCAAATTTCATTTCATTTGGGTATTGCAATCTTCAGTTATGTGCAGTTCAAGTCAACCCTGTCTGTTCATTTTCACTTCTCTGTCAGGTACCCGACTTGTCAGAGCTGTTTCTCATTCTTCACAAAGAGTGATGGGTCTGCATGACTCTCATTGTATCCAAATTTTTCTAAGTAGTCCATAAGCCTTTGGTTCCAAGCTCTTGGGGCTTGCTTGAGTCCATAAAGAACCTTCTTTAGCCTGCATACATGATGTGGAAACCTCTCATCTTCAAAGCCTTGGGGCTGGTCCATGAAGACTAGCTCTTCAAGCTCTCCATTTAGGAAAGCATTCTTCACATTCAGCTCGTACATCTTCCAACTTTTTGAGGCTGAAATTGCAATCAAACTTCTGATGGTGGACATCTTAGCTACTGGGCTGAATATTTCCTCAAAGTCTATGCCATAGGCTTGAGCAAAACCTTTGGCAAACCAGACTAGCTTTATACCTAGAGATGCTCCCATCTACATGCCTCTTTACCTTGTACACCCATTTATTGCCAATGACTTTCATGTTCTTTGTTCTTGGCACCAGTGACCAAGTATCATTTTCTTCAAGTGCTTTGACTTCCTCCTCCATGGCTTCAATCCATTCCCTATGCTTATTTGCTTCTTCAAAAAAGCTAGGTTCTTCACAAGCTATAACTTGACTCATGTAGGCATAGTGTCTTGCAATGAATGAATCATAAGTTAACCTTTTAACAGGGTATTTAACCCTATTGTATGACCTTACCTTACCATTAGGTGGTAGGAATCTCCTCCTCCTTGGTTTAGATGCTTTAAATCTTGGAGTTTCTAATTTTCACATATCTTCATCACTTGTAGATTCCATGTCTACCCATCGATGGTCTTTGTCATTTGCCTTTTCCTTTCCTTTGCTACTTCCTTCACTTGAATGAGCTTCATTCCTTGTCCTTCCATGCCAAGCTAATGTAGTACTCTCCTCTGATGTTGTGCTTGAAGTGGTTGGACCACTTATCTCTATGCTTTGTTGTTGCTCTTGGAACTTCTTCTCGGCTTCATATGCATCGTCGAATTCTAACACATCTTTGCTACCATACCAAGGTAGCAACTCATCAAATGTTACGTCCCTAGATACCTTATGCTCTTTGGTGCAAGGGTTATAGCATCTAAAACCCTTTTGCTCTGAAGAATATCCAAGAAATATACACGTATCTGCCTTCCGGTCTAACTTGTGTCTCAATTCTTGAGGTATGTGAACATAGCACAGACAACCAAATACTTTGAGATGTGAAAGATTGGGTTTCTTACCACACCAAGCTTCATAAGGTGTAACTCCATGTACTCCTGAGGTTGGACACCTATTCATAATGTATATGGTTGTATGTGTTGCATCAGCCCAATAAGAGTTAGGAACATTCATTTCATTTAACAAAGATCTAGCCACTTCTGCTATGTATCTATTCTTTCTTTCTGCCACCCCATTTTGTTGAGGTGTATACCTGCAAGTGAATTTCCTTTCGATGCCATGGTCATGTAGGAAATCTAAAAACTCATTTGAAAAATACTCTCCCCCTCCATGCGATCTGAGAGTCTTTATATACTTCCCTATTTCCTTCTCCACTAGGTTTTTGAACCTTTGGAAGTGGTAAAACACCTCTGACTTTGACTTCATGCAATACATCCAAACAAACCTTGAATGATCATCTATAAACGTGACAAAATATCTATTACCTCCAATGTATGGCTCTCTTGTAGATAGTGTGAGGGGTTGATGGCTTGACCTCCATGGTGAAGAGTCTTCCTTGCTTCTTTCCTTTTGCTATGAGCTTGTAGTCCTACATGGGGTCTTCAACAAAACATCCTTGCTCATTGAACCTCACCTCATAACCTCTTTCAACCATTTGACCTACCGAAACCAAGTTCTTTGTGATGGTTGGCACATGCAACACATCCTTCAACACCTTGGAGCTTTGAGATCCATTCAATGCAACATCTCCCACATGTGTAATCTTGTGCTCAGTGTCAACCATTGTCTCTACATGTCCTTGAGTGATAGGTGAATGTAAATTAAAGAACATCTTTATTGCAACTCATATGGTTGCTACAACCACCATCAATGTACCATGTAAAATCAGAATTGACTCTTTCACTTGAACCATACATCATAAGCAAGTTCTCATTTTCTGAATTTGTCAAAGTACTAGCATAATTACCTTGGTTCCTGTTGTATCCTTGATTGCCTCCTCCTTTGGACCAACAATCTCTTGCATAATGGCCCGGTTTTCCACAATTATAGCATTCTCCATTGGATGCTTCTCTTCCATGTGATCTTCTTCCTCTTCCTCTACTCCTTCCTCTTCCTCTTGATCCATAGCTTTGATTCGAGCCTTCTTGGTTGCTTGAGCTTGAGCTTGACCTTCCTCTCCCTCTGCCTTGGGAGTTTTGTCCACCTCTTTTGCCTTTGCCTATACTTGCATAGAAAACTTGGGCTTGGCTTCCCTTTGATTGTGAACCTCCTTGGTTCATCTCGTCGGTCACCATCAATGTGACTAATTGATCAAATTCTGGTAGGGAATCTGTCACATAAACAGATGTGGTGAATGCTTTCCACCTTTCATCCTCTCTCAAGCCATTGAGAGTGTGTGCAACAAGATCATCGTCTTCGATTGGGCTCCCAATGGAGCCTAAAGCATCTACAAGTTCCTTAACCTTCAAAATGTACTCATTTATGTTAGTACTTGGTGATTTCCTAAGATTATTCAGCTCATTCTTGAGCTTAATCTTCCTTGCCTTGTTTGATGAAGAGTACAATCTCTCCAAGGTCTCCCAAACCTTCTTGGATGTGTCCAAGTCTTGTGTATGCCCTATCATGCTATTGCATATGTGTTGAGATAGAATGAATATGACTCTGCTATCCCTTTCTATACATTCATTAAGTGCCTTGACTTGCCCTTGAAGTGGTGGATCATGTACATGAGGCATTGGCTCTGTGGCGCTCACGAATCCCCACAATCCTTTGCCCGTAAGGTAGTTGCTAACTCTAAATTTCCATCGTTGATACTCAGCAATACTTAGCTCTAAGATGCTGAAATAGCTTCTCCTCAAGTCTTTGTATGCTTTAGAAGGTGTGGGTACTACCTTTTGATAGCATCTCCCTTGCTAACCTTCGACTAGTTGAAATCTCGATCGATGTGGCCCCCTTTTGATGTCTTCTTGCTTTGATGAGTCCTCCTTGTGCTTCCACGAGTTGTCTTGATCCCTTAAAGTCTTCAATATGATGCCATTGATGTCTCCAAGCCTCCAAAATGGCTCTGATACCACTGATGGGGCATGATTCTAACACCCCAATGCAAAAAATGGAAGATGGCTGCCCTCCACTAGGTCCATAAGTAGTGATATATGCTCACTATTCTGATTTTTTTTCTGCACCAGTACAGAGACTTAAAATGAAATTTTGCAGGCTTGTAGTAGACTATAAGAACTACCTAAAAAGCTTTAAAGAATCCCAAATGGATATTCCAACTGGGAGAACCACCCTCTGCAAAACAGGCTACCTGTTTGCAACACTCTCTGCCTATGTGCAAGGATATACCTTCACAAAGTTGGCAATTTCTCACAACACACTTAGCCAAATAACTTGAAACTTTGGGAAAGGTTAGGGCACAATAGGAGAGACCAAATGAAGCTTGAAATCAATGAAAATGAGTACAATGAGAGAGCAAGAAATGCTTTGCAATCTGGTACAATCAAATTTGGAAAAGCCTAACTACACCTCTAGATAGAGCAGAGCAAAATCATGAGAAAATGAGGTAAGCAAGCAAGGGGGCTGCTTGCTAGAGTTTATGACTTCACTAAACTCATGGAATGCATGCAGCACAAGAAAACTCATGGAATGCATGCAACACATGAAACTCATGGAATGCATGCAACACATGGAAACTTTCCAAAAGATGGTTCAATTCAGGCTACTCAAAAATTGCAGCTTGTGCATAGTGATGTCTATGGTCCTATGCAAACACCTTCGTTTGGGAATTATCTTTACTTTGTGAGTTTCATCAATGATTTTTCCAAGCATGCATGGGTATATCCATTTAAGGCAAAGTCCAAAGTGTTCATGTGCTTCAAACAGTTTTTGGTTTTGGCTGAAAATATGTCACCATGTAAAATGGGCACCCTCCGTTCTGATCAAGGGGGGGAATATATGTCTTCTGATTTTAATGCATTTCTGGCTGAACGTGGGATAAAACACCTTTGTAGAGTGCCGTATACACCTCAACAGAATGGAGTTTCTGAACAAAAGAACAGGTCACTCATGGAGATGGTGAGGTGTATGGTCAAGAGTTAGGCTTTACCACATAGTTTTTGGCTTGAGGCTATCATATGTGCAGCATATGTAGTTAACAAGTGTCCCACCAAAGCGCTACAATCTATCACTCCATATGAGGCTTGGCATGACCGCAAGCCATCTATTGCTCATCTGCATGTTTTTAGTTATTTGGCATATGCATTAGTGCCCGAACAACATCGCCTTGGGTACAATTCTGAAAGTAAAGGCTATCGTCTGTATCATCCACAGACTAAACACATTCTGGTTAGCTATGATGTTGTTTTTGTGGAAGATGCTATTCAACCATTGCTTTCATGTACTAAGGAGACATCTGTTAGCTCCAAAGACATGTATGATACTTTGTTGCCTCTTTTTACAGGTGGACAGTCTAGTCCAGGTCCTAATGAGGCAACTTCTCAACCTTTGGAGGTTTCATGTGATGAAGCAGATCATTCCATTTCTCATGCAGATTTGCATGATGCATTTATTGATGAGAGAGCTGATATTGAGCAGGCAAGAACTATGCCAAAATGGCTGGTGCAGACCTTGCGTGACAACAAATTAGCTGCACCTGTGTCATATCGTACTCGATCAAGCTCTCATAGTGCCTCTTTTCATTCAGATTGTTATGCTATGGCTGCATCTTGTCTTTGTGCTGAGATTGAGCCTATTTCGTTTGATGAAGCATAAAATTTAGAAAACTGGATGGTTGCTATGCAATCTGAATATGATGCAAGAATGAAGAATGGTACATGGTCTTTATGTCACTTGCCTCCTGGCAAGAAGGCCATTGGCACTAAGTGGGTATATAGGCTGAAGCATAAACTTGATGGTACCGTTGACATATATAAGGATAGGCTTGTTGCAAAGGGTTATGTGCAGGAAAGAGGCATTGATTTTGATGAAACCTTTGCTCCTACTTGTCGAATGACGACTATTCGTAGCATCTGTGCACTTGCAGCTCATCATGGTTGGAATGTATATTAGTTGGACATTAAAACATCAGTTCTAAATGGGACTTGTATGAAGAAGTGTATGTTTTTTAGCCACGTGGCTTTGTGCAGAAAGGGCATGAAAACCAAGTGTGCAGGTTAAAGAAGGCATTATATGGTTTAAAGCAAGCACCACATGCTTGGTATGAAAAGATACAGGCCTATCTGAGTGCACATGGTTTTGAGAATAGTCCAACTGAAAGCACCTTATATGTTAAGCGTGCTAATGATGTACTTATGATCATTGTCATTTATGTTGATGACACGTTGCTCACTAGTCCTCATGAGAGGCATATTGATGATTTCAAGGCTGATTTGCATGCCTCATTTGAGACGTCTGCTTTGGGGCGTTTGCATCATTATTTGGGCATTCAGTTTATGCACGTTGATGGTGGAATGGCTTTGTGTCAAACAAAATATAATGGCATATTATTACAGCATTTTGGCCTTGAAGAATGTAAACCTATTGCCACTCCTATGGAGACATGTTTACGATTGAGTCTTCATGATGATGAAGATGCATTTGATAGTGTTCTCTATCAGTAGGTTGTTGGGTGCGTGATTTACTTATGCATTACTTAGCCAGATATTCAATTTGTTGTCTCACACATGAGCACGTTTATGCATTGCCTAGGAGTCAAGCATTGGTAGGCGTTTAAGCGCATCTTTCGCAACTTGAGTGGTACTCGGCTACTTGGGTTGTTTTATCCCAAGGGGGGATCACTACTACTAGATTTGCATGCTTTTTCTGACTCTGATTAGGTTGGTTGCTATAACACTCGGTTGTCCATCAGTGGCTTTTGCTTCATGCTTGGTAGCTCATGTATATCTTGGTTGAGCAAGAAGCAGCCTATTGTGGCCACTTCTAGTTGTGAGGCTTGTTGTTGCAATTCACAAGCCTACACATTTGGCTTGTAGTCCATACATATATGAACATGCATGGGAACAAGTACTAGAAGATAATTACCTCTTTACTCTTTATAAAAGTCATATTTGACTTGGAATCTTTGTAATCACCTACCAAGAAGAACTCGTGGAAAAGTTAGGAATTGATTGATGGAATATCTCCTATAATGGAGGATTACTTTTTAGTGAGAGCCAAAATTTGAATTCAAATTCAAATTGAAAGTGAACTCTTATATAAACCTCTAAGAAAAAAGTCACGAATGCAGTCACTCTCCGAGCTCCTCATTCTCATTTCTGAGTGTGTGTGTGTGTGTGAGGCATACAAAGTAGCCTACACCTATCTACACCATTAGGAAATGATCTTCATGCCTATAACATTGTACAACATTGTTCATGAATACATTATTTTTACACTGTTCATTTTTGAGTTCTCTCTCATAGTCTCCATCAATCACTCAACTTGTGCAGCTCATATCTCACTCATTTCTCCACCAAATTCAAACATCTATAGCTTGTTCGAACCCGCTCAAAGTACTTTACATTCTCTCAAAATTTGAAGGATTTCTATTCAGCCATTTCAGAAAAGTCCATCGAGGTGATCACTGGTCGAAGTCTACAATAGTCCTAAAATTTCGGGGGTAAAGGTTTACTTGCTAAATTAATTTCTCTGAGCATAATTAATCTTTTTAAGTGCTTTCACTTGAAATAATTACCTTACTAAGCTAATTAGATACCCCTAAAAGGAGTTTTTCCAATTCATATTGTGCTTGTCATACTGAGCCAAAGAAGCAGCAGGTGTATTGATAAAAATAGAAGGTTTTCTTCAAGACTTGAAGTTCAAAGTTGTCTGTTTTGATTCAATCTTTTCATACATCATTGCCAAAGTACATAGGCCATTTTATGGTGTCATTGGAAAGCTAAGAAGGTCTACTTATCAACTCTGAAGCATCAAAGGGCTGGTACAAAGTAAGATTTGGCAGTACCTACTCATCATCCTGAAGTATTCATCCATCTTCCCTACAGTGGTATCAGAGCAAAGTTAAGGTAAAATGGGAGATGGTTTTCCTTCATTTATTGATAAATTGGACAGGAACAACTATGAAGCATGGCCTTTAAGGATGAAGACATACTTACAAGGAAGGAGTCTTTATGGATACATCTCAGGAGATCAGGAATTGCCCTCATTCAAAACCAAAGGACTAACAACAAAGGAAGAACATGAGAAGCTCAACACATGGTGCGCCAAGGATGCATTAGAAAGGTTTTACTTACTCAACTCCATCTCTGATTTTCTTTTGCCACATATTAGAAACTGTAAGACATCCCAAGAAACTTGGGAAACCTTGTCATCTTATTTCTCTTCCAACACAAGGAAGCAACCTAAGCAGGCTATTTCAGATTATGTGACTAAGATTAAAGATGTAGTAGATAAATTAGCAAGCATAGGAGAAGAGATTGAAGAAGAGAAGATTGTAAGGCAAGTGATCAATGGCATTAGAGCTGATGACAAATGGGAAAGCTTCACAACTGTCATGGACCTATACATGGACATGCAAATTCCAGACCTTACCACTCTAATGGGGCAATTGTTCACTCATGAAGCCAAGCTCAACAAGAACGGAGACTCATCCAAAGATAATAGCTCTTCTACCCTATACACTTAAATTCTAGAGATAAAGGCAAGAACAAGAAAGGAGAGGATGAAGGCACTACCTCCCAAGCCAACTATGCAGGGAGAGGTAGATCATCAAGAGGAAGGGGCAGAGGAGGTAAGCAAGGTAGGGGGAGACCTGATAACTCCTCACTATGCAACATTTGTGGTTTATCAAATCATACTACAGATGAGTGTTTTAGGAATTACAAGAATCAGAGAGGAAGAGGATATCAAAGAGGTGGATACTCACAGTCAAGAGGCAGATTCAACCATAATCAAGGGTACAACAACAAAAACAACTACAACAACAACTACAACAACAACTACAACAACAACTACAATGGCAACTACCAAGGAGGATTCAAATCCAGAAAGGATTACAACAATTACATAGAAGAACAAGATGATTCTCTTTTGATCATGAACATGACTTCAAAACCAGGTAAAAATGATGACCATCTCTTCTACATTGACTCAAGATGCTCAAATCATGTGGCTGACAATGTAGCTCTACTCTCTGATCTTGAAGAACCAAGAGGTAAGCATCAAGTACAAATAGGTGATGACACCAAGCACTCAGTAGTTAAAGTTGGAAATGTTAAGACTTCTGATGGGAATCAAAACTTGTTGAGTAGGGTACTATATGTACCAACCATTACAAAAAACTTGATAAGTGTTGGAAAGATTTTGGAAAAAGGTTTGGAGGTCAGGTTCAACCAATATGGAGCATTTGTGGAGGATCCAAGGCATGGGTTCAAGAGAATAGCTAAAGGAGAAAAATCAGGACCTAGAATTTTTACATTTGAGCTAGAAGATACAAAGAATATTGCACTCTACAATTATAAAGATCAAACACTTTCAGAGCTTGAGATTTGGCATAAAAGATTAGGGCATGTAGGTGAAAGAACCTTGAAGCAAATAAGCAGGGACCAATGTGTGCTTGGGATACCTAATGTATCCAAGCAACATATGATCTACAAGTATGGTGCTTGTCAGTTTGGAAAGTCTCACAGGTACCATTCTCAAGGAAAGGCTACATGCATGAGGACTACCTAGAACTTGTCCATACAGATGTATGGGGACCAAGCAAAGACCCCTCAATCTTAGGATCAAGGTACTATGTATCTTTTATTGATGATTATAGCAGGTGGACTGTATTGTACTTTATGAAGCACAATGATGAAGTGTTCAACTATTTTAAAATGTATCTTGTACTTGTTGAGAATGAGACAGGAAGAAATCTAAAGAGGCTAAGGTCAGATGGAGGAGGTGAGTACTTCTCCAATGAGTTTGAAGCATTCTTGCAGGACAAAGGAATCAAGAGAGAAATCACCACAAGGTATACTCCTAAATAGAATGGGGTAGCTAAGAGAAGAAATAGATTGATTGTTGAAACAACTAGGTCAATGTTGAATGAGAAAAAATTACCTGACTACCTATGGGCAGAGAGTGTATCTACTGCCACTTACCTCATAAACAGATTACCATCTAAGTCCCTTGATGGGATGACCCCTTGAAGCATGACATGGTAAGAGATCCTCACTTGATCATTGCAGGATATTTGGATGTGTAGCATATGTACACATTCCTTCTCAGATAAGAGGTAAGCTAGACCCTAAGGCTGAGAAGTGTATCTTTATTGGATATGATCTAAATAAGAAGGGGTACATGTTCTACAACCCTTCAAATAAGGGATTCATGGTTAGTAGAGATGTTGTCTTTGATAAAAATGATTCTTGGTATGAGAATGAATGCAAGAAGTTCAAACTACCCTATGACTTGGAGGAGGAGTTTCCAAGTCTTGCTAAGGAGGAACCTACTCAGAGTGAAGACACCAATTTAGATGATGAAGACATTATCAATCTTGAAGAATTCAAGGCATGGAAGTCCAAAGGTAAACTCAAGATGAAGAAACTTGAATACATACCTAAATCTTCAAATCAATCAATCAGAAGATCACAAAGGGGGAGCAAAAAACCTATCAGATATGGGTTTGACACCTCTCTTATCACTAAACATTCTATTTATCTTGCCAAAGATTTTTCAATTGAAGAACCAGGATCATATGAAGAAGCAAAGACCAAGACAGAATAGAAAGAAGCTATGGATGAGGAGATTGAATCACTCAAGGAAAGTGACACATGGGAACTAGTACCAAAGAAAGAGGCTATGAAGGTAATTGGATCTAGATGGATCTATAAAATCAAAAGAAATTCTGATGGGTCAATTAGCAGGTACAAAGCCAGATTGGTGGCCAAGGGTTTTGCACAAACCCAAGGCATTGACTATGAAGAAACATTCTCACTTGTGGCCAAGATGCCAACCATCACGGTATTGGTAAGTGTGGCTGCATCTAAGAATTGGAACATGTATCAGCTAGATGTAAAAAATGCTTTTTTGAATGGATGGATTTCAGAGGAGGTATACATGTCACAACCTCTTGATTATGAGGATCCTAACAAGGTAACACATGTATGCAAATTAAAAAAGGCTCTTTATGGATTGAAGTAGGCACCTAGGGCATGGAATCACAGGTTGACCACATAGCTTCAAGACCAGGGTTTTGTCATGAGCAAGGCAGACACTTCTCTATTCATTAACAGAAGTAATTCAGAGGTAATATACCTATGTTTTTATGTTGATGATATCATACTTACAGGTAATGATGTCAATGGAATCAGACAAATCAAGAACCAAATGATGAAGGAGTTCTTGGTTTACTAAAGTACTTTCTTGGACTTGAGTTAGTTTATACTAACTCTGGGATCTACATTACTCAGAAAAAATACATACATGATATGTTAAAGAAGTTTCATTTGCAAGATGCAAATGTTTCAAGTACTCCAATGTAGGTAAACCTAAAACTAAGTGCCCATGAAGGTGATGAAATTGATGACATACAGGTTACCAAAGCATAGTAGGAAGCTTGAACTATGCTACCTTAACAAGGATAGATATTTCTTATGGAGTTAGTGTGCTAAGTCAGTTTATGCACAAGCCTAGGGCACCTCACTTGAAGGCTGCCAAAAGGATATTAAAATACCTCAAGGGTACTCAACATCATGGTTTGTATTTCCCTTACACTTCAGACTTGGATATCAAGATTTATTCAGATGCAGATTGGGCAGGATGCAAGAATGATAGGAGGAGCACTTTAGGATACATTTCATTTGCAGGTGATAAACCAATATCATGGTCTTCAAAGAAGCAACCTACTATTGCTTTATCTTCTACAGAGGCAGAGTATAGAGGATTGACCAATGTTACTCAAGAAGCCATATGGATCAAGTTCTTAAACATAATTGGGTTTGTATACTACTTCACCACTGATATTTGGAGATAATAAAAGCTCACTTCATCTTGCAGCTAATCCTATTTATCATGCTAGGACCAAACATATAGATGTCCATTGCCATTATATGAGAGAGAAGATATTAAGCAAGGAGATTCAACTAACATAGGTATCAACCAACATGCAGTGTGCAGATTTGTTAACTAAAGCATTGGATGGAACCAAACTTTACAGGTTCAAATCAATGATTGGATTGCCGGATATACATGAAGACTGAAGAATGAAGACCAAGCCAAAATGTTTCACTTGAGGGGTAGCTGTTGGTGCAATTCACAAGCCTACACATTTGGCTTGTAGTCCATACATATATGAAGAAGCATGGGAACCAATACTAGAAGATAATTACCTCTTTACTCTTTGTAAAAGTCATATTTGACTTGGAATCTTTGTAATCACCTACCAAGAAGAACTCATGGAAAAGTTAGGAATTGATTGATGGAATATCTCCTATAATGGAGGATCACTTTTTAGTGAGAGCCAAAATTTGAATTCAAATTCAAATTGAAAGTGAACTCTTATATAAACCTCTAAGAAAGAAGTCGCGAATGCAGTCACTCTCTGAGCTTCTCATTCTCATTTATGAGTGTGTGTGAGGCATACACAGTAGCCTACACCTATCTACACCATTAGGCAATGATCTTCATGCCTATGGCATTGTACAACATTGTTCATTAATACATTAGTTTTACATTGTTCATTTCTGAGTTCTCTGTCATAGTATCTATAAGTCAGTCAACTTGTGGAGCTCATATCTCACTCATTTCTCCACCAAATTCAAAGATCTATAGCTTTTTGGAACCAGCTCAAAGAATGCTACGTGCTAGGAAAAATTGAAGGATTTCTATTTAGCCATTTTAGAGAAAATTCTGTTGCGGTGATCACTGGTCGAAGTCTGCAACAGTGCTAAAATATCGGGGGTAAAGTTTACTTGCTAAATTAATTTCACTGAGCATAGTTAATCTTTTTAAGTGATTTCACTTGAAATCATTAGCTTACTAAGCTAATTAGATACCCCTAAAAGGAATTTCTCCAATTCCTACTGTGTTGGTCATATTGAGCAAAAGAAGCAGCAGGTGTATTGACAAAAATAGAAGGTTTTCTTGAAGACTTGAAGTTCAAAGTTGTCTGTGTGGAGAATGAGTTATCCTATGCGCAACAGAAGTGTGTAGTGAACCCTTGTATGTCCAACACTTGGACAAACATCTGCACCTTAGATAGCTTGCTGCTCTCAACAAAAAACTCAAATGGACTTGATGCTTTAGTCAATCAAAGTAGACAAAGAGAGCTTTCTAACAAGCTATAAATGACTTAATTTGGACACGTTTTGATTAGGAAACACAACTCTCAAAGATGAACTACCTGTCCACACAGGTATGCTGAAGAACTGAGCTTCACTCTCGGACTGATAGCTCTATGAATATATATCCTTTGAGAAAGATATTTGGTATAGAGAACATAGACACAAATAGCTTTCCAACAAGCTAAAAATCAAGTAATTTGCATGAGGTTTGATCAAGAAACCCAACTCATCAAGATAGACCACCTGCACATATAAGTACACTGTAAAACTGGACTTTACTCTCTAACACATATCTCATAGAGTATGAATGATCTGAATGCGATATTTGAGCCAGTGAAAATAGATGCCAAGGGCTTTCCAACAAGAAAAAAATCACACAATTTGGATATGTTTCTAACAAGACAAAAATCACACAAATTGGAAACGGAACTGATCAAAATAGACTACCTATCTACAGAGGTATACTAAAAACTGGACTTCACGCTTTCACTGATATCTCACAAACTACATAAGCTTTCAATGAGATGTTTGATATGCAGAAAGTACACAAGATAAGCTTTCCAATGAATTTTTAAACGCACAAAATGGGTACATATGCACTGAGATATGAGCTCTACAACAGAGCTTTGTAGAAACTGACGTGCGACTGGAAGGAGTCTAAGGGAAAACCAAAATGACAAAATGGCTAGATCCGACTACTGGGAGCTCTTGCCTCTTTCTCTCCCTATTTTGAATGTGCTCCCACTTCACTTTTATAACCAATGAGCATGTGAAGAAGTTTGTGCCTCCTTCTTAACTCACCACTTTCTCCACTACATGCTACTACCTACAAGACAAGATATTGTATCTCTTACTCATCATGAATTTTGACTAGAATTTTTCTTTTATTATTTTTTCCTCCACTTTTTTCTTTATCTTTATAGTTGGTAAATTTATCCAAGCATGGCTCATATGAAAATGAGCTTTTACATTTATCTTCAACACTCCCCCTCAAGCTCATTTGGGAGTTATCTTATCCATGTCCTTCAAATTTATCGCATCCTTGAAACGTTTGAGTTTAGAAGCATCCAAGAACTTTGTAAACATATCTGCAACCTGCTCTTTGGTTCTGATGAACTTTACCTCCACATCTTTGCTCAGCACCTTCTCCCTTACATAGTGGTAGTAGACCTCTATGTGCTTGCTCCTTGCATGAAACATAGGATTGCTTGCCAAGTAATACTTGACATGTTATCACCGTATATAGGGATGGTTCCAACTTGCACTCCAAGATCAGCCAAAAGCTTTTTAATCCACATTGCTTCACATGTGGCAAAAGCTAATCCTCTATATTCAGCCTCCATAGATGAAAGTGCAACAGTAGGTTGTTTCTTTGAGCTCCACGTGATAGGTTTGCTTCCTATCATGAACACATAACCTGAGGTTGATCTTCTATCTTCCTTTGAGCCTGCCCAATCAACATCACTAAAGCCTTTGACCTGCAATTCTTCATCAAACTTGTAAAACAAAGCATGATTAACTGTATGCTTTATGTATCTCAACACTCTCTTGGCTGAATTTAAGTGTTCATTTGTCGAGGCTTGCATAAACTGAGAAAGTACACCAACAACATAAGACAAATCAGGTCTTGTAATGTTTGCATAGATCAATGATCCTACAATGCTTCTGTATGTCGTTACATCTTCCAATGGTTCTCCATCATTTGAACAAATCTTTGTATTTGTGTCCATGGGTTGAGTGAGTGGTTTGCATTCACTCATTCCAAATCTGAAAAGAACATCCAACAAGTACTTCCTTTGCATCAAGTAGATGCCACTCTCTCCATAAACAACTTCAATTCCTAAAAAATATTTCAGCTCTCTAAAATCTGAAATTTTAAACTCCTTACCAAGCTTCATTTTGATATCTTTAATCCCTATAACATCATTTCCTATTATGATGAGATCATCGACGTATATGCAAATATATACCTCTCTATTTTCTTCCTTCTTCATGTACAACGAAGGATCTGCACTACTTGGGTTGTATCCACACTTAGTTAGATACTCTACCAATCTTTGATTCCATGCTCTTGGTGCTTGCTTCAAGCCATAAAGTGCCTTCTTCAACCTGCAAACAAAATCTGGATGGTTGTCATCTTCAAATCCAACCGGTTGACTCATGTATACCTCTTCTTGTAGTTCTCCATTGAGAAAGGCATTTTTGATGTCGAGTTGATATAATGGCCATCTCCTTGAAGCACCAATTGCTATTAAGGTTCTGATAGTTCCCATCTTTGCAACAGGGCTGAAAACTTCATCATAATCTATGCCTTGTGTTTGTTTAAATCCTTTGGCAACTAATCTAGCTCTATATCTAGCTAGTGAACCATCAGCATTCCTCTTTACTTTAAACACCCATTTGTTTGGAACAATCTTCATACCTTCTTTCTTTGGCACTAGCTCCCATGTGTGATTATCTTTGAGAGCTTTGATCTCCTCTTTCATAGCTTGCTTCCATTCCTTTTGTGTGCAAGATTCTTCATATGTCTCAGGCTCTTTGTCGTTGATAACCTGCATCATGTATGCAAAATGTGTCGCCATAAAACTATCATAACTCAACCTTTGAGTTGGATACCTTGTCCTTGAATATCTTATTTCATTGCCTTTAGAGAGTTGCTTCTTTAACCTATTTAGCTTTACCATTGGAGTGATTAGCTCTTCATATTCTTCTTCACTTGCATCTACCTCATTGTTTGGAGTAGCACTTGCATCTTTGGCTCTACTATGAGCTGAATTTGGAGGCAAAGAATGGCTCCCCCTCCATGTTGAACATTCTTCATTTGATGTAGATGCCTCTGGACCTGAAGCCTTTGTGCTTGATTGTTGAACTTCTCTTTGATTTGTTCCTGCATAATCATCACAATCTTCTTCAAGAATCTTTTCCTTTCCTTTATCTTCATACCATGGTCTTAGTTCATCAAAGACCACATCTCGCAAGACTCTTAATTCCTTTGTTCTAGGGTTGTAACACTTGTATCCTTTTTGCTCCGTCGAGTAGCCGATGAAAATGCATTTTTCTGACCTTGGTTCCATCTTTGTTCTAACTTCTTGTGGAATGTGAACAAAGCAAACACATCCAAACACTTTGAGGTGTGTAAGATCAGGTTTCTTACTGGAATATACCTCTTCTGGAGTCAAGTGATGTATTCCCGATGTTGTGCACCTATTCATCAAGTAAATGGAGGTTGTGGTAGCTTCAGCCCAGTAGTACAATGGTACCTTCATCTCGTTGAGCATGCATCTTGCAATTTCAGCAATTTGCCTATTTTTCCTCTCAGCTACTCCATTTTGTTGTGGTGTATACCTACAAGTTAATTGCCTTTTGATCCCATTCTCTTGTAGAAAATCTGAAAATTCTTTGGAGAAGTATTCTCCTCCACCATCGGACCTTAAGGTTTTGATAGACCTTCCTATTTCCTTTTCAACTTCAGCTTTGAATCTTTTGAATATAGAAAACACCTCTGATTTTTGCTTCATACAAAACAGCCATACCTTTCTTGAGTGATCATCAATGAAGGTGACAAAAAATCTATTACCAGCCATTGATGCCTCTTGGGTTGGTCCCCATACATCCGTATGTATCAAGTCCAAGACATTTGGAGCCACATAATTGCTCCTCTTGAATGGCTTCCTCGTTTGCTTTCCTAGTTGACAAGCTTCACATAACTCATGTAGTCCAATGCTATTAAATTTTGGAAGACCTCTTACCACTTCATGTTTGCTCATGTCCTTCAGCTTTGGAATGTTCATGTGTCCTATTCTTTTGTGCCATAAGTCCAGCTCTGAAATCTTCTTGTTCCCACATTGAATGTACATGACCTTTCCATGTGGATGTTGGACATCCAAAGTGAACATCCTTCCTTCTCTTCTACCTCGAGCAATGACCTTGAAGCCTTCTTTTGGATTCTTTATGAAGCACCCGTTCTCATTGAATATGACATGATAACCCTTCTCTACCATTTGTCCTACTAAAATCAAGTTCTTTGAAATTGTAGGAACATGAAGAACATTAGATAGTACCTTTGCTCTGCTTGTATCTCCAAGCCTTATATCTCCAATGTGTTCAATCATGTGTTGAGTATCATCACCTATTTCAACACATCCTTTTCCACTTGGTACCTGTAGATTAGTGAACAAACTTCCTTGGCATGACATATGGTTACTACAACCTGAACCAATGTACCATTTTTTGTCATCTTCACAAGATCTTCTATACTCATGTCTCATTGCAAGTAGTGTGTCCTTGCTTCCTTCACTTGAGGTGCTTGCATAGTTGCTTCGGTTCCTTTGATTGCCTCCATTTGGTCTTCCATTCTTCAGCCAACAATCACTAGCATAGTGTCCTACTTTACAACAATGATAGCATGTTATACCTTTATGAGAATTGTAGGAGCTTCGGCCTCTTCCTCTACTTCTACCTCGACCTCTTCCTTGTGTGTTGGCATTTGATGCATCCTTGTTGTCTTCCGAATTGTTTTGATTGTAGTTGGAGTGGTTGTGACCTCTTCCTTTTCCTCTTGAGCTTCCTCTTGGGTTTCTTCCTTTACCTCGACCTGCATATAACATTTGGTTGTGGCTGTCCTTTCCTTTGGGACCACCGAAGCTAAGCTCTTCTGTGACAAGATGAGGGATTAGTTGTTCAAAACCTGGATATACATTTTTCAAGTTAATGGAAGTTATAAAAGGCTTCCATCTTTCATCTTCTCTCAAGCCATTGAGAGTATAACACACAAGATCTTCATCTTCAACCGTTGTGCCAATAGAAGCTAAAGCATCGCTTAGCTCCTTAATCTTCAAAGTATATTCAGCTATGGATTGACTCGAACTTTTCTTGATTGTGTTCAACTCATTCTTGAGTTGAAGTTTCCTACCTTTGGTATTTGTTGAATACATCCTTTCAACAGCTTCCCAAGCATCCTTAGCTTTCTCTAGATGTTGAATATGACCTACCATGGCATTAGTAATGACTTGCAAAATGAGGAACATGACTCTCCTATTCCTCTCTTCCCATTCTTTTGCTTGCCTCCTTTGGACTTCGGTGGCCATAGCTTGATTGATTTGAGGTTGAGCATCATCGCCGCTCACAATACCCCATAAGCCTTTGCCCATTAGGTAGTTGGTCATTCTCAACTTCCACACGGGATAGTTATCCTTGTCCAACTTCTCTACTTGTTGACCCAAGTCAGCCATTGAAGAGTATCAAAGACTTTGAGAGTTACCTCGAGTTATAGTCCTTTGCTCTTGCGTTTGTGAAGCTCCTTCTTGTTTTGTAGATCCTCTTTTGCTTTGCTTCACCTCCAGCTCTATTGATGAAGCTTCAACACCAAGTTTGCTCTGATACCAACTGTGGAGAATGAGTTCTCCTATGCGCAACGGAAGTGTGTAGTGAACCCTTGTATGTCCAGCACTTGGACAAACATCTGCACCTTAGATAGCTTGCTCCTCTCAACACAAAACTCAAATGGACTTGATACTTTAGTCAATCAAATTAGACAAAGAGAGCTTTCTAACAAGCTATAAATGACTTAATTTGGACAAGTTTTGATTAGGAAACACAACTCTCAAAGATGAACTACCTGTCCACACAGGTATGCTGAAGAACTGAGCTTCACTCTCGGATAGATAGCTCTCTGAATATATATTGTTTGAGAAAGATATTTGATACAAAGAAATTAGACACAAATATCTTTCCAACAAGCTAAAAATCAAGTAATTTGGATGCCTTTTGATCAAGAAACTCAACTCATCAAGATAGACCACCTACACACATAAGTACACTGTAAAACTGGACTTTACTCTCTGATACATATCTCAAAGAGTATGAATGATCTGAATGTGATATTTGAGCCGGTGACAGTAGTTGCCAAGGGCTTTCCAACAAGACAAAAAGCATGCACTTTGGATATGTTTTGGTCAGGAAATTGAACCAACCAAAATAGACTACCTATCTACACAGGTATACTGAAAAACTGGACTTCACTCTTTCACTGATATCTCACAAAGTACATAAGCTTTCAAAGAGATATTTGATATCACAAAGTAGACAAGATAAGCTTTGAAATGAATGTTTAAACGCACTAAATGGTTACATATGCACTGCGATATGAGCTCTACAACAGAGCTATGTATAAACTGATGTGCGGCTAAAAGGAGTCTAAGGGAAAACCAAAATGACAAAATGGCTAGATCCGACTACTGGGAGCTCTTGCCTCTTTCTCTCCCTGTTTTGAATGTGCTCCCACTTCACTTTTATAACCAATGAGCATGTGAAGAAGTTTGTGCCTCCTTCTTAACTCACCACTTTCTCCACTACATGCTACTAACTACAAGGCAAGATATTGTATCTCTTACTCATCATGAATTTTGACTAGACTTTTTCTTTTATTATTTTTTCCTTTTTTCCTCCACTTTTTTCTTTATCTTTATAGTTGGTAAATTTATCCAAGCATGGCTCATATGAAAATGAGATTGTACATTTATCTTCAACACTTTACTCCAACCAACAACCATCAAGAGTGCGGAAAGAAGTAAAAAAGAGCTAGTAGAACATGATTCCAGTCCCAATACCTCAGAAACAAGTCTAGAAGAAGCAGAAAGTTCAAACCCTAATGTGTCCAAGGAAGAGGTGATACCACCCTATTCAGTTGATGAATGGCTAAACAATCACGAAACCAACTCTCATGAAGCCCCTCATATGGCAGCAGGATCACCAATGTGGAGGACAACATTCAGACATTCACACCAAGGGAAGAACAAATTCAAATGGATATGTAAAGATCAAGTACAGCAATCGGAGACGTCCTCACCACCTCATAAGGAGAAAAAGGAGAATAACAAGTCAGCATCACAAAGATCTGAAACAACAATACTCTTGCAAGTATGGCTCCCTAAGCCTTTGATTGAAGCTCAGAAAGCACGACAACAGATATGGATTCCCAAGAAGGTGAAACAAGCAACCAAGCAAGAGATACGCAATTCGGAGAATACACTACGACAAAACAATCGAATGACAAAGCAAAAACAGACTCGTCCTAGACACATGAAGAGCAGAGCCTCTAACACGAGGAAACTAGAAGAAACAAAGAGAACACATGAAACCCAAGGAACCAAAGAAAGAAGACGACCTATCAAAGCGCCCACGAAATGGATTTGGAAACCCAAGCAACTGCAAGGAGTGTGTCATCGGAACAACAAGGATTCCAATTGCACTCATGAAGTATCACATGCACCTAAAGTATGCATAATAGAGCCACATTACAAGGCCAAGCATTTGGCACATGATATACATGATAACAGTAGTGGTGCACATTCTCCAAGGGGAATTAGGGCATAGCTTCAACTCTCTTAGGAATGGACATACTATGTACATAAATAAATGCTTCGGCTACACTAATGCTTGTTTTCTTTCAAGAAAAGAAATAAAAAGATGTGGTAAGAGATCTCACCTATAGAACCATGGGAAACGGAGTGATGGAACGACAGTAAATCACTACAATGCACTACACAGTTGCTACACTTTCCATTGAAGCTAATGCGCTTTTCCTTACAAGTGCAGATGGCTTCTGAAGATTCTAAAGCAACAATACAAGAGGAAGTACTGGAATTTACTCTCCATAGTATCACCAAGGCAAAGGGACACTAGTTTTGAGAAGATCAACCGGCTGGGGAGTATCTCTTCCTGGCGACTATCAAAATCATGGATACAGATCATCAATTTCCGATCATGTCCCATGATTTCAAAGTACTACATGGACTCCCATCTACGATAGAGATCATGAAGAAAGCGGGCATACACAAATATTTTGAACTGCAGATCTATAAGCCCGACTTCCAAAGATGCACTCAATTCATGAATACCTTACAGCCAGCATTGCATCATCCATTGGTGCTAGAGGCTAGAGTGATGGATAAAGTAGGAGAATGGGTAGTCATCCAATTTACACATGATTTGATCAAGGAAGCTTTTGGATGGGAAAAAGATGGCCCCACACTATTAAAAGAGGAGAGACATGGGGCAAAGACAAGAACCTTCATGGACATGAACAGAATTGATATAGAAGAGGAAGTTAGAATCATCCATCAGTACTTCTCCTTCCCAAGTATGCATCGGTATACGGCCCCTCAGAAGATAATTGTCCAACTGCTCTCACATGCAATCAAGCATATTATAAATCAAATAAATCTGACTCCTTACATACAGGAAAGATTATTCGAGGCAAAGAAGCAATGGAATAATAAGAAGTTCCTCAATGGAAGCGTCGCTCTGACAATATTAGTTTACCATGCTTTAGGCATTAGAGAGCACCTGCAGGAAATGCCACCTTCGACTGCCATTGCTAAGTATGCCAAAGTTGCCACAATTCCTAAAAAGAAAAGGGGAGTCAAGATAGTGGAAGAAGCAGAAACTAGCTCTCAACCCAAAATGAGAGGCACAAAGAGACTGAGGGAAGTAAAGCAAGTGGAAGAGGAAGCTCCAGCAACGAAAAGAGTGCATGTGCTTCCAAAGACAAGAATTGAAGAGCAAAGGCCACTTACAGAGGAAGATTTAACTCAAGCCCTGGAGGATACACATCAATATATAGAAGGGCAAGTCAACTTACCAGTACAAGGGCACCATTATCAGCAGGCCCAACAGGAGATAGAGGCCAAAAAGATCCTCACAAAAGTACACCGCTACAGGGAATTAGGGTTGGAAAATTCAAGCTCATCTTCGGATGCATAAGAAGAACCCGAAACCTCATTGTTAAATGTAGATAATTAAAGTGAATCAAAGGATGATGGACAATGGGTGGAATTAAATGCTGTCAACTACAATGAAGAAGAAGAGTGCATGAAGATAAATGACAACTTCGTCCACCCCACTCAAGGCACCGCAAGCAAGGAAGCAAACCAAGAAGGGATGCATGTGATAAAAATCAATGAGACTTCCACCATTCATATCAAGGAGGCAACACCCATGCGCGAGGTGTCAATAAAGATACCAATAAAAGAACCTCAAGAAGCGACAGTAGAAGAAGAAGAACACTTCACGCCAATAAGGGTCGTGGCAGAACCCTCCCCCATGGATGTCACATTTCAAGGGAGTGCCACAAAAGTTATTGATTTGGATGAAGAAGAAAAATAACCAAAAATACAACTACAAATTCGACAACCCCACAATGAAACCATCCATGTAGAGTAAGGAAAAGATGTGCAAACCGGAGAAGCTCCAAGCATACCTAGGACATGGTTGAATGTCGACATTGCTCAGCTCAAGCCAGTAGTGCAAGACATGATCAAAACCGCACTGGACACAAAACAATTAATGCTTGAGGCTGATGAAGACTATGATCAAGCAATGCAGGACAAGCATGAGCTTCAAGAAAAGAGTAAGAATCTTTCAGCAGAATTAAAATTTCCTAGAGAACAAATACAATAGAAACAAAATGAAGTTCAAGACTTCAAGCTACAGTGAAGCTCTAGCCATGGAAAATGAAGGATTGAAAGCACAACTACAAGAATTAACAAAGAAAATTGAAGCTAGCGAGGCTGAGAAAACGCAGATGAATGCAAGAAGTAAAATACTAGAATCACAAATAAAGGTATACATGGATGAGGTAGAAAACCTACGGAACCGAAACAAGGAGCTCATGACAGCTCTTCTAAGTGATCAGCCCGTTGAAATTCAGGGAAGATCGGAAAAGGATATCAAAGACTTGGAAGAAAAGATAGCTAAGTATGAAGATGAGCTCAAAAAGGAGCAGGCCACCATTGCCGAATTGGAAAAGAGGTACACGGAAGACATTGTGGCTCTTAGGGCCAAATGGAAAAAAGCTGAAAATAGATACCTCTTGCATTGTAAAGAAGACACAGATTAACTCACGATAGTGGCAGAGGAAATCCAAAAGAATAAGGAAACAATTTTGTAGGCACAGGAAGAAATTAGGCAAAAGAAGGAAATGCTAAAGCAACTACAGGATCAACTAACACACAAGGAAATTGAGGGGACAGCAGTAGTTCCAAAATCCGAAGAGGCCACTGAGGAGAATGAGGTACGTCCTCTCTCTCTTCCGCCTTGTATCATTCGCCAATAAGGGAGGAACAGGAGGTCCAAATTGAACATAATACTCTGGACATTGCAGAACTAAGCCGATCGGAAAGGACACTACTGGTGTCCCAGCTTACTGCTGAATTTGAAGATCAGATAATCCAGGTAATGAAGGAGGCCCAAATCGAAAGCAAAAATCTGGATCAAATTTTGAAACCTTTCAATGTACCATATGGACTACTTAAAGAACAAACGCGACAATATATAAAGACTATGACGAATAAGGATCCAGACCACAACCTTCGATTCAGCCAAGATACATTCAAGTATACTCACGAGGAATTCGAAAAAGTTGATCCCATATGGAGACACAAAGTTTTGGAAAAGAATCCTACATTACAAGTACAATGGGAAGCATCACCATACGCGCTTCAAGTCAATCCATCATTTTGTCCAGTACCCCGCAGATGCTCCTGGCCGCAATTTTGGGAAGGACAGCGCCAGGGGAGCATAAATCATTAATGGTTGAATTATCCTTTATTACCTAGTCCGCCACATAACTACCTACCAACGAAAGAATATATGGTAAAAACAATGGAATTTTGGGTTGCAAGATATGCGACTGTCCCGGACTTAGCAGTTAAAATGACCTGTAAGATTTTCAGCATGCTATTAACTGTAATTAAAGTCTTCCAGCATGCAAAGTACACTTTTTTGAATTTCATCGGCATTACACAAGGATCTGAAGCGCTTGTTTTTTTATCTGTTCACTATTCCGAGCCGCTTAACCCTAATGGCATATTATTCACGACTTATGTTTTTGCCGTCTACATACATGCAGACTTTTGAAGAAGCATTTTTTACCGGCTTCTTCGAAATAGATTCGGAAATTTTCTTCAAGATGACTTCAAACCTAAATGCGCGATTGGTAGCGTATGACATAAGTTTTTTTGCAGACCACCGACAAGCACCAGAGGATGGCGTAAATTCACAACAGTGGAAAGAATTTATGTTATGTCACGCTAATTTGCTGAATCAAAGAGAGAAGGCAGCCATACATACCAATTCACGTCGCCACAAAAATCTTGTCGGGGATGACAGAGTTCAGGAGGAGGGACGTGTGGAAGGAGAATCGAGCAAGAAGAGAAGAAGAAGAAGATCAAAGTCAAGAACGGCTCAATAAAGAAGGAAGATCATAAAGTGAAAGAACTACCCTCTGCCCAAAGCCTCACAAGGGCACACATCAGGCAACAACGCGAAACAGCCAGGTCCTGAGGAATGGAATTAAAGAACAATCAGAACCACGACATTTCATGGGAAGGACCGACTAGGGCAAGGAACTATACATGAAGAAGTGCAAGACAATATTTGGCAGGTAGTAATCCTTCCGCTGTTAGCGTGCATTGAAAACAAAATAAACATGCTCAAAGCAATGCATTAGGTCCAGAGGATGTGAAAGAAGAATCAAGATCAGGGCCATTGAAACGTAATGCCAGTCTGACAAACAGACAAAACTGACCAAGGGATGCATGCGGAAAACAAGTTGTGGACAAGAAGTAAAGCCTGTCAAGGGAAGACAGAGACAAAGAGGGGGAGAGTGTTGCAGAGCAAAGAAGCACAAGAGAAGAGCCCCAAAAATTTCAAATTAATGGGCATGCTTTTTCTTCTTCAAGTCTTAGAGAATTCCCTCAAGCCATGTAAATGTACTAGAGGAGTCCTCTAGTGGCATAATCCCATTCTGTTGTAAAATATCCCTTGTAAGTTAGTAGGAAATTCACTTTTTAGTAATAAAGTGCCGGTCTCTTGTGTGAAAGGATCAAATTTAGGGCACATGTATATAAGTCACTTTGTGACTCTTTGTAAGCACTTTTTGCTATTGTGAACAAGGAGAGCTTTGGAATCTCGAATTTGCATCTTTCCTACAGATTTCCATCTTCTCTTTGATCTTCTATGTGTGTATCATGCTTGGAATGTGTTTGTAGGACTGTTGTCTACCCCTCCCCACTACTTTTGAGCTACTGTAGTGTGTGTGTGAGCTTGTAGGAGTTGTGGCGTGAGTGTGGGTACTTCCCGCCATTCACTATTTTGGTCATAACTTGTTAGTTGTTACTGAATAGCCTATGGCTTGTATTTGGCATGGTTGTTTGGGCCATATATCTCATAGCAGAATGGAAAATCTTTCTCATTCTGGCTACTTACCTGTGTTATCTTTCTGTGCTTTTTCACTTTGTGAGCATTGTCAATATGGAAAGCAAACAAGAGTGCATAGCACATTGACTCTTCAATTGCGCCTTTAGATCTCGTTCATACAGATGTGTGTGGTCCTATGCCCACTAGGTCCTTAGGTGGTTCTCTTTACTTTGTCACTATCATAGATGATGCTACTATAAAAGTTTGGTTATATCCTATCAAATCAAAGGATGAGGTATTCCCTACTTTCAAAAAATGGCTTGCTTCAGTTGAGAGCTGAAAAGAGAACTAAGCTTAAGGCTTTACGTTTAGATAATGGGGGTGAGTCTACCTCACATAAATTCAGCCTTTTCTATCAATCTAGAGGGATTTGTAGAGAGTTTAGAGCTCCTTATACCCTAGTATAGAATGGTGTAGTGGAAAGGCTGAATAGAACTATTCAAGATAGAGTAGTTTCTATGTTGCATCATGCAAACCTCTCACAAGGTTTTTGGGCAGAAGCAGTATTGACTGTAGTTCATGTGATTAACCTTTCACCTAGCACTGCCAAAGGTATAAAAGTGGCACAAGAATTATGGACAGGGAAGCCACCATATTATGATCATCTTCAAGTTTTTGGGTGTGAAGCATATGTTCATATACCCAAGATTCTTAGACAAAAATTCGACCATAAGTCAAAGAAATGCATTTTTCTTGGATATGGTCAAGAAGAAAAATTTGGATATCTCTTATGGAACCTTGAAACACGGTCACTGATCAGAAGTAGTGATGTCATTTTCAATGAGGCTAAGATGCATACATAGCATTAAGGAGGTTGAAGTGAGAAGAGTGGTGTTTGAGGGTAGTCCTCCAGTTAGCATGCATAAAAATGCTACACATAGGGACACTGAAGAGAATGTCCGATCACAGCAGCCTACAGATGTTCCTATTTAGCAACCATTCAGATGCTCTACACATGTCTCACATCCACCTGATAGATATGTTCCAGGTTTAGATTTTCTTATGCTAACAAATGCCAATGAGCCTTCTTGCTACAAAGAGGCTATGTAGATAAAGGATCAAGTCAAGCAGGAGTGTGCCATGAGGAGTGAGCAGGATTCTACTTATACGAATGGTACTTGGGATTTAGTACCTTTCCCCCAAAGGGTAGGAAATCTTTACCACATAAATGGGTATATAAAGCTAAAACTCACATTAGATAGTGCTTCTCTGAGGTATAAAGCACGACTTGTTGCAAAGGGTTTTAAGCTACAACATGGTGTTGATATTTTGAGAAAATCTTCTCTCTAGTGGTAAAGATGAGTACCCTGTGCATGTTGCTTGGATTTTTTGCAATGGAGGACTTAGAGCTAGTATGGATGTGAAAACTAATTTCTTGCATGGAGATGTTACATATGAGATCTATATGGAACAACTAAAGGGTTATATAGTTCTTGGCAAGGAAAGTCTAGTTTGTAAGCTCAAGAAGAGCTTGTATGGACTTAAATAGTCCCCTTTACAATGGTACCAAAAGTTTGATGCTTTTATGAAGTCTCAAGGCTATTCTCGAAGCAATGAGGATCATTGTATCTACACAAAGAGATGCTCAGATGGCATCTTGATATGCTTGATAAGTTATGTCGATGATATGTTGATTGCTAGGAAGTCCTCTTATGACTTGTCAATTCTCAAAAAGAAGTTGATTCAGATAGTTGATATGAAGGATTTAGGGGATGCCAAACATAATCTTGGCATGCGCATTACTCGTGATAGGAGCAAAAGATGCATATACTTGTCTCAAAGTGAGTACATATCCAAAATTACTTCACAGGTTCAATATGTAGGGTGGAAAGGCATTGAGTACATGTTTACCCACATAGAGAGAGAATGATTGCCCCAATTCAGATGAGGAAAAGGAATTCATGACCAAAATTCCCTATCAGTCTACTGTTGGTAGTTTCATGTATGCTATGGTAACTAAGAGAGTAGACATTGCATTTTTAGTGGGGGTTGTGAGTAGATATACGTCTAATCCTGGCAAGAAACATTAGGAAGTGGTCAAGATGATTTTGAGAAATGTGAGTGGCACTAAGGACAAGTGTCTATGCTTAGGTAGAGGGAAAGCATCCATTATTGGTTACACAAACTCTGACTATGCTAGTTGTGTAGAAAATTGTAAGTCTACATCATGGTACATTTTCATTTTGTTAAAGGATCTATCTCTTGGAGATCTCGTCTTCAAGAATGTGCAATTGTTTCCACTATAGAAGCAGAGTATGTTGCAACAACTATGGCATGTAAGGAAGCATTGTTGCTCTCTCGTCTTGCTTGTGATATGGGTTTACCTCAGCATGTACCTCCTTTGCTCAGTGATAGTGAGAGTGCCCTTGCTTTGGTTAAGAATGCGGTATATTATGCAGAGACCAAGCACATTGAGGTGAGGTATCACTTCATTAGAGATTGCTTAGCCACTGAGCCCATTATTCTTCAGAAGGTTCACACTCGACACAATGTTGTAGATGGTTTGACTAAAGCTCTACCATAGGATAGCTTTTGACACTATTGTCGCTTACTGTGTAACATTCCCATCAAGTGGGAGGTAAAGTTTGTATACTTACACTAAGGTATTGTTTATCGTTCTTTATTTTTCTCCCATGGTTACTTTGGCCATATTGGCCTTTAGTGGGAGATTGTTACCGTTAGTGTCCATGTGAAAGGTCAAATGGCCACTAGACACTTCTTTGTATATGTTCTTTGATAAAACATATGGTGGCCTAGTCAGCCATAGAGTGTAAGTTTGACCGCATTCGTAAGACCGAAGAAGTCTGTCTTTGTGCTCCCTTTGTACTGTGTTTTTCCCTGTGTATTCTACAGCCTCTATGGGGAGTACCATGTGCAGCCCTAGGAGCTCAATTTTCTACTCCGAGGATATCATCATGTAGCTCTTGAGAAGAAGAGCACACTGTGGTGCATCGCCATCAAAATACTTTAGTATATAGCTTCAAAGTTAAGAATCTATCTCCAACCTATCTTTGGGAAGCATCCAAAGTATCAAATTTTAATGTATGTTGCTCTTTACCTAAGTGTCCTTTTCTAATGAATTTTAGCTTATTGGAAAGATTCTTCTATATGCTTTTTGATGACATAATGAGCACTAACAATGTACGATATTTAAGTTATGCATGGAAATACTTGAGGTGAGGCGACCATCTAACATCGTGCTTCTGCATCCACATTTTGGGGCGATCACCTCTTTAATGCTTGCCAATATTTGGGCGACCTCTAATTGACCTCTTTTATCACACATGTGTGACTAATCTTTTTATTTACTCACCACAATTGGGGTGACTACCAAAATTGTGACTTCCCCACATCTAGGTGACTACCTCCTCTCTAGGAAGGGTGCAACTAACTCTCTATATAGTGTTGCGAACATTTGTTTTATGTAGGGTACAAGTTTCAAATTATGTAAATACCTTTGGGAAGTCTTCAAATACTTCAAGAAGGATCATATTATTCATAAAATATAGCAAAAATACCACGTGGGTTCTAGAACATGGTGAGTCAAATTAGTGAGTCACAAGGGAGCTGCAGTGGTGTCCTTGTGGAAGGTCGATGTGGCTAGTTCTCAAAGTCCATCAATACTTTGCTTTTTTGAGCACTTGAGTCATGAAATACCTCCACCCAAGTGTCTACCACAAATTTAGATGTATTAGGAAGGTTTTAGATTAGTTTTCCATGCTATAAAAAGAGGAGAAAAGTCGTGATCTTGTGGGATGTCCAAGAGAGTCATATGTGTATCTCAATGCTGCTATAGTTTTGTATGCAGAGATTGCAGAGCTTGTATCTCCCTCATTATATATCCACATTACATGTTTGATAGCTCCTTTGAAAGCTCTTACTGTCTAATTTCTTCATGTAAATTTTCATAATCATTGGATTTGTGAGCTGAGAGCAATACTCTCTGCACGTAGTGTGTGTTCTCTGGTTTTACCCCCTGCTGAAGGTCTCCATTAAACCTCAAACTTTCAGAGGTCATATCTCCTTGTGTATGTATCCAAATCATGTGTTCTTTGGCTTGTTAGAAAGCTCTTAAAGTCTACATGTATTCTAACAAAGTTTAAGATTCATTAGAGTTGTGAGTTAAGAGCAATAGTCTCTGCAAGTGATGTGTGTCCTCGGGTTCATCTATGTTTCAAGGTCTCCATTAAAGTTGCATATTGCAGAGTTTTGGAAAATTCTATGTGAGTAAAGAGTAGTTTGCTCTGCAAGAAAACTGGTCTGTGCATACAAGTTTGTGAAAAAGGCAACTAGGTCCTCTTGGGTTTCACCTACTTCTAGTTGTACTTTGGAGATCAATAAACTCCAACATTGGTATCAGAGCAAGTACTTGGAGGCTTGGAGAAGGTTATCATACCTTGATGAAGAATTTGAAGTTATCAAAGAAGCAGTTCATCATCAATACTACACAAAGGTAGAAGAAGATCGCAAGGAGGCATCTCAAGCAACATCCAAGCAAAGAAAGGTGCACATACCTCATTTACAAGGTAAATATTATATTTATTCTCTTCACACACATTGGAAAGAAGGCTTAAAGGAGGAAGCTTAGCATTTGTATTATGGGAGACCAACATGCACAAATGGAGAAGCTTGATAAGACCAATTATCAAGCATGGAAGTTTAGAATCACAACATACTTGCAAGGTAGAGGCTTGTATGGTTTGATTGATGGCACAGATATCAAACCCACATTACCAAAGGACCCAAATCAGCATCAATTGAGGGAATTTAGGCTTTGGAATGAGAGAGACAAAAGGGTTATATTCATTTTATCACAAAATATTCAAGATTCAATGGTAGGACACATACAAGATCTAGACACAAGTAGAGATGTTTGGCTTGCATTGGAAAGGTTGTATGCTACAGGTACAAGAGCAAGGAAGATTCAACTCAAAAATGAGTTGAATAACATAAAGAAAGATACAAGGACATCGGTCAATGATTACATATTGAAAGTTAAAGAGATTGCAGATCAATTAGGATCAATTCAAGCTCATGTGGAGGACGACGACTTGGTTGCACATACTCTCAACGGACTCAAAGATGATGAGAGATGGAAACCCTTCATTACTTCAGTTTATGTCAGAGGAGAATTACCAGATTTTGATCAACTTATTGCCCTCATGGTCACGGAGGAGATGAATCTAAATGGTTCTACTTCAAATCAAAAAGGATCTCAAGGACAAGCTCTTTATGTAAGATCATCAAGAGGTGGAAACAGAGGTAGAAGAGGTTCAAATAGAGGTCGAGGAAGAAGGAGTGATGATCAAGGGACTTCAAGTGGCTTCTTCAACACAAGAGGAAGAGGAAGATCAAGCACTAGAGGTACGAGAGGCTACTACAACTACAATCAAAGACAAAGGAGTGAAGATAAGAACAATTGCTATATATGTGGAAGGTATGGACACTATGCCAAAGATTGTTATCAAAATGAAAATAATCAAGGTGGTAATCAAAGAGGAGGCTATTCAAGAAGAGGTAAACAACAAGGAAATTATGCAGTTGAAGGTAAAAGTGATGATTATGATTCTCTTCTTATGATGAATGTAGAAACTAAGATGAATTGCAATAGCGATGTATGGTATGTAGATAGTGGCTGTTCTAATCACATGTCTCATGATGCTTCATGGTTTTCTAATATGCATAATCCTTCATGTAAGGGTCATGTTGAAACAGGAGATGATACAACACATAGGATTATGCAAGTTGGAGATGTCGTTATGCAGGATAAGAGCAAGACAAATTGCTTGAAGGATGTACTTTATGTGCCAACGATCACTAAGAATTTGATGTCAGTTGTTCAAATGGTAGAAAAAGGTTTGCAAATAAGATTTAATCATGCAGGTTGCTTCATTGAGGATCCAAAGCAAAGGAGGTTAATTGCTAGAGGTAAAAAACAAGGTAGATTTTTTACATTCAAGGTAAACCCAAATCATACAAACTATTTATGTTATGGTATGCATCGAATAGCAGAGCTTGATCTATGGCACAAAAGGATTGGACACATGAATGTACACAGGTTAAAGGAGCTATCAAAGAAGAGGATTGTTGAAGGATTACCTGATCTTACTAAGCAACATATGGTGCATCTTTGTGAAGCATGTCAAATGGGTAAGCAGAATAGACAACCTTTCAAGCATTCAAGCTATGTAAGTGATGGTTTGCTAGATCTCATACACGCAGATGTGTGGGGACCTACTAAAGAGGCATCCTTGGTTGGTAATAAGTACTATGTATCATTCATTGATGATCATAGTAGAATGACATTTGTGTATTTCATTAAACATAAGAGTGAGGTCTTTGATTGTTTCAAGAAGTTCAAATCATATGTCGAAAAGCAAACAGGAAGGTATATTAAGAAGCTAAGATCTGATGGAAGGGGAGAGTATTTCTCTCAAGCTTTTACTGATTTTTTGTATGATGACAAAAGAGAAGTTACATGCAGGTATACTCCACAACAAAATGGAGTCGTAGAAAGAAGAAACAGAATGATAGTAGAAGCATCTAGAAGAATGCTTAATGATATGTGTTTGCCTAATTATTTTTGGGCTGAAGCTGTTAGCACAAGTGTTTACATTATGAATAGAGTTCCGACTGTTGGAGTTCATCATTTGACACCATATGAGGTATGGCATGGAAGGAAACAAGTGTAAGTCATTTGAAAGTATTTGGTTGTGTATGTTATGTACATGTACCTAGTGAGGTGAGATCTAAACTTGATGTGAAATCAGAAAAGTGTATCTTTATTGGTTATGCAGATACTCAAAGAGGATATAGATGCTATAATCCTCATACCAATAAGGTTGTTGTGTCAAGAGATGTAAACTTTGATGAATCACTTTCATGGTATGCAGATAAGAATTGTTTGCAGGTCATGGATGAAAATGAAGAAGGTGTGGTTGAAGGAGATGAATGCATAGTTCAGCCATCAGGAAGTTTAAATGATGAAAGGAGTGGTTTGGATGAAGAAAGAGGATCACATTTCAATGGAAGATTAAGGCAAGAGTCACCTCCAAGTGTTAAAAGTAAAGGTAAACTCAAACTTGTTGAAGTTAATGATGAACGAGAGGAAATTAGTGATGTATGTGAGTATGGAGAATTATCAAAGGTTCCTAATAAGAAAGGAAGAGCATCTACATTGGAGGTAAGAAGAACTTCAAGAGTGAGTAAGCAACCTCAAAGGTATACTTATGAATCTTTCATGAATACTCATTATGCTTTTATGACAAAAGTTGAGCAGAAAAATGAACCCACATGTTATAATGAGGCAAAAGGAGATGAAAAGTGGGAGACAGCAATGAGAGAAGAAATGGAAGCACTATAGAATAACAAGACTTGGAATTTAGTTCCAAAGACACCAAAGCAAAAGGTAATTGGATGCAAATGGGTTTTTAAGATAAAAAGAAATAGTGATGGTATTGTGTCAAGATATAAGGCTAGACTTGTAGCAAAAGGATATAATCAAACTCAAGGACTATGAGGAAACATTTAGTCCAGTAGCGAACATGGCAACGGTAAGAACTTTTTTGGCTTTAGCTGCAAGTAAAAGGTGGAATATATATCAACGCGATATAAAGAATGCCTTTCTTAATGGTGAGTTAAATGAAGAAGTGTATATGTCACAACCAGATGGTTATGTGGATGCAAAATGTCCTAATCATGTATGCAAGTTAAAGAAGGCATTGTATGGTCTTAAGCAGGCGCCAAGGGCATGTAATGCAAGGTTGGTAAAGTATCTTATGATGCAAGGATACACAGCGAGTCATGCTGATCCTTCACTTTATGTAAAACATGTAGATGACATGTGTGTCTTTGTATGCATTTATGTGGATGACTTGTTGATTACAGGGAATGATGCAAAAGAAATTGATGAGATAAAAGGTAATTTGGGAAAGGAATTTAAAATTTCAGATCTTGGTTTGCTTAGATACTTTCTTGGGATTGAAATTGTGTATAGCGATGAAGGTATGTGGTTGATATAGAGAAAGTATATATGTGATATGCTGAAAAGGTTTGGTATGCAGGAATGTAAATTTGTTTCTACTCCAATGGAATGTAATGTAAAGCTGAGTGCGAAGAAAGGTGATGAGTTGCATGATATGAATGTATATAGATCCATGGTAGGATCTTTGATTTATGCAACAAAAACTAGACCTGATATATGCTATGCAGTGGGAGTATTGTCACAGTTTATGCATGAACCTAGAGTACCTCATATGCATGCAACGAAATGAGTGCTTAGGTATTTGAAAGGTACCATGAACGAAGGATTATTTTATAGTCATGATGCTGGTCTAACTCTTAAAGTCTTTAGTGATGCAGATTGGGCTTGGAGCAAAGATGACAGAAGATCCACAAGTGGATATGTGGTAATAGCAGCAAACAAGACATTAACATGGAGTTCAAAGAAACAGCCTACAGTTGCTTTATCTTCTATAGAGGCTGAGTATAGAGGTTTAGCATTGACTACTACTGAGGTTATGTGGTTTAAAAAGTTGTTTCATGACTTGAATGTGCAGGTTGATGTACCACTGATATATGGGGATAACTTGAGCAGCATTCATATGACCTCAAATCCTATTTTTCATGCTAGAACAAAGCATATAGAGGTTCACTATCATTATGTTCGAGAGAAGGCCATGAATAATGAAGTGCAGGTTTCTTTTGTTGGAACAAAGGATCAAGTTGCAGATATCT
Source organism: Ceratopteris richardii (assembly GCA_020310875.1). Lineage (NCBI taxonomy): Eukaryota > Viridiplantae > Streptophyta > Polypodiopsida > Polypodiales > Pteridaceae > Ceratopteris > Ceratopteris richardii. The sequence goes on along the minus strand of CM035418.1, from coordinate 190,896,539 downwards.
TCACCAAATCCTTGGATGGATCAAAGCTTCAACGATTCAACTATATTCTTCGCATGAAGGAAATACCCTTTGAAACTTGAGGGGGAGAATGTTGCGAACATTTGTTTTATGTAGGGTACAAGTTTCAAATTATGTAAATACCTTTGGGAAGTCTTCAAATACTTCAAGAAGGCTCATATTATTCATAAAATGTAGCAAAAATACCACGTGAGTTCTAGAACATGGTGAGTCAAATTAGTGAGTCACAAGGGAGCTGCAGTGGTGTCATAGTAGAAGGTCGATGTGGCTAGCTCTCAAAGTCCATCAATACTTTGCTTATTTGAGCACTTGAGTCATGAAATACCTCCACCCAAGTGTCTACCATGAATTTAGATGTATTATGAAGGTTTTAGATTAGTTTCCCATGCTATAAAAAGAGGAGAAAAGTCGTGATCTTGTGGGATGTCCAAGAGAGTCATATGTGTATCTCTATGCTGCCGTAGTTTTGTATGCAAAGATTGCAGAGCTTGTATCTCCCTCATTAGATATCCAAATTACATGTTTGATATTGCATTTGAAAGCGCTCACTGTCTACTTTCTTCCTGTAAATTTTCATAATCATTGGATTTGTGAGCTGAGAGCTGTACGCTCTGCAAGTAGTGTGTTCTCTTGTTTTACCCCCTGTTGAAGGTCTCCATTAAACCTCAAACTTGCAGAGGTCATATCTCCTTGTATATGTATCCAAATCATGTGTTCTTTGGCTTGTTAGAAAGCTCTTAAAGTCTATATGTATTCTGAAAAGTTTAAGATTCATTGGAGTTGTGAGTTAAGAGCAGTAGTCTCTGCAAGTGATGTGTGTCCTCGGGTTCATCTCTGTTTCAAGGTCTCCATTAAAGCCGCATAATGCAGAGTTTTGGAAAATTCTAAGTGAGTAAAGAGTAGTTTGCTCTGCAAGAAAACTGGTCTCTGCATACAAGTTTGTGAAAAAGTCAACTAGGTCCTGTTGGGTTTCACCTACTTCTAGCTGTACTTTGGAGATCAATAAACTCCAACATATAGAAGGGTGAATACCACAAAAATATTGAGTTGAGCTTCACCATCAGGGCGGCCTCTCACCGTCATCCACCTATTTGGGAGACTATCATGGGCAAAAAGTGATGGAGTAAATTTTATTTACTTTTCAATGAAGTTTTATAGTTTGAATTAATCCAAGGAATATTGACCCAAAGCTTTGATGGTGTCATAAGGTAGGATTGGGGCCTAAGGGTAGTTGGCTACTAGAGCCATAATTAGCCCACTCCACCACTTTGGCATGTGGGGTAGTTAAGGTTGGCATTCGGCAAGGCCACTCCTTCGAAGTCTATATAAACAATGGCTTGGCACTCATTTGGACTATCCTTTTATCATATCATCATCACCATATCCTTATCACATCATACATCATCGTGGTCTTGGATCCTTATCAGATTGTTATCATTGTTGAGATATACTAATGGAAGTTATCTCTTGGCTGCTCTCCTCTCTACATTGTGTTGAAACTTGCCTACTATGTGTCAAGACCATTTTGTGGTCACTATACAGAGTGTTGGTTCTCAGTTAATTGGCAGTTAGAATTCCAAACAGATTGAGTAGTTCAAGAAATTACCTCTTAGTTTGAGTTTGTTGTGTTTCTCTTGTATAACTTATTTCATTGTTTCCGTACTTCTTGTTGTTGATTTCTTCTAGCCTCAAGGGTGGCCGCTAGCCCATTGAATGTTCACTTGAACTATTTTTTACTTCTTATAACTATTCAAAATTTTAAGATATTGGGTTTTTTTCTCTTATATGCGTACTTGCGAATTTTCCATCTCTTTGTCTTTACTGTTAAGTAGTGTACCTACACATAAACATGTCATAGGGTACACTTCCCTAAGGAAGAACTCCCCTTGAGTAGAAGAAGTACTCGAACTATGATCATAGAGGCCTCTTCTAGAGTTTGGCACTCTCCTATAGTTGGATACCCTAGTACCTCCTCTACAATTTTGCATGCATAGTGGGACCCTTGTATGTTCTATTTGAGATACTCAGTACAATAAATAGTTGCTTTTCACATTGTTTTTCTTGAATTTTAGCGTCTTTCAAGTGGGCAGATGCCCGACACTTGAGCAAACAGAGAACCTCTTAATGCACAAAAGAGTCTCAGGAAGAAATTTCAACCTTGTGCTAGTCAATGTAATACTCATCTACCTTTGAATTTATCCATTGAAGTGGCCTCTAGATAGCTCTCAAAGGAGAAACCTAGAAGGATGATGGATTTCGCTTCGGATACCTCAGAGGAAGCTCAAGCACCAATGGAGGACCTCTCAAGTCTACTGTCAAGGTTAAACATTAAGTTCCCTACCTTTAAGTGATCAACTTATGAAGACACCAATGATCACACAAGGATATTTATATCCTTATGCCACAACCGCAAGCTTCAACATCAAGAGGATGTGATGTTTGTGCTATTTGCTTCTACATTAAAACTTGTAGATAAGTGGTACATCCAGTATGCAGATGCAAACTTCACCACTTGGGAAGCATTGAAGATTTCATTCTTGTAAATGTTTTGATCAAGTGGCTCTTCAAATCAAGCCCTAGATTTGCTCAAGAACCTAAAACTATGTCAAGGTGAATCTTTTCATGCATTACATACTTAAAATAAAGAAGTTGTCTCTCGATTGCTACATGCTCCAGGTGATTTCTTAGTTAAGAAAGTATTGGAAGGAATATCACATGGATACATTGTCTATTGATCAAGTTTGCTCACAATGTATAACATGTATAGCTTCTGTTTTACTCTCCTCCTACAGGAATCAACGTTGGGCACCGTGGCTAGACCATTAGCCTCCTAAATCAGGGTTACAGATTTTGAACCCGTAACTCTGCTTTAGGAGGCTAATGGTCTAGCCATGGCTGTATATGAACCATAATACTTGATAAAAATATGTAAAGTAGATATCCAATAGTGTATACATCAAGCAATCACTGCTTGACAACAAATGTAGCATGTATTGACTCTGAACCTGCTATCTCATGTCTTCTCAAACCTGAAAAACATACACTCGGATCCACATACTTGCATCTACCATACGAAAGTTTTCGCAACGTACTTCTCTTGTGTCATGTAGATACACTAAACAAAATCAAGAACTGAATCCTAGAACATGTGACTGACAACTCACAACTTAGTGTATTATGAACACTACTAGTTCATCTCTGACTGTACTTCAAGTCAACTCAAGTCAACTCAATTGAAATCAATTGAAATCAATGGAAATCAACTTATGAGTCTCATAAAAAAATCTATGATGTCATCATGTCTTCATCCTTGTTAATCTGTAAATCCTTCATACCTCTTTCCTTCAGAATCTGGTATAAACATATATGTGCACACTTCTAAAAACATACCTCTCTAAAACATCAAGCTTCTCTTCAATAGAACTCTGGAACCTTCTCCTGAACAGGAACACCTAACAGGAACTTTCTCCAGACATTCTCCTTCTTCCTTCTTCTTTTAAAGCTGGAACATCAACATATATTGACAAAGGAAATATAGGAACACCTGAAATAGGAATACCTATAGGTATGACTCTGCATTTTTTTTTTACATATATGGCTGAAAATAAGTCTTCATGTTTCATCACCCCCTTGGATGAGTTAACACTAGTATCCATAATTCTTCAAATATATCAGACTTATGAAATCTGGAACGTCTTCCTTCTTTCAATAAATCTTTCCTTTAGTGATCAAATACTTGTATCTGAAACAAAAATTATGAACCCTTTTTATTGGCACTATAGTTGCCAATAGCTTTCACTGTAACTTTTCAGCTTCCCATATTGTAGAATAAGGTTAGCTGATCCTAACATAACAAAATCTTGCTGAAAGCATTATAGGATTCATAACCTTCTGTAACAAAACAAGTATCTTCTTCTATTTCTCTACAACACTAATCTGATAGAATCTGAACATCTGACTTACTTCCCCCAATGTTAAAGAACTTTCACAAACAAAGGATAGACAACTGACTCATAAATACTCAAGAGCATATAAGATCTATCTAGATCTATCTAGATCTATCAAGATCTCTCCAACAAAATACCTATGTAGAATCTGCTCTCATCAAACCTTCATAAATAAATGGTTGATTTGTTACCTAAATGTCTCTAAGTGTCCATGCTTCTCACATAAAGTTGTAAAAAAGTTTCTTTAACCAAATCCTTCCCAAGAATCTGCAACTCCTACTTGAAACATAAGTGGAGAAACTTCTCACCTTGAGAACTCCAAAAAACTCCAAGTTGATACTTCATATGTTCATATTCTACCCGGGTGAAATCTGATAGTACCTGCTTGACTTTCTTTGGCTAACCACTTCTCAATCAAGTGATAGGATCTTAATTGGAACACCTTTTTGAATACAAGCATGTATCCAAAAATCTAGACAATCATTGAAAGTAGATTCTTCAACTGATTAATACATTAAAAATCTAAATTTATTGAAGTTTTATGAAAATACTGAATATGAGGTAACCTTTTCAGACACAAAACCTCAACCCAAGTCTTCAACATCTACCACAAATACTCTTTTACCTCAAGAGTTAGACAAAGAAGAAATATACTTCTGTGCAACGTGTCATATACCAAGTAGCTCTGAATTGACACTCCAAGAATTATTTGAGGGAACATATAAGCTACTTCCTCAAAGCTTCAACTAAAACATAACTCATACACATATGAGTCAAAACACATATCTGCTGCTTTTCTTTCTCTCAATGTAATTCTTTGTCAAAACCTACTAAAACATGACCAAGTATAATGCAAAACAAGAAACTACTTCTTCTTTATACTATCTTCACACAAGATGTTCTCGTACACTTGTCTTTGGATGTAGAGGATAAAATAGGAAAAGTATATGGAAAATATAAGAGAAAAGGAAGTCTTACTTTTGTTTTGGAAATGTTGGACTTTCTTCTTCTGCATCTTTCTTCCACCTAATGATGTCAACATTTTCAAACTTCTCTTCCATACCTTTTGTTATCTTGAAGTAGCAAGCACTCTTGACTTCTTCAAATGAACTTTTCTCTTCCTCTAGTGCTAAGAGTAAGAGACAAAACAAATATGATATAAAAATGGAAGTGAACATAGAATCATGTTTTATCATCTCCTCATATCTCTGAATCAAAACTTTGCTTCAAATGTGACTGATATGACTTAATTCACCAACTTTTGCCTGAATGATGAATTACCTTTCTAGATTTACCTCTCTAGATACCTAGATGTGAGCTAAAAACTTCCAACCAACTTACAACACAAAATTGGCTGAAAACAAAACTGATGTTCTCCACATTTGTCTTCTTATATGAGCTTTCTTGCCATGAATGAGATCTCTCAAAACTCTCTAAAAAACCTCTAGATACCTGTTTTGATGTAGCCTTTAACTTTCAAATAATGAAAGTTTATAAAAGCACTCCTTGAATCCTTCAATCTCTTCATAACTGCTCTTCTAAATATATGACTTGCAAAGGATAATCTGATAGTAGAAACGATACCTATGATTTGATGTTGATCTGATTCCTTCATCTTCTTTAAACCATTCTTCTTCCTTGAATTTGAAGTACTTCTCTTCATCAAGTCTTGGTCTTCAGAAAATACTTTCTGTAAAGTATTTTCATACTCTTCCAAAAGTATTTGGCTGCTAACAGATCATCAACTTCATACTCCACATTGATAAACATATGACCGAATTTTCTAATTCTCAAATCTCTACTCATCTAGATTAAGTGTGTATGTCAAATGTCAAATGTCAAATGTTAGAAGATGCTCTTAAATCATATGTTGTAAACCTGGAAGTCTAGGAACCTGGAAATCTGAATGAGCCTTAATGCACTGATGTGAAAGCCCTAAAGCTCTGATACCAAATGTTGAAAATTTAGTAGGCCCATAACTAATACCACAGGTCCATAGTTCCATAGGTCCAGGATCTACAACACAAATTTAAGCAATCTTCCAATATTGACAAAACATGAACATACCACACTTAATCATACAAATGATGAGACAAAGATACAGAGAGATTAGACCGCATGTGTAAAGTGTAACGTAAGCCACTGCTTACTCACAGTACCATATATACAAATGTCAATTTACAATGTGGGAGTCAAAATTCTCAACCACTCTATGTGAACAGAAATAGATGGATGAGTGAATGTACAAATGTAACAAACATATTCAGATGTATGGATAGAAATCTGAATATATATGAGATGTGTGACCTGGTAGGTTGTAGAAGAGTGAATATGAGTGACAGAAAGAGAAAGGATCAGTCTAAAACTGATAATCAACAAACCCTCATATGATTTTAGGCTATATAAGACCCTAAGTCAGATACGTGTGTGAAAAGATCACATACTTACAAAAGCAGCAAAGAATGCTAACAAGTTTGCTGCCAAAAATCCTCAAACTCATATGAACATACCTTCTCGAACACCTCATCCAAATATGCATAAAGCATACATGTACTGATTCTCTTGTACCTATGCCGAATAGGACTCCTCCTGATATGGATGCTATTGCCTCCATAAACTCCAAGTAGTACCTGTGTGCATAAAGAGAATATGTTTCTAAATTCTTAACATAAGATGCAAATCTTATGTTAACCACCATCCAATGTCTTTGAAGTAACCCGAAATCTTCATGTAGAAGAGAATCTTCAAATACATCATGTGAATGGCCGATCCACACCATCAAGTTGTTGCAAGGTAAATCCTTTCCATAAGCAAGAGTGTGAGCACACTCTTCTTCTCCAAAAAGAACTCCATAGCCGCTCCTCAACGTGCTCCAAAATAGCACCATGGGTGCCCCATGTGCTAAAAGCACCACCTCTATTGAGGTAGCAAAGCTCCAAAGCTTGGTGTTGAAATTGGTGAAGGATGAACAAAGTGATCCCAAAGACTCTCTTTTATAGTAGAGCCTCCAACAATAAAGCTATTGTGAAAATCACTCCAATAAAGCACTTTCGTAGCGATCTATTGGATCCTTTCTTTTGGACAGACACGTTTTCTGAAAAATGTTTGATCGCGAATGCATTTTGTTTACATAGATCACTACAAAAGTGTGTTATGAAGGGCTTTGGTGTGCAGAACAAGAGGAGGAAGGAGGAGATGGAATGAGAGAGAAGAGAGGAACGACGCGCGGATATGCGTGGGAGACTCGAAACCCACATAATGAACTCTCTTGAGGCAATGCTCTATATATGATGTATATATATGAATATGGGGGTAAGGTCACATGACCCTTACATCCCCAACAATCTCCCACTAAAGGGTCAATGTGACCATAAGTGGTAACACATACAATGAATGATGTAGTACTATACACTAATGTACAGGAAGAGTCCGGATCTCAACCCATACAGATCAACCTACACCAACTGCCTCGAACAAGGTGTATCCATGCACCTCAAACTGCTCTAGACTCATATCGATAAGAGTCGAGCTCATATCTGACTGATGAAAGAACTAACGAAGTTCCTGCAAAGCTCCCACTCGCTCTATGCCTATGTCAATCATCGAACGACTGACAACTCCCAGTACAAATGCTCCAATAGCAACTGCAACATCTAGTCTCGAGCATAATAACTCATACATCAGACTCCCGAATGCTGATGAAACATGTGCTATCCTGGCTAACCTAAGTATGCCAACCATGCCTGTATCCAAGGCATCCAAAGCACCATCATCAAGACCAACATGTCCTGACATAACTATGTCAACATCTAGCATGAGCGAATCCAAGAATGACTGCATGATCGCTGACTCATCAACATCTAAATCAATCATCCTCTCAACCAAAGATGTATCTAGTTGTGCATCATGAGAGCTACTATGCTCTACCATACACTGTGTACCATGAGAGCAATCCTGCTCTACCACACCAAGTGTATGATCATGCTCCACATGAGCTAACTGCACAACATCAATACCAAGTTCAAACTGATAATCACTCTTTAACTGAGTATCATCATAATGCTCTACATGAGCATCCACATCATGCTCTAAAGCATCCAACTGATCATCCAAAGTATGCTCCATATGAGCATCCATATTATCAACCAAACCATGCTCTATATAAGCATCATGAGCATCCAAAACATGCTCTACATGTGCATCCATATGAGCATCTGAATCATGCCATACATGTGCATCAAGAATGTCCATAGACCTATCTGTAGGTAGACAAAATGAGACATGACGAGTCTCACATCGCACATAAGGCTGAACTCCCACTGAGACGAGACTATCTCTCACATGAAGTACCTGCAGTGGATACCTATGCCCAATCCTAGCACCTTTGACAAGCATAAGCTGTCCCAACTGCAACTGAAAATGATGCTCACCAAGGAATGCATAACATCTGCTCTCCTGTAACTGGCTAACTGAAATCAAGCTCATATACTTTTTCTATGCCGCCATGTATAAAAGTTCAACATCTGCATTGAGGTTTTCACAAACAGGAAACTGGAGTTAAGGTGATCCTTGAATGGTTGACTCCTCTCGGGAATTTTCCTCACCCTACGTTCTTTTGCAGAGCAGGTTTTGGACAGTATAACTAAGCTTGTTATTTTTTTCTAGTGTGAATCAAGATGATCTTTGCAACTTTGGTGACTTATTTCCATACTTTCCAGCTTTAATTTTTAGTTTTTTTTCTGTTGATGCATCTGATTCTGCGTCTGGAAGCTATCGTCTGCTAGTAAATCTAAAAATCATCTGTTTGTGAAACATTCAAAATATCCTCTAAGAAAGAAGAAAGAGATCAATTTGGGAGGAGATATGGTGAATGGTGTGAGACTGTGTAAGAGAAAATAACTATGTCTACTTCATTACTTTCAAATATAAATTAATCTCGAAAGAACTCAATAACGACCTCTAGAGTTCGCTTGTTATACGTAACTGTCACAAGTAGATTATGTTGCAGTTTTGAAGGTAACATTGTGCTTCGAGGAGAACCAAAGAAAGAAGTTTGTTTTGTGCTACAATCCATTGGGAGAAAGAAAGAAAGTAATTTGAGAAAAGTCTCAATAGGAGTCTTGTAAGAAAGAGATTCAACTTATCATCGTACCACATAAAGTAACTCGAAATGCATGGCAAAAATTCTGAAAAAAAGAATGTGATGCTTCGATGACAATAGACCCATGGTCATATGCCATATTGCTTCTTATGTTTCTCATCGCATTTGGATAAAACAAGGTGAATTTAAAAATGGTGAATGAGAACATTCAATCATTGGTTGAGAAATGCCAATATTTGACACATTACAATAAGTGTTGTATCTACATACTTTTATTTTGAGCTTAAACTATTTCTCTTCCCTCCTTTGGACGATCCCCCCGACAACGAGCTCAACGGGGTTAATTGGTCGAGGAAGGGGGATAAGGTTATTTGGCATGAGGAGTATTCCGGTCACATTCTGATTTGTCGCCTCAGCCTTGTCAATCACGGCCTCAACAATGGCAATCACTTCGGTGATGATTTCAGCGACGATCTTCTTCACAGTTTCCGCATCCTGCTGATGAGAGTCCTCCCAGGAAGATACTTCTTCGGATTCAACATTGAGCGGAGAAGAAGGAATGGATGATTCAACATGAAGGGAAGTGGCAGTGTCGTGGAAGACCTTAGTTTCATGCCCGACCTTGGATCCCTGCACCTGACTTCCAGAAGGGCTTACGCATCTGCATTTTTGGTGAAGAAGTTGAAGCAGATCCTCATCGTCATCATCCTTGTCCTCGAGCATTTGAGTAGATTCTTCATGTAACAAGAAGGGAGGGGTTGGAGGAGGTTGTGCGGCTTGGATCACCGGAAAGAGGAAGGTGAGAATATGGGGTAGCCGGGAACGAGGAAGATCACCCTTAGTTACTTGTTTGATAATCGCTACACATTCTTGGTGAATGCACCGGAAATAAAAGGAGGTGAAATTTACAGACTCACGGGAAGCGATATCTAACATCGGATAGAATGGGCGAGCAATACCATATGTGCATTTCTGTAAATTCATGGTGGCTACTAAAAACTGCAGAGCTGTGCGCTCTGGTTCAGGTCTACACAAAATGGCATACTCATTAGATGAGTGCCGAGGGAACAATTCTTGCATGGTGGCCACTAAAAGAAGGGGACCATTCTCCAATCCTTCCTGAGGGAGGTGGAAAGCATCAACAAACGTAGCTAAAGTAACAAAAACACGAGATTGGAAACAAGCAATAGGCCAACACTGCTCTGTAGCAGGTGTGGCGGCTATGGCAGAAATGAGTTGTGCATGGAATGGTTGACACTTCACTGAATGCCAAGACGATTCAGCGAAAGCAAACACACCACGGGTGCGCAAATACTCACTCACTTCTGGAGTGAGACCTGCACGGAAGGTTGCAACATTGGCGAGTGCTTCCATGGTGCACAAGTAAACACGAGAATACAGAATACACAGGGCACACAATCACACAAGCACAATAGCGATTATCAGTGGAAAGAACACGATTATGTAAGAGCATGGACAACATCAGGCGGCAAAAACCCTAATCATCATGCAATATTGGCGAGCAATCCCTCATGATTATGGCATGCATGCATGATCAGAAACAGTAACACCGAGCGGCGATTAATCATAGTTAGATACCAAAACGAGGAGATTACGGTCAGTGGTCAACCGAAATACGGGGATAAAAAGAAAAACAAGTGACACGTAAACAAGACTAAGTACACATCATCGGGTATCAAACGGCTGGTGATATGGACATAGGTTAGAACCATTTATCACTTTTGGAAGGAGAACACCTGTTAAGGTTGCCAACCAAAAAGTTGTTGGTCCCACTTGCTCAGCAATCCGGTATGGACTGAACCAATGGTATGGACTAAACCACCGTTGATCAACTGTAAAGACAGGGTTTTTTAGGAAGTGGTCATGAGTATGGGCATGACAAAGCTGAACTTCTTGAATAATCATGGAACTTTCCCAGCGGTGTTCATCCAATGAGCGAAGTGCATCCAACCGAAATGGCAACGATTCTTTCGGCAGCAACTTCTGAGATAATGCAACACGCAAACTTGGTACCACTACTTCCATTGGCGCAATAGCTTCGAGGCCATAAGCGAGTTTAAACGGAGTCATTCCGGTAGCCACTTTGTATGTGGTCTGGTAAGACCACAAAACTACAGGTAAGAGCTAGTCCCAACATTCCGGACATTCCATGATCAGTTTGCGAATCATATTCAACAGAGTCTTATTGGTACTTTCAGCCAGACCATTAGCACGTGGATAGTACGGTGAGCTGAATTTATGCATAATCTGAAAAGTTTGAGTCAGCACTTGCATTAAGTTGTTGGCAAAATGTGTTCCTTGGTCCGTCACCAGCTCCAAAGGTAATCCATAACGCGGGAAGACATCCTTCATCAAACATTTTGCCACCGAAACAGCTATGGCAGACCGTAAAGCCCAAGCTTCTGCCCACCTAGTGGCATAATCTGTACAAGTCAATATGTATCGATTGTTGGTGAGGGTCGCTGGTGGTGTTATTGGACCAATAAAATCTAGACCCCACTTGAAAGGGTTCCAAAGGTAAGACAGGTTGAAGGGGAAAGAAGTGTCACTGCAAGGGCTGTCCAGACCATTGACAGACATCACACTGCTGCACAAAGTGAACCACATCTCTATACATTGTAGGCCACCATAGCCCACTGTGTAGAATTTTCCAGTGAGTAAGATCAGCTGCAAAGTGTCCTCCAGAGGGTAATGAATGAGCCATAGTAATAACTGATTCCGCTTCATGTGGAGGAATGCATCTAAGGAAAACACCAGTATGATCTAAGTAATACAGTTGACCCACAATCAACCGGAATCGTCGACTATAGACCACAATTTTCCGGCATAGAGCAGTGGGAGTATTAGGAGGGAGACAGCCGTCAGTGAGGAAAGTAACGTATCATAGTATGTAGTAGCAACAGGAGGTTCTGTAGAGTCTTCAGAAGTTGTCTAAGCAACGTAAATGAATGGTGTAGTGTCATCAACCCCTACCGAAGACTCACCAGAATCCAGGCAAGATAAAAAATCTGCCAAGGCATGTGCTGTGTCCGGTCGATGAATAACTTCATAATCAAACTCCTGTAATAGTAAAAATCCATCTGGCCAATCTACCACCTAAATGCTGTTGCCGAACCAAGTACACTAGTGCAGCATGATCCACATGGAAAGTAAATTTACGGTCCAGCAAGTAATGCCGGAACTTCTTCATGGAGTAAACCAATCCAAGACGTTCTCGTTCTGTCATAGAGTAATTTTTCTCCGTAGGAGCTAATCGGAGGCTCTCATGATATAAAGGCCGAAACCATTTATTAATTTGTTGCATGAGGACACTACCAATCGCAATATCTGACGCGTCCATGAAGACATGAAACGGTCTTTCCCAATTAGGTGGTTGCAGGATCGGGGCATGCATCAATAAGACCTTCAACCCATCAAATGTACTTTGCCCTCTTGAGTCCATTCATACTTCCACGGAGCGCTGGTCATAAGTCGATTAAGTGGTGTTGCTAAATGAGCTAACCACCGTAAATGTCTGCCATTCCACCGAATTTGGCCAAGAAAGCGCATAACGTCTTTCGACATCTTTGGGACTCGTGCCTCCAACACGACTGCTACTTTATCCGGATCTACTTGTATTCGTTGCTTAGAAATGATATGACCAAGCAGTTTGCCACAGGAGACCGCAAAAACTGATTTGGTAGGATTCAAACATAATCGGTACTCTCGGCACTTTTCAAAGCAGCACCGTAAATGGTACAGGTGCACCGAAGTGGCTCCGAAAAAGGAAAAATCATCCAAATATACTTGCATAAACATGGTCAACTAGGGTGAAAACACTTCTTGCATACATCTTTGAAATGTACTCAAGGCATTCCATAAACCAAACCACATTACGGTGCAAGCATAGACACCCTAGTTTGTGATAAAAGATGTCTTCGGTATGTCCTGTTCGGCCATCCTCACTTGATTATATCCACTGTAGCCATCCAGGAAAGAATACATTTCGTGTCCTACTACCCTGTCGAGCATCGTGTCCAGAAAAGGGAGAGGGAATGGATCCGGTACGGTGGCTGCATTGAGTTTTCGGTAGTCGACATAGATATGCAACTGCTTATTTTTCTTCGGGACGATGAGTATTGGAGATATCCACTCCGCATGCTCAATTGGCACAATAAATCCCACCTTCAATAAACGATCAAGTTCAGCCTTCACCTGCGCCGCATAATTAGGATTCATCCTATAACTAGGTCTTTTGATAGGCCTCGCATCGGGTTTGAGAATCACTCTATGCTGATAAATCCGTGGGTCAAGGCCCTTCATGTCTCGGTAGTCCCAAGCGAAAACATCTGAGAATTCACGAAGAAGTTGTACCAAATCATCTTGGAATTTCTTTGCTAATCCTGCTTTAATTTTGATAGGCCTTGGGTTGACCGTGTCTCCCAAGTTGTACGTTACTAATTGATCTTCCGGTACGTAGAACTGTCGAGGCTTTACCAAATCAGCAGCTGGCTGCAACAGTTGTTGTAAAGGTGCTACATCCATAGTTATATCATCATTTGCTTCTACTTCTCCGGTCATTGGTACGACCGTACAAGCTGTCGGACTCCAGTTATCTGCTACCGCCTATAAATCGACAGTAGCTAATGGAATAAGGTCCTTATTGGTCTTAAGAAAAGCCGCCTCCTCATCATCTGATAGCCCATCCAATATATGGACTAGCTCTGCTACATATAGCCATGCATGTAAATCATAGGGTTGCATAGCATCCAGTGCAACTACATATTTCCAGTGATTGTCTTTGAAAATTAACTCCTGAGCTGACCAATCCTGTACAACTTTGGCTTCTGTAGCTTTGGTCCATCCAAGCTTTTGGTTAGCATATCAGCTATCTGATCTTTTGTTGAAGTATGTATGACTTCAATCTCTTTATCCATCACCTTCTCTCTTAGAAAGTGATATTGAATCTCAATATGTTTAGTCTTGGCATGGAAAACAAGATTAGCAGCTAAATACAATGAACTCATGTTATCTCCATGAATAGTGGGTATACTCTGAGTAATATCAAAACTCTTCATGAGAGTCTTGAGCCATATTACTTCCTTTGCAGCTTTCACCATACCTTTATACTCTGCTTCTGTAGATGACAAAGCAACTGTGTGTTGCTTCTTTGAACACCATGAAATTAACTTAACTCCCATATAACGCAAGTATCCATAAGTTGATCTCCTATCAGCAGGATTACCTACCCAATCTGTATCACTATAAATTTTGATGTTTGTATCTGATGTAAAACCATAATATAAACCCTCTTTGAGTGTACCCTTAATGTACCTCAACACTCTTTGACCTGCAATCCAGCGTTCTTTCCTAGGACAATGCATGAATTGAGATAATACTCCAACTGCATATGACAAGGCAGGCCTAGTTAAAGTAGCATAGATCAGAGTACCAACCAAACTTTGATATAACTTTATGTCCTTGAACTCTTCTCCTCCATATCTGCTCAATTTGTGATTCACTTCCATTGGAGTAGGTGCTACCCTGCAATCATCCATTTTAAACTTGATCAACAATTTTTTCAAATACCTTTCTTGAGTTACATACACTCCATGTTGAGTGTATGAGATCTCCATGCCCAAGAAATATGACAAATCTCCCAAGTCACTGATCTTGAACTCTTTCTTCATTTTCTTCTTTAGGCCTTGAATGCCTATCTCATCTGTACCTGTAAGAATTATATCATCAACATATATGCACATGTAATTAAACCCATCTTCACTTGCTTTAACAAGCAACTACTATCTACTTTAGATACTTGGAAACCAAGTTCTTTCAAGAACTTCACAAGTCTATAATTCCATGCCCTTGGGGCTTGCTTCAAGCCATACAAAGATCTCTTGAGCTTGCACACATGATCTGGATACCTTTCATCTCTGAATCCTTGTGGTTGCTCCATGAAAACATCATCTGAAATATAACCATTTAGAAAAGCATTCTTCACATCTAATTGACATAATTTCCAACCTTTACATGCAACAATGGCTATGAGTGTCCTGATAGTTGTCATCTTTGCCACAGGACTATAGGTCTCATCATAATCTACACCATATGTCTGAGCAAAACCTTTCACAACAAGTCTAGCTTTATACCTAGGCACACTTCCATCTCCATACCTCTTTGTCTTGTAGACCCATTTGCATCCGATGATCTTCTGACTATTTGGTTTAGGAAACAAATCCCATGTCTGATTCTCCATCAATGCATCATACTCTTCGTGCATAGCTTTCTCCCAATTTTCCTTACCTTTTGTCTCTTCATATGTAGAAGGGTCTTCATCTGCCTTTACCATATATGCATAATCTTTGGTAGCTAAAAAAGAAGTGTCATAGCTATACCTTGTAGGTTGCCATTTGTGTCTTGATGACCTTCTAAGTTCTCCACTCCTTGAGGTTTCTGGTTCATCACATTCTGGATCAAGTCTTTGCACTTCTTCAACTTTAACCTGTACTTCATTGTTCTCCTCTTCATCAAATATCTGAACCTTTGATTTACCTTTCTTTTGATTCACAACTTCTTCATCACCTACATAAATATTGATTGTACCTGCATACCAAGTACCTTGCTCATCAAATGTAACATCCTTTGATACAAGGAATTGTTTTGTGGATGGACTCCACAACCTATATCCCCTTTGCTTATCATCATATCCAATGAACACATGTTTTTCAACTTTGGGTTCCAATTTATGCCTTAATTGTGATGGCACATATGCATATGCCAAACATCCAAATACTTTGCAATGATCTAAAGTAGGTCTCTTACCCCACCATTCCTCATATGGTGTCATACCCTGCAAAGCATTACATGGTAATCTATTAACCAAATAAGTAGCTGTGTTTACAGCCTCAGCCCACAAGTAATTTGGGCAATTTTTCTCCTTCATCATGGATCTTGCAAACTGAACAAGAGTTCTATTCCTCCTTTCTGCTACACCATTTTGTTGAGGAGAGTACCTGCAAGTAATTTCCCTTTTTATACCTGCATTCCACAAATAATCACTAAACTCATTAGAGAAATACTCTCCCCCTCTATCTGACCTTAGTCTCTTCAACTTATGACCTATAATTCTCTCTCCATACACATGATAATGTTTGAATGTATTGAATACTTCTGAATTATCTTTGATCACATAGATAGTGAACCATCTGGTAGCATCATCAACATAAATCACATAATACCTTGAACCATTGATACTGAAATCCTTTGATGGTCTCCATACATCTGTGTGTACCAATTCAATCTTCTCTGAATACATAAAACCATGCTTGGAATAATATTGCTTATGAGCCTTACCTAATTGACATGCCTCACATCTGTATGTCATATGTTGACCTGCAACATTACGCAATCCAAGCACTGAACCATTATTAACCATATCTTTGATACCTCTTTCATTAAAATGTCCAAGCCTTTTGTGCAAAAGATCTAACTCAGAGATCTTATGTCCTCCATAAGTGAACAAGGCATGACCAACATTGCCTTGGATCTTCAATGTGAACAATCTTCCTTCTTTCTTCCCTGAAACAATTTGTTTATACCCATTGCTAGGGTATTCCACAAACACTTCTTCATTAGTGAACCTAACTTCATAACCTTTTTTAACAATTTGGCCTACACTTATCAGATTCTTAGGAATTGTAGGAACATACAAAACCTTAATCAAGAGAGTAATTCCATCCTTAGCCTTCACTGATCCAATTGACTTCACATTATGCTTTGTATTGTCACCTGTTTGAACAACATGATTAGTTATCTTATTCTCCAAATCAGTCATCAAAGCTATGTTGCCACTTAGGTGATTGCTACACCCTGAGTCAATGTAGAAGACTCTTTGGTCTTCACTTTGCCTTTCACAAGTTGCATTCATTATCAATGTTGAATCCTCCTTCTGATCTGAAGCATAATTGTAGTAGGTATTATTGTATTGTTGACTTTGGAATCCTCTACCTGCATTTCTTCCAAAGTAACCTCTACTACCTCTACCTCTGAAATTACCTCTTTCATTTTAGCCACCTCTACCTCTTGAATTAAAATTCAGATTATATCCACCATTATTCTGAGTATTATGCCAACAATCATTAGCTAAGTGATTTGTCTTACCACAAATCCAGCAGGTTTTAACTCCATCTTTATTACTCTTGCCTCTTCCTCCACCTTTGCCACCTCCTCTTCCTTTTAGGAAGTTGGCTTGGCTAGTTGTACCTTCATCTTCATTTGCTTGTTGCTTCCCTTTGACATTCTTCTTCTTATCCTTTGAATACATTGCATGATTTGTACTCTTATCACTTTCACCTTTGACATCCTGCTCAAAGGTTAGCATATGTCTTAGCAACTGATTTAAATCAGGAGTGAAATGATCAAGTGATAATTCAATAGACAAAATGAACAGCTTCCATTTGTCATCACCTCTCAAACCTGTAAGGATTTTTCTTACCAATTTATCCTCCTCAATGTCTTCATCAACTACTCCTAATGCATCTGCAATGTCCTTCATCCTCGTTACATAATCTGAAATGGATTGAGAGGCTTTCTTCTTGAATGTGGTAAATTCTGCCCACAAGGATGCCTTCCTTGACTTTGTGGTGTTTTGGAAATGCTCCTCCAAAGCATTCCATATATCACTTGCACTTTCAAGACCTTTAATGTGAGGTAGCAAGTAGTCATTAACTGCCATGTAAATAATGCTCCTGGCTTGAGCATCTTTCTTCATCAAAGTCTTCAAATCTGATAATTCTTCCCTAGTTGGAACACTAAGATCTCTGAACTGAGGCGTTTCTTCTTCACCTGTGATATAACTCATCAAGTCTTTGCTCATAAGATGAGCTTCCATCCTCATTGACCATGCTGGATAGTTCTCCCTATCCAACTTCTTTATCTGAAGACAATCTCCCATCCTTTCTTCACCTGTATATTGAATTCTTCAAACTTTATGAGTAATAGATGTACCTTTACTTTGAATGATACTCCTTTTGTCTTCCTTGATGTCGTTTGGCCTCCTTCTCAAGCTTTGCTCTCAAGCTTTCACCTTTTGAATCTTCAGATGTTGAATTCTTTATGATTGCAGCAGTCGGGATGCTCCTTTCTTCAATTTTGATGTTTCCTGCTCTCATACCACTGATGGAGAGGATTAATCTCCAGAAGAACAATCTACTCTTGAAGTTAGAGCACCTCTATATCAAGAGTAACTCAAATCATTTACTAATTTTGAGGATTAATGATCAATTATAAAGATTTTGGATAAACTATGAAGAAGATGATTCTACAGAAAGTCTACTACACATATCTCTCTCATTGACTTATCAAATGTGTAAAGTTTTTGATAGAACTTTGCACAAGGTGTTGCTTATATTTTGCGCACCTTCTCCAAGTTAAATCATTTCAAAAGACTCAGTAGATCTTGAGAAATGAACTTAACAAGTCACCTATGTCTAAAACTGTTCTTCTGAGAAGTCGATTCAGACACCTGTAACTTCTAACACTTGATCCTCTCAATCTAGAACCCGTTTATGCAAATGCTTTTAGCCATAGGTAGCTTACCTTCCAACTTAAAGAATGAGTGCTTGCTTGCTCAAAACTTTACACTATGGAATTTTGCGCCTCCTACAACTTCTCTTGTTTCCAATTACACATGTAAATGTTCCTACACTCAATTCTCTCAGCCTCATCTCAATTATAAGCTGAAAATTTGTATAGAGGTCAATCAACTATAGACTTAGACTTGTACAAAAGCATTTCACAAAAGATTCAACACAGAAGGAGAATACTAAGAAAGATCGGGTGCAACATTTTTCATTTTCAGAGAAAAATTACATCTTGGTGATGAGAGAGATTCTACTCACTTCTAGAGTGTCTAATGACATCTAATTCTCATCCAAACTTGTTCTCACATAATCTCTCATATTTGCCGTATATATATAGGTAAATATTTACAAGCTCATAAGTAATCAAAGGCATAAGTGAGCTAACTTCAAAATAATGTACATATGTGTACACATCTTCATCTTATGAATATGCACTTCCTTCATGCTTCATAACTTGATCTTTTCTTCAGTCCTTGACTTCAATTCTTCATAAAGAACTTCAATTGTTGATTGCCATGCACCAACACGAACAGTGGTGAGCGTAATAAGGGTCCACCAGGTAGCACCGCACAACCCCAGAAAAATTTCAAATTCCCACCAAATGGTACCGAAGTTCCACTGAAACTTGTCGAACTTTCACCGCAACAGGTTACCCTTTAACCGTAAACGGTCTCACTTTTTAACACAACTTTACACCGGAAAAGGTCGAATTCTGACCAAATAGTGTCAGACTAACTCCGCACTGTGTCTCTGTACAACCAGACATCACTGTACCTTCTCTAGGAAGTACCACATTCACATCGGAATTCACTAGAATCTCATCATGCGTCACCGAACTAGCACCGGAATCACTACGGACTAGCTCCGATCCTTCTACAACTGGGCTTACTTGGCCTGCACTTCTACCACCCAAGGGTGTTCCTAATAAATTTGGAACTGCCCAAGGATATTGATCTCTCCTATACTTCAGATAGGACTCACCGGAACGAATAACTGGCATATATCACTTCAACTAACGGGTACTATTCTCCACTGCTTGCCTTGCGTACTGCTCTTCCCTTACTGATTATTCCATCTTCCCACAGACGGCGCCAGTGTTAAAAAGGACTTCCATCAAGTCGCTTTTAATCTCATTTCGGGTTCTTGGGGATGGTTAGGGGTCTGACAGTGTAGAGGCCCTTTATGTAATTTTCCCAATTTAACTATTCAACTAAGCAGTAAATATATTTTCAAGGCACCAACTTCCACTACACAATTACTATGTGTAGATTACGATTATCCGTACACAGTAACTTATCGCGCGAGTTAACAATCATATAGGCTCACAAACTTATTAATGTTGAGACAACGTTACTGTATTAACAATGAATTATGGCAATTCAACAAGAACAGAATAATAGTACTCAAGATATCTGCAAGTCTGCACACAATCTTCTCGGCACAATCGCCCAGATAAAGTCTGCAAACCCATCTCTCTCATGCCGAAGAACCACTGTAATGCCTTTTCATTAATGGGTAAAAAGTTACAACTATTCGCTACGCCGTTTCGGTGCGTGCGACTATGGAAATAAAATTACATTATTCCCAACCGGCGGCCTAACAGAGCAAAGAGGTATCTCCCTTGCTAGCTTTGAATCCTTGGTCCTGCAAATAAGTCACCAATATGAAATCCCAAGCTCTTGGAGCTTGCTTCAATCCATATAAAGCTTTCTTTAATTTGCATACATAGTTAGGATGATGTGCATCCTCATATCGAGGAGGTTGAGTGGTGGCATAAAAGCTACAAGAAGAGCATACGAGGACAAAAGAGCAGTCGTGCATAATCCAATAACAAGGCATAATCATTTTTTCCATGAAATATTTCCAACTCAAGTGATTTTCATCACAACACAAACATTGTAACTTCCCTTTTTGGTAGATTAGACTCCATTTTGTTCAAGCCAAGGAGTCCTCGAGCTTTAGGAGTATAAGAATTAGCTACACACCAATTTTCATAATTTTTAGACTCCATTTGAGCCCTCAAATAGGCTCTAGAACCTAATTTTTAACTAGGCCGGACACTAGGTCTCGACAAGGCCAAAGCTAGTCAAAAAACTATAAAAAGAGCTAGAGAGCTCATTTTTGGGGTTAGATTGTTAGTGATTTGAGCTTATGCAAGAGACTTTTTGACTAATGCAAAGAACTCCATTATTCCTCTCTTTGTTCTTGCCTTGTGTGCGCATGTGTGTGTATGTGTGTGCATGTTTGTGTGCTTCTCACTCACGCACTTGTGCCTTCACTTGCTTATAGTCTTCATACTAGTCCTCACGTCTCCACGGATTGACATTTATGAGGTGGATCTCCTCATGTTGGTACTTGCCATTGTGCTAGAGTGACACCAAATTTGGCACCGTTGCCGGGGAGAAAGCTTCGAGGACGAGCATGTGACGGTAAGACGTAAAGTTGAGACATTGGAGTCATAGGTGATATCCTTTCTTTTCCTTATTTTTCCTCATTTTTTCTATTTTTTTGCATCATCATCATCCTCACCATCTCCTACCTCCATCTCCATCTTCACAAAAATTTTAGTTTTTTGGTCATATTCCACTCCCCACCTCATTTCCCTCATTTCACTTGTGAGAGAGAGCAAGATAGAGCTTGTGTGCTATCTGTTTTTGTGTGTTTTTTGAGCTTTTGCTGCAGGTTTTAGTTGTACGACCATCTCCAGGTGCTTGTGCACGTACGATAGAACTCGGCACAAGTCCCGGGACGATGACCTCTATCTATCGCGACAGACAGAGAAACTCAATATTTTTTGAATGCATGCTTGGCACGATAACCTATACCATTAGAGCACTCCAAATCACTAGAAGTTTCAAAAAAAAATTGCGTATTTTTAGTCTATCGCAAAAGACAGAGTCTATCATGACAGACAGAGTCTATCGCGATAGACACCGTCTATTGTGATAGATAGCATCCCACGACAGAGACCATCTATCGCGACAAACACCCCTCTATCGCGATAGACATAGCCGTGCAATAAATAGTGTCTATCGCGACAGACATTATCTATCACGATAGACCAAAACCATGATAGACGATAGACCCCGTCTATCACGACAGACCAAAACCACGACAGACAACAGACTCAGTCTATTGCGACAGACACCCATCTATCGCGACAGACAGGAGCCCACAATAGACATCATCTATTACGACAGACTAAAATCACGACACACGACAAAGCTCGTCTATCACGGCAGACACCCATCTATCACAATAGACATACCCACGACAGACGATAGTCACGGTCTATCGCCACAGACACCCGTCTATCGCGACAGACAAGACCCCACGATAGAGACCGTCTATCATGACAGTCACCGTCTATCGCGATAGACCAAACCACGACAGACAATAGACCCCATCTATCGTGACATACACCATCTATCGCGATAGATAGCCCAATGCGATAGCGAGTGTCTATCACAACAGACACCGTCTATCGCGATAGACAGGCATTTTCAACAAAAAGAAGAGGGGTAATG
Source organism: Ceratopteris richardii (assembly GCA_020310875.1). NCBI lineage: Eukaryota > Viridiplantae > Streptophyta > Polypodiopsida > Polypodiales > Pteridaceae > Ceratopteris > Ceratopteris richardii. The sequence continues at coordinate 190,874,302 of CM035418.1, read as the reverse complement.
TTTTAAAAATTTGGGCTAAAATTTGGGCGTATTTGCACATTCAAGAACCCATCCAATTAGTGAGGCCTTAGAAAAATTCCCTCAATCTTGAAAGGTCCTAATTGTTTGTTTTAACCCCCTAAACCCTAAACTGTCATAAGCTTTTCATATGAAATCCGTTTTTTGAGCTCTAGATCTTCTTAGAAAGCTCGTGGTGAGTACTGCATGCCAAGGGATTGATTTTCAGATAGGGTATTTTGAAGTTGACCCTCAATAGGGTAGGTACACCAAGTGAGCTCTAGAGAAATCTTTTTTGGCAATACAAAAGGGGGAAAAAGGGTCATTAAAAATGTCTGAAATAACTTGTATGTCAATTGAAGGTAAAAATTTGAGCTTAACTTGGAAATTTTATAGGATCATCGAGAGCTTTTGGAGAAATCAAAGCAAGTGCCATTGTGTGCAAGCTTGGGAATGCGCTTCCTGGGCAAACAAGTGTAGCAAGGAGAAATGACTTGAGGTTGGAACATCTATCAACCTCCTCACTCCATACTTAGCTTAGGCTAAGTGTGAGTAGTTGTCCTGATTGACTAGGGGTATGATAGGAATACTCAAGTTCTAACAGCCTCTAATTTCTCAAGTATAAGAATAGGTTAAATTGCAGTCAAGGGATAACTTAAGGGAAAAGAACTTAAACTAAGTGGATGAAGAACATCAAGTAGGACACACTTGAGTGCTCCTGACAACGCTTAATTAAAGAAAAGAAAACACATACAAAGGAACAAGTGATCGGTATCAAAGAATCAACAACGTGGTTGTACAAGGATCATTGGGTTAATTGGAAGGGCATATGAACCTTAGATCAGGAAGACACCTAGGGAGAGATCGTCAAAGTATTAGATCTTCCGAGGCTAGTGTCAACCATACAACCAGATCTTAGACCCAATAGTTGAGTGATTACCCTTACGCTTTAGACTCAGAAACTAGTGACTCTGAGATCTCTTATAACTTGGAAATACCTGTAGGTAGCTTAGGAGTGGCATACCTAGAAAAACGCGAGGGCCACTACAAGACTCAGTTGGAATATATGAAGACCAACCGCTCAGGTGCATGCATCTATGAGGATGGTCTGAGAAGTTTTGTTGTTCAAATTAAAAACCCGGATCAACCCATTGGATTAGAACACCCTATAGTCAAGTTCAAAAATGGTTCCTACATAGATAAAGAAGGAACAATGTATGTGGTCACCAGGTAACCAGAAAGGACGAATTAATTTGGCAACATAATCTCTGAACCTGAAATAGGTGACATACTATCAAGGGAACTTAGGAAAAGAGCCAAAAACCCCTCGAGGCAAGTCAGTTTTGACTAGAATAATCACTCCAGAGTGGGTTCCCCAGGACAATAGGAGCATAGATTTGCTCGTGAGTCGAGAGACGGATGAGGCTTTTTGGAGGTATAAGCCTGAAAAGTCTAATGAAGTGGGAGCACTTACCATCTATGAACTCAAAGATCCTAATAGCCCAGGCAAAGTGACCTACTTAGATCATGCTTCGAAGAGGATCTTTATGGTCTCAGAGCATGGAAGACACGCATACACTTGGAAGGGTGAATTTGTTTTTCCCCAACCTCGATCCACTGTGTCTTATGGCCACCAAGGAGCTAGAACATCTCAGGCTCATGGAACTCAAAGAGAGGAGTAGAGATAGACCCGAGGTGAGCTTTGCTAACCCATTGGTAAGAGAAAGAAGGAGAACATAGACGGATAGGATGGATAGGGAGAGACATAGGGACCCAAGGAATCCAAGAAATGCAGACGAATTTCCTCTACCAAGGCCTAGAGAACATGCTAGAACCTTAAGGCCTACACAATTGGTTAAGTCCATGAAGAATTGCTTTGATGGCACAAGAGACCCGTATGACCATGTAGCAGAGTTTAGGCAAGTTTTGTGAGCTGAGCAAGTTGAAGACTTGTTCACTCAATACAATGCTTTTGGCCTAACTCTCAAAAAAACTGCCTTGACTTGGTTTCAACCGCTTCACCAAGGTCATCTCAGAAATATAGATCAACTTCTTGAAGCACTCATCACTAAGTTCTCCAAGAGTGATATTCGGCATAACACATCCTCCCTAATATAAACCTTCAAGAAAACACCTCAAGAGACAGTGAGGCTCGTAGGAAGAAGGTTTAGGCAATACCTAGAGAGATGCCCTGTTCCGGATTTACCCACTCCAGCCAAACAAGTGGCCTTATTTCTAGACAGATTGTTAAGTACCAAACTGAGATCATATGTGTACTTGAAGGACCCTAGATCCATAGAAGAATGTGTACGCATGTGCATAGACATTGAGGATAATCTAGGGGAGGAATTGTTGGATGAGATGGCTGGGTACAATCAGAAGATCAAGGTGGTGCTGCTAGACCTGCTTCACACCTGCCCTTTCTTTTCTTCAGATATGGTTAGGAGACTCCTTGAGCTTCCAAATGACACCAAGAAACTATATATGTGCTTTACAAAGTGATTGAGAAATGATCAAATTAAAACAGATAAGTTTGAACCTCCATAAGTTCAAAAACTTGCTATTTCTGTAATGACACCTGCTCAGTCCTAAGCTCAGTGTGTCCAGCACACTTACAATTGATCTAATTCCTTCTGGGAGTATTAAATTAACTTAACAAGCTACCATTAGCAAGTTAAATCACTCCAAATGATAAACTATATACTGAGCATGATGTTTAGCAAAATCAGGGACACCCCCGACTTTTTAGGAATCACACAGAGATATACCAGTGATCACTTTGACAGCGATTTCTCCCAATTGGCTGAATAGATTGACTTGAAACTTTGTAGTGTTGTAGAATGCTTTGAGCTGGCTCCAATGAGCCCTTGATCATCAAATTTGGTTCAGTAGATCTTGAGATATGCTTCTTGGAAGTTGACAGAGTTGGAGGTAGTCACTCAGAGAAAAAACAGAGACTATGAATATATGTATATTGATTAAATCTAATGATTGTACATTCCCATTGGCATGTAAAGTGATGCACAATGGTACTCAGAGGTGTAGGCTATGGTGTAGCTCACACACACTCAATGATTGACTCAGAATTGCCTCGGGAGGAGTGAAGGATGCCCGCGACTTTTGACTTGTAGCTTTTATAGAGATTGAGTAAAATTTTGAATTTCAAATCTATGTCAATCTCCTTGAATCATGTACCTAAAAGTGAATGAGATATTCTCTCAATCATTCACCCACTCAATCAATCAAATTTTCCACGACTTCCTCTGTTAGGTGTGATTACATGAGTGGTTAAAGTCATATAGACTTTTACATGAGATAAAAGTAAGAATCACTAAGACTAGGTTCACATGATTATTGACTCTTGTGAATGTATCATCCAAGGGTTCAATCTTTTATGCTTTCCAAGGGTTCAATAGTCCAAGCTTTATGTTGGGTCTTCAAAGGCACACAACAAAGCCAAGTGTTAAGGCTTGTTTGCACCAACAGCTCCCCCTCAAGCCAAACACTTGCTTGAGTCTTCATCTTTTAGTCTTCAATGATATCCTGTAATCCAATCATGGATTTAAACCTGCATAGCTTGCTTCCATCCAAAGCTTTTGTAAGCAAATCTGCACATTGAATATTAGTGGACACATATGATAATTGGATTTCTTTGCTAAGTAGTTTCTCCCTCACATAGTGGTAATGCACCTCTATGTGTTTTGTCCTAGCATGATACACAGGATTAGCAGCTAAATGAAGTGAACTTGTGTTATCACCAAATATGATAGGTGGCCTTGTGTATAGGCCCAATTCTGAATAGAGTAACTTTAACCATATTGATTCTTGAGTGGCATTGGCTAGCCCTCTGTACTCTGCCTCAGTAGATGATAGAGCCACTGTGGGTTGTTTCTTGGATGACCAAGAAATAGGTTTATCACCTGCAAAGCATATGTAACCAGATGTACTCCTCCTGTCATCCTTGCAACCTGCCCAATCTGCATCTGAGTATACCTTGATATCAATGTCTGATGAATATGGATAATACAAACCATGATTTTGTGTTCCCTTTAGATACTTTACTATCTTCTTGGCTGCCTCCAAATGTGGTACTCTTGGCTTATGCATAAATTGGCTAAGTATACTCACACCATATGAGATATCAATCCTAGTTAAGGTAGCATAATTGAGACTACCTACCAAACTTTGGTAACCTGTAATATCCTTGAGTTCTTCTCCTTCATGTGCACTGAGTTTGTGGTTGACCTCCATAGGAATGTTTGAGACTTTAGCTTCCTGCAAATTAAACTTCTTGACCATGTCCTGTATATACTTCTTCTGAGTAATGAATATACCTGAATTTGTGTAGACCAATTCAAGCCCTAGGAAGTACTTCAATAATCCAAGATCATTGATCTTGAATTCCTTCATCATTTGACCTTTGATGTGTCTAATTCCTTGAACATCATTTCCTGTAATAATGATGTCATCAACATAGACACACAAGTATATTACCTCTGAATTGTTCTTCTTTATAAACAATGAAGTATCTGCTTTACTCATCACAAATCCTTGATCCAAGAGATAGGTTGTCAACCTATAGTTCCATGCTCTAGGTGCCTGCTTCAATCCATACAGAGCTTTCTTCAATTTGCAAACATGATTTACCTTATTGGGATCCTCATAGCCAGGTGGTTGTGACATGTAGACCTCTTCAGATATCCATCCATTCAAGAATGCATTCTTCACATCCAATTGGTACATGTTCCAATTTTTGGATGCAGCTACACTCACCATAATTCTGATAGTTGGCATCTTTGCCACAGGAGAAAATGTCTCCTCATAATCAATGCCTTGGGTTTGTGCAAAACCCTTGGCTACCAACCTAGCTTTGTACCTGCTTATTGAACCATCTGAGTTCCTTTTGAGTTTGTAGATCCATTTGGATCCTATCACCTTCATGGAGTCCTTCTTGGGTACCAAGTCCCAAGTATCACTCTCCTTGAGAGCCTCCATTTCTTCATCCATTGCTTCCTTCCATTCTGGTTTAGTAATAGCTTCCTCAAATGTACCTGGTTCTTCACTTAAGATATCCTTTGCAAGATATACAGAGTGCTTGGTTACAAGTGAAGTATCATATCCATACCTAATAGGTTTCTTCTTTTCCCTTGAAGATCTCCTCATAGCTTGAGTTGAGGATTCTGGATTGTCTTCAAGTTGCTTCATCTTCATCTTCCCTTTTGATTTCCAAGCTTTGAACTCTTCAATGTTGATGGTGTCTTCATCATCTGAGCTTGTGTCCTCATTCTGAGTTGGTTCTTGTCTGACAAGCTTTGGAAAGTCTTCTTCCATATCATAAGGTAGGCTTACTTTCCTGCACTCATTATCATACCATGAATCATTTTCATCAAAGATTACATCTCTGCTTACCTTGAAGCCTTTGTTTGAGGGGTTATAGAATCTGTATCCTTTCTGATTCAAATCATAACCAATAAAGATACACTTCTCAGCCTTAGGATCTAGCTTTCCCCTTACCTGTGAGGGAATATGCACATATGCAACACACCCAAAAATCTTGCAATGATCTAGAGATGGTCTCTTACCATGCCAAGCCTCATAGGGTGTCATTCCATCAAGTGTCTTTGATGGCAACCTGTTGATTAAGTATGTGGCAGTAGATACACTCTCTACCCAAAGATAATTTGGTAGTTTCTTTTCATTAAGCATAGACCTAGCTGTCTCCACAATGAGTCTATTTCTTCTTTCAGCTACCCCATTTTGTTCAGGTGAGTACCTTGTGGTAATCTCCCTCTTGATGCCTCTTTCCTGCAAGAACTCTTCAAAGTCATTGGAGAAGTATTCTCCACCACCATCAGACCTTAATCTCTTCAATTGTCTACCTGTTTGATTCTCTACTAATGCAAGATACCTTTTGAAGCAATTAAATACTTCATCTTTATGTTTCATGAAGTACAAGACAGTCCATCTGCTATAATCATCTATAAAAGATACATAGTACCTTGATCCAGATATGGATGGCTCCTTGCTTGGTCCCCACACATCTGTATGCACCAATTCCAAGTAATCTTCATGCATAAATCCTTTCTTGGTATATGGCAACCTGTGTGACTTACCAAATTGACAAGCCCCACACTTGTATATCATGTGTTGCTTGGATACATTAGGTATCCCAAGCACACATTGATCTCTGCTCATTTGTTTTATGGTTCTCTCTCCAATGTGACCCAATCTCTTGTGCCACATCTCCAATTCTGATAGGGTTTGATCCCTATAGTTGTACAAGGCAATACTTTTAGTATCCTCAAGTTCAAAGGTAAATAGTCTACCTGATTTCTCTCCCTTGGCTATCTTTCTGAATCCAAGTCTTGGATCCTCCACATATGCACCATGTTGAGTGAACCTGACCTGTAGACCTTTTTCAACAATCTGACCTACACTCATCAGATTCTTGGTGATTGTTGGAACATACAATACTCTGCTTAGCAAATTCTGATTACCATCACTTGTTTTGACATTACCTACTTTAACCACTGAGTGTTTAGTGTCATCACCTGTCTGCACTTGGTGCTTGCCTTTAGGTTCTTCCAAATCAGAGAGTAAGGCAACATTCCCAGCTACATGGTTAGAGCAACCTGAATCAATATAGAACAAATGATCATCATTGATACCTAATTTAGATGTCATGTTCATAATCAACAAGGAATCATCTTGATCCTCTGCATAATTGTTGTAATCCTTTCTGTTCCTATATCCTCCTTGATAATTGCCATTGTGATTGTAGCCATTGTTGTAATTGTTGTTGTAGTTATTGTTGTAGCCATGGTAGCCTTGAGATTGATTGAATCTGCCTCTGCCTTGGAAGTATCCTCCTCTTTGGTGACCCCTTCCTCTTTGGTTCTTGTAGTTTTTGTAGCATTCATCTGTAGTATGATTAGACAAGCCACAAATATTGCATGGAGATTGATTATAGGGTCTCCCCCTACCTGACTTACCTCCTCTGCCCCTACCTCTAGATGATCTACCTCTCCCTGCATAGTTTGCTTGGGAGGTGGATCCTTCATCATCAACCTTCTTGCTTTTACCCTTATCTTTAGACTTCTTATCTGTATATAGGGCAGAGGGATTGTTACCTTTTGATTGCTCTCCATTCTTTGTGATCTTGGCTTCATGTGTAAAGAGTTGTCCAATCAAAGTGGTTAGATCAGGTGCTTGGATGTCCATGTACAAGTCCATTGCAGTGGTAAAGCTCTCCCACTTGTCATCTGCTTTGAGTCCATTGATCACTTGTCTAACAATTTGCTCTTCTTCAATCTCTTCTCCAACACTTGCAAGTTGATCTGCTATATCTTTGACTTTGGTGACAAAATCTGAAACACATTGTTTTGATTGCTTCCTAAGAGTTGTAAACTCAATCCATAGCTGATTCTTTCTGGCCCTTGTGCTTGATGAGAAATATGTTGACAAGGTCTCCCAAGTCTCTTGGGAAGTCTTACAGTTCCTAACATGAGGTAGAAGGAAATCAGAGATAGAGTTTAGAAGATATGACCTTGCTAAAGCATCTTTAGCACACCATTGATTAAGTCTCTCATGCTCATCCTTTGTAGGTAGGCCTCTGGTTTTGAATGAGGGCAACTCCTCATCTCCTGATATGTATCCATACAAGCTTCTCCCTTGTAGATAAGTCTTCATTCTTAATGACCATGCCTGGTAGTTATTTCTATCCAATTTGTCAATAAAGGAAGGGAAACCATCACCCATGATTACCTTGTTTGCTCTGATACCACTGTTGGATGAGATGGCTGGGTACAATCAGAAGATCAAGGTGGTGCTGCTAGACCTGCTTCACACCTGCCCTTTCTTTTCTTCAGATATGGTTAGGAGACTCCTTGAGCTTCCAAATGACACCAAGAAACTATATATGTGCTTTACAAAGTGATTGAGAAATGATCAAATTAAAACAGATAAGTTTGAACCTCCATAAGTTCAAAAACTTGCTATTTCTGTAATGACACCTGCTCAGTCCTAAGCTCAGTGTGTCCAGCACACTTACAATTGATCTAATTCCTTCTGGGAGTATTAAATTAACTTAACAAGCTACCATTAGCAAGTTAAATCACTCCAAATGATAAACTATATACTGAGCATGATGTTTAGCAAAATCAGGGACACCCCCGACTTTTTAGGAATCACACAGAGATATACCAGTGATCACTTTGACAGCGATTTCTCCCAATTGGCTGAATAGATTGACTTGAAACTTTGTAGTGTTGTAGAATGCTTTGAGCTGGTTCCAATGAGCCCTTGATCATCAAATTTGGTTCAGTAGATCTTGAGATATGCTTCTTGGAAGTTGACAGAGTTGGAGGTAGTCACTCAGAGAAAAAACAGAGACTATGAATATATGTATATTGATTAAATCTAATGATTGTACATTCCCATTGGCATGTAAAGTGATGCACAATGGTACTCAGAGGTGTAGGCTATGGTGTAGCTCACACACACTCAATGATTGACTCAGAATTGCCTCGGGAGGAGTGAAGGATGCCCGCGACTTTTGACTTGTAGCTTTTATAGAGATTGAGTAAAATTTTGAATTTCAAATCTATGTCAATCTCCTTGAATCATGTACCTAAAAGTGAATGAGATATTCTCTCAATCATTCACCCACTCAATCAATCAAATTTTCCACGACTTCCTCTGTTAGGTGTGATTACATGAGTGGTTAAAGTCATATAGACTTTTACATGAGATAAAAGTAAGAATCACTAAGACTAGGTTCACATGATTATTGACTCTTGTGAATGTATCATCCAAGGGTTCAATCTTTTATGCTTTCCAAGGGTTCAATAGTCCAAGCTTTATGTTGGGTCTTCAAAGGCACACAACAAAGCCAAGTGTTAAGGCTTGTTTGCACCAACAGGAATTAGAGCTCTCGAAGATCTATAAAGATTTAGATAATTCTACTAGCCTCGCTTCCTCACAATCCTCACTACTTTATATTCTCGCTCGCTCTTTATGCACTACTTTCGGGTTCTGACATAGAGGTGGCAGCGTGCTATAATACCATGCCCCTTGTCGAGCTCAATCCAGAGCGGGAGGTGAGTCCTGCCACACACATGGTAGGAGGGATCAAAACGCTTGTGGACGGCTGGTAGTACCGTCCAGGGCCTAAATTTCACAGTCAAGGAAAACTGTCATATGAAAGGCAAAATATTGCCACTACCTTTCAGAAGAGAAATTTTGACATGTTTATACAATGCATATGTAGTATAAATTGTATAATATGTATAGATCTATGACATAAAAATTACCAATGTGAGCTTGTTAGTTGACAGGAAGTGCCAAAAAAACACCAATCATTACCATCGGCATCTGCCCCAGAAGATTGCGTGATGGTACTTAGGAGAATCATAATGATGATACTCTGACATTCGTGGGAGTAGGGATGCATTAGGAGAGGCGCGAAATGTCTCGACACCGGAATCTAACTGGGATAGCCCCTAGATAGCACCATACACCACCAAATTGGATGCCCGACATGACTATAATAGCACCCGACAATCGCACTGAGAGACCGGGAGGGATCATAGATCATAAACAGAGACTTGTCAATGGAAAGAGGGAAACCAGAATTTAACATTACTGTGTGAATCGAACTACGTGGAAATCTCGACGTAAATGGAAGTCACCGAAATAGCAGTAAGCACCAGAAACAGTACTGGAATACGGTCATGAAGTAACTAAAACACCAGAAAGTGCGCAGAATGTACACTGAACGCATTCGGCGATCACCGGACTCCAACACCACAACCACCGGATCAGAGCATGGTCGGCACCAGACTGTTCTTCGATCATCACCGGACTGAAGTGCGGCTATCACCGTAGGATAATATGTTGACGAAATGCTTGTCGATGGAATGTGTGACGACGAACTTTGAGACCGGAAGGTCTGACACCAGCCTAGATAGACACCGGGATGATTGGCACGGGGCAAGTGGAGACCAGAATGACTGTCATTTGCAAAGAAACAAGGGCGGGTTTCGCGTATGGACTCACTCTGCTTTTAGAACCAAAAGTTGTTGATAGCAGTAGTTACGGACATGCGAAGTTGGCAATGACGGGGATGATGGTGTGAGTCATGTCACGGGGTCACCTGTCTACGCATCCGTCGGCATTCGACATTGCTGGTTCCAGCATTTCAATCAGCCCTGTTGTCAGAACTACAGCCACATACGGCCTATGATGGTGCAGATGCCTGCTAGTCCTACGTCTTAGCGACTTGCGTCTGATGAGGAAGATGATAGGGACGATGACGATGATGTTGCAAATAATCAACATCAATTTTCCACCTATGGAATGCCCGATTATGGAAGGATGGCCAATCATTCCCGAAACATGAACGCGAATTCGAATTCGGGCTTGAACAGGAACACAAACACGAGTACGAACTTGTAGGATCCTCTCTGCATGGCCCCTATGAAACCTCCCTGATTTGAGGCACAGAAAAATGTTGAAAGATTATGTGCCACCATCTGCGGTAGGCATTACGTAAAGAGAAAACGGAACTCGAGCCGATAGAGCCAAGGGGGGGTAAGTCCAGACGATGCCAATGTTAATAGGAATGCATACACATTCCCGCAACAGGGAAGAGAGATAGAGAGAGGAGAAAAAACCTGCCATCAACTTCGCATCATCACCTGCATGAACAGAAAGAAGACTACATGCGGCACAAACTCCAAGAATGAACAAGAACAAGAATGTTCTCTCTCAATAAGTATAACATTACAGCCACACACACTTCTCGTTATCGACGTATGCAGAGCAAGAGAGTGCCCAATCTCATGAGAGATTAGACTTCGAGTCTAATTCCTTACAAGAACTACGCCATTTCATAGGTCCATGGGAAGCTAAGTCGACTTGCATGAGAGCACTCACGGTCATGATAAGAAACGAAGACTCAATCATACCTAAGAATATGGAGGTAGTAAAGAACACTAAAGTGCAGTGCAATCTCACTTTAGAAGAGCTACTCAAGATTAGGCCAGAACTATGGAAACCTATAGCCAAACAAGTGCCAGACACAGCAGAGCCTCGTTCCCAAGAAGGATCTCCTAGAACGGTGCCAAAAATATCCTTGGACAAGATAGGAGACACGAGTGAAGGAGAAGAAGGAAACACCTATCTTTCCACTACCCATGAGGGGTACACAACCAAGGCAATTTTGGACTTAGGTGTAGGAGTTGCAATTGCTACCACTTCTCTATGGAAGCATTCGGGCAAGCCAGCACTCAGACCAACGAGAATGAAATTGTAGATGGCCGATGGTCACATAGAAAGACCCTTAGGACTGCTAGAAGGGATAACTCTCACTACATGTGGCGTTGAGTTCGAGCATACTTTTGCCATATGTGACTTTAGCAAGAACCAAGCCTATGAGATGATTTTAGGAAGACCATTTATGAGGCAGTTGCAAGTAGTACATGATTGGGGAACCAATTCCCTATATTTGCAACACTTAGGTGTTACAACCAAAGTCAATCTGAAGGATTACTCTCATAGAGACGTACCACCTATTCAATGGAATCCCATCCATAGAGCTAAGGATGATACACAGTCAGTGTATTCCATAGGATCAGGATCCTCATGGATGCATGAAGACACCCACTTATGGATGTGCAAAGTGGCAGTAGAGGAAGAGATGCGAGAACACGCTAGAGAGGTAGGTGCGAAGGAAACCCATAGATCAATTCAAGACCTAGCCTAGGCACCTGTAGTATTTCCTGACAAAGAATTTGAACCTCACGGTTGGGCAAAAAGTTTAGCAACTATGGATGTAGCCATCAATGAAGAACAGTGGACACCCCATTGTGATGAGGATGGCTATGACATTTCAATCTTCACAATAAAGCCAATCATGGGTGATTCAGTTATTGAAGAGTGTGCACCTAGCATTGATGCATTCGAGGATGGAAGCGACTCGGATTTAGAGTCAATTATTATGGACCCACCTTTTGCATTAGGTGAGGAATATTTCTACGAAGTAGAAGGTCACCCTCAGAGATATGAAGAAACTACCAATGAGGTGAGATTAACCACACAAGTGACCACTAAGAACGAAATCAAGAAGAGGAAGAAGAGAGAAGTCACCCCAAAGGAAGAAGAATCTTTGTTTGAGGTCCCTGAAAATTTCAAGAAGTATGAAGTTGAAGAGAGGAGAGTCATGATCAGGATGCCTAAACATGAAGGAGTCACAGAAGAGGCCTATGATAACAAGGAAACCACCAAGAAAATCATTGTAACCATAGAAGAGGGAGAAGAAAGATGCACATACATAGGACACAACCTAACTGAGGATGAAGAGAAGAGATGGTAGCCTTGCTAAGAGAATATAGAGATGTTTTTTCATGGAGCTACAAAGACTTAAAAGTTGTAGACCCTAACATATGCTCACATACTTTCCCCATGACCTCCGATGCCAAACCCTCTAAACAAAAGCCATACACATATAAGGATAATTATGCTGCCAAGATCAAAGAAGAGATAGATTGCTTGGTTGAAGGTGGATTTATCTATGAAATCAAGCACACTGAATGGATATCCCCCATTGTAGTGGTGCCCAAAAAGAATGGAAAATTATGTGTATGCATTAACTTGAAGAAGGTTAACGCAGCCATTATCAGAGATAGTTATCCGCAGAACTACCTAGGGCAAGGAACGTCAAGGAAGTGCAAGCTTTCATGGGGCATTGTGGCTATTACCGATGTTTTATACACATGTATGCCATCATTGCAAAGCCTCTGTATGGACTTTTGACCAATTTTGAGTGGACTGATGAATGTAAGAAATCTTTCAATGAGCTTAAACGGCGATTATGTTCAGCACCAATCTTGACTACACCAAATTGAAACAAGCCATACCATGTCCATGTGGATGCATCCAATTATGCTATTGGGTGTGTACTTTCACAACCAACTAGTGAAGGTAACATGGATCTTCCAATTGCCTATGCTAGTAGACATTTAAATGCAGGTGAACGAAATTATACCACTACTGAGAGAGAAGGATTAGGCATGGTATATGCGGTTAAAAAGTTTAGACACCATTTTCTTGCAAATAAGTTTAAATGTTTTACTGATCATCAAGCTCTACTGTACTTGGTAAACAAGCCATGCAATACAAGTAGATTAGTAAGATGGTTCCTCTTACTAATGGAATATGACTTTGAGGTAGTGGTGAGGAAGGGCAAGACTCACTTGAGAGTAGATCATCTCTCGAGGCTAACATCTAGAGAGGCCCCACAAGGAGTATTAGATGACCTTCGTGATGCTTACTTGTTTAATTTGGAAGTTGTACCACAGTGGTTCAAGACCTTAGTGCCAATACTGACATATGGGCCTAAACATCCAGTAGTAAACACTCAAGATAGGGAGGTAGTAAAAACCCAGAAGTACCATATCATGGTAGGAAGTATGTACAAATATACAGATCAAGGAATATTAGCTTGTTGTGTGGCAGAGGATGAGTACACGAAGTGGTTGCAATTAGCACATGTGGGTGCATTAGAGCAACACTTCTCGAAGCAAAGAACTTTACGAACACTGAGGAGACTCGGAGTGCACTGGCCAACTATGGAAGCAGATGTCCATAGGATGTGCAAAGAATGCCCAATCTATTGTACAAAACCACCAGTGGAACATGCCTCTCTTTATCGAGTGTCTTTAGTGCCAGAATCGAGCGAAGCATTAGTAGCCTTCTTGAGGACGAAAACATTCCCCCAAGAGATGACATTGGCTAGAAAAAGGAGCTTAGAACAAGAAGCATCAGACTACACTCGCATTGGAGATAATCTATACAGATGAGGAAAAGATGGGTATCTTAGATTGTCCATGAGAGTGAATATCTTAAGATCCTAGAAACTGCTCACCAAGGTGTAGCAAGAGGACATTTTGGATGAGATAGAGTGATCCAGGCAATACTATTTGCAGGTCTTTGGTGGCCAACCCTTCACATGGATGCACATACCTATGTGAAGAGGTGTGATGTTTGTCAGCAAACTCAGTACCCTATACGTAAAGATGAGATGCCATTGAAACCTATGAAGGGTGGACATGCCTTCTCTAAGTGGGGAATATACTTTGTCAGTCCTATTAATCCCCTAGCTAAGGGTTCCCATGCTGAATACATTATTGTGGCCACAGACTATCTAACCAAATGGGTAGAAGTAAAAGCTACAATGAAGAACGACGCCCAGATGACAGCTAAGTTCTTATTTGAGAATGTGTTCACTAGATATGGGGTGCCAATAGAGCTAGTAAGTGATAGAGGCACGCACTTCTTGAATGAGGTCATAGAAAACTTCTCGAAGAATTATTGGTGATACATAAGAAGTCTGCCCCATGTCATCCACAAGCTAATGGACAGGCTAAGAGCACAAATAAGATTCTATGCAATGTATTGACAAAATTGGTTAATAATAAACGCTTTGATTGGGACAAACAGCTACACCATTCTATTTTGACATACAGAGTTGCCTATAAAATGTTACTCCAAGCCACACCCTTTGAGATGATGTTTGGCCAAAATGCAGTGCTACCATTGGACTTTTTGATACCTACACTGACAGCAGTACAAGATCATGACTAGACAGGCCATGAGCTCTCCTCTAGAATCTTCGATCTTGAACGATTAGGTGAAACACGATTCAGAGCTGCAGCAGGAATTTATGCAGCCAAGAAGAGACAAAAAGCATGTTTTGATGCACATGTGAAGGATAAGGGCTTGAAAGCAGGAGACCTTGTCTTAGTCTACACTTTGAAGCAACACGCTCGAAAGTTAGAGAAGAGAGGCAATGTACCAATGATTATCAATAGGATCTCCACAAGTGGAGGAGTTCAATTAGCCACTCTAGAAGGTGACATCCTACCAAGTTACATCAGTGGATGCAGAATCAAGTTATATCAGGAACCCCTCATGGAGGAGATGTTAAATCGACTCAATACTGCAAAGAAATGTAAACAAGAGGAAAAGCAAATTTGAGAAGAAGCATAGGTAGAAGATTTAGAACGCATTCGATGAATGAAATTGAGAAGACAATGTAGAGATCCGCCTATGCCTGACACTCGAGAAGCTCTAGGTTATCACATGGCCATGTGTGAGGCTTCAGGTGAACGTTCCCATAGGATAGTCAATCAGTGACCTTTTGTGACCCTAGAGGTAGGACAAGGAGAGAGTGCAAGGACCGTGAGAGCTTTAATTGACTCAGGAGCAGCCACTAGTGCAGTTCGACTTTCTTACTGCCAAGAATTGCAATTGAAGGTCAATCCTATAGAGGCATATCTCATAGGGTTGGGAGGTGTGGAAACCCCTTGCATGGGAGAGGTGGAACTTCCCCTCTACATTCAAGAGGTTCTAATGGCAATCAAAGTGCTAGTATGTGAAGACGAGGATCTTACCGAACCTCTTGTTTTGGGCCAAGACTGGATCTATGATCATGCAATCAAGCTCAACCTAAGAAGTGGACTTCTTCAAGCTTGGGTAGGACAAAACCGCCTCACGATTGAATTAGAAAATCAAGCACTCAGGCTGCTAGAAAAGGCACCAAATCCTGGTTCCTCTAGGAACCCACATGAAGATAACGATGCTATTCTTGTCTAAAGTTCTATGGTGCAAAAGATTGTCACTCTTCACGAAGTTGTAGAAGTCAATGAGGAGTCCCCTTCTTTTCAAAAAGGATTCGAGAAAAGCAAGCCAGGCAACACATGACACAAAGGAAGCCGATGATCTAGAAGCATGAGCACCAACCTGTGTAAGTGAAGCAGATCTGGATACACAAGGGTGGAAAATGGCTCTAGAGAGAGGTTCTCAAAGTTGCACCAAACGAGCTACACCATCGAGGATTACAACAAACGATTACCCTATCCAACACTCTAGACGTACCATTTCTATTTGGGCCCCGAAGCGATCAATGAAGGCTATCCAAAATGCTAAAAAATATGGGTGCCGAAGACCTGCTTATAAGCTCAAATAGCTTCAACTCCATTCACAAGATTGAGACAACATTCACAGGCACTCTTGGCACAAATCCCAGGGCAAACACCTACACTCCACACCATTACATCTTTGGTCACAACTAGGAATGTCAAGAAATGGATACCCAAAAGGTCCCAAATCCAAGACAATCTAGTCCACAAACCGTTACATGTCATCACCAGTAAAAGCTACAATTCCACAATCAAATTTTGGAAACTTAAACCGTGTATCAAACCCTTGACGCAATTTTGTAAATCAGTCCACTTTGATGTAGGTGCATTCTGAGTACATTTCACATCCAAAAGTATGCATCTAGGATGAACACTTACCTACTAAACCAACATTCTCACACATCACAAACACTTCACCCATCAACCCCTAACCACTTGGAATGTCATGCTAGTATTGTGGAGGGAACACCATAACATCCTATTTCCTATGCAATGCTAATGTGCCTCTCTTCTTCTAGAAGATAAGCATCAAAAGCTACAAGCAGTCTCATGGCAGAAGCGGTAGGCCCGAGCTCACAGGTAGGAGTAAGTACTGTATGCATTAATGTGGAGATTCTACCCATTGACGTGCCACCAATCGAACGACCTGTAGAGCTGCAACACCTCCAGCAAATACCTATACCGCACCCTCCCATAGGAATAACATAGAGAGTCCATGCAAATTCTCATTGGTTCAATGGCATGCCAGGACCTTAGGGGAGGCTAAGTATATCTGCGAGTCCAAATGTGAGTATGACAAGTCATAGGTCCGATTCCAGTTCTTTTCCAAGGAGTTTGAGACTCTCCATAACACACAAGAACTTCAAAACATATGGCAGTGTGCAGGGCTGGTAGAGTGCTTTGCAGCACCGTTACCCAAAGTAGATCTCCTACGATGTTACTACTTGGTCTCAACATTACAAGCGAATGAAGAAAAAGATAAACTAGGAACATTTTTCCTTCCTTCTTTATTAGGCAACAATGAGTTGAAAATGTTCGAACTTACATTGGAATTGGTGAGCTCTACTTTGAACATGCGTGGCACGCATGTGCCCTCTGAGAAGGATGCTCTCATTCCCACTTTCATGAAGAGTCAGAAGCTACAAAAGTTGAAAGATATGGCGGCACTCACACCAAAGGTGTCCATCCCTCTCCGTATGTGCATGCAATATTTTGCATTTCCTAGTCAAGATCGATTCACACAACCCCACAAACGAATATGGTTCACTCTTTACTTGGCGAAAACAGGTGCACTACTGATTAAGCTTCCTATATGGATTATGGAGCAACTATATGAAATAAATAAAAGGTCATCCAAGAAGCTAGTGGTGAATGGTTGTTGTGCAATCACGTGCATCATCTACATGTGCTTAGCATACGATGTACCCATTGAACGTGCTTTAACTTGGTCACAACTACAAATGTTCAAGAGACTAAAAACTGCCACACATCAATCCAAGCGCATGAGGGGCTCAATTCCTTGTGTTGAGACACGCGAAGTTCTAATGACTCTCGAAATATCACCACGAGGGGATGCCACTGTGCCTCTCTTTACCATTCGAATACCCAGATCTGGATCTGAAGGCACATCACAAGTTGCCCCATTGGCTCCTCCTATCCCACGTGAATTTGAATTTGCTACTACTAGAGATGTTGAGGGGATGAGCACCTTCGACTATGAATCATTCTTGCAGAATACACAACTCTCAGATGTAGAATCCCTCTGGTTTCTTCTTCTCTCTTGAAGACCTTCTAAATGGTTGATGTGAGCTCTCGGGTCCATATGTAGCATCTTGCATCTTTGGTTTACCTTTGCTCTTCCATAGCTTTAGTCTTTCCAAGTCTTGTAGGTCAATCTCAGAATCACATTCTTCAATTTGCTTTGGCTCCTTTGGTTGAAGTGATAGAAAATCTTCATCCAAAGTCATAAGGTAGCTTCACTTTCCTATCATCATCAGACCATGATTTGTTCTCATCAAAATTTACATCTCTACTCACAGAAAATCCTTTTTTAGTTGGATTGTACAATCTATATCCTTTTTGGTTTTGGTGATAACCAATAAATATGCACTTCTCTGCCTTGGGATCCAATTTCCCTCTTACTTGAGAAGGAATGTGACCAAAGGCTAAGCGTCCAAAGATTTTACAATGCTCTAGACTAGGTCTTCTTCCATTCTGTACTTCATATGGAGTGGTTCATCTAGTGACTTATATGGAAGTCTATTTATGGGATATGTGGCTGTAGACACAACCTCTACCCATAGGTAGTTTGGCAATCCCTTTTCATTGAGTGTGGACCTTGCGGCTTCAACAATAGCTCTGTTTCTCCTCTCTGCTACACCATTGAGTTCAAGTGTATACCTTGTAGTGACATCCCTTTTAATGCCTCTTTCATGCAAGTAAGCATCACATTCAGAAGAGAAGTATTCTCCTCCACCATCTGATCTGAGTCTTTTCAAAGTCATACCTATTTTGTTTTCAACAAGAGCAACATACTTCTTAAAGCAATTAAAAACTTCATCCTTGTGCTTCATGAAAAACATAATGGTCCATATGCTACAATCATCCATGAAAGACACATAATATCTTGAGCCTCATATAGATGGCTCCTTACTAGGACCCCGCACATCCCTGTGCACTAGATCGAAAGGATTTTGATATACATATCCCTTCCTATTGAAAGGTTGTCTATGAGCCTTGCCGAATTGACAAGCTTCACACTTATAAATAATGTGTTGCCTTGTGATATTAGGCAAACCAAGTACACTTTGGTCCCTGGAAATTTGTTTGTGTTTCCTCTCACCAATGTGAGCAAGCCTTTTGTGCCATATCCCCAACTCTATGAGAGTATGAGATCCATAGCTAAATAAAGCTATGTTCTTTGTATCTTCCACTTCAAAAGCAAAAAGCCTTCCTGTCTTTTCTCCTTTGGCAATCTTTCTAAAGCCTTGCCTGTTGGAGTTTATTGACCTCCAAAATATAGCTGGAAGTAGGTGGAACCCCCTAGGAACAAGTTGACCTTCTCGCAAACTCCATCACAGAAAACCAGTCATGCTTGTAGAGCTTACTGTTCTCTACTGGCTTAGAATTTTTTAAAACTGTTTTAACCACATATACTAGAGACCAAGAGCTTACCAAGGAGCCAAAGAACACTCAAATTGGATAAATACACAAGGAGATATGACCTCTGCAAGTGTGAGGTTTAATGGAGACCTTCAGCAGGGGGTGAACCCGAGAATACACACTACTTGCAGAGAGTACTGCTCTCAGCTCACAAACCCAATGATTATGAAAATTGACAATATGAAAGTAGACAATAAGGGCTTTCAAATCAGCTATCAAACATGTAATTTGGATATACAATGAGGGAGATACAAGCTCTGCAATGTCTGCATACAAAACTACAGCAGCATAGAGATACACATGTGACTCTCTTGGACTTCCCAAAAGAGCACGACTTCTCTCCTCTTTTTATAGCATGGGGAACTAATCTAAAACCTTCCTAATACATCTAAATTGGTGGTAGACACTTGGGTGGAGATATTACATGACTCAAGTGCTCAAATAAGCAAAGTATTGATGGACTTTGAGAACTAGTCACATCGACCTTCCACTAGACACCACTGCAGCTCCCTTGTGACTCACTAATTTGACTCACCATGTTCTAGAACTCATGTGGTATTTTGGATATATTTTATTAATAATATGAGCCTTCTTGAAGTGTTTGAAGACTTCCCAAAGGTATTTAGATAATTTGAAACTTGTACCCTACATAAAACAAATGTTCGCAACATTCTCCCCCTCAAGTTTCAAAGGGTATTTCCTTCATGCCAAGAATATAGTTGAATCTTTGAAGCTTTGGTCCATCCAAGGATTTGGTGAAGATATCTGCAACTTGATTCTTTGTTCCCACAAAAGAAACTTGTACTTCATTGTTTATGGCCTTCTCTCAAACATAATGATAGTGAACCTCTATATGCTTTGTTCTATCATGAAAAATAGGATTTGAGGTCATGTGAATGCTGCTCAAGTTATCCCCATATATCGGTGGTACATCAAGCTGCACATTCAAGTCATGAAACAACTTTTTAAACCACATAACCTCAGTAGTAGCCAATGCTAAACCTCTATACTCAGCCTCTGTAGAAGATAAAGCAACTGTAGGCTGTTTCTTTGAACTACATGTTAATGTCTTGTTTCCTGCTATTACCATATATCCACTTGTGGATCTTCTATCATCTTTGCCTCCAACCCAATCTGCATCACTAAAGACTTTAAGAGTTATATCAGCATCATGACTATAAAATAATCCTTCGTTCATGGTACCTTTCAAATACCTAAACACTCTTTTTGTTGCATGCATATGAGGTACTCTAGGTTCATGCATAAACTGTGACAATACTCCCACTGCATAGCACATATCAGGTCTAGTTTTTGTTGCATAAATCAAAGATCCTACCATGGATCTATATGCATTCATATCATGCAACTCATCATCTTCCTTTGCACTCAACTTTACATTACATTCCATTGGAGTAGAAACACATTTACATTCCTGCATACCAAACCTTTTTAGCATATCACATATATACTTTCTCTGTATCAACCACATACCTTCATCGCCATACAAAATTTCAATCCCAAGAAAATATCTAAGCAAACCAAGATCTAAAATTTTAAATTCCTTTCCCAAATTACCTTTTATCTCTTCAATTGCTTTTGTATCATTCCCTGTAATCAACAAGTCATCCACATAAATGCATACATAGACAACCATGTCATCTACATGTTTTACATAAAGTGAAGGATCAGCATGACTCACTGTATATCCTTGCAGCATAAGATACTTTACCAACCTTGCATTCCATGCCCTTGGTGCATGTTTAAGACCATACAATGCCTTCTTTAACTTGCATACATGATTAGGACATTTTGCATCCACATAACCATCTGGTTGTGACATATACACTTCTTCATTTAACTCACCATTAAGAAAGGTATTCTTTATATCAAGTTGATATATATTCCACCTTTTACTTGCAGCTAAAACCAACAAAGTTATCACCGTTGCCATGTTTGCTACTGGACTAAATGTTTCCTCATAGTCCAATCCTTGAGTTTGATTATATCCTTTTGCTACAAGTCTAGCCTTATATCTTGACACACTACCATCACTATTTCTTTAAATCTTAAAAACCCACTTGCAACCAATTACCTTTTGTTTTGGTGTCTTTGGAACTAAATTCCAAGTCTTGTTATCCTATAGTGCTCCCATTTCTTCTCTCATTGCTTTCTCCCACTTTTCATCTCCTTTTGCCTCATCATTACATGTGGGTTCATTTTCCTGCTCAACTTTTGTCATAAAAGCATAATGAGTATTCATCAAAGATTCATAAGTATACCTTTGAGGTTGCTTACTCACTCTTGAAGTTCTTCTTACCTCCAATGTAGATGCTCTTCCTTTCTTATTAGGAACCTTTGATGATTCTCCATACTCGCATACATCACTAATTTCCTCTCCTTCATCATTAACTTCAACAAGTTTGAGTTTACCTTTACTTTTAACACTTGGAGGTGACTCTTGCCTTAATCTTCCATTGAAAGGTAGCTCTCTTTCTTCATCCAAACCACTTTTCTCATCACTTAAACTTCTTGTGGGATGAGGTAAGCACTCATCTCCTTCACCTGGATCTTCTTCATCTCCATTTATGACCTGCAAACTTTTCTTATCTACATACCATGAAAGTGATTCATCAAAATTTACATCTCTTGAAACAACCACCTTATTGATGTGAGGATTATAAAATCTATATCCTCTTTGAGTATCTGCATAACCAATAAATATACACTTTCTGATTTCACATCAAGTTTTTATCTCACTTCACTAGGTACATGTACATAACATACACAACCAAATACTTTCAAATGACTTACACTTGGTTTCCTTCCATGCCATACCTCATATGGTGTCAAATGATGAACTCCAACAATAGGTACTCTATTCATAATGTACACACTTGTGCTAGCAGCTTCAGCCCAAAAAGAATTAGGCAAACACATATCATTTAGCATGCTTCTAGATGCTTCTGCTATGATTTCGTTTCTTCTTTCTGCGACTCCATTTTGTTGTGGAGTATACCTGCATGTCACTTCTCTTTTGATACCTTCATCATACAAAAAATCAGTAAAAGCTTGAGAGAAATACTCTCCCCCTCCATCGGATCTTAGCTTCTTAACATATCTTCCTGTTTGCTTCTCGACAAATGATTTAAAATTTTTTAAACAATCAAAGACTTCACTCTTATGTTTAATGAAATACACAAATGTCATTCTACTATGATCATCAATAAATGATACATATTACTTATTACCATCCAAGGATGCCTCTTTAGTAGGACCCCATACGTCCATGTGTATAAGATCTAGCAATCCAGTGCTTACATAGCTTGAATGCTTGAAAGGCTATCTACTCTACTTACCCATTTGACATGCTTCACAAAGATGCAGCATATGTTGCTTAGTAAGATCAGGTAATCCTTCAACAATCCTCTTCTTTGATAGCTCCTTTAACCTGTGTACATTCATGTGTCCAATCCTTTTGTGCTATAGATCAAGCTCTGCTATTCGATGCATACCATAAGAGAAATAGTTTGTATGATTTGGGTTTACCTTGAATGTAAACAATCTACCTTGTTTTTTACCTCTAGCAATTAACCTCCTTTGCTTTGGATCCTCAATGAAGCAACCTGCATGATTGAATCTTATTTGCAAACCTTTTTCTACCATTTGACCAACTGACATCAAATTCTTTAGTGATCATTGGCACATAAAGTACATCCTTTAAGTAATTTGTCTTGCTCTTATCCTGCATAACAACATCTTCAATATGCATAATCTTATGTGTTGTATCATCTCCTGTTTCAACATGAACTTTACATGAAGCATTATGCATATTAGTGTTGATATATTTAGGTAGTGATGTGTGTGAATACACTAGGACCGCCGGGGCACTTTTTTCCCTCTTTACGAGGTTTTTTTCCCCCGGCTTGAATATACGCCTATTGCCCTAATGGGCTACTTATCTTTGTACATTCTCTAGTAATACATTCAGTATTGTGTGTTTGTGCTCCAAGCTTCTTCTTCCTCCTTGTGCTGTTCGTGTGCTTCTGCAGACATCTATCTCCAACAATTGGTATCAGAGCAGGTCGTCGCTTCATCTAGGGCGCCGTCGACACTCCTCTGTTTGCAGTCTCAGAATCATATGAATTTTGGTGAGCATACTCAGGGTGTTGAAATCGCGATCTGAGCTCGTTTCGGCCTCCGAACGCACTATCATAGTGCTTGTGCAGGCTATTTCGTCTTTTTGTGCCAAAGGTATATACCAGTTTCTGTTCGCCAGTTTAAGCGTCTCGAAGTGTGCTACAGGTCTAGCAGAACTCATCTGGGCAATTTCGTTCAACTTTTTGAGATACAGTCGATTTTCTGCATCAAGGTATTTTAGTCACCGGCCATGGCTAAAAGTAGTGATGTATTTCGTATGTTGGTTGTTGAGGATAAGTTGGATGGTACCAACTACCCATTATGGGCTTATATGATGCGACATGTATTGGTTGACTGTGGAACATTGTGCAGGGTGTTGAAAGATGTCCTGTTACACCTGTAACAACAGGTACTGCAAATACAGGTGCTGGAGCTGATGAAGATGGTGTCGAAGATGATATTCTATACATTCTTGTTCGTGCTGCTGTTTCTGTTGCACCTACTACAGAGCAGATTCGTTGGGATGGCAGAGATGCCCAGACACGTGCATTGATAGCTTTGTCTGTCAAACGTGCCATTATTCCTCATATTCACTCTTGCAGAGCAGCTAGGGATGCTTGGGATACACTTACCACATTGTACCAAGCTAGGAATGAGGCTCGTGTTGCTTACCTCCGAAAACAGTTGGAGAGTGAGCACATGAATGAAGGTGATTCTATGGACAGTTTCTTAACGAAGATCAAAGATTTGAAGGAACAATTGATTTTTGTTGATGAGGTTATACCAGATAGCTCACTTGTGCAGACCGTTCTGAATGGTCTTCCTGATTCATATCAGAGTTTTGCTTCTACTCTTCGGTTGATGATGAAAGGTAATCCGAATGCCTTATCATTTGAGGAGTTAGTCTCTGTTCTGTTGCAGGAAGATCAGTCCAGGCAGAACAGGTCCATTATGAGAGTTGCGGATGAAGCTTTCCTGGCTAGTCAGAAGGGCAAAGGAAAATGGAGCTCTTCAACTAGTAAGCAGAAATCTGCTAATTCTACATATTCGAAGAAGGAAGATAAAGATGAGAAGAAATCAGAAAAGCAGAAATTGTTTTGTAAGTATTGTAAAGGGAATGATCATATCATAAAGAACTGTCCAAAACTGGCTGCTAAAGAGGCAAAGGAGAAAGAGGCTGGAATGGTTGTTGCAGAGGCCTCTACACCAAAAACAGAGTCTGCAAATCTTGTGCAGGAAGAAGAATGGGCATTTACTACTGTCTGCAATTTTGACCCATCTTCTCATGAGCAGTGCATGTCTATAGTAGACTCAGATGTTTGCCAATATTTTGACAGTGGGGTGACCAAACATATTACCTCGCAGCGTAGTTTCTTCTCTTCACTCGAGCCTGCCCCTACAGGGAATACTGTTACATGCGCCAACAACTCCTCTTATACTGTTATGGGAGTTGGTAAGATCATTTTGACTACTGCTGATGGTAGTTCTTTCACTTTGTCAGATGCTTTATTTCTGCCAGGGATCAAAAAGAACCTGTTATCAGTTTCTGCATTAGCCAAGATTGGCTTGGTTTTGAAATTTGTTGATGACAGGTGTACAGTTCATGATCTATCAAATGGCGATGTGATTATTGCTTCTGGCATTTTATGTCGTGGGCTGTATAAGCTCATAGACTATGAAAGATCTGTGAATGATTTGGCATGTGCAGTTCATGATTCTCAGGCTATGTTAGATGCAAAGCTTTGACATGCACGCTTTGGTCATCTGAATTTTGCTAGTTTGCTACGCCTACAAAAATCTGAAATGGTGTCCTCTTTGCCCAAACTTGAGGCACCTGGAAAACATGTTTGTGAGGGCTGTATTTTGGGCAAAATGCAGCATTCATCCTTTCCAAAAGATGGTTCAGTTCGGGCTACGTAGAAATTGCAGCTTGTACATAGTGATGTTTGTGGTCCTATGCAGACACCCTCTTTTGGAAATTACCTTTACTTTGTGACTTTCATTGATGATTTTTCCAGGCATGCATGGGTATATCCACTCAAAGCAAAGTCCGAAGTGTTCATGTGCTTCAAACAGTTTTTGGTTTTGGCTGAAAATCTATCAGCATGTAAAATGGGCACCCTCCGTTCTGATCGAGGGGGGGAATATATGTCTTCTGATTTTAATGCATTTCTGGCTGAACGTGGGATAAAACACCAGTGTACAGTGCCGTATACACCTCAACAGAATGGAGTTGCTGAACGAAAGAATAGGTCACTCATGGAGATGGCAAGATGCATGGTCAAGAGTCAGGCTTTACCTCACAGTTTCTCGCTTGAGGCTTTCATGTGTGCAGCATATGTACTTAACAGGTGTCCCACTAAAGCGCTGCAGTCTATCACTCCATATGAGGCTTGGCATGACGGCAAGCCATCTGTTGCTCATCTACGTGTTTTTGGTTGTTTGGCATATGCACTAGTGCTTGAACAACATCGCAGAAAATTGGATGATAACGCAGTAAAATGTATTTTTGTTGGGTACAGTTCTGAAAGTAAAGGCTATCGTCTGTATCATCGACAGACTAAACGCATTCTGGTTAGCCGTGATGTTGTCTTTGTGGAAGATGTTATTCAGCCATTGCTTTCATGTACTAAGGAGACATTTGTTAGCTCCAAAGACATGTATGATACTTTGATGCCTCTTTTTACAGGTGGACAATCTAGTGCTGGTCCTAATGAGGCAACTTCTCAGCCTTTGTAGGTTTCATATGATGATGCAGATCATTCTATTTCTGATGTAGATCTACATGATGCACTTGTTGATGAGAGAGCTGATATTGAGAAGGCAAAAACTATGCCAAAATGGCTGGTGCAGACTTTGCATGACAGCAAATTAGATGCACCTTTGTCATATCGTACTCGTTCAGGCTCTCATAGTGCCTCCTTTGCATCAGATTGCTATGCTATGGCTGTGTCTAGTCTTTGTGATGAGAATGAACCTGTTTCTTTTGATGAAGCACAGAATTCAAAAAATTGGATGGCTGCAATGCAATCTGAATATGATGCTATAATGAAGAATGGTACATGGTCTTTATGTGACTTGCCTCCTGGCAAGAAGGCCATTGGCACTAAGTGGATATACAAGCTGAAGTGTAAACCTGATGGTAGAGTTGACAGGTATAAGGCTAGGCTTGTTGCAAAGGGTTATGCGCAGGAAAGAGGCATTGATTTTGATGAGACCTTTGCACCTACCGTATGACTACTGTTCGGAGCATTTGTGCACTTGCAGCCCATCATGGTTGGAATGTACATCAGTTGGACATTAAAACAGCATTTTTGAATGGTGACTTGCATGAAGAAGTGTATGTTTTTCAGCCCCGTGGCTTTGTGCAGAAAGGGCATGAAAACCAGGTGTGCAGGTTAAAGAAGGCATTATATGGTTTAAAGCAAGCACCACGTGCTTGGTATGAGAAGATACATGCCTATCTAGTTGCATATGGTTTTGAGAACATTCCAACTGAAAGCACCTTATATGTTAAGCATGCTAATGATGTGCTTCTAATCATTGTTGTCTATGTTGATGACATGCTGCTCACTGGTCCTATTGAGAAGCATATTGCTGATTTCAAGGCTGATTTGCATGCCTCATTTGAGATGTCTGATTTGGGGCATTTGCATCACTATTTGGGCATTGAGTCTATGCAAGTTGATGGTGGAATGGCTTTGTGTCAAACGAAATATATTGACACATTATTGCAACATTTTGGCCTTGAAGACTGTAAGCCTATTGCCACTCCTATGGAGACAGGTTTACGATTGAGTCTTCATGATGTTGGAGATGCATTTGATGTTGTTCTCTATCAGCAGGCTGTTGGATGCTTGATTTACTTATGCATTACTCGGCCAGATATTCAGTTTGTTTTCTCATAGATGAGCAGGTTTATGCATTGCCCAGGAGTCACGCATTGGAAGGCGGTTAAGCGCATCTTTTGCCACTTGAGTGGTACTCGGCTACTTGGGTTGTTTTATCCCAAGGGGGGATCACTACCGCCAGATTTGCATGCTTTTTCTGACTCAGATTGGGCTGGTATATCTTGGTTGAGGATGAAGCAGCCTACTGTGGCCACTTCCAGTTGTGAGGCTGAGTATAGGGAAGCTTTCATAGCGACTATTGAGTGTGTGTGGCTCAGACGCCTTATGGCTGATTTGGGTGTTGGCCAGTCTTCTGCCACCACCATCTTCACTGACAGTCAGAGCGCATTGGCAGTTGCGAGGAACCCTGTGTTCCATGCTCGCACTAAGCACATTGAGGTGCATTATCACTATGTCAGGAAGAGGTTCTCTGCTGGGGAGATTAGCTTGGCATATGTGCCCACGCAGGAGAACATAGTAGACCTGTTCACGAAGGCTCTGCCTAGGGAGAACTTTGAAGCTTTCCGCAAAGCTTTGGGCTTACTTCCTTTTGTGGAGTGATTTCCACATAGCTTGGCACTTCCTTATACATGAGTGCAAGCTCCTTGTTCACCGCATCACTCCCAGGGGGGATTTGTTGATATATTTAGGTAGTGATGTGTGTGAACACACTAGGACCGCCGGGGCACTTTTTTCCCTCTTTAGGAGGTTTTTTTCTCCCGGCTTGAATATACGCCTATTGCCCTAATGGGCTACTTATCTTTGTACATTCTCTAGTAATACATTCAGTATTGTGTGTTTGTGCTCCAAGCTTCTTCTTCCTCCTTGTGATGTTCGCGTGCTTCCACAGACATCTATCTCCAACAATTAGAAAACCATGAAGCATCATGTGACATATGGTTAGAGCAACCACTATCTACATACCATACATCACTATTGCACTTCATCTTATTTTCTACATTCATCATAAGAAGAGAATCATAATCATCACTTTTACCTCCAACTGCATAATTTCCTTGTTGTTTACCTCTTCTTGAATAGCCTCCTCTTTGATTACCACCTTGATTATTTTCATTTTGATAACAATCTTTGGCATAGTGTCCATACCTTCCACATATATAGCAATTGTTGTTATCTTCACTCCTTTGTCTTTGATTATAGTTGTAGTAGCCTCTCGTACCTCTAGCGCTTGATCTTCCTCTTCCTCTTGTGTTGAAGAAGCCACTTGAAGTCCCTTGATCATAGCTCTTTCTTCCTCGACCTCTATTTGAACCTCTTCTACCTCTGTTTCCACCTCTTGATGATCCTACATAAAGAGCTTGTCCTTGAGATCCTTTTTTATTTGAAGTAGAACCATTTAGATTCATCTCCTCCGTGACCATGAGAGCAACAAGCTGATCAAAGTCTGGTAATTCTCCTCTAACATAAACTGAAGTAATGAATGGTTTCCATCTCTCATCATCCTTGAGTCCGTTGAGAGTATGTGCAACCAAGTCGTCGTCCTCCACATGAGCTTGAATTGATCCTAGTTGATCTGCAATCTCTTTAACCTTCAACAAGTAATCATTGACGGATGTCCTTGTATCTTTCTTTATGTTATTCAACATAATTTTGAGTTGAATCTTCCTTGCTCTTGTACCTGTAGCATACAACCTTTCCAATGCAAGCCAAACATCTCTACTTGTGTCTAGATCTTGTATGTGTCCCACCATTGAATCTTGAATATTTTGTGATAAAATGAATATAAACCTTTTGTCTCTTTTATTCCAAAGTCTAAACTCCCTCAATTGTTGTTGATTTGGATCCCCTGGTAATATAGGTTTGATATCCGTTCCATCAATCAAACCATACAAGCCACTACCTTGCAAGTATGTTGTGATTCTAAATCGCCATGCTTGATAGTTGTTCTTATCAAGCTTCTCTATTTGTGCATGTTGATCGCCCATTGTGCAAAATACTAAACTTCCTCCTTTAACCCTCCTTTTGGATATATGTGATAAGAAGAAGTATGAGATTTACCTTTGTAATAAAGTCTATGCACCTTTCTTTGCTTGGATGTTGCTTGAGATGCTTCCTTGCTATCTCCTTCTACCTTTGTGTAGTGTCGATGATGAACCGCTACTCCAATAGCTTCAAATTATTCATCAAGGTATTATAACATTCTCCAAGCTTCAATTCCTTGCTCTGATACCAATGTTGGAGTTTATTGACCTCCAAAATATAGCTGGAAGTAGGTGGAACCCCCTAGGAACAAGTTGACCTTCTCGTAAACTCCATCACAAAAAACCAATCATGCTTGCAGAGCTTATTGTTCTCTACTGGCTTAGAATTTTTTAAAACTATTTTAACCACATATACTAGCGACAAAGAGCTTTCCAATGAGCCAAAGGACACTCAAATTGGATAAATACATAAGGAGATATGACCTCTGCAAGTTTGAGGTTTAATGGAGACCTTCAGCAGGGGGTGAACCCGAGAATACACACTACTTGCAGAGAGTACTGCTCTCAACTCACAAATCCAATGATTATGAAAATTGACAGTATGAACGTAGATAGTAAGAGGTTTCAAATCAGCTATCAAACACGTAATTTGGATATATAATGAGGGCGATACAAGCTCTGCAATATCTCCATACAAAACTACAACAGCGTAGAGATACACATATGACTCTCTTGGACTTCCCAAAAGATCACGACTTCTCTCCTCTTTTTATAGCATGGAGAACTAATCTAAAACCTTCCTAATACATCTAAATTCGTGGTAGACACTTGGCTGGAGATATTACATGAATCAAGTGCTCAAATAAGCAAAGTATTGATGGACTTTGAGAACTAGCCACATCGACCTTCCACTAGGACACCACTGCAGCTCCCTTGTGACTCACTAATTTGACTCACCATGTTCTAGAACTCACGTGGTATTTTGGCTATATTTTATGAATAATATGAGCCTTCTTGAAGTATTTGAAGACTTACCAAAGGTATTTACATAATTTGAAACTTGTACCCTACATAAAACAAATGTTCGCAACATTGCCTTGGGTCTTGAACATATGCTCCAAACTGGTTGAATCTAACTTGCACTCCTTTTTCAACAATCATCTCAACACTTTTTAAATTTTTGGTAATTGTAGGGACATACATGTCTTTTCTTAAGAGGTTCATATTCCCATCTCTTGTCTTGACATTACCTATCTACTCCACCAAGTGCTTTCTATCATCTCCTTTTTGCACTTCATGTTTGTGAGGATCTCCCAAATTGGAAAGTAACACCACATTTCCTCCTACATGATTTGAACATCCCGAATCAATGTAAAAGATGTGATCATCATCCTTACCCTTCTTCACTGATAGATTCATAATCAATAATGAATCTTCTTGACTTTGTTCCTCTGCATAGTTATTGTAATCTCTTCTTCCTCTATGGCCAGTTTGACAGTTGTTGTTGTTATTGTTGTAGTGGTTGTAGTTGTTGTTGTAGCCTCCATTGTATCGGCCTCTATTTGATCCATAGCCACCTCTATTGAATCCTCTTCCTCTTGAGTTCCTTGGGTTCCTCAAACATTCTTCAGTAGTATGATTAGATAAGCCACATATATTGCAAGGTTGAGATGATTGGAATCTTCTCTTGCCTTGCTTTCCACCTCTCCCTCTCCCTCTAGTTCTTCCTCTACCTACAAAGTTTGCTTGGAAAGAGCTACTTTCATCTTCATTCTTCTTATTCTTTGACTTTTCCTTGACCGTAGCTTTATCCGAATATAAGGCAGAAGTTTGATTACTTCTTGGGGACTCACCACATTGGCTAATATTTGCTTCATGAGTGAAGAGTTGGCCCATGAGTTTGTTGAGGTCGGGTACATGCATATCCATGTACAAATCCATGGCTGTTGTGAAGGACTCCCACTTGTCATCTGCTTTGATTCCATTTATGATTTGTCTAATGATTTGTTCCTCTTCAATTACCTCTCCAATGCTTCCAAGTTGATATGAAATCTCCTTCATCTTTGTGACATAATCAGTGACACTTTGCTTAGGGCTTTTCTTCATTGTTGTGAACTCCATCCACAATTGGTTCATCCTTGCTTGAGTGTTGGAAGCAAGTGCATTACAAGTCTCTCTTGATGTCTTGCATCCTGTGACATGAGGTAAAAGAAAATCAGAGATTGATTTTAGAATATAGGACCTTCCAAGTGCATCCTTTGAACACGAATTCAGAAGTCTTTACTCTTCTTCATGTGATGGTTATCCTTTGTTCCTGATGGTTGGCATAGCTTCATCTCCAGATGTGTATCCGAAAGGATTCCTCCCTTGAAGATAAGCCTCCATCCTTAGAGACCATGCTTGGTAGTTTTTTCTATCCAATTTGCCAATTCTTGATGGAAATCCATCTCCCATGTTGATTGACTATGCTCTGACACCACTCTGAAGAGAGATGGTGGATGCAATATGAAGATAAGTTGGTGCTACTACAACCAGCTTCACAACAGCCAACTGAGACTTCAAAGTTTGCTAGTAGACCTTTTGAGCTTCCTAAAGCCATAGAAAAATCACCCAAGTGTTTTGGAACAAGTATCTCAAAAGTTTGAGTCAAGACAAACTAGTTGCAAAATGACTAGCTCCCAAAACTTGCTATTTTTGTAGATACACCTGCTCCAATAAAATGAACAGTGCTCTCAACCTGGTAGGAAATAGAAACTGCCTTTTGGAAATAAGAAATATACTTAGATAGATTGCTAATTCAAGTGAAAACACTTCAATTGATCAACTATACATTGAGAAAACGATTTAGCAAAATTTGGAACACTCTAGCCATTTTTGCGGCTCTACAAAGATTGACTAGTGAGCAGAAAAACATAGTACATGTCTCACAAATGGTAATTCCAATAACCATAATGTTTTGTGAGCATAAACTAGATGTAGAGAGTTATGAATGCACTTTAAAACTCAGAAAAAGTTTACCTATAGCTGAAGATATGAGCTTCTAAAGTTACTATTCTGAGTGAGTATAGCAGAGAACAAAATAGAGAAGGAGAAAATGATGAATGTATAGATTCACATACAACTACAACCACATTGGCAATGAATATTTGCACAATGGGAGTAGAATGATAGAGCTATGGATTAAGCTCTTCAATCTCTATAAATGAACATGCAGTGGGCATGAATCAAGCTCTCCAATGGTGACTTGCTTCTTGCTCCTTTTATAGCTAGCTACTTTTGGAGGTAGTTTGGAATTTGAATTCAAATTACTTCGCCTAAAAGTTATGCTAAGATTTAGGAGATATTCTCTTAGCTAATGGATTCCTGGTTTTAGATAGTTAGAGCCATGCATTTCCTTTTTACATCATGGATGACTTAAGCCATTCTTTCTTTCACATTTACAAGAGATAAAATATACTCTTTTACAAGAGGTGTTCATATGTCTACACATATGACTACAAATGAAAATAAATCAAATCATATCAAGCATGTAGGCTAGGGTAAAATGCACCAACAATCTAGACAATCATTAGATGCATGAATATGTCTCCATATCATAATCCGTACAAGAGAATGAATGAGTATGTCTAATCATAAGGATTAACATGTCTCTTCATTTTTAAGTCTAAAAACAATAATTGAGTAAATAGTTAATGAGGTAGCATCCTCATAGAGATTTGTATGCTGCTCTTTAAGGGAATGCCCAAATTTATTGAAATTTCTAGGGCATGAGGCTCATAGGAATTTGGATTAGTCCATTTGATCCATAGGGATCAGTCTGTGTGTGTGAGGGACAAGGGCTAGCTAGCCAAGGTCCCAAGCTCGGGGGATACCCTAAGGTACATTGGTAGTAATGAGATGTACTTGGGTAGTAATAGGAATAAGTGTTGGATGATGGCCATATGTTCACACTAGACTATTTAAGATCATTGCTATTCAAGTAATTTGAATCCTTTTACAAATGTGAAATGCCCTCTACACTAGAAGTGTTGTTAATAGAGGGAGAGGCCTGAAACAAGTGACATATGCTTGCTGCAAAGGGCATTTCTCTTCATTGGTAGAATCACATTGCATGCTCTTTGTTGGTTATATAAGTCTGATAGATGCACCTTGTGCATACCAAGTTTCATTGTTTTTGAAGATCATCTTGTAGATCAAAAGATCTCTACACATGAAAGTGTAGACTCTGGAATTTTTGAAATGATCGGAGACTATGTCACCTAGAGGTGATTGGTTCTCTTAGCTCCTTTACTCAATTTGGATGCTTTTTGTTTCTAAAATTAGCTAGACACCTCTAGATATTTTGTGCAAAATATAATGATGAAATGTGCCTCTATGTAAGATATAAAAAGAAAAAAATTTAATGTTAGCCTCTACAAATTCTTAAAATATTGGAGGTATAGAGGCTTAATATTTTGGTGATTATTAAAGCCTCAAATGTCCAAATACTATGAAATTTATATCCCCAAAGTTAGATAGTAGTAGCTATATGGCATTCAAATCTAGAAGAAATTAGACATCAATTGGTAGGTCAAATTACCTATTTTTCTTAGAACAACTTCTGGCAAGGATTTTCTAAAGAGTGGTACATGTGTCTGTTTAACACATGGTTGTTTCATATTGGAAGGTCCAATTTTAAAAACTTTTCTTCGAAAAGCTACTTCAGTGTAGACCCAATGTTATACCCAAAATTCAAAGATTCTGGAACTTAGCTTCATCATTATAAGATATTCTAAAAGTGCAACAACATTGTTTTTAGGCTCACCTAAGTAGAGGTGTAGCAGAGATAGAATGATACATTTGAATGAGTATTTGATTGAATTTCAAATTGAACTTTTGTGACACCAAACTAAATACATTGATCTAGACGTAGGCACAAAGAAAATCAAAATTTGAGTTTATTTGATTAGTCTAAGGGAGTCAAGAAGATGAACCTATACATTTTCATAGTTGGTCATCGTGTTCGACCCTTCCAAGGAAATAGTGATAAAACTCTGAGGAAATGTCCAACTCAAGTGCTTTTTCAGCTTAATGAAAGCTTGAGAAAAGTTATATAATTTGGCAAATTTCATAGATTTTGTTGGTGCATGACAACCATCAATTGATGTTTGGGATGAAGGATTGAAGTCAAAGATTGAAGAAAAGATTAGCCGATGAAGCTTGAAGATAGTCCACATTCAGGAAATGAAGACTTGTACACATATGTACGTTAAACTTGTAGTTAGCTCACTTATACCTTTGTTATGGTCATGAGCGTGTACATATATGCCTATATATACAAGTAGAAAGTCGGGACAAGTATCTAAGAGCATGAGATGAGAAGAATTAGAAGTTGTAAGATTCCTTAGAAACTTTAGAAGTGTAGAAGATCTCTCTCATCATTCAGATGTAAAAAGTTTCAGAGACGAAGAAAACACCCGATCTTTTGTTGAGTACTCCTTCTGTGTTTAGTCTTTTGTGAAATGCTTTTGTACAAGTCTAAATCTACAGTGGATTGACCTCTGTACAAGTTTTGAGATCATAATTGTAATCAAGTTGAGAGAATTGAGAGTAGGAACATTTACATGTGTAAATGTGAAGAAGTGAAGTTTGCAATAGGCGCAAATTCTATCTAAGCATACCCTTTTACAACAAGTCTAGCTTTATACCTAAACACACTTCCATCTGCAAACCTCTTTGTCTTGTAGACCCATTTGCATCCAATGATCTTCTGACTATTTGGTTTAAGAACAAAATCCCATGTCTCATTCTCCAACAATGCATCATTTTCTTCCTGCATAGATTTCTCCCAATTTTCCTTACCTTTTGCCTCTTCATATGTAGAAGGGTCTTCATCTGCTTTCACCATGTAAGCATAATCTTTAGTAGTCAAAAAAGAAGTGTCATAGCTATACCTTGTAGGTTGCCATTTATGTCTTGATGACCTTCTGAGTTCTCCACTTCTTGAATGTTGGTGTAAATCACAAGCCTACACATTTGGCTTGAAATATATCTTGAAGACCCTACATATGTGAAACAACATAGGAACTAGTGTTAGTGGTTAATTATCACTTTATCTCCTTGTAAAAGTCAAATTGACTTGGAATCTTTTGTAATTGTTGGGGGATTCTTTGACAAGAAGGAGTTTGAGGGTTTGTAGGAGAAAATAAAAAGACCAAAAGAGAAAATACACCTTGGAAGTTTCTGCCGTTTGATTACAGTAAGAAAAGTACAATGTTTGAAATACAAGATACACCAATACCTCTGTGCACAATCCCACAGAGTGCCCAATTACAAAATATCCAATATCCCAATGTCCTCTTGCTGCCGACCTCCTCTGCAACAGACCTCCACCTGCTTCAAGCTTCTCCTTGTGCACACCTTGCACCAAGCTTCCACAAAGGGGGAGGAGTGAATACCTGCTGTCGGCAAGCGCACACTGCCAAAGGACCTTGAGATACTTGGGGGAACTATAGCTTAGCACTTCTCTGCACCAAAATCCTTGGTCACTCTCTATGCACCTTGCACTTCCACTTCTGTGCGACGTACTCTGGTGACTCTTGCACTTCTCTCCCTTGCTCCACTTAGCCTATGCTCTCTTGCTTACTCTAACCTTGATCCAAGAATGGTTCTTCCTTGATTTTAGTGTGTCGATCACGTACGCTCCTAACTCCAAGTGAATCTTGGTGCTCACTTTGATGTCCCAAGATTGCTCTCACAAGTGGCAGCCAACTACTCACTGTTTTGTCCTGTAGTGACTTTAGTCTAAAACCAAA
Source organism: Ceratopteris richardii (assembly GCA_020310875.1). NCBI lineage: Eukaryota > Viridiplantae > Streptophyta > Polypodiopsida > Polypodiales > Pteridaceae > Ceratopteris > Ceratopteris richardii. Next base: position 190,838,399 of record CM035418.1, on the reverse strand, counting down.
AATTTTAATGGGGGCCACACTTTCACCTATGCGTACACTTTGCCGCTTCACATGCCTTCACATTTCCTTTTAATTCTTAACTTTTGCACATAAGGGGGGGTTCACCTGAACCTTCCAAAACACTTTAAAACACACTTTGAGCCTTAGGGAAATTAGAGAAAATACCTCTGCAACCTGCAACCCACTTTCTCCGATTTACCCTTTGTGGACAATTACTTATGCACCACCTGTGCACTTTGACACCTGCACTTTGACTTTGCACCTATTGACTTTGACCTTTGACCTTGTAGACTTTGACCAGTTGACTTTGACCGTTGACTTTGACTGCAATTGACTTTGACCAACATGACTTTTATGGGCTCAACAGTTGCCCACCACCTAATGTGCTCTCCGTCCCGGAGAGCTATAGCTAAAACTTTGAAGAGCCGCAAAAACTTGAATAGGATATTTGAGCAGCAACCAATTCCACCAAAAGCAGGAGAGAACAAGCACCAGAGAAGAACCAAAATTGGGATTTTTGAGTGGAAAAGCAAAAAAGGGGGGCAATGGGAGGGTAGAAAGGAAGGGGAAGGGAGGGCTGAGGGTGCGAAGATGGATGAGGTAGGGAGGGGAAAGGATGTGGCTGGGCATATTGGTAAAGGGAGGGATTGGGAGTAGGAAGCAGGGGTCGGGAGGAGGCTAAAATGATCAAATGGGAGGGCTCCGAATCAGGGGTCGGGAGGAGGCTAAAATGATCAAATGGGAGGGCTCCGAATCAGGGGTCGGGAGGAGGCTAAAATGATCAAATCGGAGGGCTACAGAGGGTACATATGGGATATTATTAAACATAAGGGAAGACAAGGTGAGAATAGACCATTTGGACAATGTGGGTAAATAAAAACATGGGAGAATTGTGTGCAAATAGTGAGGGTTTTGACCAAAACTCAGATAAAATGTTGGAATTTGGAAAAATAAAGCCAAAAACGGAGTCCAGAGATGCCAAAAAACATGAAAATGACTCCTTTTTTGTAAAAAACGGCCAACCGAGGCACAATTCAGAGCCAAAAGCTTCAAGCCATAAATAATAAAAAAAAAAAGTAATAATAAAAAAAATGGATATCAAATTATTATTATTATTATTATTATTATTATTTTTTTGTTTTTTAAATTAGGAAAGAAATTCGAACGCCTAAATAATAAAAAATAAATAAAAGGAAAATAAATAAAGAAAATAAATAATGAAATAAAATAAAATAATAATAAAATAATAAAAAAAATAAAAGAGAGGGGGGGGTTGGGGTGTGTTGAGCGGGGTTGGGGTGTGTCGAGCGGGGTATGGAGGGGGGGGTTGGGGTGTGTTGAGGGGGGTTGGGGTGTAATAAATAAAGAAAATAAATAATGAGATAAAATAAAAAATAAAAATAATAATAAAAAAATAAAAGAGGGGGGGGGGGGGGGTTGGGGTGTGTCGAGCGGGGTTGGGAGGGGGGGGGTTGGGGTGTGTTGAGCGGGGTTGGGAGGGGGGGGTTGGGGTGTGTCGAGCGGGGTTGGGAGGGGGGGGGGGTTGGGGTGTGTTGAGCGGGGTTGGGAGGGGGGGGTTGGGGTGTGTTGAGCGGGGTTGGGGTGTGATAAATAAAGAAAATAAATAATGAAATAAAATAAAAAATAAAAATAAAATAATAAAAAATAAAAGAGAGGGGGGGGGGGGGGTTGGGGTGTGTTGAGCGGGGTTGGGAGGGGGGGGTTGGGGTGTGTTGAGCGGGGTTGGGGTGTGATAAATAAAGAAAATAAATAATGAAATAAAATAAAAATAAAAATAATAATAAAAAATAAAAAAAAATAAAAAATAAAAATAAAAGGGGGGGGGGGGGTTGGGTTGTGTGAGGGGGTGCCGAGCGGGGTCGGGAGGGGGGGGGGGCGCTGTATGGAGAGGGGGGGGGTGTGTTGTGTGAGGGGGTGTCGAGCGGGGTCGGGAGGGGGGGGCGCTGGATTGAGAGGGGGGGGGTGTGTTGGGTGATGAGGGGGGGGGTGGGTTGTGTGAGGGGGTGCCGAGCGGGGTCGGGAGGGGGGGGGGGCGCTGTATGGAGAGGGGGGGGGTGTGTTGTGTGAGGGGGTGTCGAGCAGGGTCGGGAGGGGGGGGGGGCGCTGGATTGAGAGGGGGGGGGGTGTGTTGTGTGAGGGGGTGTCGAGCGGGGTCGGGAGGGGGGGGGCGCTGGATTGAGAGGGGGGGGGGTGTGTTGGGTGATGAGGGGGGGGGTGGGTTGTGTGAGGGGGTGCCGAGCGGGGTCGGGAGGGGGGGGGGGGGCGCTGTATGGAGAGGGGGGGGGTGTGTTGTGTGAGGGGGTGTCGAGCAGGGTCGGGAGGGGGGGGGGGGGGCGCTGGATTGAGAGGGGGGGGGGGTGTGTTGTGTGAGGGGGTGTCGAGCGGGGTCGGGAGGGGGGGGGGGGCGCTGGATTGAGAGGGGGGGGGTGAGTGGTGTGTTGTGTGAGGGGAGTGCCGAGCGGGGTCGGGAGGGGGGGGGGCGCTGTAGTGAGAGGGGGGGGTGTGTTGTGTGAGGGGGTGTCGAGCGGGGTCGGGAGGGGGGGGGCGCTGGATTGAGAGGGGGGGGGGTGTGTTGGGTGATGAGGGGGGGGGTGTGTTGTGTGAGGGGGTGCCGAGCGGGGTCGGGAGGGGGGGGGGGCGCTGTATGGAGAGGGGGGGGGTGTGTTGTGTGAGGGGGTGTCGAGCAGGGTCGGGAGGGGGGGGGGCGCTGGATTGAGAGGGGGGGGGTGTGTTGTGTGAGGGGGTGTCGAGCGGGGTCGGGAGGGGGGGGGGCGCTGGATTGAGAGGGGGGGGGTGAGTGGTGTGTTGTGTGAGGGGAGTGCCGAGCGGGGTCGGGAGGGGGGGGGGGCGCTGTAGTGAGAGGGGGGGGTGTGTTGTGTTAGGGGGTGCCGAGCGGGGTCGGGAGGGGGGGGGGGGCGCTAGATTGAGAGGGGGGGTGTGTGTTGTGTGAGGGGGGTGCCGAGCGGGGTCGGGAGGGGGGGCACTGGGGTGTGATGAGGGGGGGGGGGTTGTGGTGAGCGGGGTCGGGAGGGGGGGTGCTGGGGTGTGATGAGGGGGGGGGGGGGGGGGGGGCGGGCAGGGGGGGCGGGCGGGCGGGCGGGGGGCGGGCGGGCGGGCGGGGGGGGGCGGTCGGGGGCTTTTTTTTTTTTTTTTTTTTTTTTGGGAACCCGCAAATTCCCTAGGGGGCTTTTTTTTTTTTTTTTTTTTTTTGAAATAGCCCAATTTAGAGAAAAATCAAGGAAAAATCTGAAAAAAATGCCAAAAATTGACCAAAAAATTCTAAAAAAATTCTGAAAAAATTTTGATGAAATTTTCTACATGTTGAGCCTAAAATCCTTCATCAAACCACAGAGACCCTCCATTTATTCCTCAAATTGGGCAATAAAAAGACACATGAAAAAGGCGAAAATACTAGAAAAAGTCCAAAAAAATGCCTGAAAAAATCTGAAAAATTTCTAAAAAATTCCAAAATTTGTGCCTTTGCAAAGTGGATGAAATGACTGCTAAATTTGCTAAAACCTCAAGAAATAAGCATGAAATGGATAAGAAAACTACTAAAACTTAAGAAAAAATGACGAGAAAAGACTATGTACAACCTGGACAATTTTTGCAGGTTCCAGGTGATCCATAAAACTTCAGTTGGCTTGATAATAGGCCTTGAGCCTTGTATTGTTGACTGAGAGAGACTCCTCCATAATCTGCATTTGTACTGCACTTCATTGCTTTAGTCTTCTCCTGGGGCACCCTGGCCATCTGAGAGGGGTACCCTAAATCCTTCATTAGAATGTTATCTCCTCCAGCAACTTTATGATATGATTTGCAAAATTTTAATTTTACTACTCCGGCTTCTTCATCCAGTGGAACCCTATGTTCCCAAATACTGGCAGTAGCAACTTCCACATTCTTGTAAAGCCCTGCACTTGCTACCATAAGAATTGAAATAACAGATGATAGCCATACCAGAATCCATAAAAAAGTGGCCATTGATATATGAATTTGAGTAGCTTTATCACTGCTGCATGTAAGGACTTTGCTTTTCTTCGCTTTGCTATGGCCTTTGACTGCTACTGTTTCAACCTGAGTGATTTCCTCTTTTTCTTCATATGCTTTTTCTATACATGAGTTTGGAAAAATTCCATAGCAGGAGGATGGGTCTTCTGCATGGAGCCAAGCCAACATGTTTTCATCTTCATATAAATCTGCTCTTTCAAATAGGTCTGCTTCTGGGTTGTCCACCACTTCTTCTTCCATACAAATACCGATTGTCTGCATCATGCTAGTATTTTTCTGATTATCTGGGCCTTCTTCTAAAATTATCTGCTGCAACTCTTTTCCCTCTTGCTTTACCCACATTGTGTCCTTGCCCCAATCATGCAGCACATTGGCATGCCTTAACCAAGGTCTCCCAATTAACAGTGGGAAGCTTCCTTCTACCTGTGGCAGCCTTAAAACAACAAAGTCCAAGTTAAAGATAGTACCTTGTATCCTGACTGGGACTCCAGGAACCACTCCCATAGGCCTTACTATGCTTTGGTCTGCCATTGTTACAGTGAAGTTGGCAGGTTGTGAAGGGTATAGTCCAATCTTTTTCATGGTATATTCAGGCATCAAGTTAATGCCAGAACCACCATCCACAATAACTCCTTGAAACTCATGACCTTTAATAGAAATGGTTAGCCGAGGGCTCTTGTAATCTGTGAGGGGTGCTTCCCCTGCATATTTATCTTTATGCATAACAGCAGCTTTTGCCACTAAGCTTGTTGTGGACATTTCATCAATTATCTGCAAGAGTTCTGACCTGAACTTCCCATCCATCCTTATTAAATCAAAAATACTAACCTCCTTTTTCATGGACTTGAGCAGTCTGGAGGCTTCTGATTCCTTAAGAGCTTGGGCTCCATTTGACTTATCCAACTCCTCATGAGCCCTGCTGAATGCATGTCCAATGGCATCACTGGTACCTGTGCAATTTTCCTTTTGCCTTGTGTCTGCACTTGTGGTGGCTTGGTCTTCAGACACACCTTTGTCTCTGTTTAATCCATTAATCAATGATTCTTGACCCATGTCCACTGGAGCCTTCCCCTTGCTTCTTGTCTGCACAGTAAAAGAGTCAATTTCCTCTAACTGCACCACCCTGGTAGATGGTGATGGCACCTTAACTTGATTTGCCATTTCTTCTTCCTGCACGGAAATCATTTGAATGTGGGGCCCAGATGAAGAGGCTTGATTCTTAGGACAACAAATTGTGTAGTGGTCTCTGGCCTCTGGGCAGTTTCTGCAAGGGGGAGCATTTTCTGGTAGGGTGCACCTACTTTGATAGTGCCCACATTCCCCACATCTGAAACAAATAATTGGCCTTCTAGGCCCATTTCCAAAATTATCCCTCTGTCTAGGGTTATAAGTGTTACCTTGATTTTGTGCAGCCATCACATTTGTGGTTGTTGGGGGTCCTCCTTGGGTCCAGTATGTCGTTGCAGGCATTCCCCTTGATTGGCATTCATGGGCCTCATGGCCAACCTTCCTGCATAATTGGCAAGTTACACTTAACAGAGGACACTCACTTACTATATGCCCTTGTTTGCTGCACATGGAACACCAAAGACCACCCTTGATGCCCCCTCCTTTGAGCTCCTGCAACTCCTGTCGCAGCTGAGCTAATTCCTCTGCTTGGGCCTCCTCTTCCTTTTGAAGCTTGAGTGCTTCAATCTCCCTTCTCAATTGAGCCACAGCAGTCTCCTCCTCTTTGTAGGGCTTATTTCTCTTTAAGCCCTCCAACTCCCTCCTCAGCTGGGTCACTGGATCCTCCATCTCTGTACCATATGTTGGTGGTGAAGAAGTTGTCCCATATTGGTGCCTTATTTGCTCCAATCTTGTAGCCGTGGTGATGAACTCCTCTATGGAGGCTGTAGGTAGCACTAACTCTTTTATTTTGCATTGGGTGACCACAGGTAAGGGTTTGGCTAACCACTTCTTGACAAAGAAGTCGTGTGGTGGATCCGGTAGTTTAGCCATTAATGCTTTGGCCCTGGTCATGAATTCGGGGAACTTCTCTCCTGGACCCAACTTTAAGTTTTCCAATTCTTCTATAATGATCTCAGCCGTGTTGCCATGCTGAAATTGATTCTTAAAGGCCTCCTTCATCAAATCCCAAGAGGTAAAGTGATTTTCGGCAAACTGACTAAACCACTTGTCTGCCAGACCTTCCAATGTGGCGGGGAAGAGTATCAAGAAAGCATCTTCCCTACCCATTAGTCCCCTAGTCTTACATAATGAAAGAAATCGTCGAATGTGCTCATCTGGGTCCTCATGGGCTAAACCTCTGAAGGAGGGGAATTTTATGTTTAACCTGGAGAGCAAGATTTCTAGGTCCACCTGTCCTGCCATGCTTCCTACCGATGAAGTCGATGAAAGTGGACTCGATGATCTTCGGTTCGTCTTTCTTCTTGTCTGCTTGCACTTGATTCTCAAGGTTTGTGACCGGGTCGCGGTCATGAGCTATTCATAGTCCACTTAAAATGAGACCTTGATAGAAGGATGTACCTTTTGGCCCACTGGAGTAATGTTGTCGACACTGAAATGTTGTCCTCCAATGGCAATATATAGTCTCCTATGCTCAAAGCTCCTTGGAAGTCCCACCGTGCGTGCCAAATTTGTTGGGGGATTCTTTGACAAGAAGGAGTTTGAGGGTTTGTAGGAGAAAATAAAAAGACCAAAAGAGAAAATACACCTTGGAAGTTTCTGCCGTTTGATTACAGTAAGAAAAGTACAATGTTTGAAATACAAGATACACCAATACCTCTGTGCACAATCCCACAGAGTGCCCAATTACAAAATATCCAATATCCCAATGTCCTCTTGCTGCCGACCTCCTCTGCAACAGACCTCCACCTGCTTCAAGCTTCTCCTTGTGCACACCTTGCACCAAGCTTCCACAAAGGGGGAGGAGTGAATACCTGCTGTCGGCAAGCGCACACTGCCAAAGGACCTTGAGATACTTGGGGGAACTATAGCTTAGCACTTCTCTGCACCAAAATCCTTGGTCACTCTCTATGCACCTTGCACTTCCACTTCTGTGCGACGTACTCTGGTGACTCTTGCACTTCTCTCCCTTGCTCCACTTAGCCTATGCTCTCTTGCTTACTCTAACCTTGATCCAAGAATGGTTCTTCCTTGATTTTAGTGTGTCGATCACGTACGCTCCTAACTCCAAGTGAATCTTGGTGCTCACTTTGATGTCCCAAGATTGCTCTCACAAGTGGCAGCCAACTACTCACTGTTTTGTCCTGTAGTGACTTTAGTCTAAAACCAAAAATTTTAATGGGGGCCACACTTTCACCTGTGCGTACACTTTGCCGCTTCACATGCCTTCACATTTCCTTTTAATTCTTCACTTTTGCACATAAGGGGGGGTTCACCTGAACCTTCCAAAACACTTTAAAACACACTTTGAGCCTTAGGGAAATTAGAGAAAATACCTCTGCAACCTGCAACCCACTTTCTCCGATTTACCCTTTGTGGACAATTACTTATGCACCACCTGTGCACTTTGACACCTGCACTTTGACTTTGCACCTATTGACTTTGACCTTTGACCTTGTAGACTTTGACCAGTTGACTTTGACCATTGACTTTGACTGCAATTGACTTTGACCAACATGACTTTTATGGGCTCAACAGTAATCACCTACCAAATGGATTCGTAGAAACATTTAGCTCTTTGATTGAAGTAATATCTCCTAGGATATAGGATCTTGATCATAGGGAGCCAAAAGTTTGAATTTGAATTCAAATTTTTACTCATTCTCTATAAAAATGGTAATGGAAAAGTCGCGGGTAGAACTCATCACTCTCGAGCTTCGCATTACTGTTTTTGAGTGTGTGTGAGGCCTACACTCTAGCCCACACCTATCTACACCATTAGCCAATTAAATTCATGCCAATGGATTTGTATACAAGTGTTCACTAATACATACTTTCTCATTGTTCATTTCTGAGTTCTCAGTCATACTACTCAAAAATCTGTCAACTTGTGAAGTACATATTTCAGCCAATTCTTCACCAAATTTGATGACCTAAAGCTTGTTGGATTCAACTCAAAGGTTTCTACATACTACCAAAGTATGAAGAGATTCTATTCAGCCATTTCAGAGAAATACGCATCGAGGTGATCACTGGTCAAAGTCTGCTACAGTCCTAAAAAATCGGGGGTATAACTTTACTTGCTAAATTGATTTCTCTTAGCATAGTTTATCTTTTTACCTCATTTCACTTGTAATAGTTAGCTTGCTAAGCTAATTAGATACCCCTAAAAGGAAGTTTTCCAATTCCTACTATGCTCGTCATACTGAGCAAAAGATCCAATAGGTGTTAAGACATGAATAGAAGGTTTTCTTGAGATTGTGAGTTTCAAAGTTATCTGTTTTGGTTCAATCATTGCATACATTATTTCCAAAGTACATAGGCTATCTCATGGTGTCATTGGAAAGCTAAGGAGGTCCACTTATCAATTCTGAAGCAAAAGAGGACTGGTACAAAGCAGGTTTTGGTAGTACCTACTCAATCTCTTGGAGCATCCATCCATCTTTCCCAACAGTGGTATTAGAGCAAACTAAGGTAAAATGGGAGATGTTTTTCCTTCATTTGTTGATAAATTGGACAGGAACAACTATCAAGCATGGTCTCTAAGGATGAAGACCTGCTTACAAGGAAGGAGTCTCTATGGATACATCTCAGGAGATGAGGAATTGCCCTCATTCAAAACAAGAGGATTGCCAACAAAGGAAGAACATGAAAAGCTCAACACATGGTGTGCTAAGGATGCATTGGAAAGGTCTTATTTACTCAACTCCAGCTCTGATTTTCTTTTGCCACATATTAGAAATTGTAAGACATCCCAAGAGACTTGGGAAACCTTATCATCTTATTTTTCCTCCAACACAAGGGCTAGGAAAAATCAGTTGTGGATTGAATTCACAACATTAAGGAAGAAACCCAAGCAAGTTGTTTCAGAATTTGTGACCAAGATTAAAGATGTAGCAGATCAGTTAGCAAGCATAGGAGAAGAGATTGAAGAAGAGCAGATCATAAGGCAAGTGATCAATGGGATCAAGGCTGATGACAAATGGGAAAAAGCTTCACCACTACCATGGACCTTTACATGGATATGCAAATTCGAGATCTTACAACTCTCATGGGACAATTATTTACTCATGAAGCAAAGCTCAACAAGAATGGAGATACATCCAAAGGTAATAACTCTTCTGCCCTATACATTGATAAGAAGTCTAAAGATAAAGGCCAGAGCAAGAAGGTGGAAGATGAAGGCTCTACCTCCCAAGCCAACTATGTAGGGAGAGGTAGATCATCAAGAGGAAGGGGCTGAGGAGGTAAGCAAGGTAGGGGGAGATCCTATAACTCCTCACCATGCAACATTTGTGGTTTATCAAATCATACTACAGATGAGTGTTTAAGGAATTACAAGAATCAGAGAGGAAGAGGATACCAAAGAGGTGGATACTCACAATCAAGAGGTAGATTTAATCATCACCAAGGCTACAACAACAACTACAACAACAACTACAACAACAACTACAACAACAATTACAACAATAATTACAATGGCAACTACCAAGGAGGATTCAAATCCAGAAAGGACTATAACAACTACACAGAGGAGCAGGATGACTCTCTTCTGATCATGAACATGACTTCAAAATCAGGTACAAATGATGACCACCTATTCTACATTGACTCATGATGCTCAAATCATGTGGCTGGCAATGTAGCACTACTCTCTGATCTTGAGGAACCAAAAGGTAAGCATCAAGTCCAAACAGGTGATGACACCAAGCACTCAGTAGTTAAAGTTGGAAATGTTAAGACTTGCGATGGGAATCAGAATTTGTTGAGCAAGGTACTCTATGTACCAACCATTACCAAAAATCTGATGAGTGTTGGACAGATTGTGGAGAAAGGTTTGTATGTTAGATTCAACCAATATGGGGCATTTGTGGAGGATCCAAGGCATGGGTTCAAGAGGATTGCCAAAGGAGAAAAATCAGGTAGACTTTTCACTTTTGAGTTAGAAGACACAAAGAATATTGCACTATACGGTTATAAAGATCAAACACTTTCATAGCTTGAGATTTGGCACAAAAGATTAGGGCATATAGGAGAAAGAACTTTGAAGCAAATATGCAGGGATCAATGTGTGCTTGGAATACCTAATGTATCCAAGCAACATATGATTTATAAGTTTGGTGCTTGTGAATTTGGGAAGTCTCATAGGTTACCCTTCTCAAGGAAAGGTTACATGCATGAAGACTACCTAGAGCTTGTCCATACAGATCTATGGGGACCAAGCAAAGACCCCTCAGTCTCAGGATCAATGTACTATGTATCTTTTATTGATGATTATAGTAGATGGACTGTATTGTACTTCATGAAGCACAAGGATGAAGTGTTTAATTGTTTTAAAAAATATCTTGCACTTGTTGAAAATCAGAGAGGAAATAATTTGAAGAGGCTAAGGTCAGATGGAGGAGGTGAGTACTTCTCCAATGAGTTTAAAAACTTCTTACAGGACAGAGGCATCAAAAGAGAAATAACCACAAGGTATTCTCCTGAATAGAATGGGGTAGCTGAGAGGAGAAATAGGTTGATTGTTGAGATAGCTAGGTCTATGTTGAATGAAAAAAGGTTACCTAACTATCTATGGGCAGAGAGTGTTTCTACTGCCACTTACCTCATAAACAGGTTACCATCTAAGTCCCTTGATGGCATGACACCCTATGAAGCATGGCATTGTAAGAGACCCTCACTAGACCAATTGCAGGATATTTGGATGTGTAGCATATGTACACATTCCTTCTCAAATAAGAGGAAAGCTAGACCCAAAGGTTGACAAGTGCATCTTTATTGGATATGATCTAAATCAAAAAGGTTACAGGTTTTATAACCCTACCAATAAGGGATTCATGGTGAGTAGAGATGTTATCTTTGATGAAAATGATTCTTGGTATGAGAATGAATGCAGGAAGGTTAAACTATCCTATGATTTGGAAGAGGAGTTTCCAAGTCTTGCAAAGGAGGAACCTACTCAGAATGAAGACTCAAGTTCAGATGATGAAGATACTATCAACCTTGAAGAGTTCAAGGCATGGAAGTCCAAGGGCAAAATGAAGATGAAGAAGCTTGAAGACATACCTGAATCCTCAACTCAATCAATCAGAAGATCACAAAGAGAAATAAAAAAACCTATCAGATATGGATATGATACATCTCTTGTTACTAAACATTCTGTTTATCTTGCCAAAGATTTGTCAATTGAAGAACCAGGATCATATGAAGAAGCAATAACCAAGAGAGAATGGAAATAATCTATGGATGAGGAGATTGAAGCACTCAAGGAGAGTGATACATGGGAGTTAGTACCAAAGAAGGACTCCATGAAGGTAATAGGATCAAGATGGATCTATAAACTTAAAAGAAATTCTGATGGCACAATTAATAGATACAAAGCCAGGTTGGTAGCCAAGGGTTTTGCACAAACCCAAGACATTGACTATGAAGAGACATTCTCTCCTGTGGCCAAGATGCCAACTATCAGAGTGTTGGTAAGTGTGGCTGCATCAAAAAATTGGAACATGTACCAATTGGATGTCAAGAATGCTTTCTTGAATGGATGGATTTCAGAGGAGGTATATATGTCACAACCTCCTGGCTATGAGGACCCTAAGAAGGTAACATATGTTTGCAAATTAAAAAAGGCTTTATATGGATTGAAGCAGGCACCTAGGGCATGGAATTACAGGTTAACTACATACCTCCAAGACCAAGGTTTTGTTATGAGCAAGGCAGATACTTCTCTATTCATCAAGAGAAGTAATTCAAAGGTAATATGCCTTTGTGTTTATGTTGATGATATCATAATTACAAGTAGTGATGTCAATGGAATCAGACAAATCAAGAGCCAGATGATGAAGGAGTTCAAGATCAATGATCTTGGTCTATTGAAGTATTTTCTTGGGCTTAGTTAGTCTATACTAACTCAGGAATATACATTACTCAGAAAAAATACATACAGGATATGTTGAAGAAGTTTCACTTGTAGGATGCCAAAGTAGCAAGCACTCCAATGGAGGTAAACCTAAAACTAAGTGCCCATGAAGGTGATGAAGTCAATAACATTACAGGTTATCAAAGTATGGTGGGTAGCTTGAACTATGCTACCTTAACAAGGATAGATATTGCATATGGAGTTAGTGTGTTAAGTCAGTTTATGCACAAGCCAAGGATACCTCACTTAGAGGCTACCAAGAGAATCTTGAAGTATCTCAAAGGTACACAGAACCATGGTTTGTATTTCCCTTACACTTTAGATATTGATATCAAAATTTATTCAGACACAGATTGGGCAGGATGCAAGGATGATAGGAGGAGCACTTCTGGATATATTTCTTTTGCAGGTGATAAGCCAATATCTTGGTAAGGAAAGAAGCAACCAACTGTTGCATTGTCTTCTACAAAAGCAGAGTATAGAGGGCTGGCGAATGCCACACAAGAAGCCATATGGATCAAGCTTTTGTATACAGAATTGGGTTTATATACTAGGTCTCCAATAATCTTTGGAGATAATACAAGTTCTCTTCACCTTGTAGCTAATCCCATCTATCATGCTAGGACCAAACATATAGAGGTCCATTACCATTATGTGAGAGAGAAGTTGATAAGCAAAGACATTCAACTAACCTATGTATCAACCAACATGCAGTGAGCAGATTTATTGAATAAAGCTTTGGATGGAACCAAACTTTGAAGATTCAAAGCAATGATTGGATTGTAGGATATACATGAAGATTGAAGATGAAGACCAAGCCAAAATGTTTGGCTTGAGGGGGAGCTGTTGGTGTAAATCACAAGCCTACACATTTGGCTTGAAATATATCTTGAAGACCCTACATATGTGAAAAAGCATAGGAACTAGTGCTAGTAGTTAATTATCACTTTATCTCCTTGTAAAAGTCAAATTGACTTGGAATCTTTTGTAATCACCTACCAAAAGGATTTATAGAAAAAGTTAGCTCTTTGATTGAAGGAATATCTCGTAGGATATAGGAGCTTGATCATAGGGAGCCAAAAGTTTGAATTTGAATTCAAATTTTTACTCATTCTCTATAAAAATGGTCATGGAAAAGTCGCGGGTAGAACTCATCACTCCCGAGCTTCTCATTACTGTTTTTGAGTGTGTGTGTGTGTGAGGCCTACACTCTAGCCCACACCTATCTACACCATTAGGCAATGACATTCATGCCAATGGATTTGTATACAAGTGTTCATTAATACATACTTTCTCATTGTTCATTTCTGAGTTCTCAGTCATACTACTCAAAAATCTGTCAAATTGTGAAGTGCATATCTCAGTCAATTTCTTCACCAAATTTGATGATCTAAAGCCTCTTGGATTCAGCTCACCGTTTTCTACATAATGTCAAAGTTTGAAGAGATTCTATTCAGCCATTTCAGAGAAATATGCATCGAGGTGATCACTGGTCAAAGTCTGCTACAGTCCTAAAAAATCGGGGGTATAGCTTTACTTACTAAATTGATTTCTCTTAGCATAGTTTATCTTTTTACATCATTTAACTTGGAATAGTTAGCTTGCTAAGATAATTAGATAACCCTAAAAGGAATTTTTCCAATTCCTACTGTGCTGGTCATACTCAGCAAAAGATCCAGCAGGTGTCAAGACATAAATATAAGGTTTTCTTGAGATTGTGAGTTTCAAAGTTATCTTTTTTGGTTCAATCATTGCACACATTATTTCCAAAGTACATAGGCTATCTTCTGGTGTCATTGGAAAGCTAAGGAGGTCCACTTATCAAGTCTGAAGCAAAAGAGGGCTGGTACAAAGCAGGTTTTGGCAGTACCTACTCAATGTTGAGCATCCATCCATCTTTCCCAACATTGAAGTTTCAGGTTCATCACATTCTGGATCAAACCTTGGCACTTCTTCAACTTCAACTTGTAATTCATTGTTCTCTTCTTCATCAAATATCTGAACCTTTGATTTAACTTTCTTCTGATTCAAAACTTCTTCATCACCTGCATGATTATTGAGTGTACCTGCATAACAAGTACCTTGCTCATCAAATGTAGCATCCTTTGATACAAGGAATTGCTTTGTGGATGGACTCCACAACCTATAATCCATCTGCTTATCATCATATCCAATGAACATAGACTTTTCAGCTTCAGGTTTCTTTTTTTGTCTCAAGTGAGATGGCACATATGCATAAGCCAAACATCCAAATACTTTGCAATGATATAAGGTAGGTCTCTTACCCCACCAAGCTTCATATGCTGTCATACCCTGCAAAGATTTACATGGTAACATATTAACCAAGTATGTAGCTGTATTTACAGCCTCAAACCACAAATAATTTGGATAATCTTTCTCCTTCATCATTGATCTTGCAAACTCAACAAGAGTTCTATTTCTCCTTTCTATTACACCGTTTTGTTGAGGAGAGTACCTTCATGTAACTTCCCTTTTTATACCAGCATTCCATAAGTAATCACTAAACTCATTAGAAAAATACTCTCCCCCTCCATCTGACCTTAGTCTCTTCAACTTTTGACTTGTGATTCTTTCTGCATACACATGATAATGTTTCAATGTATTGAATACCTCTGATTTATCTTTGATCACATATATAGTGATCCACCTGGTAGCATCATCAACATACATCACATAATATCTTGAACCATTTATACTGAAATCCTTTTATGGTCCCCACACATCTGTGTGTACCAACTCAAGCTTCTCTGAATACATGAAACCATGCTTAGAATATGATTGCTTATGAGCCTTACCTAATTGACATGCTTCACATATGTATGTCATATGTTGACCTGTAACATTAGGCAATCCAAGCACTGAACCATTCTTAACCATATCCTTAATACCTCTTTCATTGAAATGTCCAAGTCTCTTATGCCGAAGATCTAACTCAGAGATCTTATGTCCTCCATAAGTGAACAAGGCATGACAACCATTACGTTGAATCTTCAATGTTAAGAGTCTTCCTTCTTTCTTCCATGAAACAATTTGTTTATACCCATTGCTAGGGTCTTCCACAAAAACTCCATCATTAGTGAACCTTACTTCATCTTTGGATTGCATCCACCATCTCTCTTAACAGTGGTATCAGAGCATAGTCAAGCAACATGGGAGATGGATTTCCATCAACAATTGACAAATTGGATCGAAACAACTACCCGGCATGGTCTCTAAGGATGGAGGCTTACCTTCAAGGGAGGAATCTATATGGATTCATATCCGAAGATGAAGCAATACCAACCATGAGGAACAAAGGGCAACCATCACATGAAGAAGTGGAAGGACTTTCAAATTGGTGTTCGAAGGATGCACTTGCAAGGTCCTATATTCTAAACTCAATCTCTGATTTTCTTTTACCTCATGTCAAGGGATGCAAGACATCAAGAGAGACCTGGAATGCACTTGCTTCTTTCTTCTCTTCCAACAGCCGAGCAAGGAAGAACCAATTGTGGATGGAGTTCACAACAATGAAGAAAAGCCCGAAGCAAAATGTGACTGATTATGTCACAAAGATGAAGGAGATTTCCGACCAACTTGGAAGCATTGGAGAGGTAATTGAAGAGGAGCAAATCATTAGAAAAATCATAAATGGAATCAAAGCAGACGACAAGTGGGAGTCATTCACAACATCCATGGATTTATACATGGATATGCATGTACCCAACCTCAACACACTCATGGGCCAACTCTTCACTCATGAAGCAAAGATTAGCAAAGGTGGTGAGTCCTCAAGAGGTAATCAAAACTTTTGCCTTATATTCTGATAAAGCTAAGGTCAAGGACAAGTCAAAGAATAAGAAGAATGAAGATGAAGGTAGCTCTTTCCAAGAAAACTTTGCAGGTAGAGGAAGAGCTAGAGGAAGAGGCAGAGGTGGAAAGCAAGGCAGGGGGAGATTCCAATCATCTCAACCTTGCAATATATGTGGCTTATCTAATCATACTACTGAAGAATGTTTCAGGAACCCGAGGAACTCAAGAGGAAGAGGATTCAATAGAGGTGGCTATGGATCAAATAGAAGCAAGTACAATGGAGGCCACAACAACAACTAGTACAACAACAATCACAACAACAACAACTATCAAAGTGGTCATAGAGGAAGAAGAGATTACAATAACTATGCAGAGGACCAAAGTCAAGAAGATCCATTGTTGATTATGAATCTATCAGTGAAGAAGGGTAAGGATGATGATCACATATTTTACATCTACTCGGGATGCTCAAACCATGTAGCAGGAAATGTGGCATTACTTTCTGATTTGGAAGATCCTCATAACAAGCATGAAGTGCAGACAAGAGATGACACAAAGCACTCAGTGGAGAAGATAGGTAATGTGAAGACATCAGATGGGAATATGAACCTCTTAAGCAAAGTCTTGTATGTCCCTACAATTACCAAAAAATTAATAAGTGTTGGACAGATTGTTGAAAAAGGATTGCAAGTTAGATTCAACCGATTTGGAGCATATGTTGAAGACCCAAGGCAAGGCTTTCGAAGGATTACCAAAGGAGAAAAGACAGGAAGGCTTTTCACTTTTGAAGTGGAAGATACAAAGAACATAGCTTTGTTTAGCTATGGATCTCAAACTCTAACAGATTTGGAGATATGGCACAAAAGGCTTGCTCACATTGGTGAGAGGACACTCAAACAAATTTGCAGGGACCAAAGTGTACTTGGTTTGCCTAATCTCACAAGGCAACACATGATTTATAAGTGTGAAGCTTTTCAACTCGGCAAGCCTCATAGACAACCTTTCAATAAGGAAGGATATATGTATCAAAATCCTTTGGATCTAGTGCACACGGATGTGTGGGGTCCAAGTAAGGAGCCATCTATATCAAGCTCAAGATATTATGTGTCTTTCATAGATGATTGTAGCAGGTGGACCATTCTGTTTTTCATGAAGCACAAGGATGAAGTGTTCAATTGCTTTAAGAAGTATATTGCTCTTGTTGAAAACCAAACAGGTAGGACTTTGAAAAGACTCAGATCAGATGGTGGAGGAGAATACTTCTCTTCTGAATTTGATGCCTTCTTGCATGAAAGAGGCATTAAAAGGGAAGTCACTACAAGGTATACACCGGAACTCAATGGTGTAGCAGAGAGGAGGAACAGAGCTATTGTCGAAGCTGCGAAGTCCATGCTCAACGAAAAGGGATTGCCAAACTACCTATGGGCAGAGGCTATGTCTACAGCCACATATCTCATAAATAGACTTCCATCTAAGTCACTAGATGGAACCACTCCATATGAAGTGTGGAATGGAAGAAGACCTAGTCTAGAGCATTGTAAAATCTTTGGATGCGTAGCCTATGCTCACATTCCTTCTCAAGTAAGAGGGAAATCGGATCCCAAGGCAGAGAAGTGTGTATTCATTGGTTATGATCAAAACCAAAAAGGATATAGATTGTACAATCCAACCAATAAAGGATTTTCTATGAGTAGAGATGTAATTTTTGATGAAAACAAATCATGGTTTGATGATGACAGGAAAGTGAAGCTGCCTTATGACTTGGATGAAGATTTTCCATCACTTCAACCAAAGGCACCAAAGCAGATTGAAGAAAGTGATTCGAAGATTGACCTAGAAGACTTGGAAAGACTAAAGCTATGGAAGAACAAAGGAAAGCAAAGATGCAGGATGCTACATATGGACCGGAGAGCTCACATCAACCACTTAGAAGGTCTTCAAGGGAGAAGAAGAAACCAAAAAGGTTTGGTTATGATACTTCTTTGGTCACCAAGTACTCAATCTACATTGCAAAGGATTCAACCAATGAAGAACCTACCACATTCGAAGAAGCACAAAGCAAGAAAGCTTGGAGAGATGCAATGGATGAAGAAATGGAAGCCTTGAAGGAGAATGACACTTGGGAGCTTGTACCTAACAAGCCATCTATGAAGGTAATTGGATCTCGATGGATATACAAAGTCAAGAGGAATCCAGATGGAAGTATAAATAGACACAAAGAAAGGTTAGTTGCTAAAGGGTTTGCTCAAACCCATGTTATTGATTATGAGGAGACTTTCTCTCCTGTTGCAAAAATGCCTACAATTAGGGTTCTCATTAGTCTTGCTGCATCTAGAAATTGGAATCTCTATCAACTTGATGTAAAGAATGCTTTCTTGAATGGATGGATTTCTGAGGAAGTGTATATGGCACAGCCTCCTAGATATGAGGATGCACATCATCCTAACTATGTATGCAAACTAAAGAAAGGAATTTCAGATTGGTGACTTATTCAAAGCTAGCAAGGCGGATACCTCTTTGTTCATAAAGAGGAATGGATCTAAAGTGATCTATTTATGTGTGTATGTTGATGATATTATTATCACAGGCAATGATCTTGAAGGAATCAAACAGGTAAAGAGTCAAATGAAGGAGGAGTTCAAAATAAGTGACCTCGGACCACTCACTTATTTTCTTGGATTGGAGTTAATCTACACAGATTTAGGTATATACATCACACAAAGGAAGTATGTCCATGACATGCTCGTCAAGTTCAAGCTGGAAAATACCAAGTGTGCAGGTAGACCTATGGAGCAAAATCATAAGCTTAGTGCTTATGAAGGAGAGCCAATTGAAGACATCACAAGCTATCAAAGCTTGGTTGGAAGTTTGAACTATGCAACACTCACAAGGGTGGATATATGCTATAGTGTTAGCATATTGAGTCACTTTATGCATAAGCCGAGAAGACCACATATGGAAGCAGCCAAGAGAGTCCTCAAGTACCTAAAGGGGACCATAAATGAAGGTTTGTTCTATTCATATACTTCAGATATTGGGCTAAAGGTCTACTCAGATGCAGATTGGGTGGGATCTAGAGATGATAGAAGAAGCACATCCGGGTATATATCGTTTGCAGGTTCAAAAAAAAATTCTTGTTCATCGAAGAAGCAACCAACCGTGGCATTATCCTCTACCGAAGCCGAATATAGAGGTTTGGCTAATGCAACTCAAGGAATCATGTGGTTAAAGTCTTTGTACACAGATCTTGGACTTCATTCTTCAACACCTCACATTTTTTGTGACAACACAAGCTCACTACATCTAGCAGCTAATCCGGTATACCATGCTAGAACCAAGCATATTGAAGTCCACTACCATTATGTAAGGGAGAAGCTAATGAGCAAGGATATTCAACTATCCTATGTCTCTACAGATATGCAATGTGCAGACATGTTGACTAAAGCTCTTGATGGTACAAAGTTAACTAGATTCAAGTTGATGATTGACTTGCAGGAAATCAAGGACAATTGAAGACTTATTTGGAGGCCAAGCATGTTAGGCTTGAGGGGGAGCTGTTGGTGCATTTTACCCAAGCCTACATGCTTGATATGCTTGATATTATGATCATTTGTAAGTCACATGTATAGTCATGTGAACACCTCTTGTAAAAGAGTACATTTTATCTCTTGTAATTGAAAAAAGGAAAAAGGAAAAAGATGTCTTATCTCATCCATGATGTAAAGGAAACTCGTGGCTCTAACTACCTAAAACCATGAATTTCTGAGCTGAGGGAATATCTCCTAACTTTGGGGATCACTTTTAGGTGGAGCCATTCGAATTGGAATTCAAAACTCCCTCCAAGAATAGCTATAAAAAGAGCAAGAAGGAAGACGCGACTAGCAAGCTTTGTACGTGACCACTTCATGTCATTTTGTAGAGATTGAAGAGGTTACTCCATAGCTCTATCATTCTACTCCCATTGTGCAAATTCATTGCCAATGTGGTTGTAATCCTATGTGAATCTATACATTTTTCATTATCTACTTCTCTGTTTTGTTCTCTGTTATACTCACTCAGAGCAGTAATTTCAGAAGCTCATATCTCGTGTTCTACGCAACGTTTTTTAGTGTTCTAATGAGCGTTGGATAGCTCTTACTGTCTAGTTTCTTCATATCAATTTTTATGGTCATTGGATATATAGATTTGGAGATATCTGCATTTTACTGCTACCTGGTCTATCTCTCTAGAGTCCCGAAAATGGTGGGCATGTTCCAGAAATTGATAAATCTTCTTCTCAGTGCTCAGTCCATCATTTGAAGTGTTTTAACTTGGATTGGGACGCTTGCTATGTCTATTTGCTATGCCCAAAAGGAATTTATCTAATTCTTACCAGGTTGAGAGCACTGTTCATTTTGTCCAGCAGGTGTATGTCCAAAAATAGTAACTTTTGGGAGCTAGTCATTTCGCAACTAGTCTGTTTTGACTTAAACTTTTGGGATAAATGTTCCAAAGTACTTGGCTGATATTTTGGTGGATTTAGGAAGCTCAAAGGATCTACTAATCAACTCTGAAGTCTCACTTGGCTGGTGTGAAGCCGGTTGTAGCAGCACCAACTCATCTTTGGATTGCATCCACCATCTCTCTTAACAATGGAGCAACCACAAGGGTTCAGAGATAAAAGGTATTCAAAATATGTATGTAAGCTCAAGAGAGCTCTATATGGTTTGAAGCAGGCCCCAAGGGCATGTAATTATAGACTTGTGAAGTTCTTGAAAAAACTTGGTTTTCAAGTACCTAAAGCAGATAGTAGCTTGCTTGTTAAAGCAAGTGATGCTGGGTTCATTTACATGTGCATATATGTTGATGATATAATTCTTACAGGTACAGATGAGAAGGGCATACAAAGCCTCAAGAAGAAAATGGAGAAAGAGTTCAAGATTAGTGACTTGGGAGACTTGTCATATTTCTTGGGCATGGATACCTCATATACTCAACATGGAGTGTATGTGACTCAAGAAAGGTATTTGAAGAACTTGTTTATCAAGTTTAAAATGGAAGATTGCAGGGTAGCACCTACTCCAATGGAGGTGAATTACAAATTGAGCAGATATGGAGGAGAAGAATTCAAGGATATGAAGCTATATCATAGTCTAGTTGGTAGTTTAATCTATGCTACATTAACTAGACCTGATTTGTCATATGCAATTGGAATGTTCTCTCAATTCATGCATTGTCCTAGGAAAGAACATTGGGGTGCAAGACAAAGAGCGTTGAGATACATTAAGGGTACACTCAAGGAAGGTTTGTATTATGGTTTTACATCAGATACAAACATCAAGATATATAGTGATACAGATTGGGCAGGTAATCCTGATGATAGGAGATCAACATATGGATACTTGTGTTATGTGGGAGATAAGTTAATCTCTTGGTGTTCTAAGAAGCAACATAAAATTGCTTTATCATCTACAGAAGCAGAGTATGAAGGTATGGTTGAAGCTGCAAAGGAAGTCATATGGTTGAAGACTCTCATGAAGAGTTTTGAGATCATTCAAAATACACCCACTATTCATGGAGATAATATGAGTTGATTATATCTAACTGCTAATCTTGTTTCTCATGCCATGAATAAACATATTGAGATTCAATATCACTTCTTACGAGAGAAGGTGATTGATAAGGAGATTGAAGTCATACATACTTCAACAAAAGATCAGATTGCAGATATACTAACAAAAAGTTTGGATGGACCAAAGCTACAGAGATTTAAAGACATGGCAGGTATAAAGAAGATAGAGAAACCCTCAATTGATGATTGAGAGGGAGCTTTTGGTGCATGGAAACCATCAGTTGATGTTTTGGATGAAGGATTGAAGTCAAAGATTGAAGAAAAGATTAGCCTATTAAGGTTGAAGATAGTGCACATTCAGGAAATGAAGACTTGTATACATACGTACATTAAACTTATAGTTAGCTCACTTATACCTTTGTTATGGTCATGATCTTGTACATATATGCCTATATATACAAGTAGAAATTTGGGCCAAGTATGGGAGAGCATGAGCTGAGAAGAATTAGAAGTTGTAAGAGTCATTAGACACTTTAGAAGTGTAGAAGATCTCTCTCATCACTCAGATGTAAAAAGTTTCAAAGAAGAAGAAAAATTGCACCCGATCTTTTGTTGATTACTACTTATATGTTTAATCTTTTGTGAAATGCTTTTGTACAATTCTAATTCTATAGTTGATTGACTTCTGCACAAGTTTTCAAATCCTAATTGTAATTAGACAGAGAGAATTGAGAGTAGGAACATTTACATGTGTAAATGTGAAGAAGTGAAGTTTGCAATAGGTGCAAATTTGGTGCTAACGTTTTGGTCAGTTCTCCTTCCACAATGTAAAGTTTTAAAAAAGAATGAAACCATTCTTTAAGTTGGAAAGTAAGCTACCTATGGCTAAAAGAACTTGAATAAATAGCCTATAATTTGAGAGAACTTTGCATTAAAAGTTATAGGTGTCAAAGTCAACTGTAGAAAAGTATAGTTTTAGACATAGGTTGATTGTTTGGATCATTTCTCAAGATCTAATGAATATTTTGAGAAAGTTTAACTTGAAGAAGGTGCGTAATCTTTAGGGGACACCTTGTGCAAAGTTTTATAAAAAACTTTACACATTTGATCAATCAATGAGTGTGTTATGTGCAGCAGACTTTTTTGAGAAATGACTCTCTTCAAAGTTAGTTCAAAATTTTGACAATCTGGTATTGATCCTCCAAATTAGTAGAGGTTTTGTGTTATTCTTGATATAGAGGTGCTCTAACATCAAGGATAACTTGTTCTTTTGGAGATTAACACTCTGCATTAGATTTTGCATGAGTAAAAGATAGTTAATGTGAAGATTTAATCTATTGTTGTTGAAAATTGTTTATGCAAGAGATTTTATTGTAACGAAAAGGTTTTCCATAGGTTTTTATGATACCTTTTTGAGATGGTGTGATCATCATGGGCTATGCATGCCCTACATACGTGTTTATTGATCATTGGTTTATGGTGAGCATTATCAGTAGAGTAGAGGAGACTGTATAGAATTTTTCAATAATATACATAGGTTTATGGAACAAGAGAACTTTAATAGTTGTTCTCATTTCATATATTTTGGATTGATACAATTATTGATCATTGGTTTATGGAACGGGAGAACTTTAGTAGTTGTTCTCATTTCATATATTTTGGATTGATACAAGTTGTATAAATTCCAATTTCTTGTGAGTTAATAGTTGAATAAAGTTGCATGAGTTGGTATTTGATGCAATATGCATCCTTCATAACTCTAGTTGAGTTGACTTATTATATATTTTCTCATTTCTCAACTCAAGATGAGTTGATGTTATAGATAGTTATGAGGGATCGAGACATAGGAATGACTTTATTCTTTCGATAGAGGGAAGGAAACACTTCAAGAACACTTCATAATTTCATTATAATTACTTATGTTTGTGAGTACTCACCGATTTATTCTTATCATTTTTGAGAGAAGTGTTCAACTTTAATCTCATACATGCATCTATGTGGGATTTAAAGTCTTGTGGTATGAGAGACATCAAACTTTGTATTCTACCTAGGTGTAGGACATATGGTATGGAAGAGAAGTCTTTGACATTGAATTTTTTTTATGATTTGGAGTTCATTCATATGATAATCTTACTATTGGACAACAGAGGGGCAGTTGAGATAGTCACTCTATATGTGATCGCAAACAAGGAAAATCCACAGGCTAATAGCCTAGAAACGAAAAGGAAAGGTTTGCATATAAGAAATATGAATAGGCAATAGCATTAAGAAGAAAAGCATAGAGTATGTACTACTTTATTTGATATGCCTGAGGATAGGCCATGGTTCATACATAGTGTGAGGTGAGTTAGATGCTTAGCCTGGTGGGCTATTAGTGTGCAGATATCTACTTACTATTTGTAGCTGATGTGGATGACCATTTCATTTGTAAAATGTATTTCTGATGTAATAGGTAAAAGGGGATTTTTAGGAAGATCCTAAGAGTTTTTGGAGTTTGAGATTACGATGATTTATCGTATTCCGAAATTACGGAACAATTTCTATCCATTATGAGGAAGTTCAATGTCGTTCATTATAGTACACATTATGGAAGGAAGTGAGTATGGATGCAAATACGCAGAGTGCTAAAGTTGGTGACATCTATCAGATGTTACTCAAAGTATTACCTCAGAGAATATGGTGTATTCCAATGCTATGTATCTACATTAATTAAAGATCTACCTGATGTTGCTGCAATCTGATTTTGTCTATGTCTTATGGGTGTAACGAAGTGGTGTTGCATGAAGTTGTATTGCCAAAATTGTAAGGAATAGAAATGCATGTTTTGAGTACTATTGTATTTGTATATCCCCATTCCCAAATCCCATTAGTTTGGACATCTCAGCATTGTACTGAACAGTAACAACCAAACATTTTGGTGACCACGATGGGATGCAGTAGCAAATCACAGCTCAGAGTGGATTGATGTTGTTGTGAAGCAATGAGTACTCGAAAAAGACCTATCATGACGAGTATTTAGATGAATTCGTTTAGCAGACCCTAGCAACACTAAAACTTGAGGATATTCCCCTCGAAGACACAATTAACATTTCAGATGAAGTGTTGTATTGGGTAGAAATCGAGTTTTACCTCCGATGCTTTTGAAGGACTTGCTCTTTTAGTGGAGGGATAGCAAGCTAACCAAACTCTTGTGGCAAGGGGAATTCAACAGAAACGACTAGCAGAGCCAACAAAAGGAACAAATATACCTTGTGAAAATAGGCCAAGCTGGTGATAGCGAACCCCCACGAGAATTGAAGTTAGCCCTAGTTCCTTCCACTCAATTCGATACCTTATAGACACTTGGAAACCCAATGGTGCATAGACATCAATTACCAGGGCTAAATTATACTCATTTTTAAGGGAGAGTAGGCGATGACCCACATGTGCTTGTATGCACATTCGAAAATCAGTATATATGTAGTCATCGTAACTTACATGATGATAGGCAAAAGTTTCAGGTATTCCAAGCCACGCTGGCAGGTCATACATTGAAATGGCTTATTGCGTACCCTTCAGATTATTTTTCAACATATAATGAGTTGAAAAAAGCTTACTTAGAGCGGTTTCGGACTACCAAGAGCATTTCGGAGCTCTATTCTTCACTCCAGCATATGATGTAGAAAGGAATAGTAGAACGATATGCGTTAGATTTCATATCCATGATGGAGCAGATTTTGATAGACAAATGTCCTTTCGAAGAAATGTTAATGGAATTTTTTGTCGATGGACATCAACCACCTATCAAAGAAAAGATCTATATGTAAATGCTAGATCAATCTCGCACACTTAATCAAATAATTGACTTAGCCACAAGGATGGACCGAAAAATACAATTTGCCAATTTGGAATCCGAGAAGACCAATCTAGTGTTCAAGAAAGGTAGGACTCCAGAGAAGGAGTTGTATTGTTTACAGTGCAGGAATGGGGGCCACATCATGGCCAATTGTGTGTCCAATTTGTAATAAGACTAATCGTAGCTTAGAGGAATGTCAATTTACTGCTAGGAACACACTATTAGCAACTACTGGACAAGTGGATGTTCCTTCGTGGAAAGGGAATATAACCCGATATAAGCCACAAACCTCCTCTGGAAAATGGCGCGACACTCAAGATGTCAAAATCTTTGGACCATCACAGTATTCCTGTCCACAACAACTTGCGGAACAATGGCATGGTTTCATGCAAAATTTCCAAGAATTCGGAAGAGGTTGGAGGTTGCAACAACCTGGACAAGGTACTTTAACAAATCGACCAATCAAATGCCATTCTATTTGCAATATCGCCACAGATGATGGGAATGCGAGGAGGCCGAAGAGTATGATTAGCGAAAATAGGAAGCTAAGCTTAAGGTGCCCATGGCCAATGTGGTGACCTTAGAATATTTAGAACCTTTAGCATTGGTGGTCATGAGATCGTAGAAAGAGTATTAGAAAGGCTAGAAATCTGATTACCCAGCACCAGTGGAGCACAAGCAAACACTTAAGAAAGTAGTACAGTGGGGTACGGAGTATCCACTGCATTATGTAGGGCCTCCATTAGTTCCAATGGAACGTTCTAGGAAAGAGAAACATAGCAAATTTGGTACGAAGGCACGTGAATCTATTCAGGAGACAAAGGAGAATTTTAGGCCAAAAATTAATTCAGCAGTATCTGAAGTGTTGCAGGTAGGGTCTATTGATCAAGAGACTACTTGTAGGATTCAGAGCTTTACTTCTCTTGAGCATAGGCATTTTGATTTGTCTTGATCACATCTCAATTGGAAAGAATGACGAAAAGGAACATGATGAATAAAAGGGGGGCATCCCTAGATGTTTCCCTTGAGAAATATTCAAAAAGTAAAGCCAAAGTTGAAGAGATTAACCTCCAAGCAGAAGAAGAAGAGGTTAGAAACTTTGATGTCGCTACTTTCAGAGCAGAGACTACCATTAGATAGCTAGAAGGAAATGTGAAAATCTCAGAGAAATCGCTCCTTCTCCCGAATCTCCCATATTACTTTATCTTTGGGAAGGATTTTGTTCCTATGTATTGCATTCAAGAGGTCTTCAATATAAGAGAAGACTACTACCTTGCTGCTATAGCTGAATCAAAAGAAGTTGCAAGGAGGTTTATAAATAAGAAAGATGAAAGTAAAGAGGAGAGTCTGGACTTATCCTTATCGAATAAAGAGTTCAAAGACTCGTCCAAAGATTTCGTGTGCTACTATGAAACAATGCTTTCATAGAAGCCAACCCTTGTAGATGAAGATTTTGACCAGCTGCAAAACGATTTGGGGATTTACTTAGTTGGATGAGGATATTCATTTGTGGAGGTAGCTGAGGACAAAGGAATAATAAGGATTGATGAGAAAGAACTAATCTAGGAGGAAGATGAGGTCAAGGTGCATTGAGATAAGAAAATTTTGAGATACGTTTGATTCAAGCGATTAGGCCCATCCAACAATTTCTGATGAGCCTATTTACTTGAATTGGATGTTTCTAGAGTTGTCCTTTTTTATGGATTTTTTAGCTTGTCTCTTATGTAATATAAGCAAACTAACATCTATTTGTGATCATTTGGAAGACATAAACAATTCAAGCGATTAGGCCCATCCAAGACTTTCTGATTAGCCTATTTGCTTGAATCATAATTAATATATTATGGCAGTTGGTGGAATACTTGTAATGATTTTGATGAATGACCAATTCAAGCGATTAGGCTCATCCAAGATTTCTTGATGATCCTAGTCGCTTGAATTCGTCATCTCCAAATTCATTTCAACGATTATTTTTCCTTACAACTTGAGTCTTGTGCCAAGTAAATCAAAGTTTTTTTTCTCTCTCTGAACTTGCTTTGTTGTTGTTTCCACAATTACCTATATTGGATGAAGAAAACTATCTTCACAAGGGCAAGGGCATAAGAAAAGCTATAGAGAGTAAAGGAAAAGCAAAAGAGGATATACATTCAGTTATTCACTATCTTCCAAAGTTGAATCCAAATTTATTTTGTGTTGTACATAAGCAATATAGTGAGGACCTTGATTTTGCATTATTTTTTCTGAAGACTCTTTCCAAGTACATGGGCTTTTCCTCACTTCCCTTTAATGCATATAGGATTTTGCTTCTTGAGAGAACAACAATATTCCAGATTTTTGGTTGGGGCTCAATGCTTCTAGAGCTGGATATTTCCTTTGTTATTCAAGCTATGCAATGGCTATAGAGGTCTCAGATTTACAAAGTTTTGCTGGCTACATGAGAAAGGAGTTCCTTATATACAAAGGAGATTTGCTAGAGTCAACCTCATTCAAAAGACTGAAATAAGAATAAATATCTCATTTCAGAAATTTCATGAGTTCAAAAACTATATATACATCCATATGTATATTTTTGCGAGAAGAATTGTAAGAGATATTCTAAATATTATAACTTCAAACTGGAATGGAATCTCATTGTTTTTTGTAAATCCATATGTCCTAAAAGAAATGACATCTGGTGATAGTCCTTATTGACATGATTTGTATAGATTATCTGGTGATGATTTTTGGCATGTGCTCCTTTGTACTTTTCTTCTAATGAATCATTCAAAAAGCTCTTTGAAAGCATTACTTTTTGTGACTCCTCCTTTTTTTCTTGTGTATTTGAAGAAGCTTGTTCTTGCTTGATAATGAGATTTTTCCATGCCCTAGGTGTTCCATATGGCAAGTGTTTACTTTTTTGCAAAGAATGGACCATGCAGAAGAAGAATATGCTATAAAAACATAACGGTAAATATCATGAGATGTTTATTTCAAAACACACCAAGTATATTGGTGGAGTAAATTTGTTGGAAACTCACGAAGTAGTAAGTCATGAATTTGACACTCCTTGCCTTTGTGATGGTTTCTATAAGCTTTGTGATTGGCCTTCTAAGTTCAATCACATAGGTATCAGATGTTACTTGTTGCCTCATGATCTTAAAAACATTATCTAGTCCGATCAAAACCTCCATTCTTTTTTTTCTTCTAGATTCCTTTTTTATATTTTTTGTAAACTCGCAAAATTGTTTCCAACAATTCCACATTGCATTTAGTTGTTTTCCATCAGAGTTGCTGAAGAATCTTCTTGCTTTTGCACCTCCCATTGACACATCCTATAATACATCACCTATATTCTTTGAAAGCATTGGATCTTTTCTTAGATGAACATCACCACCATGAAATCCCATTTTTGAAAGCAGAGATTCACATTTTTCTATGCATTCATCTGCAAGAGTTGTAGGCTTGATGGAATATGCATAATCCAAGTGAAGATGGACCAACTTGCCAATGATCCTTAACTCTTCATGCAGTGTACATATGTGTACATTAATTAGTTTTATTGGAAGTATGGGATCCCAAATCATGGTAGAAGAGGAGTAATTATGTACATTAACATTTTGTATGAAAGGAGCTACCTCAACATCAGTTCTAGAAATCCATCCTCTTATACCTGGACTTGCAATCCATCCTCTTGCATCAGTTAGTTGCAACCCCTAGCAAACTCTGGAGTCATTGTAGAGGCCTATTTTGTACAAGCACTTATAACTAATATAAAGGATGCATTTTAATGTTAAGAGTGTGGATTGATAGTGTAGAGAATTTACTTCTATGAAAAAGTTAAATTAAATGAAATCATAATTGGTGCAAATTTGATAAATGGTCAAAGTTAGAGGTTTATGATTTTTGGACAACTCAAATTCAACTATTAAACCATTAGAAAGGCCTACTTTGGATAGGTCTTTATAATCGATACAACGGTTGTATTTAAATATCAAGAGCATGGATTGATAGTCCAAGGAATTTGCTTCTAAGGGAATTTACTTTGAAGCCAAACTTTAATTAGCTGAATATCCTAATTGATGTAGTTTCTATAAATGGTCAAAGGTTGAGGTTTGTAATTTTACATAGGCCTAAAACTTGAAGAAAGAAAAACTTGTAGAAGGTATTGCTCATGTTTTCATTGTTGATAATGAAATGTTATCATCTAGATGTGGTAATCTATAGTGTATAATGATTGCACAATTTTGATTATGTTTGTATATGATATTTTGCTACATATTTAAAAATGACCAATTTTTCTCTCTAGAAGGATTACATGTGTAAAAATGTATGAATGAATATGTATGGAATGTTTGCAAAAGTTAATGTATGCTACTGTGGTTAGGTACAATAGTAATTTGCAATTAATTTTTAGTGTTCAAAGATGCTTGTGAGGTTGTGAGATTATTTATACTTTCCCATGCTATAGAGGAGTGATTTGTCTCTCCCAACAATGGTATCAATGCTTACCATT
The DNA here is from genome assembly GCA_020310875.1 of Ceratopteris richardii. Taxonomy (NCBI): domain Eukaryota; kingdom Viridiplantae; phylum Streptophyta; class Polypodiopsida; order Polypodiales; family Pteridaceae; genus Ceratopteris; species Ceratopteris richardii. Next base: position 190,808,629 of record CM035418.1, on the reverse strand, counting down.
ATTCCGTTTGTAGTAGCACATTTCTTGCACAATCTTGGTTTGTTGGTATTTCTATTTAACCTTGAAAAGTTGTGAATAAGATTTTGACTTGGAAAGCGAAGATTCTTATTGTGACATGATTATTGGTTTATCTTGTCATCTAACATATGTGATTAGTGGTTTAATGGCTAGAGTAAAGGATGTTTTTACAAGCACCAAGATGAAGACGCCAAGCAAGAAGAAGGAAGAGGCTATTGGGGGTTCAATTCTTGTTGTCTTGAGAAAGATGTGCATTAATGAAGTGCACACACCACTTCATCGAAAATGAAGGTCCTAGAAGAGAGCGCATTCAAATATAGACCAAGATTGCATTCAAAGGGAAAGGTGCCAACATTCATTTGACTCGAAGGACTTCAAAGCTCAAGAGGAGTAGTTGGAAGTGCATAGCAGCCATCAAGATATATCAATGTGAAATATGTTATTTGCATGTGTACATTCAATGAGAGATAAGGAAGATCTCCAATAATTAGAGATCAAATAGGTCATAGATAAGCAAATTATTTAGAATTTTTTCAAAGATTTGAGTCATTATCTAGTAGCTGAAGAGCTCCAAAAGGAGCCCACTCAAGAGAAGGGTGAGATCATGAGTACAAGAGACTAACAAAGACTTCAACTTTGAAGAAAATTCAAGATGGAGTAAAGAAGACCATACAAATTCATCAATGATAAAGATATTTCGTGAATTATTTGAATGGTTTAAAACTTCAGTACTTCAAGTTGTTGGTGGATTCTTTGAAGAAGATACTAGCATGGAGGATGAAGGCCAAGTAGCCAAAAATGAAGAAGAAAGTGATCAAGTGAAGAGACAACAACAAGAGGACATAGCAAAGTCATGAACCCCAACTAAAACAAGATGCGATAAAGACTTAGACGAAATATCTACAATAAAAAAAATGAAGAAGAATGGCAAAGGCATGGAAAGAAGTCAACTTTGAGAACAAGAGAAAAAGAAAAAAACAAACAAATTGGAGCTAAATATTTGAAGCCAAGACAAATCCAAGAGGATATTTTTGGAGTCAAGAAAAAGCCAAAAAAAGGTCAAATGAAAGCAAAGAGCTGAAGTGAAAGATTTGAGAATACAAGAAAAATCAAAAGGAGAGAGAGCTAATTTGGCAAGTGAAGAAGAACCCATCATAGAAGAGTCTCCTTCAAGAGTACAAGGCAAAGATTTTAAGAGAGTACCAAAGGCCATGGATGATAAAGAAGTTGACACAAAGCTAAAGATTTAAACTTGGATAGATCATGCTTTGGAAGAAAGATACATATTCACTCACCTTTCTTTCTTGCATATGTATGGACAACACGATTTCTACCTCTGCAAAGTGATAATTTGGAGATAGCAAAAGATGAAGAGGAAGATGGAGGTAACATGGTCTTCGATAGGTAATTGTGTACTACCTATTTCCAAATTTCATGAAGATCAAATTCAATGTAGCAATGGAGGTTGAAGCAAAATGAATTTGAAGCTACAACTTACCCACGAAGCTTATGAATCTCTAAAAAGGGAAAATTCCATTTGGTTGGACCATAATTCAAAGAAATGCATTTTTCTTGGATATGGTCGATAAGGAGACTTTGACTATCACTTATGGGATCCTCAAACACGGTGAATGAGTAGTGATGTCATATTCAAATGAGTCTCATATGCATAGACAACCCATTAAGGAGGTTAAATGGTTCAAGGCACTATGTGATTTATGTTGATGATGCTACCAAATGGATCACTGTCTATGTGATCAAAGATAAATCAAAGGTATTCAATACATTCAAACATTATCACGTGTATGCAGAGAGAATTATAGGTCATAAGTTGAAGAGACTAAGGTCAGATGGATGGGGAGAGTATTTCTCTAATGAGTTCAGTGATTACTTGTGGAATGCAGGTATAAAAAGGGAAATTACTTGCAGGTACTCTCCTCAACAAAATCATGTAGCAGAAAGAAGGAATAGAACTCTTGTTGAGTTTACAAGATCCATGATGAAGGAGAAAAATTTCCCAAATTATTTGTGGGTTGAGGCTGTGAATACAGCTACTTATTTGGTCAATAGATTACCATGTAAAGCTTTGCAGGATATGACACCATATGAGTCATGGTGGGGTAAAAGACCTACTTTAGATCATTGCAAAGTATTTGGATGTTTGGCATATGCATATGTGCCATCTCAATTAAGGCACAAACTGGAGCCTAAAGCTGAAAAATATGTGTTCATTGGATATGATGATAAGCAGATGGGATATAGGTTGTGAAGTCCATCCACAAAGCAATTCATTGTGTCTAAAGATGTTACATTTGATGAGCAAGGTACTTGGTATGCAGGTACAATCAATATTTATGTAGGTGATGAAGAAGTTGTGACTCAAAAGAAAGGTAAATCAAACGTTCAAATATTTGATGAAGAGGAGAACAATGAAGTACAGGTTGAAGTTGAAGAAGTGCCAAGGTTTGATCCAGAGTGTGATGAACCAGAAACTTCAAGGAGTGGAGAACTCAGAAGGTCATCAAGACACAAATGGCAACCTACAAGGTATACTATGACACTTCTTTTTTGGCTACCAAAGATTATGCTTATATGATAAAGGCTGATGAAGACCCCTCTACATATGAAGAGGCAAAAGGTAAGGAAAATTGGGAGAAAGCTATGCAGGAAGAGTATGATGCATTGATGGAGAATGAGACTTGGGATTTGGTTCCTAAACCAAATAGTCAGAAGATCATTGGATGCAAATGGGTCTACAAGACAAAGAGGTTTGCAGATGGAAGTGTGTCTAGGTATAAAGCTTGACTTGTTGTGAAGGGTTTTGCTCAGACATATGGTATAGATTATGATGAGACCTATAGTCATGTGGCAAAGATGAAAACCATCAGGACACTCATAGCTATTGCTGCATGATAAAGGTTGGAAGTTATGTCAACTAGATGTGAAGAATGCTTTTCTAAATGGTTATATTTTAGATTATGTTTTCATGGAGCAACCACAAGGATTCAGAGTGGAAGGTATCTAGACCATGTGTGCAAGCACAAGAGAGCTTTGTATGATTTGAAGCAGGCCCCAAGGGCATGGAATTATAGACTTTTGAAGTTCTTGAAAGAACTTTATTTCCTAGTATCTAAAGCAGATAGTAGCTTTCTTGTCAAAGCAAGTGAAGATGGGTTTATTTACATGTGCATATATGTTGATGATATAATTCTTACAGGTATAGATGAGAAAGGTATTCGAAGTCTAAAGAAGAAAATGGAGAAAGAGTTCAAGATCAGTGACTTGGGAGACTTGTCATATTTCTTGGGCATGGAGATCTCATACACTCAACATGGAGTGTATGTAACTCAAGAAAGGTATTTGAGAAACTTGCTGATCAAGTTTAAAATGGATGATTGTAGGGTAGCACCTACTCCAATGGAGGTGAATCACAAATTGAGCAGATATGAAGGAGAAGAGTTCAAGGATATGAAGTTATATCAAAGTTTGGTTGGTAGTCTAATCTATGCTACATTAACTAGACCTAATTTGTGATATGTCGTGGGAGTATTGTCTCAATTCATGCATTGTCCTAGGAAAGAACATTGGATTGCAGGTCAAAGAGTGTTGAGGTACATTAAGGGTACACTCAAAGAAGGTTTGTATTATGGTTTTACATCAGATACAAACATAAAGATTTATAGTGATACAGATTGGGCAGGTAATCGTGATGATAGGAGTTCAACATATGGATACTTGTGTTATGTGGGAGATAAGTTAATTTCATGGTGTTCAAAGAAGCAACACACAGTTGCTTTGTCATCTACAAAAGCAGAGTACAAAGGGATGGTTGAAGCTGCAAAGGAAGTGATATGGCTTAAGACTCTTATGAAGAGTTTTGATGTCATTCAAAGCACACCCACTATTCATGGAGATAACATGAGTTCATTGTATTTAGCTGCTAACCCTGTTTTTCATGCCAGGACTAAACACATTGAGATTCAGTACCTTTTCTAAGAGAGAAGGTGATGGATAAAGAGATTGAAGTCATACATACATCAACAAAAGATCAGATAGCTGATATGCTAACCAAAAGCTTGGATGGACCAAAGCTACAAAGATTTAAAGACATGACAGGTATAAAGAAGATAGAAGAAAACCTCAATTGATGATTGAGGGGGAGCTGTTGGTGTAGAACAATCAACAATTGATGTTTTTTATGAAGAATTGAAGTCAAGGTCTGAAGAAAAGATCAAGTTATGAAGTATGAAGGAAGTGCATATCCAGAAGATGAAGATGTGTACACATATGTACATTATTTTAGAGTCAGTTCATCTTATACTTTTGTATGGTCATGAGCTTGTAAATATTTGCCTATATATATACAAAGAAAATGTCGGGGCGAATATGAGAGAATGTGTAAGAACAAGATTTGAGGAGAATTAGATGTAATTAGGCACTTGAGAATTGTGAAGATTTGCTCTCTCATCCAGATGTAAAGTTTTCTAGTAATGAAGAGAAGTTGCACCGGATGTTTTTGTGTATTCTCCTTCTGTGCTTGATCATTTCAAGAATCCTTTTGTAAATGTCTAAGTCCATAGTTAATGAGTCTATGGTAAAAGTTTGAGAGCCTAATTGTAAAGAGGCTGTTAGAATTATGAGTAGGAACATTCATATGTGAAGAAGTGTTCACTGTTTCTTGAAAAAGGCACAAAATGCGATGCTAATGTTTTGGTCATTTCTCCTTCCACAGTGTAAAGTTTTGAGCAAGCAAGCACTCAATCTTTAAGTTGGAAGGTAAGCTACCTGTGGCTAAAAGCATTTGCATAAATGGGTTCTAGATTGAGAGAACCAAGTGTTAGAAGTTATAGGTGTCTGATTCAACTTCTCAGAAGAAGAGTTTTAGACATAGGTAGCTTATTAAGTTTATTTCTCAAGATCTAGTGAATCTTTTGAAGTGATTTAACTTGGAGGAGGTGCGCAAACTATATTCAAACCTTGTGCAAAGTTTTATAAAAAACTTTACACATTTGATAAGTCAATGAGAGAGATATGTGCATTAGACTTTCTGTAGAATCATCTTCTTCACAGTTTATCCAAAACCTTTATAATTGATCATTAATCCTCCAAATTGGGAAAGGTCTTGAGTTCCTCTTGATATAGAGGTGCTCTAATTTCAAGAGTAGCTTGTTCTTTTGGAGATTAACACTCTCCATCAATACCATACTTATAAAGTACATCTAGCAAGTATTTCCTATGAACTAGGTAAACACCATTTTCTACATAAATAACTTCAATTCAAGAAATTATTTGAGCATTCCAAGATTTTAAATCTTGAATTCATTCCTGAGCTTAACCTTATCCATTTGATGCCTGGATCATCCCTGCCTATTATAATCCAGTCATCCACATATATGCATATGTAAATAACTAGTTCTCCTTCCCTATTGAGGTATTACGAGGGATCTCCCTCACTTGCCTTGTATCCACACCTAGACAAATACCACAAGCCTTTGATTCCATGCCCTAGGATCTTGCTTTAAACCATACAATGATTTTCTTAGTTTACAAACAAAATCTAAATATTTAGGGTTTTCAAACCCTAATGGTTAAGTCATGTAGATTGTCTCTTGCAAATCACCATTAAGAAAAGAATTCTTTACATCCAATTGATATATTGGCCATCTCCTAGATGTGGCAACCCCAATGATTGCCCTAAGTTTTTCATCCTTGCAATTGTGCTTAATGTTTCTTCATAGTTTATCCCATTAGATCTTGAAAATCCTTTTGCCACATGCATTGCTTTGTACCTAGCAATTGAACAATCAAAATTTTGCTTCACTTCATAGACCCAATTGTTTCCAATACCCTTCATATCTTCTTGTCTTGGGGCTAGACTCCATGTGTTGTTGTCTTCAAAGGCTTTATAATCCTCTTCCATAGCTTCTTACCATTCCTTTGTGTCTTTTGGCCTCTTTATAGGTAGAAGGTTCATGATCTTTGATAAACTTATTGATGAGGAAAAATGCATAGGAATATAACTATCATACACAAGGCTTGAGATTGGATTTTTTTACCCTGATTGACCTCCCTTCTTCTCCTTTTGGTGAAATGAACCTTCTTTGCCTTCATGCCTTGATTGTTGCTTTTGATGTAGCTCCCCCTTCTAACATAGGTTCTCCAAAGTCTTCAACTTCATGTCCATCTTCATCAAGCTCTATCAATCTTGCCTTTCCTTTATTCAGTGATTGATGGTCTGAATCCATGCTTATCTTCTTTGTATGCTTGGACCAGTGATTTCCAAGCTATCTTGAACCCTAACTTCATATCTCCTTTCTGCCTCTTCAATATCCTCATCTTGCAATGGAACTTTGGAGCCATACCATAGTTTGAGTTCATCAAACACTACATCTCTAGATACATTTAACTCCTTTGTGCTAGGGTTGTAGCACATGTAACCATTTTTCTCGATAGCATAACCAATAAACATACATCTTTTAGCCTTGCATGTATCTTACCTCTCAATTGTTGAGGCACATGTGTGTAACAAACACACCCAAAGATTCTCATGTGTGACAGGTCTTTTCTTCCACTGCATGGCCCCTCAAGTGTCATGTCATGTACCCTTGATGTTGTACATCTATTCATCAAGTACATAGTAGTGGATACAATATGTCCCTAGTTTTTTTCATTTAACATGCTCCTAGCAATTTAAGAAATATACTTATTCTTCCTCTCTACCAACCCATTTTGTTGGGGAGTATACTTGCAAGTGATTTATCTCTTTATACCTTGTCGTGCAAGAAATCACAAAAAGAATGGGAGAATTCTTTTCCCCCCTCCATTAGGGTTTTGATGTAGCAACATACCTCCTTCCCAACCTATGTCTTGTAGCTTTTCAACAAATCAAACACATCTGATTTTTTTCTTTATACAATACAACTATATTTTTCTTGAGTAATCATCAATGAAAGTTACAAAATACTTCTTACATTCAAGAGAGGGATCTTTGGTTGGCCCCCACACATGTGTGTGCACAAGGTCTAACACACTATGTGCTACATATCTACTCTTCTTAAAGGGATGCCTTGTAGGCTTTCCTAGTTGACAAGCTTCATACATCTCATGGAACATTTGTAATAAAAAGTGTGGTAAAACGTTTACCAATTTCCTTTTATCCATGTCTTTCAACCTTTGAATGTCGATGTGACAACACATTTTGAGCCACAAATCCAAGCCTCCAATCTTCATGTCTCCATAGGTGATGAACATTGCCTTGTTGCCTTGTCCTTTGCCACTGTCAAGAGTAAACATCCTTCCTTCCTTCTTTCCTTTTGCTATTAGCACATAGCCATTCCTTGAGTCTTGAATATAGCATACTTTGTGGTTGAACTTTACTTGGTATTCCCTTTCAACTATCTGTCCAATAAGGCCTATTCACGAAAAATGGGACTTATTCATGATTTTGGGACAATTCTATATTTTCCAATTCTATGTTTTTTGAATGATTCATGTTATTTAAATATCTTAAAAATAGCTTGACATTGATATTCAAGCATCTCCAGGTAGTTTCTTCTCTTGTTGATAACAAAATCTTCAAATCTTAGCTCAGACCTAATATTGAAAATTGGAAGGGACTTGGGCTTAAGTTGCTCCTAATTTTGTAACTAGGTTTGAACTCTGAGCCTCTTCCTAAGTGGATAAAAATACTCATATTGTCAATATACGTATTACAATTTATAATTGTTTAAGGGATTAATATTAGACTTTCAACCTCATATAGTCTCATTATTCTAGTCCTTAAAAGAAATAAAGCTTTGAGTATATGTAAGAGGCTCTTTGAACTCTCAAATTAATTATAAACCATATTAGTCACACTAAGATTAAACTTCTATATAAGAAGCAAAATATTAATTCGAAGCCTCAAGATTGAGCATATTAATGAGACAGGTGACAAAACTCAACATTGAGCAATTTATTATGACTTTACACTAGTTCATCAATGGAAATTCCAAGAAAAAGAAGATTGACCTTAATATTACAAAAATGCAAATTGATTATCTTAGTTTTATAAACATATTGAAAATTAGATTAAAAGATAAAACAAATGAAATCTTTTAAAAGTAACAAGTACTTTAAAAATTATATTAAATATTGATATTATATATACATATATACATACACACACACATACATATACATCCATACATATATATATATATATATATATATATATATATATATATATATATATATATATATATATATATATATATATATATATATATATATATATATATATATATATATATGTGTGTGTGTGTGTGTGTGTGTGTGTGTGTGTATGTGTGTGTGTGCACTGTGTATGTGTGTGTCCATGTGTGAGCAATGTGTATATATATGTACATAACCATATCAATTATTTAATTAAATATTTTCAAATTATAAAGATATACCTCTTTCCAGAGAACTCAAAATATTTAATATTAAATATTCATATATTTATACATAAAGAAATTTCAACTTATATATATATATATATATATATATATATATATATATATATATATATATATATATGTGTGTGTGTGTGTGTGTATGTATATATGTATGTATGTATGTATGTATGTATGTATGTATGTATGTATGTATGTATGTATGTATGTATGTATGTATATATATATATATATATATATATATATATATATATATATATATATATATATATATATATATATATACACACACACACATATATAACACACACACACACACACACACATACATACATATATATATATATATATATATATATATATATATATATATATATATATATATATATATATATATATATATATATATATATATATATATATATATATATATATATATATGTTTTCAAATTATAAAGATATACCTCTTTCCAGAGAACTCAAAATATTTAATATTAAATATTGATATATTTATACATAAAGAAATTTCAACTTATATATATATATATATAAATATATATATATATATATATATATATATATATATATATATATATATATATATATATATATATATATATATATATGTGTGTGTGTGTGTGTGTATGTATGTATGTATGTATGTATGTATGTATGTATGTATGTATGTATGTATGTATGTATGTATGTATGTATGTATGTATGTATGTATGTATGTATGTATGTATGTATATATATATATATATATATATATATATATATATATATATATATATATATACACACACATATATATATATATATACACACACACACATATATATATATATATATATGTGTGTGTGTGTGTGTGTGTGTTTACATCCAATCATTTGAATCAGTATCTTCAAAATATAAAAACAAAATGACTTCAAGAAAACTCAAAATCTATGAATAACATAGAATATTATTAAATGATGAGAAAATATAATTGAATCTATAACTATCCATTTAAAGCAAATTATCTCAAAAACATATGGTGTTTAGAAACACCTAATTAAATTTAATGTACGGCTAAATATCCACGTAATTGAATGATCTCGACATTGTATGGTGTTTAGAAACACCGAAATAAATTAAATACATAATAATAATCCCTCTAATTGAATGTAGTCAATACTATCCCTTTGTAGTGAACAACATTGGTGCTAATGGAGAGCCATCTAGTCAACATTATTTCCTTCACATAAAGTTAGCAAAGCCATCTAGTTGACATTAATTCCTGCGACATAAAAAGTTAGCAAAGCAAAAGAAAACACAAGCTTGGGATGATTTACAAAAGAAAACACATAGGCTATTATAATTGAGTTACAAATTACAATCCTCTTCATTAGAGGTATTACAATTGAATTATAGATTACAATCATTTTCATTAGAGAAGTAGCTCAAATGTTCGAATACTTCATTTTCTTTCGCTTGGCTTTGTTTTACCTTCGATATGAGTGTTGTTGGAATTTTGGTTTTATTTGGTTTGTGCCCACCTTTTGGTGTCCAAGCCCAAAGAATGGAAGAAGTATTCTCCCAACGTTGAGGATCAGCAATATTTTCTCTCCAATATTTTGTCCAACAATCCCTATATAGTTCTTCATCATTGATGTTTTTCCTTTTTGAAATAGGTATCCAATATTGTATCTGAACCTTAAGATATGTTTCTGATTCTCTAGTTTGATTAACTTCAGTTTCTGCCATGCCAAGCCACACAGGGTACATTACATCACATGGTTCTATGAGAACGAAGTCTCCTTTTCTCACATCAAGGCATGGATCCAATTCCTTTGCTGGTTTGTTACGTAATGGACCACAAAAGTGTACATCATTTTCATCTGCATCTTCATTATCAAATGTATTATCTTGCACAAGATTTGAAGATCCAAATGTTTTGCATCCACTTTTTGGCCAAAAATCATGATAAAATGTATCCTTCCATATTATTTGAGTTTTCAAAACCTCCATAAGGTTTTTCCAATAAGTAAGTACCGGATTAGTCCATTTTCCATAATCTGAGTTATCCCCTTTCTCTTCCAGATGCATTTTCCACCAATTGGCATATCTCAAAAGTCCTTCCATGACCCTTTCATTATCCTTCACATACTCACTAGGTGGCAATAATTTTGGAACGCCTTCAGGAAGCTTCGATATGCCATCTTCATTTTTCTTCCATAGCTCTATACCATTTGCAGGTAACCAATCAATATTTTTTGGATGCAATTTATATTGCATCAAGGGCACCCCTTGACTCATGTAGAATCTGAATTGCAATGGTTTCGAATGCCCAATAAGAGTATCTGCTCCATCATTTAAGTACCCTTTGGCAAAATTTTTGAAATTTGGTACTTTTTGTATAAGAAAAGGTGTCGGATGCATGCTGCAACATTCATTAAAAGTTCTCATAAGATGTGGAAAACTAAAAATAGATTGTTTTTTGAGCTTTTCTAAAAAGTAACTAAATAAAGCATCAATATCCTCATGTGTATGTCCAAGCATAAGAAATCCAAGTTGCACCATATCAAATATCCCATTAGCAACTAACAAAGACAAATATGCAAAGACATAGCGATTCTTATTTTCTGAACCACAATTATCAAGTTGCAAAAATAATGCTCTAGGTAATTCCTTGAATGAATTACTTTGATTTTCACATGTAATATTACATTGTGTTACATTATCATATAAAATTTGCTCCTTTAATACATCCATATGATGATAAAGTGCATCAGGCCACAACAAAGAATCAAATAGACTCTTTGTGTAATTCACACCAGAACTCTTCAATCCCAAATCTCCATACAACTGACTATCTTTTTTTTCTAAGTTTTTAAACACATTGAAATAGATGCAATTGTGAAATTTGGATCACTGGGCCATAATCCTAAAGCAAAATGACCATAAGCACATTGTCCATGTCCATGAGTAAGCATTCATGTTAAAGATATTGGTAATCTCTCAATGCCATTAAGAGATTTTGGAACTGGTCTAATCTGTGGTATAGTTGTTTTACTTTGATCCATTTTATCATGAATAATGCATAAATATTTATCTGGATATAATTATGAGGAAACTCTCCAAGCATAATATAGATTTCTACAACTCATTTGACGTAGCATATGAGATCTTCTTTGTGCTAAATATCTTGCATGTTCTTCATGGTTTTTAGTAGATTGTAACTTTGCTTCTATTCCTGTACAAAAGTCACATTTGGAGAATGTACTTGACGTTGATAAAGAAACTGTTCTAAATTCTGTATTCCACATCCTTGAAAATGTTGGTTGAGATAATTTATTATATCCCAAACTCTCTAATGTCATATTCACCTCTCGAAGAATATCCACTTGTTTATAATGTGATGGAAGCACTCTTTGTGTTTCACGAGAACCATCAGTACATGTTCTCAACTTGTGTGGCATTTGATCTGCATTATTATCAATGAAATCATGTATCAAAGCTTTTGCTATTTCTACATGTTTGATACTTTTTCTAAGTATTCCATTATTCCCATGAATGGATACCTTTTGACCAAGTAGAAACTTTTCTCGTAGCCTATAAAATGAGATCTTTCCAATACCATGAATTAAATACCATGCCTTGATACATACTTCTTTTGCGTCAAACATGAAATTAAAACTCAAGCGCTGACTTGAGTTCACACAGTTACCTTTGTACACCATACTCATGCAATCCAATACATATTTGCATCTATCTGAATAGCATTGTCCCCAAAAGTTTAATCTTGCATCCAGTATTTTAGCCCTACTAGCTACTTGACAACATCTCTGTTCACAACAATCATGCATTGAAACCATCTGAATTCTCTCAAATGAGCATCTCTTATTAGGAGCCAATGTAGTACTTTTTCTAACCTTGTGGATGTAACTTCTTTTTTTTTGGTTCACTTCAAAATATCCACAGTTACTATTTTCCATATGAAAATCCTCTTGTTGATCTGATTCCATTCGAAGAGGAGAAACAACTTGTATATCATCAAAACAATGTTGAATATCAATTGCATGAGAATAATTCTTATCAACATCTACATCCTCAATACCATTGCAATTATCATCATCGATGTTGTCATCATCGATGTTGTATGATGACGTAAAGCAAAAATTTGGATTCTCTCCAGTTTCAAGATCCACATCCTCAATACCATTGCAATGATCATCTTCAATGTCATACAATGAGTTAAAGCCTAATTTTTGTATCATAGGCTCACCATCTTCTGTAATGATTTGGAGTATAGGCCAACTGACCAATTTCAAAGTTGAATCCAAAGTTGATGCATCCACAGTTTCATCCATAATAACACCTAGGCAACTTTCTCCTAACTCTTTGCAATTTATAGCATCCCATGGATTTACCAATAAAACAATAGCAGTTGGAAATCTTTCATGCTTTTCATGATCCAACAAGATGACTCTCTTTCCTTTCCACTTTTCTCTTTCTTCAAGTTGACTAGATATAGTTTGCTTTGTTGCCATCTTGATTTTGCCTGTAAAGAATAAATGAGAAATTAACAATGCTATTCAATTGATCATTCTTTCAACAATTATTGTAAAAATAATCAATTGAATTAAAACTAGAATACAAACATCATTTCCACAAAAAATAATCCATATTTGCATATACAGACATTCACTCATTGGACTTAACTTTGAGTCTAGTCAAAAATCAAGGAAACTATAAGAATAAAAATCTCTAACTTCATTTTGATGCTAGCATGTTAAGAGGCACTCAAACCATCCCTGAAATGATATTATGTATGTCTTTATATGTGTGTATTTTAGTTGTACAATACTATCATGTTTGGCTCATCTAATTTTGAGATTCCTCTATTCTAAATTGAATAGAGGCTCAAACTTAAGTTCGAGCCTTTCAAACTGCACATTGAATAGAGCTTCAAACTTGAGTTTGAGCCTCTTCAACTCTAAGTGTTGCCCCAGGTACCACAGACGCACGAACGTAGAGAATAACAGACGTACGAACACAGAGAAAAAAAATACTCAAAGACAGAAAGAGATAAGAGACGACACCAAATTGGGTACAATCTCCCCCCACATGCTCTGATGGACACTCTACCAGAGCATGCGTATTTATAGTAATTTCCTATTACGTCCTGAATAGAAGATACATGAGGGCCGCGCTCCGAAAAGCGTGTTTTTGCTTTATTTACAAGTTCGTAATTTTCTATTTTTACAAAAACGTCGCTTTCTAAAGCGATCCATTATTTTTTACAAAAATAACTAAAAATAACCATCTTCTAAAAATATTCTTCTAAATATCTCCAAGTCCATGCGCGTTCACACCCTCATGGATCTTCACCTGCTAAATCAAAACACAAAACACATTAAAATCCTCAAGGCATTACACCTTCATTCCAAATATCCCATAAAGTATAACATGCCACCCAGTTGACGAGCAACTGACCTCAGTTGATAAAATAGACATGGATGGCCAATCACATGTCGCATCACTGAACAATCATAGGCATGTGCCATGTAAATAAAAAAAAAACATGCATGGAACTGGAAAACTGGAATTTAATGTGATTGTGAATGATAAGCAGAAATCAAATGATGATAATGTGGAATTAGTGATGTTTTGTGAATCCATTGTGATTCTTCGAATGAATGATTTTTATATTTAATCAAATATCTATGGTATTGATTACCTGTGCGTGTAGTAGTAACATCATGATCAAGTATTTTTTCTGGAATTAAAACTTCAGCATCCTCTTCTAACAATGGAGGATCATCCAAAATAGGAATGAGTGGTAAAATTCCTTTAAATGGTTTCAATAAACTGATATGAAAAGAATTATGAATATTCCAATGAGAAGGTATATCTAATCTAAAAGCATTCTCATTAATTTTTTGAATAATACGGAAAGGTCCATAATAACGTGGTGCAAGTTTTACCTTAGGATGTTGTAGAATATTTTTCAAACGTCGTTTAATTATGCGTAACCAAACATAATCATTTTCATTAAATTGTTTAGCTGCTCGTTTCTTATTAATATTACGGGGATAACGTTCCTGACTCTTTTTAATATGCTCATGAACCTCATGAAGTATAGAAATATGATCTTGTGCAAAAGAATCAGCCATAGGTATGTCAGTTTGAATGATAGACATGGGAGTAGGAAGCTTTTTACCATATACAATTTCATTTGGTGCACGTCCAGTAGTGGTATGTGTTGTGTTATTATATGCAAATTGGAGTGAAGAAAGTTTCTCATCCCAATTAGTTGGATTATCTAAAGAATAACAATGTAATAGATCCAAAATAGTACTATTCGTAGCTTCACTTTGCCCATTACTTTCACGATGAAATCCAGAACTAAAATCTATTTTAGAGCCTAAATTTTTAAATAATGCAACCCAAAAGTGATTACAAAAACGAACATCACGATCGGATAAAATTACTTTTGGAAAACCATGATGTGGAAAAATACATTTAATAAATAATTTGGCAGCTTGAGGTGCAGAAAGAGTTTTCGTACAAGGAATGAAATATGCTTGTTTACTAAACCTATCAACAATTGTCCAAATCATATCATGATGTGATGAAGTTGTAGGAAGACCAGTAATAAAATCCATAGAAATTTGTTCCCATGGCCCATTAGGTATGGGAAGTGGCATTAATAATCCAAATGCTTTACCATGATGTCTTTTGACACGTTGACAAACAATGTATTGGGAAACATATTGTGTAATATCCTTTTCCATATTTGGCCAAAAGAAGAATTCTTTACATGTAGAAACAGTACTTTGTATGCCCCTATGACCCATATATGGTGGTTCATGCATCTCTTTCATAACAAATTCTTTAAAATCTTGTGTAATACATAGCTTATGATCAAAATACAAGAATCCATTATGAAATGTGTAATGGTCTTCACTAAATGTAGTAGAATTATTGAAAGCATTCCATGTTTGCGAGAAATATAAATCAGATGCATATGTAGGAATCATGTCATGAAATGAATGAATATGAACCACAGAAATGTTATTAATAAAAACAATATTTGTTTGTGGGGATGGAAAACGACTCAGGGCATCAGCTACAACATTAGTTTTGCCAGGTTGATATTGAATCATAGGCTGAAAATTTTGTATGTATGAAGCCCATTTGATATGTCGATCTGAAATCAATGGTTGATTGAGTAAATGTTTAATAGCTTGTTGGTCGGTTTTGATTATGACTTCTGTACCCATGAGATAATGTTTCCAAATTTTTAAAGCATGTACAACTGCCAAAAGTTCTTTATCATATGTACTGTAGTTCTTTTCAGAAGGTTTAAGCTTCCTACTTTCAAATGCAATGGGATGATCATTTTGCATCAATACAGCACCTATACCTGAGCCACTAGCATCTGTAACTACATGGAAAGGTTGTGTAAAATCAGGTAATTCCAAAACAGGTACATGAGAAAGTGATTGTTTAAGTTTTTCAAAAGATTGTTGTTGTGGCAATCCCCATGCAAATTTTAACTTTTTCTTTAATAATAAAGTGAGTGGGAGGGCTAAATAAGAAAAACCTTTTACAAACTTTCTATAAAAACTAGCTAATCCAAGAAAAGAGCGAACATCATTCACCGATTGTGGTATAGGCCATTCTTTAATTACTTTAATCTTCTTTGGATCTACATGAACTCCTTGACTTGAAACAATATGGCATAAGTACTCTAATTCTCTTTGGAAAAAGTAACTCTTTTCCGGATTTGCATAAAGTTGGTTGGTGCGTAACAAATTAAAAACTATTGCTAAATGCTTTTCATGGTCATCATCATTCTTACTATAGACAAGTATGTCATCGAAGAAAACAAGAACAAAAGCTTGGTATTCAAGAAAAATATTATTCATCATGCGTGCAAATGTAGCAGGTGCATTGGTAATTCCAAAAGGCATTACCATGAATTCAAAGTGACCGGTCTAAGTTCGAAAGGCAGTCTTAAAAATATCATTTGGTGACATTCTTATTTGATGATACCCAGATCTAAGATCAATTTTACTAAAGACACGTGCTCCACGAAGTTTATCTAATAAATCATCTATCCTAGGAATAGGATATCTATTTTTTATTGTGATCTTATTGAGTGCTCTTTAATCAATGCACATCCTATAAGTCTTGTTCTTCTTCTCTACTAAAAGAACAGGTGCTCCAAAGGGAGAAGAACTAGGCCTGATAAGTCCTTTGTGAAGTAAATCCTTAACTTGATTGGTTATTTCTTGTTGATGCAAAGGTCCATGCCTATAAGGTGCTTTATGGGGAGGAGAACTACCAAGAATTAAGTCTATACTATGATCAAGGGATCCTCTCGAAGGTGGTAGTTTAGAAGGAAAAGCAGCCATAAAACAATCCTTATAAGAATCCATAAATGATTTATGGGTATTAGGAAGTGGATGTAGATAATCGACTATGTTATTGAAAAAAATAATACATGAATTGTAGCCTTTTCGGAATGCACGTTTTACTTGTGTATGACTAATTAATGGGAATGGTTGGAAATCATGTATTGCAGACAAACAGATATCTTGATGGTTAAACTTAAAACGCATGGTGTGTGTATGATAATCAATGCATGGATTATAATGGTGACGAAAAGGCATACCAAGTATAACATCATAGGACTGCAAAGGAGCAATTAAGAATGTGCGTTTATCCATGTATGAGCCTATACAAATTTGAACATTATGCACTTCACTTGTAACATTATATCTGTTTCCTTGGAATGTAGCCTTAACTTTGTACATAGAAGGAAGTGGGGTTAATTGGAGATCTTTGACTAATATGTGAGAAATAAAGTCATGTGAACTACCATCATCATGTAAAATATTAACAACTTTACCATTAATAGTACCTTGCATGCAAAGTAAAGAATGAATAGAAATTGTGTTACCCAAGGTACTTAGATCCTGCTCCAATGCGTCTTCAGTCCAATCAGGTTGAATGTCTTCAAATTGAATATCTTCATGAACCACCTCCATGTTATGTACTTTAGCTCCGCCAGGTTGCATGTGGTTAGTTGGGAACCTACATCTAGCTTTGGTATGACCAATCTTACCACAATTCCAACAAATGATACGGGACCTCTTTTGTTGGGCATCCATCGTCGTAGTTTGAAAGGTTGGAGGTTTGGTAGGGTGTAAGGGGTTTGTCTTGGGGAGTGGGGAAAAAGTGGATTGAGGAGGTCGTTGAAAAATAGGTGGTCGTTGAAAAGTAGGTGGACGTTGAAAAGGAGGAGAAGAAAAAGTAGAAAAGGAACGCTTGAGTGGAAAAGTGGGTTTGATTAGTTGTGTTCGTTGACGTGTTTGTTGTAAGCGAATGGACTTAGTGATAGATTGAAATTCTTTCTCAGCATCATGTGCAAAAGAAATAGCTTCATAGAGCGTCATCGGACGTAAGGTGTTGAGCTTAGCTTGGATTCCCATCTCCAAACCATCTTCATATTTCCGCTGTAAAGTATCTTCAGGAATCATTTCAAGTGAACGTATAAGTAATAAACGTTGCCAAAAACGTTCAGTATAGGTAGAAACAGTATCTCCATCTTTCCATCCAAAAGTCGTCCAAGAGCGACGGGCATGTAAGTGAAACTGAGGAGGAAGGAAGGACTCCTTGAGCTTGTCTTGAAAGGCTTGCCATGTGGTGGGGCGATCTGTGCTATGGCGCAAAACATTCCACCATAACTGAGCCTTTCCCACTAAGTAGTTGGTTACAAATTTCACTTTTTCCTGTTCAGAATAAGATTCATCAGAGTAGAAATCATCAAACTAGGATAACCATGACAGAACAAATTGGCCATCTTTTCGTCCGTCAAATCGTGAAAATTGGAAATTTTTGGCACCAATCTTGGATTGTGTTCCTTGCTCTTGGGCGGTAATAATGGCCTTCACTACCCGGACTAGGTTATTATCATCGCTTTGTAGTTGTTGGAGTACAACATCACGTTCTTTTATTTCATTTTGGGCATGTTGAAGTTCATGTCGTAAAAGTTCGACTTGTTGCTCAATTGATACCCCAGGGAGGGGTGAGGAACTAAAATCATCGATATTTTGAGTAGTGTCCATGGCCGTATGGAAAGATGCAAAACCTAGGCCTAAACATAGGAAAAGACGTTTAACAATAACATTTAAATAACTACTACTAATAATAATAATAATAATAATAGTATTATTAATAAATAAATAGAAGTATTGTGATAAATAAATAAAAGAAAAATAAAATAAAAATAAATAAATAAATAAATAAATAAATAAAAGGAGAGAGAGATAAAAGTTATGTTAAATATTTATTAAAAGGAATAGAGTATCAAAAAGAGGAAATAGCCTAGTGGATAAAACTTATCTCTTGGTAGTATGAGGTTGTGGGTTCAAATCCCCTACATACTAAATAAGGAACTATGTGGGTTAACTAGGCTAACTAGGGAAATAACTAAGCCCTTATTGCCACTCATATGTTAGAATTGGTTCGCGCGTAGCTAACGGCTGCCAACGGAACCAAGAGAACCAAGAGAACCATGAGTGCCAGAGAAGCCAAAGATGCCAAAGTTATGCCATAGTTCTATGCCTTAGTCGACGCCTTGGAGTAAGCCAAAGGAGTAACCGAAAAGGAGCACAGGGGAGCACAGGGGGTACAGAGGGTACAGAGAGCACAGAGGGTACAGAGGAGTAACCGAAAAGGAGCACAGGGGAGCACAGGGGGTACAGAGGGTACAAAGAGCACAGAGGGTACAGAGAGCACAGGGGGTACAGAGGGAGCACAGGGGGTACAGAGGGTACAGAGAGCACAGAGGGCACAGGGGGTACAGAGGGTACAGAGAGCACAGAGCGCACAGAGAGCACAGTGAGCACAGGGGGTACAGAGGGTACAGAGAGCACAGAGAGCACAGTGAGCATAGAGGGTACAGAGGGTGACAATGTGAAATTCGAAAAACTTGACCGACGTAACTAAAACCAAAAAACTTCAAAAAAAACTTAATGAACGAAAAACCTGGACCAGACGGTTGAGATGGATGCCGATTCACGAACGGAGTGGATGCCACAAATCGCAATCAAACGCCACAACTGGATCGAACGGTTGAGATGAACGCCGAATCGCGAACATACCTGAATGCTGCAAATCGCAATCAAACGCTGCAACCACCTCCGCGAACGTCTTGGCTCTGATACCACTGTTGCCCTAGGTACCACAGACGCACGAATGCAGAGAATAACAGACGTACGAACACAGAGAAAAAAAATACTCAAAGACAGAAAGAGATAAGAGACGACACCAAATTGGGTACAATCTCCCCCCACATGCTCTGATGGACACTCTACCAGAGCATGCGTATTTATAGTAATTTCCTATAACGTCCTGAATAGAAGATACACGAGGGCCGCGCTCCGAAAAGCGTGTTTTTGCTTTATTTACAAGTTCGTAATTTTCTATTTTTACAAAAACATCGCTTTCTAAAGCGATCCATTATTTTTTACAAAAATAACTAAAAATAACCATCTTCTAAAAATATTCTTCTAAATATCTCCAAGTCCATGCGCGTTCACACCCTCATGGATCTTCACCTGCTAAATCAAAACACAAAACACATTAAAATCCTCAAGGCATTACACCTTCATTCCAAATATCCCATAAAGTATAACACTAAGTTCAAGAGAGATTCAATTCTTATTGCTGGAAAAGCTAAGAGGCTCAAACTCATATCATCTAACTCAATAGACTGAAACTTGATATGATTAAAAGGCTCGAACTTAAGTTCGAGCCTCATGCCTCATATTATGTGACACAACAAACTCAAAACTCATGGGCCATGTGAACAAACTTGATATGATTCAAAGGTTCGAAGTTAAGTTTGACCCGGATATCTCTTGCAAGAGTTAAGAGGCTCGAACTTAAGATCGAGCATCTTTTGTTCATCTTTCAGAGGCTTAAACTTTTCAGCTTTTGATCTTCTATTGAAAGGCTTGAACTTAAGTTCAAGCCTATTAGCTCTTTTGGATGCATGAGTTAAGAGGCTACTTTCCAACAACTTTTGGAAAAGTTGAAAAAGTTTGAGCTTCATTTCATTTGCCATAACAGACTCAACTTGATATGATTCAGAGGCTTAGCCCTTGTAGATGCAAGAAGATATTAGTCCTCTTGAACCTAAATGGCTCAAATCGATATGATTCAGAGGCTTAGCTCTTGTAGATTTGAGTTAAAAATATCAATCTATTTCTTGGAGAAGCTGAGAGGCTCGAACTTAAGTTTGAGCGTCATATCATGTGACCAAACAATCTCGAACTTGATATGATTCAGAGGCTCCAAATTGAATACAGGCTCAAACTCTCTCTATCCAAGTTGAAATGAAATTCAAACTGAAGTTCATAGTTTGAATTTCAATCCTATCTTATTTACAAACTTAAGTTTGGGTTTCTCAAACTAAAGTTTAATCCTCTTTGATTCTCAAAATTAAGTTTGAGCTTGTTAGATTCCAACTTGAATAGATTTAGTCCGAGCCCTTCAGACTGCACATTGAATAGAGGTTCAAACTTAAGTTTAAACCTCTCTGACTCTACGTTCAATAGACATTCAATTTTAAACCCCAACTTGAATCGACATCCAAACCTAAGTTTCACCTTCAGTTAGTTCTTTTGGATGTAAGAGAGTATTCAATGTAATAGGCTCAAACTTAAGTTCGAGCGTCTTTTATTAAAATTTCAAAATAGATTCAAGTTAAAGATACTATCCTGTTTGTTAGAAAAGCTTAGAGGCTCGAACTTAAGTTCGAGCCTCATTTGTAACTAAACAAACTAAGACTTGACATGATTCAAAGCAGTCCGAGCCTCATATTATGTGACATAACATAAAATTCATGGGCCGAATCTACGTTCAACAGACATTCAATTTTAAACTCCAACTTGAATCGACATCCAAACCTAAGCTTCACCTTCAGTTAGTTATTTTGGATGTAAGAGAGTATTCAACGTAATAGTAGGCTCAAACTTAAGTTCAAGCGTCTTTTATTAAAATTTCAAAATAGATTCAAGTTAAAAATACTATCCTGTTTGTTAGAAAAGCTTAGAGGCTCGAACTTAAGTTCGAGCCTCATTTGTAACTAAACAAACTGAGACTTGACATGATTCAAAGCAGTCTGAGCCTCATATTATGTGACAACATAAAATTCATGGGCCAACTCTACGTTCAACAGACATTCAATTTTAAACTCCAACTTGAATCGACATCCAAACCTAAGCTTCACCTTCAGTTAGTTCTTTTGGATGTAAGAGAGTATTCAACGTAATAGTAGGCTCAAACTTAAGTTCGAGCGTCTTTTATTAAAATTTCAAAATAGATTCAAGTTAAAAATACTATCATGTTTGCTGAAAAAGCTTAGAGGCTCGAACTTAAGTTTGAGCCTCATTTGTAACTAAACAAATTGAGACTTGACATGATTCAAAGCAGTCCGAGCCTCATTTATGTGACACAACATAAAATTCATGGGCTCAAACTTAAGTTCGAGTCTAATATCATGTGAAGACTCAAACTTGATATGATTCTAAAGGTGCGAACTTAAGTTCGAGCCTTTTAGCTCTTTTGGATTCATGAGTTAAGAGGCTCGAACTTAAGTTCTAACAACTTTTGGAAAAGCTGAAAAAGTCTAAGCTTCATAACTCAACTCATATGATTCAGAGGCTTAGCTTTTGTAGATGCAACAAGATTTGAGTTAAAAATATTAGTACCAGAAAACTTGAGAGGCTCGAACTTAAGTTGAAGCCTGTTTTTGCCGGAAAACTTGAGAGGCTCGAACTTAAGTTGGAGCCTCATATCATATGAGCCAACAATCCTAAACTTGATATGACTCACGGGCTCGAACTTGAGTTCAAATCTGTAAGTCCTTTTGGATCCAAGAGAGTGTTGAACTTAACATGCTCGAACTTGAGTTTTAGCCTTTCTCACTCTTAGTTGAATAAAGACTGGAACTTAAGTTCAACCTCTTCGATTCCAAGGTCAATAGAATCTTAAACTCCAACTTGAATCAATATCCAAACTTAAGTTCAGCTTCATTGACTTGAAGTTGAATAGAGGTTTCCACTATAAATTTGAACTTATCATGACAAAGTTGAATAGAGGCTCAAACTTAAGTGCGACTCCAAATTTTATAAAGGGTCAAACCCCAAAGTTAAAAAGAGGCTCAAACTAAAATTTGATCCTTCTGGCTCAAAGCTCAAATAGCATATATACTATACATATATAAATGTTGTTATGCATATCTTTGCGTTTGTGTATTTTTTTTTGTATACAATAGGCTTCACTGACTTCAAGTTGAATACAGGTTGCACTTTAAATCTGAACTTATGATACTCAAAATTGAATAGAGACTCAAACTTAATTTGGACTCCAAATTAAATATAGGCTCCTACTCTCTCTATTACCAAGTGAAATTGAAACTCAAACTCAAGTTCAATCCTCTCTAACTCTCAAACTTAAGTTTTGACTTCTTGAATTTGAACTTGATCAGAGGCTCAAACTTAAGTTCAAGCTTGTTAGATCCCAACTTGAATAGAGGAGAGTGTTCAACTAAACAGGGTCGAACTTAAGTTTGAGAGTCTTTTGCTCAAATTTCAAATTAAATTTGAGTTAAAAATTTGAGCGCCTTTTCGTTGGAAAAGCTGAGAGGCTCAAACTTCATTTCGTATCATATAACCCAATAGACTGTTTGATATGATTCAAAATCTTGAACTTAAATTCGAGCCTCATATTATGTGACAAAACAAAATCAAAATTCAGAGCCTCGAACTTAAGTTCAAGGCTCATATCATATTTAGAGGCTTGAACTTAAGTTTGAGCCTCTCAATTTAAAAGGCTAAAACTTAAGTTCGAGTCTTTTGTTCAAATTTCAAAATAGATTTGAGTTAAAAATACTCGTCTTTTCATTGGAAAAGCTGAGAGGCTCAACCTTAAGTTCATATCATGTAACTTAACAAACTACTTGATATGATTCAAAAGCTCGAACTTAAGTTCCAGCCTCATATAATGTGAGACAACAAAATCAAAATTCAAAGGTTCGAACTTAAGTTCGAACCTGATATCAGGTTTTTTCGAACCTGATATCATATTTAAAGGCTCAAACTTAAGTTTGAGCCTCTCATATATACAACAGGATGAAACGGAAACCCATGTAACTTTGAATTGAGGACTTCATTTCGCAAGATAAAGGTGGCTTCCCATAGACAAATGAATAGTGTATTAGGTCGCGAATATAATTCACTTTATTCAACTTCCATGTGAGAATTGGAACTTCTCATAATAGTGCAACCAACAATTTTTACACAAGTGTTGTAATGTCCTACTATGCCTCCTTTTGCACCAGTCGTGGCTCCAAACAGAGTTACGAGCAAACTAAAAACTCTAGTGAAGGTCAAGGACCTATGCCGAGGTTCATGTACATGCACACACTCTACCAACACGAGCTCGCATAGATGCAGACATAGATGCACAAACTTGATACTGGCTGAAATTTGACCCTTCTGGCTCAAACAACATATATAGTATACAT